>JBBPDB010000128.1:8446059-8461941 GCA_037974465.1 Brachypetersius altus | reverse complement strand
TCCAAAACAAAAGACAAGACACAGAGCAGGCACTGCAGCAGGCTTCTTCTTTTTACAGTGGTTGACAACTTTTACAGTTCAGCTCTCAAAAAAAGGCGTGGATATTTGCAGTTTCCGCGTTGTGGGGAAACGATGAGTTTGGTTCTTTAAAAAAAATCTGTGTGTGACTGAATCCGCAACTCCTGGTCCGTGTAAAACTGGTGGATTACTGTATTACAGTTTTCTGTATTTTTATTTGTATATTTTAACGGTCCTTTCCTCATAAGTGTAATCATCCCAGATCAAACGACATGTTTTTTGAAAATAACACATTCTCTATAAGGACTTAAAATATTTAATTTTTCTGCAAATATTTGTGCACAGTGTATATTTATTTGCCATAACATATTACAATTCCATAAAACATATTAAATACAATAAATTATTAAATATCCATGTGTAGTAGCATTGCCACAGACAGCATTTATATTTTATTTTGTCCAGCAATGTGTTAAATTTAGCCGAGAGGATTGAAAGGAGTGTGGTCTTTGCATAGAGTGTGTGTAAAATTAACAAAATGTGTCATTTGACCAGGGTATTGTATGTTAAGATACATGTTCTTGTGACAATGTTTATGCACAATTATTGGTTATTTGCAGAATTTATTCGAAAAAATAAAGCATGAAGCAAATTTGGGCGCTTCTTTTGTTACTACTGAAATTATTTAGTCTCCAAAGTTAATATTGCCACACAGTGTTTTCTTAATTAGAAATTTGATTAGATATTTTTGATTTAAAATATTTACACACTGCTTCTAGTTCAGAAAGATTCATATTTATTATTTCATCACATATTTTCACTAATATTCATCTAATTTTTCTTCATCAGTTTGAATAGAATTCTTACTCCTTTCTATCCCCATAACATGTCCAGTCCAAAAGAGACACATTTTTGTTTTTATCAGAGAATTGCATATGATTTCAGAATGCCTTTGATTGAATGTCATGTAATTAAATTCAGCAAATAACTGAAAGTGCTCTGTTTGCTCTATTTTGTGTGTACCATGCAAATGTTGTATTAACTTTATATACAAATATGTCATCCTAATCCGTCCTTCATGTCTTTCTTCAGCAGCAGATTTACAACAGAATTTTAAGAGGAATATGTGGGTTTTTGACTGTGGTTGCTTTGAACATGCACAGTTTTGTTCTTGTCTTTTTTTCTGTCTCCATGAATACATCTCTCTGGAATGTTTTGCAGTTTATGCCATGGAAATAAATCGTAAGTAAACTGCTGTTTCGTTTTAATGCTCTTTCAGTATGGAAAATAAAGTTGTCATTAGTGCTTCAGAGTGAGATGTAACGTCTTCCCTAAGCGCCCTGTGGAGAAAATATGTATGATGAAGATGGAAAGAAACTTCCACCCTGCATCCCTGGTGCCTGGCTCACTCCAGCCATCATGGCCTGCTACCTGCTAGTGGCTAATATCCTCCTTGTCAATTTGCTTATCGCTGTATTCAAGTAAGTGTACAGATTAATACAGAACCAGTACATAGAGTGTAATAAAATTCTTCATTAAATCATTAAATTATAAATTAGATATAAAACATAAGATCTAAGATATAAAATTGCTGAACTGTGCTGAAGTATGTTTCACAGATGTGTGTTACAAGCGCACTAATACACATTACATTTTCTCCCCTAACAGTAACACCTTCTTTGAAGTGAAGTCCATCTCAAACCAGGTGTGGAAATTCCAGCGCTATCAGCTGATCATGACTTTCCATGACAGGCCAGTACTTCCTCCTCCTCTCATCATCCTCAGCCACCTCTACATCCTTTTCAGAAGGGTCTGCTGCCGCTGTAACAAGAAAAAGGAGGGGGAGCTGGATGAGAAGGACAAAGGACTAAGTAAGCGCACTAGATCTGTGAGCTAGTTCCTTTAGAACCTATAAAAATGGCAATAAAGTCAGCGATCACTCTTTTTAAATGTATGTAGTAAGTCACTTTATCCATTCACTGTTTTTGTGGACCTGGCCCTTAGGTGTGGTCGTAGAACTTGAAAAATGATATTTAGAAAAAAATGAGTGAGACATAATGAGTTTTGTTAATGATGTTTATTTAATATTTACATTAACTTATAAATAATGCAATTATTAATTTTTTACATGTTTTCTGCGATTAATCGCATTGCTATATGCAAAATTAAATAATTAATATTAGTAATTAAAAATTAAATAATTCCCTTTAATGCAGTTACAAAGCTGCAGCTCAAATATTTCTGTAAATCTCAACATAAACATTAATGTAATCTAATCAAATATAAAACCAAAGCTATTTGCCACAACAGGGCATTCATGTTTTACCTCAGACCATTTTAGTAGCTGCAAAGGGGGACCAACTCCACATTAAAGTCTGTGTATCTGAATGTCATGTCATTAAAGTTGGTGTCATGGTCAGGCGTCCCATTAATTTTGTCCATATAGTGCATCTTGCATTGTGAGCATTTGTATTGTCCAGCAGAAGTTTTTAGACATAGGTTTCATCTGAAATCAAGAATATCATGGGGAATCTGTCCTCTCTTTGCTGCTGTACTTTTCACTATGGAGGAAACATTGCTGTGCGGATTTGATCATGTTCAGCCACAACAGTAGGTGTAGTTCTGGAACATGGGTGCGGAACCATTAAAGCAGCTGCAAAGGGGGACCAACTCCATACTGAAGTCTATGCATCTATTTACCTGACCCCCGCGAACGCCAGCTGAGACGTAGAGCTGCGTGTTGTGCGCACCCACGAGCACAAAAACGCAACAAACTTTTAAAATAAAGGATTTTTTATCTGCGCTAACGATAAAATAATTGTCGTCGTTAAGTAATTGATGAACCCAGCCTACTTATGAATAAAAATGAAATTAATAAAGCAACACTAAATTGGGTTTTCTGCTGACCCTCTGCTGACATTTCCGCTTTTTTTCCTAAAGAACTTATCCTCACACCTGAAGAGCTGAAGTCTTTGTATGAATTTGAGGAGCAGTGTATGGAAGAGTATTTCAGAGGGAAAGAAGATGAGCAGCAGAACTCGAATGATGAAAGGATACGGGTGACATCTGAAAGGTACAAGCAGGATATTTCAACATGTTAATAGGTTCTTGTGGCGGTTTGCTACTGATGTTACATTGCATTAAAATGAATTCAACTGAAAGCCTGGAAACTTGGCCAAGCCCTGTCTTTGTCTGTTTCCTGATAGAGTGGAAAACATGGCCATGCGGTTAGAGGAGGTCAATGAGAGAGAAAACACCATGAAGGCTTCCCTGCAGACGGTGGACCTCAGGCTGGCCCAGTTAGAAGATATCCACTCTCGAATGATGAACGCCTTGGAGAAGCTGGCAGGGATTGACCACACTGAGCTCCATCGGACGCGATCAGGGGCTTCTTCAGTGTGCGGCCCACCCTGCCTTCTTCGCACCGGCAGCATTAACAGTGCTGATGGATACAGCTTATATCGCTACTATCTGGATGACTATCCCCCCACTGAGGAGAGAGAGGGGAGCAAGGCAGGCCAGCTTGGCGTAGCAAAACAGAGCAGAATGGGTAAAGCACCCAGCATCACAACCCTCGCTACAAAGGAGTATGGACCGAATTTGGATGTGGACGTCTCACAATTAAGGGGCCATCAAGGCTCCTGTGTAGACATCCGGATTTCACCTTGTGATACGAAACCAGAGGTTGGGGCTGGAGAAGTGCAAACAGAAATACCTATTCAGGCTGTTAGAGCTGATGAAGTTTGCCAGGATAACCCTGCAGTTAAAAAAGACATAATGTTTGAAAGGGCTAAGCTTAATGCAGCTATCTCATTCCCTTTAGAAAAGGTAAAGGCATTCCGATACTATCCATCGGAGACGCTAAGCACCTCGCCGGCCTCAGCACGGAAGTCGAGGAGCACAATCTTGTTCGACCCAGCGGATAGGGACGACAAAATGCAGTGGCTCAAAGACCCCAGCTGTTCAGAACAAGGAACAGATGGATCCATATCTGAGAGGCGGTGGAGTGCTGGCTTTGAGTATAAAGTTCACCCCAGCCTTTTTGGCCAAGCGCCTAAAGTATCAATGGTCAGCCCCCCAGGTATACAGCAAAGTGAATCAGATGAATCTGAGGGTCAGCATAAACTGATGGTTCCATTCATTCAGATGGAAGAGAAACGGCCAGAGGAGGGTCCCCAGGAAAACAGACATGAAGAAGAGCAAGGTGAGGTTAACCAAGAGGTCAGAAAGGAGATTGACCCAGACGAGGGAGCCACAGACACAATAAGGAGCGATGAGGAACAAATGAATACTGTGGAAGAAGGGAAGGTGTACATAGACGAAGATGTACCTGATTCTTGCCACCTCTGTGTTCCTGAGGAAAGAATGTTCCTGCCAGGAAGATCCAAGAGCTGGAACAAAAAACAGCGCAAAGCCCTGCAGGAAAGCTTGGACAAGCCCCGTGGGTCCTGCAGTGAAAGAGACCTCTTTGGTTCTATCGATAGACCTGACACACCATCTGAAAACGTGTCAAGTGAGGAGATGAAGAATGAGGTAGATCTGACGAAAGCAGACGAGACAGGCTGCTAATTACAAGAAATGATGAAAGGACTTGCAGTAATACGTCTTCTTATTACACAATATATATGCAGTTACTGAGTCATTATTACTAATTCAGAGCATTGCATACCGTTAAAGCATATTTGCAGGAATATATTATATATTTACCTTGTGTAAATATGTACATGTAAATGAAAATATCCCATGCATTTAGTAAATGTAAGGGATATCTATAATCTGTTGTTTACCCTAAAACATAACTAAAACAATAATGTCCAACGTATAGTTCTTGCTTATACTTCCTGTATATGCTGTTTACTGTATGGCTCTATTGATTACAGTTATGTGAATTTCTGCAGATTACTCTGTTTATTCAAAGTTACACTAATGTTCATGCTTTGCTTAAAAACTGCAAATTGTGCTCACTGGCTGGTCGTGTAACCCGTTCCAAACTCCGAATAGAACAAACTCAGCACTGTCATTCTGAAACATTAGAAAAGAAGCTCATAAATCCTTCACTATTCCATCATCTTGTGAACTTGTACTGTTAATTCATGCTGTTGTTACAATGGAAAACTCTGCTTGTTGCACATTTAGACACTATACATCGAAGTTATAAAAGTACACTAAATGCACATTCACGGAAAATTCTTGTTTACCTAACTGTGCTGTGGCAGATCTTACACAGCACTATAGTGCCCTCTGTTGTTTAGGAAGGTGAACTGAGGGAACGTGGCTCTTCTTGCTTGACAGGACATTGTAGGATCAGGAGGAAGCGCAAGAAGCACTCATTTAGAACACAACATAACGTGATGCAACCTTTACTTTGGTTATATAAGGTACAAAAAGATCACAATTAATAAAAATCACACTTGAAATAGGTTACAATTTCTTTCTCTTTTTTAAACAATCATTAGTCTACCAGTGGGTAGGTTGTTTAAGAAAGCACTTTCCCGCTGAACTGACGGACGGCAGTACATTGAGAGCAATACATCACAAAAACTCATTCAAATCAATAAATCAGGACACTGTATCAGATACGTATGGATTAGACGTGCATAGCAACGGTCCCATCTGAACATCAGAATATGCTACATTTGTCTATTTCATGACAAGCTTCCAGTTGTTCTTTCAGAGTATCATTCCAGTTTCTGTCACATTGACCTTGAAGACCCAGACATCAAATCACTCATGTACAGACACCATTTTCAAGGCTTCAACTAGAGAAGTGGCAGGAGGAAACAAAGATCCCAACAACTTTTTATTGCTGACATGTCGCTTATCTTATTTCCTCTTCTGCAAGATCAGTGCACTTAAGAGCAACTGAAAGAGTTCAGCTAACGACAAACTACATTAATGGCACTGGCACCGGTGAAATGAATGCTACTACTTATGCCATGTAATACATGAACTCAATCTAGAAACACATACACACAACATAAACACCGAAAACCTATAATACTGCTTTTGGCTTTAAGAGGTGCAGGGGTTACATATAAGTTATGTCATTTGTAAACAAAAAGTACTTTGAGCTTTCATTAAACAATATGCACAGGTGTTCTGTCAGCATACATTGCTGCAATGAATGCTAACATGAAAGGGAAATTACAGAGACGGCTCATCATACAACCATGAAAGCATGCATTAGTGCCTTTCCTATACAATCAAATTCAGATATTTTACACCCCGCCTCACCCCTCTGCCCTTCCACAACAAACTGGCCAACTTTGTCATTCATTCTCAAAGGCCCATTTTAGAATGTAAATGAATCCTTCAGAAACACTCTGATGTCACTATTCTTCTGAAACGTGTGCTATATACGTCGTGTCTGTTTTGATTGGCTACTTTATAAGCACACGAGCAGAGTGTAGAGCACACTATTACCAATCATGCTCTGCACCTGTCATGTTCTATATTTGAGTCTCCTCACTGAGGGGCGTACAGGGTTCCTGTCGGTGCTATACATGGTCATGTGCCCACGTGAGAATCTCAAATACAGTTTCAAAAGAGGAAATCTTAGTCAAACACCCTTCTCATATTTAGGGTGTCCTCAGCCCTTTAATAACACACAGATGGCTAGACTGACAGTAGACTTTACCCATAGTCCTCTGACCTTTTTCACACAGTTCCTTTGAATGGCAATGCAACAGAGGAACACACAAAAACACACGAGCACATCTGGACACATATTGTATAGACTTACTTGTTCCATTTACACATATGCAAATACTTCGGAAATATGTGTGCTGTGTTTATAAAAGCTTCATAAAACACAAATGTCTCATAGCTGTAAAACATATAGCATAGTTTCCTTGATTAAAAAAATGAATCAACTGGCAAGTCAGTAAAACTCCAAACTCCATACTTGATTATCTCTTTTCCAAACAAAAATGGACCAAAGAAACCACAAACCGACTGAATATTTCCAACATGGGCATCCTTTTTTGACCTCTTGACTTTTGGACTTTACAAACAAGAGCCTTCCTGTGCCATAGAAGCCTGAGCGCACAGCTCTTGGAAGAGGATCACATGACCTCTCGTATTAGCTGAGCGATTCTGCGGCGAGAGCGATAAGAGTCCATGTATGCATCCCGCCATTATAGCAGCGTGCACTTGAAGAAGCTGTGCTTCTTAGACCGCTTTTCTGTGATCTTAACTGGTGCCCCACCGTCGCCGTTACTGCCATCGTTCTAGAAAACGGAAATAAGAGAAAAGATTGAGACAGAGATTTACAGAGAGATTTCGCTTCGCTGACAATATTGTACAGCACAGTGTAGGCTTTTCAATGTTTTCCTTTGACAGCTCATTTGTGCATCTGCAATAACAGTATGGCTTACCATTTTTCTGTTGAGTCTGGCCATAATGTCTCTGGCCAGGGTGAAAAAGGCCTCTTCCACATTTACGCTGGTTTTTGCACTAGTTTCCAAAAACTTGATCCCATAATCTATTGCCAGCTAAAAGACAACATAAGTTATGATAAAACATTCAATATAATGGAATGCAAAGCATCACACTTGACACATGTTGTGTGTCCATGGACTGTGTTATGTATTTCTTATGACAGCTTGTAATAAGCAGTGCTGAGATGCCATACCTTTTCTCCTCTCTCCTTCGACACCTGTCTCCTGTCATTCATGTCACACTTGTTTCCGAGGATCATCCTCTCAACGTCTGACGAAGCGTGCTACGGACAGTAATAAACATGCAGCACTAATTACCTACTGATGGTGAAGTGCACATACAAAAAGACCACCATAGTAATCACAGCACATTGCCAATCCTTCAGTCCTAGTCTTGAAGTATCCCTGATCCCTGTGTTTTTCCTGCTCCCAACACAGCTGACTCAACAGCTAATTAACAAGTCCTTAAAAGGGATTGGTTAAATGCCCTCACACTGGCAGTGCAGTGGTATTGGGAAAGGGTTCAACCAATTAATGATTACTTATAATAATATAATACTTATAATATTAAATAATATAAAACCTCTAACTGGAAGGAATCAATCACATACATAAAGTATTAGTCCAGTCCTGGAGGGCCAAGTTCAGCATAATTTGGTTTCATTCCTGGTTAACCCCTTGATTTAACTCATCATTTAAAAAACAGGAGTACATGGCATGTTGAAGTCGGATGGTTACTAAACTCTGTACAGATGTATCCTCCATTCAGAAATAACACTGGTTCGGAGAACATTATCCTGTTGCTATGGTGTCCTCAAACTCACCTCTTCAATATTGCGAATCCAGTTCTTGATGTTTTCAAAGGATTTTTCACTAGTAATATCATACACCAACATAATTCCCTGTCAGAGAGAGGAAGAGAGTTCATCTTATATAAAATTGTACCTGTGAATCTATATGAAACAGAGCAGTGTGATGGAGAGAGGGACTAACCATGGCTCCCCTGTAGTATGCTGTCGTGATGGTCCTAAATCTCTCCTGGCCTGCTGTGTCCCTGTAATCAGGAGGGAGAGCACATATATTTTACGTCACTGCAGCAGACAGAAAGGCCATTCATCTTCACCCCATTTCCTCAGTTTGTATCCCACCAGGGTTTTACAGACCCACCCTTCCCAGCCCCGCCATTAACAATCTACACATCCTGTGAACAGAACCAGCAGGCTTTTTTTTCCGCTGCAACATTGTGTGCATGTCCTTTCCTTCACATTAGTCATTTAATGACAGGGTTGGGCATCCAAGCACTGACCCCCCCAACAGGAAAACCAGCTGGACTCCTAACATCATTACACTATCACTCAGAAACCTTCTCCCTCCTGCAACTTGTGAAGTATTTTTGGGAGACCAAAAACTCCTTCCTGAACCTGTAAAACCACACTAAAAGCAACCACATTTAAAAGCAACCACATTTAAAAGCAACGCTGTCTCCTCCATGCTACAGTTGTTGTCTGTACTGCTCATTTATAGGCAGCTTAAGTGGTAGACAGTATAAACCTGAATCACTCCAAGAACAAAGTCTACAAGGTATAGATAAGCAGATAAGAATAAGGGCCTGGACTGTAAGCACCTATAACTCTTGTACACCAGTTCAGAAGTGGTGTGTTGTGCTGTACAGTTTAAGAAATTAGGCATGATTTGGAGAGCATGATATAACTGACTCTTTGAGACACCAACAATGTTTGACTGAAAGAGCATATTTCTGAAATACTTACCATATCTGTAGTTTGATTTTCTTTCCATTCAGCTCTACAGTCCTGATTTTGAAATCTATTCCTAAAAGAAAAAAACAGACACAATGACACCTTACACAATGCAATGCAATGACAGCTTAACAAATTACCATAAAACACACAATGTGTGACATTTTATAAGGCTTTATGTATCAAATACAGTGTTGATTGAATTTTCTGTCAGATATACAAAAAGCAGTCCAGGTTTAAACATACTGCACTCTAACTTTAACATGACAAAGCGGATATATGTAAATATAGGAGAGTAAAGGGTACCTTGCTATTTACAAAATCATAATAAATACATAATAAAAACTAGTTTAAAACACACACACACACACACACACACACACACACACAAAGACCAGCAAAGTCCAAGCAAAGTTTATACGCAGGGCAGAATTTGTAAACACAACAGACAAGGCAAAGATTACATACAGCTCTGCTGTTGAGTAGAAAAGTTGTTGCTCTCGTTTAAAGTAATAAAGAAATGAAGAGTTCCATCCTTTTAATCAAATAAGTGGCTTGTTCCGATTAGTTATATTGCCCCCTTCCTTCAAAAAAGAAGCGTTTGCTTGAGTCAGAAGATCTGCCAGCAAGATGGAGCAGCAGGAGTGCCAGAAGAGTTTGGAGGTGTGTGTGAAGTTTTTAGGAAGGTGAAGTTTAAAAGGCCTATACACTACGTTTACTCTACTCCCACGGCCCCAAAGTCCACTTATGATGTTTATATAGTTTTACATATCAAAACAGTCATAATTAAACATGATTGTTCTCCAAACTCTTTATATATAGAGGCTGTTTTGTCACTGTGTCTTTAAGACTGTATATGTAAATGACCTCTGTTCTCTCTAGCTGCCATGAAGCATGCCATTGTAAAAGAACAGGGCAATAAACAACTGAATGTGTGGATAAAACTCCCTGGTTGCAGCTTAGTTTCAATATATGACCCTACGGATCATGTTTACCAGTATGTTCAGGGTTTTAAAAACAAACTTGTTTTTAAAACACTTAGTTTAAAAATCCATGATGAGCCCTCTGCATAAATGTCTAAAAAACAAGTCAGGTTATACAAACACCGCTAAGATAGATGACCTGAAATGACAGCATAGCTTTTAAAGTAACTGCTGAGCTGAGGTTGATAAAAAAAAAAGTCGAGAGGCGCCCAAAGGAAGTGGTAAGCTAGGTAGTTGTCGCTCTTGCTTTCCTTTAACCGGAAAGAGTGAGCACACAGATAAACAGAGATCTGCTTGTTAGCATTGCTGCTCGTCTCCAGTGAATAACTAGGGAGCAACTGAAAAAACATCCACTACCATTCATATGCATGCATTTCAACTAACACTGGTGCCCTCTACAAAGGAATGGTGCATTTAGTAATGGCAACCAAACAAATATGTTTGAGAGAAACGAGGCACACACAGACAGTGAGTCATGGGAAGCGCTGGAGGATGTCTCGCATGCTCTGGAGGAGTTAGGGAAGCCTGCAGTGTGGCCACAGCTGGGGTCAGACACCTCCTGGCACAAGGAAGTAGCTGCCCAACAGGCCTCTGCCTACTGAATTGTCAGCAGAAAGAAGGCGTGAACGGGCAGAATGTCACGAGAGCCAGAGGTGGTTTTAAACAGTGTGGCTCTCTGTTTACGATCAGGCCTGAATCTGTGGGACAGAAAGCCTTTCCCAGCATAACTGGCTTGAACCCTGCAGCCCATTGTTGTCATACAAGTGTAAAAGGCCTGGTCATTAACATAATGTCTTACATTGTGCTGTATTTCCCAAAGAACAGAATAAAATTATGAAACGTAGCACATACCGAACAAATTAGCTCAAAAGAGCACAACGCTGAGTATATGAAACATCCCTGTTGAATATCAAGCCTCTAAACTGCACACTGACTTTCTCTACAATGCCCAAAGTTCATGTACTAAGGAACAAAAGAAGGCTTTTAAAAAAAATAGATTTTTTTTCTAAAAACATTTTTTTTCAAACACAATGAAAAACTTCTTCCAGGCGGCAGGGAAGTCCTGCACTCCCAAGTTCAAGGCGTCATCTCAAACAAAGGCAGGGAGAATGGTGACGAGTTAAACATGCTGTAATCAGATGCAAGGCCTTGAAGCGGAAATGACTTAAGCTACGAATATAGACTCTATATACAAGAGCCGCACAAACAGGTATAAACCATGAAAGGCTTATTATTATGTATTTGAGAGTCCCATTTTAAAAGGCAACAGTGCAAACAAGACAAACATATTTTCTAACTAGGTCTCAAAACACATTAGACTGCTCTAATTGGGTGCCACTGTGGACAAACTGAAATCATTATCCTACTAAAGCCTACTAGAACATATACCCTTAATACAATCACAACAAAAAAGGTAAAGTCTATTTATATGAAATATCTCTCATAAGAAGAATGGGTTGTCTCTGTAAAGAATCTCCAATATTTGAAGCAAAATGGATTCTTTAACATCTTCATGAATACAATAGCAACTCATTACAACAGCAAGAGATATAAAATATGCACAGTATGTCCGTGAGCTGGGTATGTCACTGTAACATGCTCCAAAATAACATTATCTTTTCTTCCCTGCCTGTGATTAATGCTATGTTTTCCCCCTAAGCTGCAGGCCTAGGTACAGCTGATAAGGATGATAAGGATAAACCCTGCAAGCTGTATCCAGATGTTGAACCCACAGCAGATTCAAATACCCATCCACGTATATTGAATTAGCTGGATTCTTCCCGGAACGTAGATCTGTTCTGGTAGTCACAATCACAACGTGCGTGAAACATCATACTAGTGAGATGACACAGTAAGGTCTGTGCTCGCATGTAGAGGTGAGCTCGTACCGATTGTGGAGATGAAGGTGGTGTTAAAGGCGTCCTCGCTGAACCTGAAGAGAAGGCATGTCTTTCCCACTCCGCTGTCCCCTATGAGCAAGAGTTTGAAGAGATAGTCGTAGGTTTTAGCCATTGACCAGCTGTCTGAAGGCTGCCTGAAAGCTGTCTATTCGTCCTCGTTGTTCCTCCACTGACACCGGTTCATACGGAGCCTCGGGCTGGCTCGAGCTTTGACGTCACTCCGCGCTCGTTGCGTCTGGGCGCTGTAGTTTTTGAAAACCCACCCATTTTCGTGCTGCTCTACGACCACCCACTGGCGTTCCCTTAACCTTAAAAACATCACTTCCAATGCTTTCTGTTCATGTGTGTATTGTGCAAACTGTCTATTGTGTTTCCGTGCATTAGACTGGCAGCTGTGGCTTTGATCGGGTCACGAACCCTGGCAGCGTGGAGGAACACGAGCAGGGTGATTTGGGTGACGTGCCAGCAGGCATCAGGATGCCTTAAGGATACACTCCAGGTTTTTTGTTTCAAATGTTGTGGTTTAAGGCATGATAAACAGTCTCCCTCCTCACCGAAATATTTTTAATTACGAAATATTCGTAATGTGCCATGCCTGATCAAAAACTAGTCACGCATACTCACCTCTCCATAGCTTGGACTTGTGTAGTCATTGTGGGAATCACCCAGACATCACTGATGTAATGCCCCTAAAGAGTCTGCCCATGACTGCACTGTGTATGGAAAGCACCTTTGTACCCTCACTGAAAATCTGAGCTGTCTGATACTGAAAGAACGCATCACTTTAAAGAGGTCATATCATGGGAAACTGCGTTTTGATCAGTTTATATATTCAGTTTGATGCAGTTTGTAAACACCTACTCCCCAGGCTACACAGCTCATATGTGGAAAGCTGCAAAACAGCCTGATTGAATGTACTGTTTTTCCGATGTCTGGAAAAACCACTACATTTACATCTTGTTGATGTCGGAGTAAAACCTTTCCATTTTTGTTCTTTCTTTTTGTATGCAAATAATTTACATTGATTTTTGCATTTCCATTACAAGTTAAAATGTACCCTGTACATTTTAGTGTTCATTACTTAATAATTCATGTTACAAACTAAGCATAGCATTTAATAGTTTGACTGTCAGAATTTTTTTAATTGTTGGCAAAAAACAGTTATTCTTACCATTACAAGATACAACAAGGAGCCACTTCATTTGTTACCCAACCTTATATCTACACTCACTGTCTATTTCGTCAGCTCCACAGACCATATAGGTTCACCTGGTAGTTTATAAATACAGACTGTAGTTCATCTTTTTCTCTCTATCATTTCTGATCCTTCTGTACTCCATTCATCAGTCATCAGTACCCCACAGGACCGCCAGTAGGCAAGTATGAACTGACAGGTGGACCAAACTCATAAGCTGCTCATAATTGATCAGACGCAGAAGTGCTGCTGGAGCTTTTAAAACACTGTGTTCACTTTTTATCCACTTTATTAAACACATCTAACCTTTAGCAAGAGCTGATAACTGAATGTAGGTAACATGGTCAGTGCACCTACAACAACAGCAACAGGGGTGAGACAGGGGGGAAGCTATGGTCCTCTAAAAAAGAAAACTGCTTGTTTGACAAGAAGTCCAAAGATGCCCACTATGTTTTTTGCAGACCAGAAATACATTTCACATGATAGACACTTTTTGTATTTATAATCATGAGATATTGGGAAGTTGGAGTGAGGCGCCTTTTTGCTGGGTACCATTTTGAATGAAAGCTGGTAATAACTGAATAGTGTGGTGTGTACGAAGCGCCACAACAAGAAAACAGATCATGGATCATAAAGCAGGACAGCAGCTCAGCAGCTCTGAGGTTCTGAAGGCTGTGTTGTGCTCACTTGGCCTTAACCTTCATATACCCACAAACAGTCCTCACAACGGTCATGGACATGTGTGACTCTGAGCTTCCTGTTTTTGGGGGATTTTACTGTCAGAATGAAAAATGTTCAAGCTTAGTGAGCATCTCCAGAGGACCACACTTTACAGCTTATAAACAGTTTCTGGCCCGGGTTACTTCAGCAAGTTTCTAACAGTGAGATGAGACTGAAGTTTCCAGTCGAATGAGGTAATCTATCGGAATCATTATTTTTACTAGATAAGTACATTTCAAATGACATTTCACCACTATAGAAGAGTGACACTGTGAAGCAGAGTTCAGTATGTATGAATTAAGCTGTGACTTTACCAAGTCTTACCAAGGCTTGCATATCAAGTCTGACGACCTTCCACAAATACCTTAAATGATTACACAGCTGTTTTTATAGAGAACCCACACGTCTAATGGCAGTCCATTTGATGTTTGACAGTTTATGTATGTAATAATAGTAGGATCCAAAGCAGCCAAATCAGATTAATATCAGAGAACGTTAAATGATCAGTGTATATGATCATATCAGCGTATTATCAGTGTATTATAATATAATGTTTTTAATGAGCAAGTGGTAAGACCCCATCCGGATTTTCAGCAAACACACTGAAGTACATATATAAATATAATTTATAAATATTATAAATTAGCCTGTACCCGTATGTAACATTACCTTTATCAGCAGTCAAGTCTATAGTCCTGCAGTATGCCCAATAAAACAGAATGGGCCTGCTGGACCATCATGTAGGACCATCTATATAAGGAGGCTACTGTGCATGTAAAGGCTATATCAGTAGTACTTCATCGTATCTTCACATCTGATCCAGCTCATGTAGGGCCTGATAATAAGTTGCTGAGCTCGATCAGGTGTGTTGGGACTGTTAATGTCTAAACTGTGTAAGGGGGTCATTCAGCGTGGGAGAAGCCCACTGAAGAGGTGTAGAGGGCGTTCTGTCCAGCAGGTGGTACTGTAACTCATCATGATCCCACTCTTTAACCCAAACAGATTTTAAAATAATGGTCATATTTGTAAATAATACTATGCTGTCCCTTTTAAAGTATACCCAGCTTGCAGAAACAAATAAGATCCAGAAAGAAATCTATTCAGAACCTTCATGCAACACAAGAACAAAAACAGTGTGAAGAGAGCAGGAGAGAGTGCAAGAAAAACACATGTTCATGACATCTGAATGGATGCAGTATGGTGAAATATACTGTATTCTAGCAGCAGAAGGTGGGGCTGCTGAGTTTATTATTCAGTTCTGATATTGGTAAATACATTCAGGGTGTTGAATTAAATTAACAATCGTCAGACAGCGAGCACAAGAAAACTTATTTAACAAAACGAACCCAGACGACAGATGAGCTATAATTTAGACGTAATAGCATCAACTTGTACTTGACAGTCTTCTCCTCTTAAATCAAAACGTCAGGGTAAAGTAAGTTAGCCCCTTTAGTTCAGGCACAACACTGACAGTCCACAGCGAGTTCTTTCTGGATTTATATCTTTTTATAAATGAAAATAAAAAGCCACTTTTGCCCAGCGGTGTATTCATACTTAAGGTATGTGAATTTCAGGAGCTTATTTTATATTCTCCCAGGGTAATGTCCTAACTGCGTACTAATATTGAGCTTTTCTATACGGGATCATGTTCAGTACTGCATTGATTCCGTCTCGTGTGCTCCTCGTGTGCAGCTCCTGCGCAGTTTGAGGAAGTGTGGGCTGTCACCAAGGTTGCCAGTTATTAATAATCCCCTTAAACAACAATGCAAGCTTGCAATGTTATATTCAGCGTTTTAAATAATAATAATAATAATAATAATAATAATAATAATAATAATAATAATAATAATAATAATAATAATAATAATA
>JBBPDB010000128.1:8404807-8445959 GCA_037974465.1 Brachypetersius altus | reverse complement strand
CACTTGGACAAACCAGAGGCCTTCTGGAAGTCCATTCTCTGGACAGACGAGTCCAAAATAGAATTATTTGGTCACAATCAAAACCGACATGTTTGGAGAAAAGCCAACATGGCATATGAAGAAAAGAACCTCCTCCCAACCGTGAAGTATGGTGGTGGAAATGTGAAGGTCTGGGGCTGCTTTTCTGCTTCTGGACCTGGACGACTCCATATTATACAAGGAACCATGAATTCTTTGGCATATCAACAAATTCCTGACCAGAATCTTCTGCCATCAGTCAGGGAGTTGAAGCTGGGACAAAAATGAATTATGAACAGGACAATGACCCAAAGCATTCCAGCAAAACTACAAAGGAATGGTTTCAGCGAAAGAGGACTCACTCTGGACTGGCCCAGTCAAAGCCTTAACCCAATTGAAATGTTGTGGCGAGACCTGAAGAAGTTGGTACATGCCAGATGTTCCTCCAACCTCTCTCAACTGTCTGAGTTCCGCAAGGAGGAGTGGGCAAAAATTCCCATGAGCAGATGTGGGAGACTGGTTAGTGGTTACAGGAGACGTTTAGTTGAAGTAATGGCTGCAGAAGGAGGAGCCACAAGCTACTAATACAAGGGTTCACATACTTTTGCACATGTGAAATTTTCAGTTCTTGTGAAATGAACTGCCTTTGTTGAATTAAATAATGAAAAATATCTTTGTGTCCATTATTTGGAAGGTGTGCTTTACACATTGGGATTTGGATGTATGTGTAATAAGGTTCTTTACAAAAACAGTGACCATGTCTGGAGGGTTAACAAACTTTCAAGCAGCACTGTATCTGTGTACTTACCAAGCTGTTGTGACTCAGATCATAATGAGATTGCCTCTATCCTGGCATATCTGACTGGCGATGACTTAAGATTACGTAGAGAGCAGTGAAGCGGCATGCCTGGACATGTCTCCTTACTGACTTCAGTATAATCGGGATTTATAAAGCACGCGTGGCAACCCGGGGCTAGCTCAGCGTGTTTCAGGTACAGTGGAGCAGAGAGTCTACGCAGGAGAAAATCCCTCTTTTGAGAAAATGCCTGTAAGTCCACATGTCTTTCTTTCTTAAACAAAACTAAACGATGTTGACAGCTGTCGCAACTGGAGGTGTTTATCGGTTTGTTGATCGTAAACCACAGTAATAAGCAGAGTCTTGAAGCCATCTAATGATTATAGTTGTTTCTTTCTGGATCCACATGGCGTGGTTTGCTGGAACTGGGTTGTGTTGTGGGCCTTGTTTACTATCTTTTTGGACTTTTCTGGCTGTTAATGTGCTAATCGTGTTTTAGGTCAGTTCAAATATTCTGATTGTGTTTAAAATGCGTGAAGTAATTAAAGAAATTAAATAGGCCTATAGCGTAGGATAGTATGTTTATCCAGATCACTGTCATCCAGTATTTTTTTTTTAATTGCAACTTTCTCTCACTTCGTTTGGGTTGCTTTCCCTTTCTTTAACCCTTGGTGGGGAGGGGTGGGCTAGATAGAATATATCCTGATCCTCAGGTGTGTTGACTGTTTAACAACAGCTGGGATTTCTCGGTGTGTGTTTACATTTCTCCATGTTGATGAGGTGCATCTTTCTGTAGCACTTATGTCGGTCTGCTTTTAACTGGTCTGTGTGGTTCCTTGTGCAACAGCTGGCCAAAGATTTACTCCACCCTACCTTTGATTTGGAGAGGAGGCAGCACAAGAAGAAGAGACTTGTGCAAAGTCCAAACTCCTACTTTATGGATGTGAAATGCCCAGGTATGACACACCTGTTGACATACACCACCACTTGACATGTGATAATGTTGTACATCATGTTTGGTAAATTGGTAATATGTGTGTATAATGTGTTTTTCTGAACTGCAGGTTGCTATAAAATCACAACAGTTTTCAGCCATGCCCAGACAGTGGTGTTGTGTGTTGGGTGCTCCACAGTGCTCTGCCAGCCCACAGGAGGAAAGGCCCGGCTGACTGAGGGTGAGCTTTCCATTCTTAGTGCAACCAGACAAAATTCCCAGATTTAAAGAACAGTTTGATCTGACGTGATGCCATTTGCATTTTCAACAGGGTGTTCTTTCCGACGAAAGCAACACTGATGAGAAGAACTGAAAATGGACCTTCTGAAAAAGAAATTGCTCCTTTCTTTATCTTTTCATTGATTACAATGAGTGTTGTGACTGCAGTGATTTAAACGGAAGAATATTTCTACCGTACTACTTTTCTGAATAAAGTCTTGGCATTGCATCCGTTTTGGACGGTATTCTTTACTCTTAGGCTTTCAGTCAGAAATCTGCAGTCAAAAACTGTGGAAATGTTCATACACCTAAAGGAGTGCATTTTACTATTTTTGAGCATTTTAATCTTCAAATGCGCCACCTCATCATAAAGACATTTTTGGAGGTTTTATTTAAGAATCATTTATAAACACAGCTTGATGCAAGTCAACTGCATTTCCCAGCCGGCCAGTTTGGCAGGCTAGGTCGCATATTTCAGTCAGAATGATGCATTTTCTGCTGGTACCCTAAAACAAACAGAAAAACATCTAGTTTTGCTGAAGTCAGGAATTGCTATATTTTTGTTGCTAGTAACATTTTTGTATGATTCTCCCCCCAGATGAGTCAGTTAAACAGTAAATAAATTACAGAAATAAACTACAGCAGAGGCAGTTACAAATGGAACCACACTTAACTGCTGGCCTTTACATCCTACATGGTTCCTTAATGGTCCTTGGTTTGGAAGCACAGTTCTTATCCATTATCCACTATTTTTTAATGAAGAAAATGTATTCCTTTCATTGTTTGCAGACATATTAGGCCAGGTCCAGATGAAACATTAATGATCGAGCACAGGGGTTGAATTAAATGACCTTTAATTGTACAGTTCAAAAGATACCTGGATATGTTACCTTCATAGAAAGCATACAAATACCCATCATCAGTGTTTTCAGAGCTTTTTCATGTGTGAAAAAACCAAGGAGCATGTGAAGGTGAACATAAAGTGTACACACAAATGCACATTCAGAAGGTACATGCGCAAACAATACCACTACAAAGTTCATGAACTGAAAGAACAGACCGGCTTTCCTCTTGTGCAGCACAAAAAATGCATTTATTATACTATTCATTAATGTTTGGTTCTCTAGAACTGAGGAATAAAGTAGAAAGCAGGTGCTGGTCCATTCCATTTTAACTTTAAGGCTTCAGAAGGCAAATTCCAGTTCATATAATGCATGGGTGTCCAGTCAAGTTAGCGGATAAGTAACTGATAATTTACCAAGAATATAAATAAAAGACAGTTTTCAAAACTACACTTAACGATTATAGTACTGAATTTCCACAAAAAAAATAAATAGAACACAACAAACTATGAAAAAGCCTCTGTATAAACAGTTGCACTGAAAATGAGATTCACTGAGTCTGGCACTGCACCCCATGGCTCCTCGGACTTTCATCTTCATCATAGGCTTCTCTGCTAAATTTTCTCCTTTGGGATTCAAGGTCCACTTCACAGAGGTCCACCTCTTCCATTTCGTCAGTCAACATTATATCATCCCTTTTTGGAAGCAGTTTCTCCAGTTGGGGAAACATGTTCTCAGGGAGCCAGTGGTTTTCTGGGAATTCAACCTGAGGATAAATGCACATTGCTTGCATCATGAATCCACCTCACATTATTAGTCCTAGGTTAATAAGGAACAAAAATAAAACAAGACTTCTACATTTTAATTTCATATAATGAGTGTTTAGACATACCGACAGAACACTCACCTCAAACTGAATAATAAGCTGTCCTTTCTCATACGGATCTCTGTAAATTGGCATACCCTCATTCTGAATACACTTCAGATCACCAGGTTTTATAACTTTACCTTATAAAAAAAAAAAAGGTAAAGTCAGTCAACAGCAGATACAGTGCGTCAGTTATAGTCTTACATAAGATATAATAACATAACATACCTGGAGATGTACCGATGAGGAGTGTTCTGTTGTCTAGCGTGTGTACAGTCTTTCTAAACCCACAGAGTGCCTCAACTAGCTTTATACGCATCTTCATAATTAGGTTGTCCTCCTGTCTTTGGTACACAGAGTGGTCCTTTTGTTCCAGAACAATAATGACATCACCAGGTTCCAGACCTGGCTCCTGATCACCCTCTCCATGGAATGTGATTTTCTGGCCATCTCTCATACCTGTGGTAGAATTAAAAATTTTACAGTCATACTAATGTTTACCTTGGTTACAAACAGAGACAGTAATCAAGACAAAATGTAAAATTATATAAAGGATTACAATATGTGATGGCATATTTATAATCTACAGCACACACACCTTTGTCAATGTGGACCTCTAGAATCTTCTTTTTGCGTTCCACTTTGCGCCCATTACAATTCTTGCAGCGGTCCTTCGCACTGAATTTCTCGCCCTGTCCCTGGCAATCTGAGCACATGCTCTGTATCTGCTGAATCATTCCTGGTCCAATCTGTTGCACCTGGATTTGAACCCCTCTGCCTTTGCAGTTTGAGCATTTTTCCAGAGTCCCCTTCTTTCCTCCATAACCTGTAAAAGAAGGGTCTAACATTATAATTTCTGTACTGGCATTTGGTCACATCTAAAGAGATATTTGCCCTGCCCTAGCCAAGCTTTTGGAAAAATATGACCTCTTTGTTGTAGCTGCTCACTAGCCTCACCTGCTGGACAAATTATCTGATGCATGTACAGTAAACCCCCGCAAGTTCGCATTTCATCATTCTGTGACTATTTTTTTTTTTTTTTAGAACAAAACTAATAATTGTTTGTGGAAACCGTAGATATCCTCACCGTTTTTCTCGTTTTTTTTCATGGCAATATATACGTTTTCTTGCATTTTAGTTCTTGCCAGAGAACACAAAGAAAGTGGTGAAATACTGCTGGAGGTTTGATAGTAACCATTCCGAGAAGGTTATTTATTCATCCTTGCTGCTGATTGGCTGCTGCCCTGTCACTCATCTCTGGCAGATACAGTCCAGTATTCCCACATCAGAGCAGTATCTCGTGTGGTTCTCGAGTGTTTCTCTTGAGCATTCTCATCTTAAAGCAGTTTTTTTTTTTATTACTGTAAATTAAATTATTACTGGATTTAAAACCAGCATGCATACATTACAGTAGTCTATACAGTCAGTATTTTACATTCTAGCACTGCAGGAGACAGCAGCACAGTGTAAACTCTACAGTACAGACACAGGTTTACCTTTAATGTATTAAGCTGAATTTAAAATAAACGTAAAGTGTTTTGGGAGCATGTTTCGGGACATACTTAAGGTTTACGTTTTTTTTTTTTAAATCACATCACAAATTCGTAGTTTTCACTATTTGCCAGTGTTCTTGAACGTGGCCCCTGCGAATGTCAGGGGTTTACTGTATATAGAGAATGACAAAACAATATTTATGAATTCAAATTTAATTTACTTACCATCACATTTCTCACAGATTACATTCTTCTGAAGACCAAGTTTCCTCGTTGCACCATTGTACATTTCTTCAAGTGTGACGCTTAGCTGGTGGACCACATTCTTTCCTAATGCAAATTAATGAAGAGAACCTTTGTGTTAAGGCTATAACTGAAACACAGGTAATTGCTCATGATTATCAAATCACAAGCTATGCACTGATAATGAATATTCATAATGAAAGCCTAATTATATATTTGATCACACTTATCATAAACTTAGCATCAGTCTCTTTGACTTGTGAGCGAAAGATAGGGACAAATTTACCTCTCCTTTCTCTTTGTGCTCTTCCACCACCACCACCACCACCAAAGAACATGTTGAAAACATCCATGGGAGAGGAGAAGTCTCCTCCACCTACGCCCCCTTCTTTGACAGCTTGTTCACCTCCATGATCATACAAGTCCCGCTTCTTGGGGTCCGACAGGACTTCATAGGCTTGAGAAATAAGCTTGAACTGTAGGAGAAAAAGAAGCATAAGTACTGAGTTTAAAACATAACGAAGTAAATAAGCTTGACCCTTCCATGTTCACTGGCAGCTGAGAACCCCAAGTCCTACTGTGTTCAGAATAAGAAAAATGCTATACGGAATGAATGGGCACAATTTCCCACAAATTACCAAAATCTTGTGGAAAGCCTTCCAAGAAGAGTGGAAGCCATTACAGCTGCAAAGGGGAGCGACCAACTTCATATGAAAGTCTATGTTTGAACGCAATGTCATTAAAGTCCCAGTTGGTGTAATGCTCAGGTGACCCAATACATTTGTCAATATATTGTATTTGAACAAAACATTTGTGTTTCAGTAATTTCAGGAGTAATACGAATTCAATTCTGTACATAATTTTATGTACGCTATGCTGCAGGAAAAGCAGGTAAAGTTCTAACAGGACTAGAGGGAAAGTAATTGAAATAACCCTCTGTCTTAAGAATAGGTATATTTCTGCTCAACAATCCCAATTTGGCGACACACTGAGCTTACAGTCAGCATATAAAGAGAAAGAAAATAATGTAATAGATAAATGTCAGGCAGTGTGCTGAGGTTGTGGCCACTGACTGCAGCTGCTCATCGCTGGTCACGAACATCAGAGCTGAGGGTAATTCCAGAATTACCTTGAAATAGAAGACATAGTTCAAACGTATATATCAAGCCTATGAAGTCCTGCCAGCCGCTTCTTGGGCCTAGAGATACAAGCATGAACTGTGGAGTTCAAAACATGATTAGAAGTGATCCTTCTTTGTTCACCAGCAGCTGAGTGCCCCACTGTCTTACGAATATACACACTCCTGGCCAGCAAAACTAATTCAGTAACACACTGAACCTAAAACCAGCCTTTAATGAGAAAGAAAATAATCTGAAATATTCAATCCTCAGTTACCTTGAGGTATAAGCCACAGTCCCAGAAGGGGTCTGACAGGACTTCATAGGCTTGAGATCATGGTTCAAATTACGGGGGGTACTGTACCCACCAATCAAGACCCAGACCCCCCCCCCAAAGAGACAAAAAAGGTGTACCCCCCAAATATGGTCCAAATACGGTGGGCCAATTCACACTCTGCTTGAGATATGAGCTCAAACTGTAGCAGAGGAACTGTGAACTGTTGTTTAAAACGTGACTAGTAAAGTCCTTGAAAAAGTCCTCATTCACCAGCAGTTGAGAAAGTACAAAGTTTAGAGTACATAATCAGCATATAACTAGAAAGAAAATGTGCTAGTTACACTAAAGTCATGTAGTGCGGTACTAGGTTGTGGCCATTGACTGTAGGGGCTCCACGTTGGTTCCCAGACAAACATTGAAGCTAACTATAATTTCATAATTAACTTGAAATATAAGCTTGAACTGGGGCAGAGAAGAAGCACAAGTACTGCGTTTAAACCGTGACTAGAATCCCTTGAAATAAGACCCTTCCTCGTTCAGAAGTGCCCCAAGCCCCATTGTTGTAGTAATATACACAAAACCCAAGATCAGCTTATAATGAGAAAGAAAATAATGTGATATATTCTATAAACGTCAGCCAGTGTGGTCTTAGGCTGTGGCCACTGACTGTAGCTGCTCCTCGTTGTGCTCCCCTGCTGACGTTAGAGCTCAAGGTAATTCCAGAAAGTTCCAGGCGTTTCTGTGGCTGTCAGTAAAAAAAAAAAAGACCAAGGTGCCCGGCTGCAGAAACCAGACTCGGACAGGACAACTTACTTTCTCGCCTTCGTTCGGGTTCTTATCCGGGTGGTATTTTAGAGCCAATTTTCTGTATGCCTTCTTGATTTCATCCGAGGAGGCTTGTGGGTTCACTCCCAAAATATCGTAGTAGCCGGTCTCTCGAACCATGTTTGGCAAATGTCAGGCTACAAAACAGGAGAGTAACGACAGGTTAAGGTTTGGCATAAAATATGCATTGTATCTAGATAATGTCATGTCGCGTTAGCGTTTTGGGCACCAAACACTAGGACAAAAGTGTAGACTAGAGAAGGTAAATGAGTAAATTGCTAGTTTTGTGCGGTAACATAGCAACGGGACCCATGGCTTAAGATATGGAAACAAAGAAATACAAACATAATAAACAAACCAAGATTTACGAAACAAGCTATATATTAGACCAAACAGGCATTAATCTCATGAGGACAGACTAAGACTTACAGTGCGAGTCTGTAAGAGAGTGCCGGCTGTTTCCTCGTGTTGAGACCGTTAGTGTGGCGAGCAGGAAGATGGCTGGCTCTGTATTTAAGCTGCTGCAGTGGAGAACTTTCTGGATCTTTAGCAGCAGAGACGCCGGAAATTTCTATGTCCCGCCTCTCCCTCAATCTAGAAGAGTCCTAATACAGGGTCCGATAACCCCGCGAAGACACAAGTGAAAACAAGTTTGCTCGTTTGTTTGTTTATGCTTAATAGTGTTATAATCACACACTACGTGGACAAAAGTATTGGGACGCCTACACATTGCACCATTCGGGACTTTAATAACATTGCATTCATAAACAAACTATCCAGAAAATATTCTGTACTGCGTACACTATGCTACATAAACAAAATGCGTTTAGCGAGAGAAGTGGAAAATTCTGCTGGTGCATGTTTACTAATTAACTCAAATAGTGGATTGGATTCGTTTTTGCACATAAAAGTGACATAAGTAGTCACATTGCACAAACTATTAGGGATATTTTTGGGTATAGGATGGATTTATCATAGCATACCTTTCTACTGCACAGCTGCAGAATCGTACATTATGAACAAAAGTATTGGGACCATAACACCAACAGGGACTTGATCTTGCAATGATCTTGCATTCAAACACATAGACTTTATATGGAGTCCCCAAACCCCACAAGAGGAGTGTTTCTGTTTTGAATGTGTGCCTGTTCTGGATTTACGAGGTCAGGCGCTAATGTTCGTCAAGAAGGCCAGGCTGGTAATCTCTGTTCCAGTTCATCACAAATGAGTTAGATGAAGTTGCGGTCAGGCCTCTGTGAAGGTCAGACAAGTTTTTACATCCCAAATTCATCCAACCACGTCTGTATGGAGCATGCTTTGTGAACAAAGTTAAAAGCATGGCATTGTCCAAAATGTCTTGGTCTGCTGAAGATCTTAAGATTGCCCTTCACTGGAAGTAAGGGGCCTATGCCACACTCTGAAAAACAAGGTGTCCCAATTGTGTATTTAAGGAATTCATTTTTAATGTATAATGCAGCACAAAACATTGTGCTTGGAAGTTAAATTAACAAAACAACAAAAAACAGTAATCATATAGCTTTGTTGTTTTTCAAAATTGTGATCAAGACCAAAGTAAACAAATACATCTAAGATAGCTCTTTGAGTAGTGCTAATGCTAACCTGCCAGCTTATTTAACATAATCTATCCCCACAAATTAATGTCAGCATTCCATAATAAAACACATTTAATGAAGAGATGCTTTCTGTTTTGTCTGTTATGGGCTCTCTATGTTAAATAGTTTCTTCACATGTTTTTTTAATTCTTTGGGTATTAATTATGTACAATTAGCTAGCATGAAAACCACCCGACCTATTTCAGTGGGGCAGCTGGTGGCCCAGCAGTAAGGGAGTGTGATCAGAAGGCTGTGGGTTTGAATCCCAGTATTGCTAGTGCCACCACTGAGGTCCCCTTGAGCAAGGTACTGTCCTCACACACTGCTGGGTGCTGTTTTCCTGGCTACCCCTTGTATGTGAACCCAATGACTACAAAGTTGCAGGTTCAAACCCCCTCTTTCTACCATTGTGTAGAGCAAGACACTTAACACTCAGTTGCTCCAGGAGGACTGACCCTGTAACTAATGATTGTAAGTTGCTCTGGATAACCCCCCATTACCTTTACTTAAGGTTAGACTCCAAGCTTACCTGCAAATTTGATCCCTGTGTAAGAATATATGGTCTTGTTTAATGAAAGACCTGTTTTAGAATAAGGGCAGATGATGGTGACAGTAAAGGAGTAGCCTAAATGAGCAGAGAGGTATGAGTGCCTGATACAGTTAAGCAAAGAATACACTACTTGTTCTCTGTGACATATAAAAATGCAGAGCAGGCTGAGCTGGCCTTGCTTTTGGATCAAGTTGGCAAGAGGAGAAGAGCTAATTGACTCTGAAAGAGATTTCGTTACAGGGGCCTGGGTGGCAGAGGTTTCAGTCACAAAGACAACTCAGCTGGCTAGTGTTTCAGGAGGGACAAATACATTTCATTGCATTCAGGACTATGGGCAAAGAGTAAATAGAGTTGAAAACTGTGGTGAAAAGCAGTAATATTTCACACATACATTATGCTCTTAGGCTTGTGACAAAACTGAAAAAACAACACATTATGCTTGGGTAGGTTGTTGCTGTCTAACTATGCAACAGTGTAGAAGATCTGAGATTCGTCATTAAGTAAGATGTAAATTACAGTGCATCAGAGGCTCATGAACTCAATTCATGAAATATGGGAAAGTCTCAACAACAACAAAAGACCAATGGGAAATAATCACATTCTCTGAATACTACCACAGCTGTCAAATGGCTGCCAAGAGCTTTCTTAAGGTGACCTAGAAGATAATCTGCTTAAATTACATTATGCAGATAATAAGGTTCTCTTCTATTTGTTAGAACATATAAATCTCTTCTAATGTTGCATCAATTTGTTCACAGATTAAAGATCGTCTGTCATCGTTCAGTATTCTGGATCCTTAAAGAACAAACTTAGGGATGCTTCACTATGGAAACAAATCATAAGGGAGGATTACTATTACACAGACTTAATGGTTCCTTTTCAATATATATTTTTTAAATTCTGCTTTTCTACTCCTAGTTTTGGATGATTCACGAGCCTTTTGAAGAGGACCTGAGGTGATTATTTGTGATTATTTCATCTAGTATAATAATTTAGCATGCAAGAGTATTGCAGTCACTTCCTAATAGTAGGGATTATTATAAGAATAACAGCCTTTTTAGTTTTAAAGCAGTAACCTGTAACCTGGTAATAAATTTGTTTGCATGTTTAAATATAAATATAAATTGATTTTTGTGTGATTAGCTGAATTTTGTACACAGATCCTCTGAAAACCGATTTTCCACATGGATTTTGTATGTGCATGGCGACTTTATTACATACACACCTGTTTGTGATATGCTGCTGTGAAGTGTTAAGCTACAGACATCAAGGATAGCTAAAGAACATTGTTTAATTAGTGATACCCCTCAGATGTTGAACGGTTTTAGTGAAAGGGTTAGGATATAAACCTGGATGTATTGCATGGCATTTTATTTGAATTATATTTTTAATCTTTATATCTATATATCATAATATTATATATGTATTTATTCATTTACATGCACTTACTCTTTGTGGGGCCTGTCATCTTAGTTAAAACCCATCAAATTAGTCAAATACAACACAAAACAACTTTCTTCTCTACTGATATAGACAAATTACACAGGCCATGTTAAGTCTGGCATAAGGGTAGCAGGAAGTAGAAAAAATGAATGTTCAGTAATTACATAAACCCCAATGGATTCAAGTATCACTTCACACCGAATTCTGTTTTTATGCACCACACATGTACTGAATACATTGTCATGTTACATTGCTTAGCATGACATTTTCTATTCACTAAGCTTGAGCGCTGTCACCAAAGCAGTCAGCTACAGACATATAATTGACAGGATACTGACACTTCAAATGGGGGAATCTTTTGAAATCTTTCTATAATGTGTAGGCTTTCATAATTTTGTGCTCTTTTTTTCTGTGCTTTTTGTAATTTTTTTGTTTTTGTCCTCTTAAAAAACGAGGCACCATAAGAGTTCCTTGTGTGATGCCATAGAAAAACCTTTCAATGGATAGTTTTTTGGAGAACCGTTTTTGCAAATGGTTCAAAATATAAAAGGTTCTAAGAAAATCTTTTAAACTGTTACTACATGATTTTACATGGTTTTCTTACATGGTCTAGTTCAAATGATCCTTTGTAGTACCTTTTTAAAGAGTGTACCTCTTGAACCCTTTCCTGAAAGGACTTTGCTCCTTAACTTCCAACTTAATTCATCCATACACCCGCCAATCAGCAACAGAGCAGACCTTTCGAATATATCTGGCCAATCAACAGTCAAGGTAACAGAGAATCTAATGTACCTCTAGCTTGTTTGTAGTCTACAAAAGTGGGACAAAGGTCATTGACGTGCAAAATGACCTCAGTCTGACAGAGGTCATATTGAATGATCCAATAACACAACCAATTGAATGTTGCTGAAAAATTGAATTTTGCTGAAAAGGTAGCTCCTAATTCCTCAAACACGGTGCATTTGATTGTCTGGACTGGAGTGAAGGGGCATCCTGAGGCCTTTCACTTACTGGGCACTGGTGAATTGTGACTCTGTTCACTGGAGCCTTATGCTCCCCTCGGGAAAGGGGGGGTGGGGGTCCTCTATTTATTGTGCCATGAACTAAAAGGCGTCTCAGCAGCACCTACCAGCACAGCAGTCAGCATGAGCAGCAATGGAACATCCCAACCAATGGCCTGCAACAAAAGTAATGAAGAAAGAGTTCAAAGCAGGTATGTAGATTTTATGTATATGAAATGTAGTGTCATACTTCAAAATTCTTTCACTGTAGTGTCACTGTAATAATTTAAATACTGTCTGCTGAAACATGAGGCAACACTGGAAATTATATGATAAATGTAATAATGTATTGTTTTTTTAAACAATTTGTTTCAGTGAAAAAGTACCAGAGATTAATTGACTTTTTTCCATCTTACTTTCTCTTAAATTGAACTGTGGAGAAAAACGTAGCAGTTACTTGTGTAAATCACTTGATTTAGCATACCCAAGGGCCATTGCTTCTTGTTCGAAGAGAGCCTGGCAGTGGTATTCAGCCTGAAAGAGCTGGAACTTTCAGCACACATTTGTGCCATCTATGAAACACACTTTGAATCAAAATGAGAAGCGGAAACCAAAATCAGAGCAGGTTTTGTCGTACTGCCTGTAAAAAGAAAGTAGGATGTTAAACATTCAGACAACATTTAAAGGAGGAGGCCAAGGCAGTATGGTGTGCTTTTTATCTGAATGTGTGTTTTAATAGTGAATATAGGAATAAAGGAGCTAATGGCAACGAATGGTTCTCATGCATACTGTGAACTCTTTATTCTAACAAAGCCGCAGGGGCTTTGGCACTTGATAGCTAAAGCCAGACATTGTGCGAGCTTACAATGCTTTACTGGAGCCATGTGATCCGCTGGTACAGCACCAGTTCTGGAGCTGGAGCTCCCTGCTCTTACAGACTGTGTCCCCTCTCACTCAGGTTGGAGCACTCCTCTCCTGGGCTCATGACAGACTTTGCAAAAACGTGGGGGAAAGAGCCAGTTAAGGACAATGGGGCAAGTGAGTAATCCTTTTTGAGGTTGTGGACTGTTGCAGCCCTTACTGTCTATGTTTTGCAGCTCTCTCTGTGATTGTAATTAAATAGCGTGGACTCAAATGATGGAATGTTGTTTCATAAAGCTTTTGATTTCTTTGGGTTCTTTTTTTCAAATGAATGATGCATTTGCAGCTGATAGTCAGTGTGTTGTCCTCCTCACAGCTGAGAAAAAGTGTGTTGAAGAGGTTCTGGCCGGTGCGGCTCTGGCCCCGGCTCAGTCCCACTGGACCACAGACGCAAGCGGATCAGTGCAACTCAGAATGGATGAGCACTGTTCACAGGAACCCATCACAGTGCATCAGATGTTCTTGAACTCAGTTCAGAAATATGGGAATTTGCCTGCTTTAGCAAGCAAGAGAAAAAAACAGTGGGAAAAGATCACATTCTCTGAATACTACCGTCGCTGTCGAATGGCCGCCAAGAGCTTCCTGAAGGTGACCTAAATGCTAAAGGAAATCTGCTTTTTGTTGATGTTATTAACTGTAATGTCAAAACTTTATCCCAGATTCAACGTAGCTCACTGAAAAAGCACTATATAAATTGTCTTTTATAGTCTCGAGAATCTGAATGTTTCATGGTATTTGTTTCGTGTTGTCTTTAGCTGGGCCTAGAACGTTTCCATAGTGTGGCCATTTTAGGATTCAATTCAGCAGAGTGGTTCATTTCTGCTGTAGGAGCTGTCTTTGCAGGGTGAGACACACATATTATTCTAAATTGTAGAAGGGGCTTAATCTGCATATTTACATCCATATTTTATGTTTTGTTTTAATTCTAACAGGGGTTTAGCAACTGGAATTTATACCACAAATTCACCAGAAGCCTGTCTTTATGTGGCTCATGACTCAAGAGCAAATATCATTGTGGTGGAAAACCAAAAGCAGTTGGATAAAATTTTACAGGTAATAAGGTAATGTCTCCTTCTCTTTCTGAGCATGTCTAGATCTCTTCTAACATTGCATCAGTTTGTTCACAGATTAAAGATCGTCTGCCACATCTGAAGGCCATCGTTCAGTATTCTGGATCCTTACAGAAGAAACTACCCAATCTGTATTCAGTGAGTGAAACAATTCAGCCCGAACATACATATGAATGACTGGCATGTGTGGCTTCAAGTAACCATGACTGTGTTTTCGGGCAGTGGGAGGAGTTTATGGGTCTTGGCCAGGAGATTGCTGACAAAACACTTGATGACATCATCAGCATCCAAAAAGCCAACCAATGCTGTGTACTTATCTACACATCTGGAACCACTGGCATGCCGAAAGGAGTTATGCTGAGCCATGACAATGTATGTGTATCAAGGGCTTAGGGTGCTTCACTATGGAATCCAACCAGAAAGGAGTATTAGAATGCTGTGTTGTTTCTCTACATTTGATCATTACTCCTGATCATGTGCTGTAGCGTAGGTACACTTCGTAAAATTGGTTACAAAATCAAATGTTTCCAGGAATCTATACTTAATCTGTCTGGAAACACTTCACATTCACTCAAACTAATATGGATATAGATATTCTATATTCAAGGATGTTATCTCACTTGTGAATTCTTGTAGATCAGCAACGCTTCTGTATTCTGCACTTTGGTAGATCACATGGACAGCACATCATGCAAGCCGGGCTGGAGACATGCAGCCTGCTGAAATACACCAGGAAACCATAGTGAGCTACCTACCACTCAGCCATATTGCTGCTCAAATATATGATCTATGGACAGGAATCCAATGGGGGGAGCTGGTCTACTTTGCCCAGCCGGATGCCTTGAAGGTACAGAGTGGGTTTTTTTTGTTGTTTTTTTTAGCAGCTGACTACAATAAAACTGTTAATTTTTGTTTGGTGTTCAATTCTAGGGGAGCTTGGTACATACTCTTAGAGAGGCTGCCCCTACATCCCACATGGGAGTTCCGCGTGTTTGGGAAAAAATTATGGAGAAAATAAAGCATGAAATCTCATGCTGTTCATACTTGAAAAGGAAACTGGTGACCTGGGCCCTGTCTGTCGGTTTGGAAGCTAATCAGAAGTACACAAACTCAGATCATTACTCAAACTAGTTACCTACTCAATTAGTTATCAGGTACTGTTGAGCCATTTGGTTTATGTCTCTGTGTTTCTTGAACAGGGATGAAGAGAAGTCATTTCTCTTTAATGTTGCAAATTCCATGGTCCTAGAGAAACTTCGTGCCCAGCTGGGCTTCTCTTGCTGCCAGAAGTTCTTCTCTGGGGCAGCTCCTATCGGAAGCGACACTGTCCAGTTCTTCCTTAGTCTCAACATTCCTTTATACGAGGCCTATGGGATGAGTGAGAGCAGCGGGCCTCACTTTATGTCTAGTCCAAAAACCTACAAATTATCAAGGTAAATAATTACAAGGTAAATATCTAGTGCGAAAAGACTAAATTTAAAGAAGAGCTCACTAATGTCATTTACTGTGACATTTAACTTCTAGTTGTGGCAAAGTGGTTCCTGGCTGTAAGTGTAAAATAACCAACATCGACGGCGAAGGCACTGGAGAGGTGTGCCTCTGGGGCCGTGATATCTTCATGGGGTATCTCAACATGGAGGATAAGACATTGGAAGCCTTTGATGAGGATGGCTGGTTACGGTCAGGAGACTTGGGCAAAACAGATGAGGAAGGTTTCCTTTACATCACTGGAAGGATAAAAGGTAAAATAAGATTATTAAATAACCATTATTCTATAAATTCATTTTTATTTCTCCAGTTTTGAATATTATCCAGCTATTTCTTTCCCTGTGTATTCTTAATGTGAAGCAAATCCACTTACATCTATCTCCAAATGTAGAGTTAATAATTACAGCTGGTGGAGAGAATATACCACCACTTCTGATAGAGGATGCTGTGAAAAAGGAGCTTCCCATTATCAGCAATGCCATACTTATAGGGGACAAGAAGAAGTTTCTGTCCATGCTGCTCACGTTAAAGGTAATCTTGTTCAAACGGTCACATTACATCTCAGACAAAACTGAAAATAAGCTTTTTGTCCTCTCTTGATCAGTGTGTCACCAATCCTGAAACCATGGAGCCCACTGATGATCTTACATCAGAGGCTGTGGAATACTGTCAGCAGCTTGGTAGCCAGGCAACAAAAGTTTCAGACATAACTGCAGGAAAAGACAAGGCGGTGAACCAGGCCATTAAGGAAGGCATCGCTCGGGTAAACACTAAGGCCACCTCCAATGCCCAGCGCATTCAGAAATGGACCGTCTTAGGGAAGGATTTCTCAGTACCTGGAGAAGAGCTGGGTGAGTATTATTATTATTATTTTTTAATCGGGTAGTTTGATATGATTGGCCTGTTGCAATATTTTGTCACTTTCTAGGTCCAACAATGAAACTGAGACGACAAGTTGTCCTCAAGATGTACAACAATGAAATAGAAAATTTCTACAGAGACTGAAAAAAGGATCACTCCTTACTCCAGTGAAAGTATGTGCTGGTTCTAACAGACCCAAGAGAACTTCTTCTAGATGGCAATGCCATGGACTTCATCAGGAGAGGAATGTTTTTTGATATACTTTGTAGAATATTCCTGTTGTATGTCACCAAGTCTAACTATTACCTGTCTACACCTGAACAAATGCTCAAGTAAATCGTTTGTTAAGTTGTTGGTATGTGTAGAAACTGTAGTCATGTTTGATACAAGTCCATTATCTGGCAGTATGCTTCAAAATGCATATTCCACAACACAGGAACATATAAGGCAGGGATGTCAAACTCCGGTCCTGGAGAGCTGGTGTCCAGCACAGTTTGATGGTTCCCTCCTCAAACACATTCACTAAATCTGACAATTAACCAAGAGTTTCTGAGCAGGGAAATCACCAAAATGTGCTGGACCACAACCCTCCAGGACTGGAGTCTGACACCACTGATAAAAGGGAATGAATCATTCTGAACTGTTCTTTTTAAACAGCCATACCTCCAACTAAAGCAGTCAGTCATGCTAATGTTAGCAACAGTGAGAAAAAGCCAGTAGTCACCAGTTAGCGTCTTTCAAATGATATCATGCTAACTCCTTGTGAGCTTGTTGACTCATTCACAAACCTTTCCATTCACTGCAAACCTTTGCTTAGGAGCATTAATACTGTCTAAAATATTAAACACAATGTTTACACCTAGAAAATAAACTCTTTATACCTAGAAAAGAAAGGCCAACAAGTACTTATTTTCAAAATATCAGTAACTTTAATGTATTCATCTTTTACACTGAACAAGATTTGTACAATGATTTGACAAATTTGTAAAGTTATATGTTGAAATATGTCAGACCAGAGAATATTTCCAGCCAATAAATAAGGAATATCTTAGGTTACGTAGTTATCTTTCAACGGAAAAAAAAAAATAAAACCCTCACATATACCATAGGACAAGATGTATTTTGGAGTAGGAGTAAGAATAAACATTTAAGAAGTCGTCAACCCTTTGAGTCATTTTGTTTTTAAAGACACTTAACATGTATAGTATAATTGTGCGCTGATATCAGAATGATGAGAAGTTGAATTCAACTTTGTTGTCATGTCCTTTGGGAAGTAACCCAAACACACACACATGCTGACGGGGCTCACTCCAAGTCCTGAACTCTTCGGCAGATCTCCGCTGTGAACTCAGAGCACTTTGAATTTCCTCCAAGGTCTTTTGTCAAAACCTAAAATAAGGAAGCATATGACATTGAAATACAATTTCATACAATAAAGCGGACAATGGAATAACTTCAAAACTTAGAAAATCCTGATTAGATATTTTGGTATTATAACTCGAGAAGCCATTTTCTATTCAGGAATCGCACTGTTGCCCATCTTCTAATCACAATCTCTGTCAGAAGATTACACATCATACCTTCTTGTCTCTAATGGTGTCGAAGCAAGCAGTCTCAATATTTTTAGCATGTCCATGCAGTCCCATATGCCTCAGCATCATAACGGCACTCAGCAGCAGGGCGGTCGGGTTGGCTAGATCCTTGCCAGCAATGTCAGGTGCAGTTCCATGAACCTGTTCAAAAGATTCATATTAGTTTACTACCAACACTGTAGGATAATGTAACATTTCTTCACTGAGACATGTGATTAGTTTCTATTCAGAAAAACCAAATACCGATTCAAATATGGCAACACCGTTGGCTCCAATGTTCCCACTAGGAGTCACTCCAAGCCCACCAATTAGCCCAGCACAAAGATCGCTGAAATAAAAGCACCTGGCATCAGAACAACACTACACAGGCCAGGAATTCTCTACTGTAACCAGAAGATCGCTTATTTTGTCCTGATGCAAATAGTGACGGACTAAAGAGTTTCAAATGAAAGACAGATAGCAATTCTCCAGCTTACCTCAAAATGTCACCATAAAGGTTTGGCATGACAAGCACATCAAAATTGGCGGGATCCTGCACCATCTGAGAAAGAAGCAGGACACAATTAGACACAATTTAAAATAAGGCTGACACCACACAAAGCAAATTCCTGTTAAAGCAAGTCATCAAAAGTGGCCTCCACAAGACTAGCTTTCAAAGTGCACCACAGAAGAAATGAAAAACTATGAATCAGGAAGATTTTATTTTGCCTGATGTGAAACCCAGAAAGCGCATGCTAAAAATCTCATATTTAAAAAGTAATACCTACATTCAGACACACTGTGTCCAGATACATCTCAGTGAATTTCACATCCTTGTAATTCTCAGCAACCTCCCTGCACTTCCTTAGGAACAGGCCATCTGACATCCGCCTGCGGCAGACAAGTGAGCAAGCAACAACAGATATGAGATATTTCACTAGGTTAGTTCTGCAATATGGGGCGAAAGGCTTAAATGAAATGAACAAGGTGTTCATTAGTTCACCAAGTAAATGTAAAGAAAATGTGCATTTATGAACTAGGCTAGTTGATAGTAGTTCCTTCTGCCAGAAAAAGAGAATTTTGAAGAATCCTCTGTCCCAGGATCAGCTCACAGTCAATTAACATCTATAAAAAGCGGCTGTTTTTACAACAATAACCAACAATTTAAGATCTTCCTAAAGACATTTGAAGTAGAGACTTTTTTGTTAGTTTCCGCACGACTGAAAGCAGGAAAAGACTTTATTCTTGTTTACAGCTACGGGACATGAAGGTTAAAGCAAAATGTATTGATTTAAAGCAAATAAGATAATAACCAGTTAAAGTTCCTAGAACGGTCTACAGTTATTTATAATAATGGGATAATTACTAATAACTTCATGTAAAATGCCTGCCAAACTCAACTTTTGACCTTGGCATTTTTACAAATAACTGTAATGAAGTCAAATTTGACCTGACATTTACACCTGTATCCAGAACAGCACTCAATTAACTTAATCATCCTACATTTACTACTTACTCTAGACTTCCTTTTTTGAACTTTTTTGATTGCTTTAAAGTTTGCATGCCTATACTGTATTGAGTTCTCAAAATGGTAAGTTAGATTTTATATAACATATATGTACTAATTTCCAAGGAGAATTTCGAGATTAATAGTAACATTTGTTGTACAAATTATTCTGTTAGAGGGGTTAGGAGGATTATGTGATCTGCATATCATTTGTTTATATCACAGTTAACTTTAGCTAAGCTAGCTTCATTGCAAAACTTACGTTTCTAAACTTTAGTCTAAACAAATCTTGACCTAACTGTCTCCATTTAAAGTGAACATTTTTCTAAAAGGGAATGTTCAAACTCGTATTTTTAAAAAGTTCAAATGTGACTCACATGATGTTGGCTTTGTGAACAGCTGTTACACTGTTTCTTTGGTTATTGCGGGCATATTCAAAGGCATATTCAGCGATGCGCCGGCTGGCCTCTTCTGTGATCAGCTTTATACTCTGCACGACCCCATCAACAATCTGAAACAGCCGAGGTGGAGAACAAAACACAGAGATACTGAAATTGAAAGTCATATAATTTAGCAAATAAAAACATTTCCATATTAAAATGTATTGTATTTTGCATTCTGTAGGACAGATACTTGGATGGGAGAAATGAGAGCCCCTAAAAGGGAATGACAATTACAGATTAGTACAACTAGGCTACTAAATATGAACAAACAAATGGAATGGAGGATGGATGTAAGGTGATTAGACGAACTTGATCAACCACTTGCTTGACAAGGGAACATTAGATTGAGAAAACAAGTGAAGGGGGGTGATGGGACAAGACTTAATCTATGTGCACCGAGGTGAAAAGGTTACTATAAGGGCCCACTGAAACACACAAAAGCATTGTGCTGTGCTATTGTGATGTAGAGGAGCTACAATATTTGAAAAGATAGATGTTTTGTGTAAAACATTACACACATAGGCACAAATCCTACCCTCCATATCCTGCCATGCTCTGCGACATATAAAAAAAAAAAAAAAAGATGTCAAGTGGAACAATCCAAGTGACTAACTGACTAGTGTTTTAAGAAGAACAGTGACATCTACATGTAGATTTATGGGCCAAAAGCACACACATTAGTGTGCTATGTTAAGAAAAACAGAACCGCCTCTGTTCTTCAGGTGACTGAGACTGTCAATGAAGGATGTGTCAGAAAGAACAGTCCATACACAACCACAGTGAGGGATATTATAATAGGGTGCATAACACAGTTAGGTGATATAAAATCACCACTAACACTGATGTACAGAGATGTGGGACAAAGTGATATGGTCAGATGTATCCTCCTTCACCATGTTCTCCACATGTACATGTGTAGCATACACTAGGAGAAGAGTACAGGTCTGAATACTTGACCCCTACAGTGAAAGGTCAGGTGGGAGCCTAACCTGTGGGGGGCACTTTTCAGGCATGCTTTAAATCTTATGCCAGACTTTCCTAGTCAATATATCTGAGAACTAAACACCTATAGGAAATCTTGGACTGATGTGTTGCCTTTTAAAATCTAACTCAAGTCGCAATTAAACTTTTATAGTGGTTTGTGCTGGCCCAACATCTTACTAAAACACTTTCTAACATGTATTTATCTTAGCAGCAAGGTTTTTTTCTTGCCTTGAGTAAATACAAATATACCAATATAGCAAAAGCAAACTTTCTTTCCACTGGAATGGCACCACAGCATACTTGTCAAATTCTACCACCAGCACCCCCCGATTTAAGCAGGTATTGGATGAAAACTGCATCTACTAAGCATTAACTTGCATTAAATCACAATGTGCTGTTTTCTGCATTTATTGTAATGTTTTGGATGGATCTGATACAAAATTAAAATCTGTGAGGTTAATCTTTGAGGTTAATAGTTGCATACCACATGTTCAATTCCACTGTACTCTCCCTCAGTGTTTTCTCGGATGGTGACAAGGTCCACATCTGTGTAAGGGGTCTTATAGCCCTCAATGGACACACATGGACGCACATTGGCATACAGGTCAAAGGTCTTCCTAAGCAGCAGGTTCATGGAGGGATGGCCAGCAGCAATTGGGGTCTTCAGAGGTCCTAAGCATTAGTAATCAAGTTACGAACAACAATGCAAAATACATTATGGAAACAACATAATGTACAAGAAGGTGAGTGCATGTACCCTTCAGTCCTATTTTGCTTTTGTCCATTGATTCTTTGGCCTCTGGTGGGATCATCCATTTGCCTCCGGGTCCTTTGATGGCTGTGACGTTTCTCTCCTCCCACTGAATGGGAACCTGCAGATGAAAATAATGAAAAATGTTTAGATTTTTCTCCAATTGTCTTCACAGTTCAGCTTTACCCAGTTTTACCCACTAGCTAGGACCCCCCCAAACACTCATATCACCAGCACATGGAGGGTGAAGGGAAGCGTGTGCTTCCTCCAAGTCACGTTAAGATTACATCATTGAATATCTCAACATGCTTGGAGGAGATAGTCAACTTCTAGTTCAGCCATGTCTGCTAACAGACACCTGCAATAATTAGCATATTGCTGAGTTATGGGGAGTTTTGTACTGTTGAAAAAATACAGTAATGTCTCAATTAATACATGTAATCATGTGACAGGCAAACATTCCAAAAAAGACACTGTCTGTCTTCCAAACTACAGCACAGACACATGTCCTCCCCAAAAAGCAGATTAGGAAATAGGGGGTTCCTTCCAACTCTTACTTTTGCCGCCTCAAATATCTTTATGACAGCAGTGGAGATCTCCGGACCAATTCCGTCTCCTGGAATTATTGTCACAGTTTGCATCTGGAAAGCAAAAAGAAGTATAAGGCTTTCAAAACACACAAGGCATTGCTACAGCATATCAGTATTTAACAAAGATCAGTTACCCATTTCAATCGCACCCCTTTACTCACACAGAAATATTATCAAATGATTATTGGTCACATTATCAAGTCCAACCATAAACTGTTAGTTAGCTTCACTTGGTCTTTCTGATTTGAAATTGTATTGAATAGCATTTTTATTTGTCTCTGGTACGCAGAAGACCGCAACTGTGAGGAAGCAGACTACTCTCATGACAGGAACTACTAAGAGCTGTATCCATGACAACACTGTAGACTACTCAAACCTTCCTTCAGACGCAGTTTATTAATCATTACTGTGATAAACGGTTAAAAATGAAACATGGATGATCTGGGGCAATCTGCATCTACTAACTTCTCTTTAAAATTCCAATATAATCATGAACCAATTCTGGAAAATATGAGCTCTTATGAATGAGCATTTTGCATTTAAGTGGAAATATAGACCTCTAATTATGTTCTTTTTTTTTTTTTTACTTACTCCTCTGGAAAATGTTCTAGGCTGTGTTTGGCTTTTTACAGCACCCATAACACGGGAAACCTGAAGAAAAGAGCAGAACAAAAGAAAAAATGTGACATTTGCACAGGAACTAGTCTGTGTACACAAAGGGCTCCTGACAATATAATACTGTATAATACTGTGATTAATGTGCCGTGGTGATTACAAATGTATTATATAGGATTCAGTATCAGGGAAAGACCGGTGCATGACTAGACAAGCCAGTGATTACTTCCTAAACTGTGAGAGCACGCTCATGTTTCTGCAGGACACCTGCATACTTTTTCAAGGAGAGCAACACCCTGTCTACGCTCTGGACCCACCCAAAGAAATGCATAAGATTCCTAACTCCACCAATAAACACACTACAGGGTAGTATTAACCTTTATCTGTTGTTGCATTTAGATTGCATTACGTTTCTTGCTGTGACTAATGAGAAGAAAATAGTCACAAAATAGATGGGAGTTCTGTTTAAGGCTTCTAGAGAAACAAGTATCATTTCAGCAATAGAGCCAATTATCAACAAAGGCTTGGACTGCAACCCTCTTATCACAATCACTCTCTTGCTGGCTTGTGGGAACATTATGGCTGTAAAGAGTGCATAATCCTGATGTTTTAAACAGTGATAAAGCCCAACATGAGCCTCCTAAAAGTAACTAGGGGACATAGATAAGCACTGACACACCCTGGTGTGCATGGCTGATGACCAACTGTGGAAAGGGGGTACTGTAAGACCCCAGCTAATAGCAAAGCTTCTCAATAGCAAACACGAACTGGACTGAGGTGATTTACTATTTTTTTCATCCAAGTCCAAGTATGAAAGCATGATCCATGCAGGAGTAAAATGGGGAAAAAAAACAAAGATTAATCCTACAGAACAGGTCTACTTATGACCCATACAGTCCATATATCATAATTTAAATGTTCTGTTAACCACCAAAAAACATTTATTAGTAGGATTAATTCCTGGTGTAAAGGTATGGGGAGAGTGGCTTCAAAGATCCTGGGCACAGGGGCCAGTTGGCTGAATACTGCTGTGTACAGACATCAGTCCATATTATTATAGCTTAATGATAAACTCTGGTATATCACTGATAAGCACCAAGATCTCAGAGCCAAACCCTCAAAGTAATGGGCACATCTGTGAGGGACATTTGCTAGTTTAGAGAACAATCACCAACATGCATTAGCAATGAAGAGGGGTGCTTTAGGACTGTGAAGGCAAAGGTTACAGACAGAAAAATTAAAGAAAATGCTTTGACAGATCACATGTCAGTTTAGGTCTTTGATGTTCAGCCGCCTTAATAGGTCATCAATCCAAAAAATGTTTTAGTAGCATGCAGTTCCACAGGAAAGAGTTGCTTGCTTGTCTTTACTGATTTTAAGAACAAGCCTTAATAAAATTCCAGTCAGATGAATGTACTAACTATAGCCTACCTGAATTACTGGTCTTTCATTACCAGCAATAAACTTTGCCTCACTTTATGTGTGGGTGCAGATAAGTCTGGGTCCAGATTTGATCTTATCTAATGTTCCTGAACATTTTTATATAACCGGTAAGACACTATTTTGGCAAATGAAGCTGTAACCTGACCATCAAATGCCCACTTTCACATACATTGTATGGACAAAAGTATTGGGACCCTGTTTTTGAAGGTTTGAGCTAGGCCCCTTACTTTCAGTGAAGGGCAATCATACTGCTTCAGCATACCAAGATATTTTGGGCAACGCCATGCTTCCAACTTTGGTGACACAGTTTGAGGAAGAACCATTCCAGCATGACTGTGCCCCAGAGTACATAGCAAGCTCCATAAAGACATGATTGGATGAGTTTGGTGCGGGAGAACTTGACTGGGCCTCACAGACCCTGACCTCAACCACATTCAACACTTTGCAAGCAGTGGCTGGTCTCATACATGCTCTACAGAATGAATGGGCATACATTCCAATAGAAACACTGCATAAATCTTGTGGAAGAAGAGTGCAAGCAGTTATAGCTGCAAATAGGGGGTTTGTCCAACTCCATATTGAAGTCTATGTATCTGAATGCAACGTCCCAATACTTTTGTCCACATAGTGTATATACAATTATGGGGTGACTTGCTCACTACAGAATGACTAGGCTAAGCAGCCTCAAGTGCTTTTCTCTAGCTAGCAAACTAATTAAAGATCTTACTTCTTTGGGCTCTCTCTTTCCTTTTGTCCACATGCCATATCTCTCGAGTAGTTTACAAATCTGTAAAAGGCATGTAGGAGTGGGCAATATGATATGTTTTCTCAGTAAAGATTGACAGATGTAGACCAATCACAGAAAAGGAATGTAAACAAGAAATATCAGTGTAGAGTACACCTAAATATGAACTGGGTAGCAATAATTACCATTATTTAGATATTTATTTAATGACTATTTGTCATATGTTAACACGCCACAGGACAGATTCTTTCTCTGCATTTAACCCATTCACCAAATGAAGCAGTGGACAGCCAGGAACACAGCACCCAGGAGGCAGTGTGTGGGGATGCTACCTTGATCAAGGGTACCTCAGTGGTGTCATTGGCCGTCCTGGGATTTGAATTCAAGACCTTCTGATGGCAGGGTAAACTCCCTAACCACTAGGGCACCAACTGCCCCAATATTTGACCTTAATTTGACCCAAACCCAATTTTGTGGTATGTGATGCAGAACTCGTGATGTGAAAATATTACGTTGTTGAAATCTCACCAACGTTACAAGCATGTGTTACTCCCATAGACGATGCATTATCCCAAAGCTACAGGTGAACTAAAGGGCTGTTCTTCGTGTTACTTCATGCAGTTTCTGACTAAGAGGTAAAATATGTAAGTTTTTTTTTTCTGTTAGCATATTTGCTAATCCAGACAGAATGAGCAGGCATGACTTTCAGCTAGCTATGAATCTAGACAGCTAGAAAACACAACAGCATATTAGAGACTTGGTTTTTGTGTTTTTATCATATGTTAAATGTAACTGAGCTGAACAGATTCAGCAGTTCTGGTTCAGGACGCTGTAATCAGAACATGAAGGACACATACCAGATAGAGGCCTCAAACCACAGCCTCCATCTCATCCTAAAATTCTGAACCCATGCCAGCTCTCACACCCTTCTCCGAGTCTCTGATTTAAGCAGGGGAGAAGGCTTGTGATCCACCCTAATTTAAGTCTGTAACCGTTTCTAAAGTCACTACTTACCGTTGACCTCCACACGTTTCCAGCCATCCTCTCTGCTCGTCCGGCTTCAGGCGTCTCAGCTCAACACTTCAACCTTCCCTGCGTTAGTGCAGGCTCTCAGGGTTGCCATGTCATGCACTAATACACCCGCAAGTGTACTGGGATGACTTTGGGGTTTAGGGGTCATTGTCAGGGCTGTAAATTGTAAAGCTTGCTTACTTGCTTTCTTTCTTTATTATTTTTAACAATCTGACAAATAGTATATTGATTTTTGAAACACAATGTTGAACAGGATTTAACATTGTGTTCCATTGTATAACCTTATCCAACTAATTCTCAAAATAACAATTCTCCATTAGGGCCCCTTATGAAGAACCGTTCCAAACTGTTTTTAAAACTCTGATTCACAGTTGTTGGAGAGCTATTTGAAATAGAGAAAATGCCTATTAAAATGTATAAATGTTTGTTAAATGGTTAACATTTCATGGGTTGTATATTTGTATGAAGCTATAACTCATAGACACACAATACACCATCCAGTGTCTTGACTTTGGGGTTTGTGGGTCATGTCTTCATCCAAGTGTAGTACAGCTACCTTTCTTTCTTGCTTGCTAGAAAGAAACTTACTTCTTACTATTTGTGAATAGAAATTTGTTTCCTAAGATGCAGTAACTCAATAAGCTTAAGTGTGTACTTAAACAAATTAAATAATATATTTTTTCATCTCATCATATATTAAACAGTTTCTGGGATATGCTAAGATTTGCTGACAGATAAGCCTGAGTTTGCTGAATGTGATTGAATCCTGAGGAGAGAGGGGTTTTCATCACACTGGCAACCCTACGAACCACCAGCTTTCTAGCACGCAGGGTGGAAGTGGAGTAGAAAGGTGGTTACCACCATCAGGTTCTCTAGACTTGCATCCCCTACTGGGCTGGATGTCACAGTGCAATATTGAAACATTAATTCATTCTACATCAGTGGTCCCCAACCTTTATTTCGTCTTTTAATATCAGAAACTATTTTCACGGCCCGGCCTTTAAGGAGTGGCAGATAAATATACGTATATTATACAAATAAATGATACGCATCATATATTTTAAATATTTTAAAAATGTAATAATGGGGTATCTTTAAAATATAATAATAAACGTAGATCCAATGTGTACTCGCAGCTTTATTAACAGCATTTTCAGCAAGTTTTTTTTCTTCTGTGCAGCCCGCGGAACGGTATCACATGACCCACGGCACGGTACCGGTCCGCGGCTCGGGGGTTGAGGGCCACTGTTTACCAGCTTATATTAGCTATACTGAAAGTAAAAACCTCTTGTAAGTCATACAATGACCAAGAAAGTGGCCCTCATGCAAAATATAGGTCTACTCTAACTGCTGAAGAAAGTGTCCTAGCTTCTTTTTGAACAGAAGTAATACCAAACAGTGCCAGAAGATGGACACACAACATCAAAAACAAACCTAACTAATCAGCCAACAGTTTACTCCGGCTACAGCAGGGCAGACATCTCTGGAACAGAGAGAAACTCCAATCCCTTCTTACTTACTTCATGGAAGGCAGATTAAACACAGGACAAAGAGACACTGTACTAGCAAGAGTAATTTATCCATTAAATGCAAGTCTACAAAGCATGGAGCAATTTGAGCATCAGGAGCAATAAAAATCTAGAAATACAGTTGAAGCAAAAAGTAAAAAAGCAAACACAATGCAAAAATACACCAAGGTTACAAAAGCATACAATAAAAAGTCCAAAACATCCCCCAAAACACTGCAATCAACAAGTGCAACATGGGAAAGCTTCAACAATGGTCAATAACCAAAAACCAGTAGAAGTACTTCACAAACACATGGTTTGACCAAATAGCAGCATTGTTTAGAGCAATTACAGCTTGTATAGTTTAGTGTCACCTGTCCTTCCGAGGTTGGAGAATCAGAAAGGACACAATTGTAGTTACAGTAGCTAAACCCTCAAACTACAGGCAACATTGAATATTCGGGAGTTCTGGCACTGGTGATGTCAAGCATGTGGATCTTAAAAAAAACACACAGAATAAGCTGTGTTTCAGCAAATATGGGGTTTTAGAAAATGATGTTCATTGTAGCTGAGTTGCAGATTTCAGACAGCGTACTGCTTTGGTAGATTCTTGAGGGCAACAGTCCTCTCAGTTTGTGAGATTGCATGAGCTGCTCTGCTGTTCAGCAGCCTGCATTCATGAAGAACATCTGTCACAGAATAAAGACGTGATATTACATAGTGAAGTGAAGCAGTAAACGTTGATCAAGCGTTTCATCTTCTACCTTGCATAAATACAAAAATAACAGAAAAGCAGAAAAAAGAAGCAGATTTGAAGATAATTACCATTAAATTGCTTGTAGGCTTCGTCAACAATGGCATTGGTTGATCTTTTTATCTCCCAAAAACCATCTTCTACCCATGGTTTACAGTCTGGCACTTCTGGGAGCTGACCGTTTTTATACATGCCTGCTGGGAAAAATGAAGATGTAAATATTCATAGAGCGAACCTTCAGGGTCACCTAGGACTTCAGAGAAGGTCTTACAATCTCCGGGAAGGTTTCTTTATTCAGGAGAATCATCTTTGTATTCAAACCACAGTAGTAGTGTTCTTATTTTACACAGTTAAGTTCTGAATGGTAACGGTAGGGTTAAATTCTTTAAAGGCCTAATAGAAAATTATCCAAGTTGATTATTTGGAAGTGAGCTCTTCCACTGTCTTGTCAGATGAACATATTTAGAATGTGGCAGTGGAATAAACCAACAACGTTTTGATTTCCAGTAGGTGGGACCAGTCTATTTCTAGCCAGGCCACTGACCTTTAATATGAGTGGTAACCTAATCAGTGTGTTTCTGATAGCTTGAAATAAAACATGAATTATCTTAAGTTTAAGAGATGTTATACTACTCCAACCCAATGGGGGCATACTTATAAGGCACATACAAGTGCTCTCAATCCAGAATAGTCAGATTTAACTTGTATTGCTAGGATATTGCTAGCAAGAGATTTAGCTACATATGTTGTAAAGATACCTTTACCAATCATCTAATTTTCAAACATCAATTTACTGAATTAATGACATAAAGAAAGACTGATTATCAGAGGCTTATTTATTTTGAAAAAAAAAGGCTTGTCTCTGTCACCAGCTCTTAGGAGCGGAATGGTGAGTTGCATTTTTACTCGCTTTGGTTTTAGTAGTATTTAAACCGGTCTGTGAAAATATTGTTTCACATGATACTGGTCCATGGTGCAAAAAAGGTTGGGGACTGCTGGTGTACCGGATGCAAAGCACTGCTCTTGCAGAGCAGCAAAAGCTATTTTAACCTGCTAAATGTGAGTAAAAGTTACAACTTAGTTCCTTGAAGTGCTCTCCATCTAAAACAATCATATCACAAAGTAAACCCACAAGTTTAAAATGTAGAATACAAGCCAAGCTGGACAGGTAGAGGTACCTTTTATTGTGTCATCAATATCTTTGCATAGTTGGTATAGATCACTGCCACGTCCGACCACCCTTTCACCTAAAGAAACACATAAAAACTTCATTGGTAGGCCCCTTGCCTATCTGCATACGTTTTTCTCCAGTAGGTACTTGTAGGTGCAAATGTGAAAAAGGCTCTTACCATCTAACACTTTAATGTTTGGAAAGATTTCAAGGATGATGTTCCTGTATGAGGAGTTTTTGCAAACTGAAAGAAATCAGTGAGTAAAGTTTAAAATGTGAGCTAAAGAAAAGAAGGACATTTGTAAATGAAAAGCGCAGCAACGGTGCCGTGGAAAACTAACCTGAATTTGTGTAATTGTATGTGTTGTCCTTCAGTCTAATGCTCTCTAATTTTCTTAAAGATTTCAGATGATGGAGGTTATCAGTGCTGTGGATTTGACAGAGCACAAGAACACATTTATACACAGGGGCAAAGAAATAAATAAGACCTTTTAGCTTGAAGCACAATCATTACCTGGATATAAGGTTGCCAGCCAGATTGAGGCTCTGTAGACTTTCACAGCTGGCAATGGGTTCTAAAAGGATATATTTCACGGTTACAAACATGAGATTTAGTTTGTTTGTTTTGTTTGTTTACTGATATTTATTTTTTTTAGCCAACTCCAAAATGATTGGCATTCTTTAATTAATGCAAATTTTGTCTAACACAACAAAACCTGACATTTTTATAACTGATATGACTGGTCATTCCGTATCATCAGTATGAAATGTAAGACACCACAAAAACCAAATTACCCCCAAAAGGCCAAATTCATCAGCATGGAGAAAATAGACAAAATAAGACAAAATCATGCTGAGCTCCATGAATCCAGAAATGGCTATAAAAATCAGCTATACATCCAAAAACACCCATATCCACTGAAGAGATTATAATTAACATGTTTAAGACAACATACATATATTTTGCTTTCGTTCACACAATAGGGAATGGTTATAGAGACAAAAATATTTCCAAAGATCATTGATGGAGTTCAGGTCACAAAGTCACCTACTGAGATGTCACCTCCATGCAAACACTATCTGGCGTGCAACAAGAAAGCTTTATCCCTTATTCTCATGTGTGAACACACCACAGCACAGCACACAGTGAACGAGGAGCACAGTGTGGCGGAACCTTGCTCAAGGGTAGCTCAGTGGTGACAGCAGCAGACCTGAGATTTGAACCCACAACCTTCTGATTACAGGGGCAACTCCCTAACCACTAGGCCACCAGCCACATCATATTTCAAAATACAATAAAAATATTCTGTTTTTCAATAAGAGTTTAATAGACTAAAAGTACATCAGTTAACAGATATTTTCATTGTGAGATTTTTTTTCTATCCAAACTTTTTAAATGTTTCCAATAATTACGGAGGTGACTGCACCGTCACAATGACATGATCTCTCTACCCCAAAAAATATTCTTGCAAGTTAGAAATGACTCTTACCCAAGTTCGAAATCCTGTTAGCAGACAGGTTGAGCACAACAAGAAGTCTAAGTGATGCCAGAGGTGCAATGTTTATGATATTATTCCCAGAGAGGTCCAGTCTCTCCAAGTTTATACATTCTCCAATACATCCAAGATCATAAATTCCTAAAAAAAAAACCCCAGAAAGAATAGATAAGGGATCAGTTCAATTAATTTTATTTCTATGGGGCTTTATTATAAACAATGTCACAACGCAGCTTTACAGAATGCAGGTTCCTGCCCCTAGTCACCCAAGTGAAAGATGACAGGCAAAGAGAAATTCCCTAAAGGTGGAGGGAGAAGCCTCGAGAGGAACCAAACTTATGCAATTCATTTAGAACTCCTACAACTGAATCATACCTACCTAAGCTTCTCAGTTTGAGAAATAAAATAGACTCCAAATCAAATTCCCCTGTTCGGGACTTCAGAAGCCCAGTGGTTATCTTTGCACACTCAGTTTCTGCAAGACAGAGAAAGAACACATGAGTACATGGTGCTGAAAAATCCTACTTCGTTCACACAACCCTATAACCAGTATTTCGGTGACTCATTGTTGCAGTACAGTCTCAGTTCTTCAGTTTTCACAATCTATTGTCTGTGCAGTGAAGCCTTGTCATATCTACTGTTACTGGGTCCCTTGACTCTGTATATATTCTCTCTATACAGTTCTGGATTAGTGCAGATGAAAGCTGTTCTTCTTACATATTTTAAATATTAATTTTCAGAAATGAGGACAGTGCATGGGCCAGGAGTCCTTGTGAGAATAGCCTGATGTTATGTGCACATTTGCATTCATTTACTTTCGCAGTTGTTTGATATTAGAAGTCAGAGCGTGCATCCAACCCAGAACATTTAGAAACCAGCTTTAGAAACCATGTCTGTTTCAGTGAAATTAAAAGTAGATACTACTGTGATCAAGGGAAATAGAACTTGACACCACAGGGGGGAAATGCCAGATGAGAGGAGTGCTGTGCAGCACACGGGCTATTGTGCATGACAGAACGGGAGCACTGCAAAGACGACACATTTTTGGGTAAACAACAGTTGGTAAACAACAGTTGGTTTTGCACCAGAGTCCCCCCGGGACAGGCCATAACAGCCAACCCAAACCGCGGAGAGCAATAACACGACAAGCACAAGCTGTGTTAAATGAAAGGGTTGGAATGAGTAACGCTTATATGCTGCACTCTAGTGTAAAACACTATATTGACAGAACAGCCCACCCAGTTGAGGTGGACATCAGATGGACATATTGCCCTACAAACAAGACTCTGGCTAACAGCTCAGCTAGCGTGTGCAGAATACCCTCACAACACACGATTCTGTCAGACGTACAAACAACTCACCGTGCTCTTTATCCCTCTTAGAGTCCATGTTTGTCCAGATTCACGAAATCATTCGAGGTGCATGAGGCTGCTCCTCTTTGGGGCTAGCTGGAGGTTTTCGTACTGTCATGTGCCAGAGATGCAGAGCCGGTGCAGCAGCCGCAGCAGTAGTGTGTGTGCGAGTGTGCGGGTATGTGTGCAGGTGACTGACTTACTGCCTGTAGCTCTGTTCTGCTAGCGGTATCAGCTAACGTAGCTGCCTTTGGAGGTTTTTCTTTCACTTACGTTATTTGTCTAATCCAAAACTTTACAAATATGTGTAAATTCACTTATTCGCCCGAACGACCTATTTAAACCCTTACTGCTTTAAATTCAGTCCACCCGGAAGCTGCCCTCCTTTCTGTTGCTGCTCTCATTGGTTACAGTGGTGTTGTCATGGATACACACCCCGGTAAAGTAGAGGCTGAATTGCTCCCCAAACACTTTCTTATACATGTCTGATGAAAGACTCTCAGTAAAATATACGGTTCTGCAGCTGTATAATACACATACAGGAAAATATGATAACCGAAACACATCCTAAAATGTATAATGACCAAAACCCATTCCACACAATTTTTGAATGTTTCTGCCCATTCGTTCTGCAGTGCAGTTTGAGGTCAGGACTCTGTGAGGGCCAGTCAAGTTCTTCCACACCAAACTCATCCAACCATGTCTTTGTGGAGTTTTGCTTTGTGCCCTGGGGTACAGTCATGCTCGAATAGAAAAGGTACTCCCCTAAGTCTACAATGTGTATTGGTATGCTAAACCATCAAGATTTCCCTTTACTGGAAAACAGGCGTGTCCCAATACTTTTGTTCATACTGTGTGTGTCCCACGCTTCAGTCCTGCGCCCCATAGTGGCGGCACTGTTGAATGTTTTTGTCCTGCAGTTTTTTTTGTCACCTTTTCTGGAGCTGGCCGTGCTGGTGGCTATGAACAGCAGTGGGTGCTGAAACGGGAGGGAGTGAGCTCTGTCCCCGAGGCTCTTGGGCTGTTCCTGACCCCTCTACACTCGAGTAGCTGAGGAACGTCGATCACATTGCACTCAAGTATTTATGGAGAGCTTTATCTGCATTGCAAACATCCATAAGTGAGTCCTCGGTGTGAAATTCTATGCATGGGAACAGTTCTCTCGCCTGGCCACACCGTGTAAATGCCATAAATGCCTAGAAAAGAGAGAAGCCCTCCAACTTCCAATGTGATGCATCTGCACGAGAGGAAAATCACTCGACTAAGATGGGTAATAAGCAAACGATATTTACTGATGAACAGCTAGACGCCTATCAGGTAAGGGACTTTTCTTAATATCTGCTATTGCCTGTAAGCAAGTAAGATCAGTGATACACCTCCGAGAGGAATATAAATTATTGCAAACCAGGGAGAAGCTTTTTATATATCACTAACACCTGAGCCGTTGTGGTAAATAGCAATATAAGTGTTCATTTTTACAATATGCGATCAGTGTAGAGCCAGTTTTTATCTGCTGTACTATCAGAAATGTTCTGTGACTTGTAACCAGAGCAGAACCCTTTCTGGAGTGATACAGAGCCTTTTGAGATATAAAATAACTACTAAAATGTTCTTTTAATACCATATGCAATACAATCTATTTAACCATGCAAAAAGTTATTAAAGCATTCACATAGATCTTTTTGTTATCATTATCTGTATAAAACCATTGCTTTCACAGAGGAACCCTTGAAGAACCTGTCTTTTAAAGGATGTCCTGGAGAATTAAAAAAAATGGAAAAGCAATGGAGATATAAGGCAATTCATCCAAATACACTGCAATTTCTATGAGTTTCTATGTTCAAAGAGTGTGATTGTTGATCCACAAATGAGGAGTAATTATCAATTTTCACAGCTAGAAAAACCAGTACAGATTTTTTCATATTCTGCACAGAAAATACACTATTAATAGTGTACCTCCAGTCTTAGTGAGGTCATCTTCTGTCGTTATTATTTACTTTATTTAGTCTAATCATTCTGTACTTGCCATTCTCAATAACAAGACTGAAAATGAACATAAAGCAATGTCTATACGAAGGTCAGGCAAAGACAACAAAACCAATCAGTTCACCCTGCGGTGGACACATAATTTGAATGGGGGGGTGTGTATGTGAAAAATCTTCAATGACCCAACAGGATGCATCTTTGTCTGCCTTTCTCAAGGTATTTAGTTCATTTATCACTGCCTGCAGCACAAGAAGCTACTAATATGCAACTCAATCTGCCAGAAGCAAACAAATGAGAGCTTAAAGCCAAGACTTTAGAATATAAGCAGCAGATTATGGGAGTCTTAATTGCTGATTTAATAATTGCAGTGTTGAAATCTTATGCATTTAGTGTAGAATTCATTGTTATAATTCATATGTGTGTCTAGTTGGAAAATCATGGGTTTTAATTTAACACTGTAAGTGGGAAATCACCACTTAGAATTAATTTTCTTGTCTGTTTAGCCTTTTAACATATGCACAGTAACCTCATCTGTGCTGAATAAAATTCCTAATGAGTTAAATGACACCATACGGTAACTTTACCTGTAGCGTAATTACATATAGTGTTTACCTCTAGCTTTAGGTTCTGTTTGGCTTTGTTTATGTGTTTAACAATGACTAGACTGCACATATACTCTGAAAGAGAATATAGTTCCACTGGCCATACAAGAAGATCTGGCTTTTGTTCTTTGTAACCATGATCTGTTGTGTTGTGTGCTGGAGGAACATCATCTTGGTCTGCTAAAGGTTTTAAGAAGCCATTCAGTTAATAATTCATGTCAAGTCAATCCTTAAGGAACCCTTGAAATGCCATTCAATGTGTGTATCTGTGTGTGTGTGTGTGTGTATGTATATATACATTGTATATTGTTTATATATACAATGTGAAGATCATTGGGCTAAAATGATCTAGCTGATCCAGTAAATGACACATTTGACAAACATTATTTACACTTATGACCATTTGTTAATTCACTTTCTTGAAGACCTTGTGTTTCTTGAAGTATATCCTGAACCATGAGAATACCATGAGTGCTGAAATAACTAGTGCCAGCGTCAATTGCGTCTGTCCTTCATGCTTTGTAATCAACCTCAGGCAATCCTTGGGCTACTGGTACTTTACCATTTGGCTGAAAGAGCTTTGGCGGTCCTACTTTATCAGCCAAGTCATGACATGAAATTGTTTCATACACTTTTAGCTTTTAACTTTTTTCCCCCACATTTCACAAACCAGTCAGCTCTCTTTGGCATGGTTTACATGTTTTCTCTCTGTGGTTTTGAAATTCAGTTTAGTGCTGTTGTCAGCATTAAGGTTACAATCATTTGAAGTCATTTGACTGTTTTAGTAAAAACTGCTTGTGTTCTTTCAATCTCAGATTACATAATCTTTGCTGTTATACAACATGCAAGATTGAGGTAAAGTTGTACATTTTACAGACCAACAAAGCAGTATTCTCTCTGTCGTGCCTACCATGGGAGAATGATGAGAAATGATGCCTTTTACCAAAGAGCCATTTTCCTCTCTGAGCATGTAATCATTATTGGATATGTGGGCTGTGTTCTGTCTCTGGCAATAATTTAGCTTGCAGCCATCCATCCATAATAATAATAAAAAAACCTCACATCACACAGATTCAAGGCCCAATATTTCAAATTAATGACCAATTAACAATATTCAAGGGCTAATGGCCATAAATTCTGAAACCGCTCTCTCCCAAGCATCTCCAGCGATTTCTGGGATGGGTCTTGTGTTGTTTTTTTTCCCCCAAGTGTGCAGGAGAAAACAGGGTAAACATCATAAAGGAGAAATAAATTACTAGCTAATAAAACTGTCCGCTCAGGTTGGCACTGCTACATTGTGTGGGTACGAGGTAAGAATGGAACCTCAGAGCTGAGTACAGCTATGCTATGTGGTTAATGTAGAGCGAATGGCCTCATAGTGTGCAGACAGACACAGTCATTCCATGCCCCTGATACCATGCCTGGTCTCATATCACATGAGCATGATAGATAGCAGTTCTCAGACACGGCATCATCACCTGAGTGAAACATTAAACCCTGCCGTGTCCACAGACAAAATGCTCTAAGGTAACAACGGCCCGTGTGTTCATTTGTATGCAGTAATGCAATATAGATGCAAAACTCAGCTTAACTACTGATGTATCATTGTTTCTTTGAAGCACTGTAAATGTAAACACTGTTTCTGTGCACAATGTTCATATTTTTATATTTTATAAATAAATGTATTTTTTTCTTTATATTTGCAGGACTGCACCTTTTTTACACGCAAAGAAATCCTTCGGTAAGTGATATGCATGATCGCACCGCTATAGTGTCAATATATAGTGTGTGTAAACACATCTCATGCAGGTAGCACCCTGTCTGAACCAACTGCTGTAATTTTGCAATACATAATTATTACAGTTTTCTTGTTAATAATTATTACAGTTTTCTAGTATTATTGTGTTTTGCTATGAATTCTGAGAGCCGTTACAGCTTTTGAAGAGTTTACTGTTTGATACTGTGTAGAAAGTTCTTGCAAAATGAACTGTCCCAGAATTGCCAAAAATCTGTACAAAGGTTAAATAGAAAAATAAAGAAATTAAAGGATCTGGAGAGTGTGTGAGAGGTGGAGTTAATTAATTGGTAGGTTGGTGGTGTGTGTAGAGCTGCAGTTATCTGAAGACTGTATAAGACGAGTTGTCAGAGAATCAGTGGGTCATCTGTAAAGTGTATAAGAGGTACAGACAGTGAATCTGTAGACTGGTGTATGTAGGTTTGTAGTTATCTGTAGAGTGTATAAGAGCTGGAGTTTGTGAATGTGCCTAATGTTGCAACATCTGTAGACAACCAATGTCGATTGTTTGGTGATATGTGCAGTGCTATAGTTATCTGGAGAGTGTGTATAAGGTATTGTCAGAGAATCATTAGGGTGTGTGGTGTGTGTAATGCTGCAGTAATATGTGGAGAGTGTTAGTAGATTGGTGTCAGTAGTTTTGTGTTATAGACAGTTGTTTAAGAGTTGGATTCAGTGAAGCAGTTGTTTATTTTGGGCCGTGCTGTACTTACCTGTAAACTGTAGAGGTATCTGTACCCCCACAAAACAAGGCAGCATGTCTTGTGATCCCTGGGTCAAAAGCCCTGATGCTAGTGTACTCATGCCATCTTTCAAAGCTGTCATATTATCGTAATGTGTTATAATTATAGTTTTACACTTCCTGTGCTGCTTAATATTTAGAGTGTTGTTTTAAAGACATACTGGGTTTACTATGAGTCAAAAATGATAGTAAAATTACAGTATATTTACAGTATATATAATTACAGTATATGTATATTTTAAGTGCTTTACTGGCAACTAACCTATGTGTATGACAAATGAGTGATGCGGTGGAGATATTATGCTTAATATCATAACCTTGTCGCTTGATATCTTATATTTACTACACAAAGCAGTCTTACATTATGTGGTAAAACATGCCACTGTTGTGCATTTTGATGCACGGGACACAATTGTAGTACAATTAGAAATCTGAAAAACAAGAAGTCCATTACGTTTCTAGTTGCTCATGGTAGCCTTTCTAATCAAATGGCTATATTGCCAGTTGCTTTGACGAAGATTTATTGTCTCGCCCTATTTTCCGTGTCCTAAAGTAATAGTGTGTTCTTCCTGCCACAGTTACTCAGTTTAGGTGTTTTCTTATATTCAAAAGGCTCAATAGTAGATTTAATAGCATATTTAAGGCCTAGTATATTTGTGAGATTGTTCACGTTACTGTAGAAACAAAGCATGTTGTGTTTCTCATAATGCTTTCAATTACATTTTTGAATTGCATTAATTTGTATTTATTTGGTTTTGTCCTCCTTTTCCTTCATCAGCCTATTTGTACATGTTTATGTGTTTATTTATTTATTAATTTTTTTAAGGGACAGTGTACATTAATCAACAGTCATGAAATGCACCAGATTTAGCCATCAGGCTAATTTACATCCACAGTCCTTGGCAGATTGATGTTATTTAATATGACATTTCAGTAATATCACATTTCAGCACTTTCGTCCTAAAGCTTTCACATGTTCAACAAGCCTGTAGAATTTTGCCTTATGCAGCACCTAAGAACGTCTTCAGGAATACATTTTGTTCTAGACTGAGGATAACTCGCCTGGTTAAAAAGGAACAATGAGATTACATCCTGGCCAGACAGAATTTATAGCCTACCCTTTCAGCAAGAGAGTAATGTTATTTGTTTTTTTTCTACATGTGTCCGTATATTTAAATCTCCTGCCAGAGCTGGCCAGGTAGCAGGCAGCAAAGCGTGTAATTGGCTGAACCACTAACATGATATTGTCTCGGTTACACACTTCCGTGTCATTGCAACTGCACAAATGTCCACAGTGTGTCTGCACAGCCTTCTCTGTGCCTAAAGCTTTTTCTGTGTGGATGCAGGGTTTCTGTCCAAATATCAGCACAGCTTGCGGGACTCAGCCAGTTCAGCTGTATTGATGACTTTCCATTCAGATTGATCCCAGATTTATTAGCAAGACCGTTGGAGTCTAGGGCAAGTAGAACTATTCCTTCACTTTCTCTGCCAGGCTCCATTGGGATCGGTGGCTGCTTTCCAGATCTGTGTTGCTGCTATTGGTGCGCTTCCTTCACGGTGGCATGGATATTTTGTAATTGGCCACTTCATTGTCAGGAATGAATATATTGCCAACAGCTTGTTTTGTACTGGACAGTACTTGGACTGTATGCAATGGGAAGGAAACTAAGTTGTGTAATCCCATTTAAGATATGAATTTAAATGGGTGGTTTATAGTAGGGCATTGTTTTCTTTATCAAGCTGTTCACTTGTAGAAAATGTTTGCTAACAGCAGATTTTTCCTGATTAAAATGAGCTAGAGAATGTACAGGATGAATTGCTGAGATAGTGTAAAGCTGAACAAGCTCATAAATTAATACCATATCAATAACAGCTTAGTTTACACCTGTTTGACATGTCACTCACGGCTTATGAAGATGCGTGTCTTCCTGATACATATTTAGGAAACGTCAGTGTATAGTTATTGGGTTGGCTTTATCTAATCAGTGCCGCCTTTGTCTCTTGTGAAATTATTAGCTGTAAAATGTATCAAGGTCTCACATTAGTAAACAACAGCCCAACTGGGAGGTAAAACAATAAAAGAGTGTTATTTTTTTCTTATTATTTTATCTACCATCTCCAATAATGTTATATTATCTGTATAATATCACGTCCATTACATTTACTTAGCAATAGTTGATTATAGGTATACATGGCTATGGGAGTTACAGGCCAAATACAGTGTGTGATGTTTTTCCATATAAGCCTCTACAAATACTGATACATAAACACTTATAAAAAGGAGAAATGTAAATATACATGGATTGGCAGTAAAACTGAATAAAGGACAAACATTTTAGCACAGCAGAAGAGCCTTAAACATCCTGCCCTTCCAAAGTAAAAAAAATCAGAAATAATAGTGTAAGCAGTCCTCTGCTGAAACTGAAATGATTTCAGTATGACTGTGCATCCCTGTTAGTTGTAACAGTACCTAGCAGTACTTGATTACTGTGGCAAGACAAGCCCAAGAGCAAACATAACGTTTCTTGATTGCTTTGTTGGACAATGCTGTTATTGACTTAGCTGTCCTTTCCTTCTTCTCTGCTCTGTCAGTTCTGTCACCTCTATTGATTGTGCCATATCTTAACACATATAGACTTTAAAAAGACATTCATTCGTTATAAACTCGTTATAGAGGTTTCCTACAATATAACTGTTTCTGTTTGAGCTCTTTTTAGTTTTCTGTTTGAGAAAAACGTATAAAATTGCATCATTGTGTTACAAACATAGCAATTTAGAGTTGGTCAGTTATCATTTGTGTCAGTTTTTCAGACTCTCACAAATGTTAGGAAAACGAATGATTTTTAATCAACTGAACTCGCTCATTCTTAAAGTGTGCGTATTTACATTGACAATGTAATTATCCCAATTATCTCACTCATTAAATCAGCCAAATTCAGTTCAGTCAAACAAGTAAGAATGAATAGTGTTGCCTACTCGCACGGGATTTCCACCTGGTGCTGTGGCATTCATACCTAAATGAACCAAATTTGTTGTGCTTCAAATATATATCCCACATTACTCAGCTGCTTTTTAGAACCGTTACACTGTTAGTTACAGTAAGGTATATTTGACATATCTTTAAGACCTAAACAAACAATAATTTAAAGTCAAAGAACTAGTTTAAACCAACTCTAGCATAATAGGTTGGAACAAAAACAAGCAAATTAAGTTCAATATATATATATCAATATAAATCAATATATATATATATCAATATAAATCAATATATATATATACATAAAAAATAGTTTTATGATGTGAGCTGGGCATGTGGTAGCAAATGAACCTCATCGAATTGTAATATTTTACACTTGTACACTTTTCTGATATAGCAGATAATTAAACTTTATATTTTTAATAGTAGATAATTAAACTGTATATAT
>JBBPDB010000128.1:8381445-8399059 GCA_037974465.1 Brachypetersius altus | reverse complement strand
CACACACACACACACACACACACACACACACACACACACACACACACACACACACACACACACATATTTATATATACTATACATAATTTATAATAAAACAACAACAATAATAATAATAACCTTTCTGTATCCATTTTAGCATTTTAATAAAAACAAACCCCACCCCTGGTTGCCTTATCATTACAGGCTGGATCCAGTGGCCTAACTATATAAAGCAATGTTCTAGAACACAGGGGGCAGTAAGCCATGCATAGGCTTGCACAGACTGTTCTATGGAGAATTGAAGCCACAGCTTAGACCATAAGTTTGACCTCTTTCCTTGTGCTTATAGCACTACACCCAGAGCTGTTGAGTCAGCCAATTGTGTGGGGCATAAAAAATCCTTGCAGCCATTGGAGGGTTCACTGCAAGAGAAATATATGGGCGCCAGCTCGGAGAGTCAGCCCTTCTCCATTTTACACGCTTCTCACTCAGCAGAACTGGCTCTCTTATGCACACACTATAAATGCTACATGCAGTGCTGCTCGGTCACAGGCCTACATGCAGCAGCATCCAGGCTTAAGATTTATCATCCATTATACTGCTCTGACAAATTTCTGACAAATGACACAGTACCCCAACATCTAATCTGTCCTTCACTGTTTCTATGTTTTTGCTTGAAGTGATGCAGTGTTGCAGTATTGCAGTGATGATATCCATGTGTTCTGCAGGAAAACCCATTCCGAAACAGGATTGTGGAGTCCTTCTCTGAGGACGGCCTGGGGAACCTCAGCTTCAACGACTTTGTGGACATGTTCTCGGTCCTGAGTGAAATGGCCCCCAGAGAGCTAAAGGCCATTTATGCTTTCAAAATATATGGTAACAGAGCCCCCTTTCATTAGCACATAGAAATGTATAAAACATCTCTCCTTATAGAAGTTTAACTTCTCCAGCTTGTGGCTTCAGTGGTGTCAATAAGCTTACATTTATCAAACCCTGTTACATTATAAGAGGCTGAAAAAGTCCCCTGCATAAACTCCATGCTCCTGATGGTGATTTGTTTACAGATTTCAATGTTGATAATTACATCTGCAAGGAGGACCTTGAGAAGACTCTGAACAAGCTGACGAAGGAGGAGCTGACTGCAGAGGAGGTGAATCTGGTGTGTGAGAAGGCTATTGAGGAGGCAGACCTGGATGGAGACAGCAAGCTCTCCTTTGCTGATTTTGAAAACATGATCACCAGGGCTCCTGACTTTTTAAGGTACAGAATCTTAGTTAATAATTTGAATATTGTCCACATACATGGATCTGCCATAACCTTGAAACCACCTGCAAGTAAAGTGAATAACATTCATTATCTTCTTACAATGGGGGTGGGGCATAATAGACAGCAAGTGAACAGTCATATCTTGAAGCTGATAAGGATAAGAATCTGAGTGATGCTAACAAGGGCCAAATGATCTATTGAGGTGTAATCTTACAGCTTTCAGGGTTTAGGGATCTGCCGCTAACATCTTGTCGATAGATACCACAGCACATTTTCAGGGGTCTTGATGAGTCCACGCTTCGACAGGTCAGAGTTGCTTTGGCGGAATGAAGGAAAACTATATTAGACAAGTGGTTTTAGTGTTGAGGCTGATTGTTTAATATTACATATATTAATATATTGCATGAACGTACATTTTCTTTCAATTTACTGACTTTTACAATAATAACTGTTGTAATATTGTTTTATGGATAGAGATTTGAATTCAGTGCGTTGCTTTCAGTGTTTGGTCTTTGTGTGTGTGTGGGGGTGGGGGGGTGGGGGGGGGGTGAAAGACAGGGAAAAAGAGAGAGAGAAAGACCCATCAGAACAGACTGTTTAATGAATGCAAGGTTGAACAGAAGAAGCACAACTTCTTTCCCATCCATTTGACTTTCTCTCTCATTAGTGTCTATCTCTGACATAGAACATTACCCTGGTTCATAGTAATGTTAATCATTTTAGTGGCACTCTGCCCTCATCAGTGCTGCACCCGAGTGCCACTGTGGCCTCTCATTAGAATGCAGACAAGCTGCCAGAGCTGCTTTGTACACAGTGCAAATTTATTGTCAGGAATTCTTAACACTTGAGCAATGTGAGACATGGACTGGTATTTGATATTAAACTTGCAAATTAATACCAATCAGTAAGGTCATCCTAATTGGTGCTTGTTTATTTTCATCATTAGCCACATCACTGGGTGAATTAGAGACATACATACAAAATGTACAGAATGTATAAGTTAAACACCCATTGGGTTCCAGAAACAATTACCTGAAACGTCCAATGCTCAGATTTCTGGGGTTGATATTTCTGAGGCCCCTCAGAAATATCAACCCCAGAAATCCCCAGAAATCAATTGCTGTAACTGTGAAATCTCGGGGCAAGCAGAAGCCACTTGACCGGTCCATCCTTTTTGTTTGAACTACTGCCTAATCCAGCATCTCCTTCTCATCAAACTCATTTTCAACTGTCTTTCTGTTTAGGGGAGACACTAGAATGGTTGTTTTCAAGAGTAACACTATGGTGTTACAAGACACTTATTTTTCAGAGTCAAAAATTCAGCCTTTATTCATTATTGTTTATTCAGCCTTTACTATAAAAACAGTTGTGTCCAGCAGGGGGCCCCTTGTAGATTGTTAATTGTAGAGACTGCCAGTACCCAGATGAAGATAACATCATTAGCATATAACCACTGACAATGGAAAATCTTTGAAGACTTGCAAATGACTTTTCATCATTTCCATTGCCGCGATGAACTGATGAACTGTTCATGCAATATAGGCTAAAGGGCAGCTGCCATTTTCAAATTAAAAGTAGAAAACAACAAAGAGCTCTAATGACAATAGCTTACATTGATTAGGCATGCTGTTTGTTAGCAAGCAATCATGAGAGTGTAAAATGTTTTCCTGTGTATTCATGTCTAAGAGGTGCCCTGTAATTACTTTCTAGGTGACTCTTGAAATAGCTAGGGACAGATCAGTGATAGTCTAATGTTTAAAGTGTTCAAAACATTTGACAAAATTTTATGTCTGCAAGAAATCTGCATCTTACATGTTATATAGGTATGTATTGTATATAGCACATGTTGCTAATACCATGGAACAGAGAGTCATCCCACTTTAATCAGCCACTATGTGCTGAATCTTTGGTACTAGCTTAGCTTGCTTGCACCCTCTGAACTGTGTGCCTCCTACTGTAATTTGACTGTGAAGCATTCCAATGCATTTTATGGGGCAGTCGCTTCTCTGCTCAACATTTACAAGCTGTTGGGACTACACAGCTGCGCCTCACTGCCACAAAGGGAAGGAGAGGGACAGAAGGCCGATGTGCTTTGCAGTTTAGTGTGGTGCAAAAAAAGCCATCTCTATGTCCCTGATATACAAGATAATTACTAGAGTCAAATTAATTTGATTTTAAACCGTTGAGTGGAAAAAAGTTTCAGATCTTACTTTTCACTCCATTCATTCCATATTAATTGTTTTTAATATCGCACATATTTTTTTGGTAGAAGAGGTTGAGAAAAGTCAGATAAAAATGAATTTTGACCCACAAAATCTTATAATTGGGCTTCTGGGGATGCAAGTTATGGACCTTTTTTCAATGGAAGAGTTAGTCCGACAGCAGGGACTTTACTGTGTCCTGCCAGTCAAATTTGTATTTCAAACATGTACCACATTCTTGTTTTTTATACTTTTCGGAAGAGATAGTCAGTGTGGTATTATTTTAATTGACTGCATATTTTATTCTGAGAAATCAGCCAGTTGTGCTGAGTTTTAATTCTAACCCTAGAGATTAGATTAATTCTAATCTAGAGGAAGATCCTTTCTTCATCTAATTAGAAATAAATTGTCTTCTTATTTGGAGAGTATGAAGTCTGATTTGTCTCTCCTAACTCTCCCACTCCACTTAGGAGAAATAAGGAGCAAAGGGAAAAACATCAACTTTGGTCAAAAGTTCTTTTGCTCTTCTTATTAGCTCCTCGGTTTTCCTATCTCTACAAACCTACTGAATCTTAAAACTGTTTAACTTTTGAAGCTGACACTTGAATTTGATCACTAAGACAAATTTCAGGTATTGTACTCATTTATAAGCCAGTCGTGTTTTCTTTCGGATTGTATGCCTGATCGGATGATTTGAGAAAAATAAAGATCAGAGCAGTGGGAGAAAATAAGGAGCATTTTAAGACTTTAAGGGCTGAGATTAGAGGAAGCCTCTGTCTCAGGAGCTGAATTTAAGAAGTATGAGAAAATGGCCAAAATCTCCTACTGTTGTTAAACTTAGCTCAGTTATGTCTTGGGGAAATAGGCGGGGCAATCTCATTTTGAATTTTCCTTTCCTCTGGGTAAATGTTAGTCCGATTGGGGTTGATTCCAGCCTTGAGTTGTGCAGGGATGTAGGTTAGACACTCGCAGTCACATAGTGCAATGCTGCCTTATCATTGATCTGCTCTGTTTAAGTAGTTTGTGATATATTTCTCAGTTAAAACGTCATTAGGAGAGGAAGCCATGTGGTGGGCTTTGGCAGCAAAGAGTGTGGGACAGAAAGAGAGCACCACACATACAGGGAACATTCTGGAGAATCAATCTGCCACATCTCGTGAAGTACAGCACAATGGAGCGTACAAAATGGCTCAGACGTTGTGCGAGGGTGCTTCAGGAAAAGCTCTTACTGAATCCAGCTACACAGACACATTCATCGTGGTTAATGGGTATTCAAGGATGAGGGGGAAATAATGTATTACACACTCCAGAGTAATGCAGGAGAAACCTACAGTGTCTTGTCTAATTGCTTTGATGTAATGTTATGTAGGAAAAATAAATGTTAGTGTTTTTGCCTATTTATTTGATGATTTTGCATATGAATTATATATAAACCAATTTGGTATCAGGAAAGGACAGGTTTAGCATCCAAAATGAACGGCCAGGGACTTGTTGTAATTGAAATACAGTATTTTAGTTTAGTATTTTACCAGTAACAGACGTTTAGTATTTTATCTATTTTCCATTTGTTTTTATATCTCATTGTTCTACAGACAGACATATGGGCAATTGGAGTCTCCCGTGCATTCAGACAGTGTTAATGGTGCAAGGTTATAAATCAGAATGTGACAGATTTGTTCCTTTTTTGTGCATTATTGCCTCTGTTCCTTCTGTAGGGTTCTGTTTTTTAGACCAAGACATGCCAAGTTGATGAATAAATTAAAGTAATTTAAATTTTTGTCCTAATTAAGTTTTTTGTTTACCCCTCCCCCCATTTTCTCTCATGCAGCACTTTCCATATACGAATCTAAGAGGGCTTTCTACTTCAAGAGTGATTATTCAGTTGAGCTCCATTCGAGTTCCGGACTGCAACTTGGAAAACCTTGGAAACATAGAGACCATAGTAGTGCCTGTCCTCTACAGCTCTGAGGAGTTTTCACCTGGTCCTTCACAAATAGCGCTCACCTTTTGAGGAAACAGGATTTTGGATCTCTTTGGCTCTGTATTTGCCTTTCCTTTTTCTGTTTTTCCAAGGAAGCACATTTTACATAGAGGAATACTGACAAACTGCATGACTTTTTCCAGCTGAAAAAGTTCCACCATTGGGTCTAATTTTCAGAATGGAACACAAGAAGAAGAGTGGAGTCTTGGCATCTGTGTGGGGTATGTCCCATATACCCCTGCGGTCTTTGAGGAAGACTGGAATGTGGACTGCTCTTATGGTCTTATTGTTCTGTCTTTGTTGGCCTCATGACATGTGTGACACCACTAGACATGTTTCAGACAGACTCCCCTCCTGATGTCCCTCCAGGATTATGAAACGTGGTGTAGAGATGGACAGAGGTTGACGGCAGATAGAAGGGAAGAAGAACAGGAGTGAACGTGTAGAGTATGGAAAGGGCGAAAAAAGAGGGCTAAAAGCACAGCACTGGCATCATAGTCAAGAAGACATCTTTTATACAGCTATGCAATCTTTCTCCACGAAGTGCATGAGTTGCATTACGTTTGCCCCCCTCCTCCCTGCTATAAATTGCTTTTGATGTTTCTAATCTTTTCTCTTACTGCTTTTAGGACTGGAGCATGACGACAATCATATCAAACTGTTCTCCAGTTGAACGAAGGGCTCTGTCATCTTGTCTTATATTTAGCCGTTCCTAATCGATACTTTTTTTTCCCCTCCTGTTTGAACGTGACATGTGATAGCTTCACCTGTCTTTTAGTGTCAACCTTATTTTCCAGTATTTGATGTCATAGAGGGCATTTGACTTACCTTTGAATAAATAATTTTCTGTCGTTTGTTTCCTGCGTGCATCTCTTTTGTGCTGACTGGCCACATTTATACCACCGGGAGGAAAACTAACATCACATACAGTCCAATTTGTATAATATTGATTTTTATCCATGCCTGGATTTCTTTATAGCTTTCATATCTGTAACTGAGGTAACTGAGAATAAGTTCCATCATTATGAGGATTATTTACTTAATGGATTGCTCATAAGAAAGCCTGAGGAATGTTTGTGCTACAATTACTGTCTTGATAGGTTTTATACATCATGTGGTACAGACAAAACTTCTGTATTGATCTGATACTGCAGAATGATTAACTCTCATAATGGTTGTGTACAAGACAGCTGAAAGCTGAACCAAAGGGACCTTAGAGAAAATACACTCTCATTACTACTTAGTACTGCACATGGGTCCCTTTATTGTCCTTTCTCGGCCTAAATCCCCAGCTTCTGCAGCCAACACCCGCCTGCCTTCTCAATAAAGATGGACCAGTGATTATTCCTCTGCACCTCCTGTCGTATAACCTGTAATGACTTTTTAAGTTGAATGAGATCGTTAGGAGCAGCGCTGTCTCAGCACCCAGCAGCATGATTATATCCACACACTGGAGCGCGGTAAATCTGGATCTGGAGATGCACAGGCAACTGTCCTTGGCCATATTAGCTGAGCTAAAGATTTATAGTGATCTCTCCCCTACTTAAAAGAACAGAGCAGAAACTGATTCAACATCATGAGTGGGATTTGTGTTAAGTGGGAAGCAATGTGGCCATGCAAGTTTTGAATGTGTGTACATGTACAAGCGAGCCTGTTTTCCTTTTGAATTAAGATTCCTATATCTTAGAAAACTGGAATTTACTTGACTTCTTAAATAAAAGATTTTGTTGTAGTCTGTAGAAATGATTGAAGTTTCATACTGTCCTATTCCATCTTTCATCAATTTGCATATTCAGCCTGCAGTGTAGTTCTGCTTATTCCTGTTGGTGTTATGATCCTTGTTTCCTTCCTGTGTTTTGAACAAGGCACCATATAAGGCAGTCAGTCATAAAATGGATCCTTTACATTCATCAATAGTAACAAAAACAGCCCCTGTTTAATTAGGGACAAATGGAGGTTGGTAAATATGTTAAATATGTTTAAATTGATGATGACTGTTTTGATGCATAAAACTACTCAAATGTCGAGTACAATTTACAGTACATGTCACAAGCTGTACCGAAGACGGACTGTAGCCTAAAATATGCCACAAATGGCATGTATTATGCATGAGAGGGATATGGGATATTACATAAAGATAGTAAATTGTCAATTTTTTTAGATACAAGAACACCTCTAAAATGGCTAGCGAGGGTGCAGTTACTATGTTGATTAGGTGCTTTGCCTTTAGATACACACCGTCCTAAAAAATCCTCCTCTGGGTTTGCATTTATTGCGGCAAGAGTTTCCAGCCGTACAAAATGGTATGGCTAAAGGAAAGATTTGAGACCATTTTGGAGTCCGAGTGGAGCAGTGTGCGCTCATTAGGGGAGGCAGCCCACGCTAATATGCCGTTAATTCCTCCTGCCGTTACCTGCAGCTCCCTTTATGAGGCCTGTGTTAAAATCTGCGGGGGGATGTAAGTGCTGATGATGCGGCTTCATTAATTACGCTCCTCAGCCCGAGCAGCTGCTGATTTAGATCCCAATAGGAAGGCTTCTGTTTGAGTCTGATACAGACACGCAGCCTGCTGGACTGTAAAGTAGCCATTAGAGCATTGATTCCCTGGCCTCTGGTGCAAAGTGGGGTGTCAGCGTCTCCACTCAGATGAACACACACACACACTGCTGCTGGCCTTGGTTGCCCTTTAATCCATATTTGACCATTGTGGAGGTGCAGGATGATGCCTTGGCATTTACATGTGATTTTTAAAAGCAACTCAATGGCAATTAGAACTGCACTGTTAAAGATTACGCTGCCGAAAGTCTTTGTTTCGAATGGTGCTATAGAAGAACCTCCTTTGGGTCCCCAAAGAACCTAACCAAAAAAAAAAAATACATTTCATCACTGAAGTGCATGAGTGTTGGTGCCACACAGGGTTCTTTTAATGATGCCATTGAACTATATTTGTTCCCCAATGGAATCATGCTTCAAAAACAGATTTGTGAGGGCTTTTTCGAAGGCTTACAAAACCATCACAAAACATTAAGAACATTGACATCAAGTCTGTCAAGTTAGTTTTTATCCCTGTTCCTGGTTAACTTTGTTGGAAGGTATGTAATAATAGCAACCTAGATAAAAACTAGGTCAGCATCTAAACCTGTTTCTCCTGTAATGACGTGACAGAGGCATAACTGGGAAACAAAACAAACAAACACAGCGTTCCTTTGTTTGCAGCGCCAAGACCTTCCTGCTTATTGACTCTGCTTATTTATATTCACGTTTTACTTTTAGTGTTTTGTTTCATACAGTGCCAGTGATGCTTGGCTTCTGTGCCAGATGTAATCTCTCTCCCTGTCTCTCTCCTCTAGTTTTCTTTCTAAATCCACACACATTAACACACATGCCAGGATATGAGATTCTATTCATTACACAGCATGTACCTGCCTATTCATAGCAATCATTTTTAACTTGAAATGTTTTGAAATGCTGTCAGAATGAATTGTTGGAGTTAGCTACATTTTATTTTCTGGTTTTGGACCCTCTTTAAAAACACATGCACACACACACACACACACAGACAGAGACAGAGACAGAAGGAGAGAGTTGAGGACATAGTTGTTAAACCAGCCTGCACTGATGACTCTCTTATTTATGAGTTCAGCTTCCCACAAAAACAGGATCAGTCAGCGCTGACAGCTTTACTGCCCCCCTTTACATGAAACTCCTGTCAGACACTATTTTGTCTCTTGAGTTTGTGTATAAATGTGCAACTCATATAATGTTGCCTCTTCAGGGAGACAGAATAGACACAATTAATTTCCTTTACACATAAATTGTGTGCCTGGATGTGAGTTCTACATATTATACTAAGACTGATTTTTCTGAAATATCTTGCATCCTGTTTATTAAGTCCTACAGTGGACATGTAAAATATATGAATATGAATCAAAATCTGCTTCAGCATTTACTACAATGACAAGCTCCCAGATTCACCAGTTTCAATCAAGAGAATCCTCAACTGTTCGTTGTTACCTCTTGTTTTTTCCTATTTTCTCCAAAGTCCATCATGTCCAGTTCTACCTGGTAGCTAGGACTCCTTCAGTCACATGAGACCACGTATGCAGAATCACTGCATCTTTTCAAACTGCTGCTGTATGGCATCATTATACAGCTCAACACGTGTGAAGTAGAATGCTAGAGAGAGTTGATTGACCCTGTTCTTCATCTTTGTGACTGTACACTTTTCCATCTCTTCATGAATACTGCATGGATATAAATCCAACAGTAATGTCTGGAAGTCTTGTGGGCTTGGTTAGCATTCTGCTTCATGTTGAGATGTACAATGCGGTGTTAGCAGCCAATTGAAAAGTTGCAGTGAAGCTGCGTACATGTGGCTTAATGTGATTGGTGGAGTCCTAGTTACCTCGCTGGACATGATAAAACTGGGGTAGAAGAAAAATACAACAAAAGGAGAAACATCAGTTGGTAATCAAAGTATTAGAAGAAGTCCAGCTTCTTGTCAAAGAATCAAGTGACTGGAAGTCTTGAGAAGCCTATTCCTAAATTATGGAGCTTTCCAGCATTCTTTGCCATTTACTTTTACTTGTTCACCAACAGTTCTGTTATTTCAACCCCACAATATATTTCAAAGGAATATTTTTCATGTTCTAACTGTAACGATGTTGTGTGTTTCTGTTAACTAGCTAATCCTGTAGTTATTATTAAAAAACATTTGATCACTGTCTTAGTTTTAATGACTAGTGAAAATGCAGTGTGACTGCAGTATTATGCTGTTAATATTGTATTTTATCACTGATCATTGCCTGACAGTTCAGCACCTGTACACTTACTGGAAACTCAGTGTTTTCATAGCTGATGTTTTTGAGGTGTCGATTCCTGTAAATGGTTAAAAATGAGATGAGATGTCTAATTGGCATGATACTGCACTAGTGTACATTTGGCAAAACTGTAAAATAAACATGTATTACAATTCCCTTTAAATGACTTAAGTTAATCCTGCCATTAACACATAACAGATGTCAAAATTGTCACTACTCTATATTTAAATAGCACTGAATTGTGTAGCTTTATTCAGAATGAGGCAGCTGGTGGCCTAGTGCTTGGGGCGTTCACTCTGAGCTGGGTTTGAATCCCAAGACTGTTTGTGGCACCACTGAAGTACCCTTGAGCAAGGTACTGTCCCCACACACTGCTCCCCGGGCGCTGTGTTCATGGCTGCCTGCTGCTTCACTTGCTGAATGGGTTAAATGGAGAAGAAGAATTTTGTGCTGTTCACACAGTGTGCTGTGGTTTGTTCACATATGACGGAACAGTCACTTGACACTTTATTGCTATGCAGTGTTAAAAAGTCAAACTTTATTCCACATTTAGGACAGTGTTAAGTTTATTAAAAGATACAGATGACTCAGTTGCATCACATTTTAGTAATGAATTGCTATACAAATGGTATTGGAAATAACTGGCCTACAGCAATGAGAACACAAGCTGGATATTATATGATAAATAGTTTTCCACTCTCAGTCAGGAAATAGAACAGGCTTTAGATATGCAGACACTGATAGCTGCCTATTTATGGTACGTAACCTTCCTTAGAGTCAGAGGAAAAGTCTGACTGAGTAGATTAACTTTCAGCCTACAATGGAAACAAATTACAGCACACTTAACATATAACACACCGAAGTCATGCTAAAGAGATATGAAACAGTTTGTTCGTAGATCATATATTTATGCTAGTGATCTAACACTTTGTTACACACATTTCAGTCTTTTTTTTATTTCTGATTTTTTAAAAAGATTACAGACTAGTTAACACAGTTCAAACTAATTAGGACCCGTGTTTTGATTTTAATGGCCCCGTTTGATTACTCTAGCGCCTCATGCTAATGTTAAACACTGCAGGGATTTGGTGAAGCAGTGAAATTTGGTAGATGTCAGCTCTGGTTAGCCTGTGTTTCATTTTGACTTATCTGTCGAAGGAAATGAGCATTTTTATTAGTCAGGGGTTACCCCTGTGGCTTTGAATGTTACACATGCAAAAGTAAAGTTAGAACTAACAAACCAAACCTAAGAATCTGAGTTATTTTGACAAGAGCTTAGTCGTGATGGCTAGTGACTGGGTCAGTGCGTCCAAAATGCCAGGCTTTGTGGAATGTTCTCAGTATGCAGTATTCTCACTACTCCATACTTAGAGGTGATATGAAAATTAGAGGTGACTTAGAGGTGACTGGAAATAAATAAATCTCTTTGATTAACTACAAAAATGGCACAGACTTTATTCATGAATCAATACAGCTGTAACAACCCAACAGAGGAGCAGTTCTTCTGTTTGCATGTTCATTCTACTCATTCTCACATAAATTATTTTATCACAGATAAAAAGATTTTTTTCTTCACTGACATTTTCTGTTTGTTTGAATAATGTAAAGTCAGATCATTCTTCTTTATCATGATACCAGAATTTAAAGGTCCAGCCCAGAGATTCTGTCCCTGGATCCCCCATCCTAAGAATCCTTCACTTCTATCAGACTCTCAGTTCTGTACCTGCATCATTTGTTTAGATCTGTTTCTAAAAACCACTGATCAAATTATATGAAAATATTATTAAAATCATTCGGTAAACATAGATTGTTGTATAGTTAACAGTAGACATTGGCTCTTACTATACAAAGAAAACGCTGGAATACAGAATAAATTGAATGTTAAGTCTGATAAGCTGCTGACAGCTTTAGAGTCTGTGCTGCCTTCTGTGGAACATGGGTAACAGAGCATATATATTCCATCCATACTTTGCAGTGTTATACAAATGAGAGTGTAGTGTGGAGGTATATCGGTGCATTAAAATGTGATTATAAAATTGTGACTAGAAACCAAACTCTTAGAAATAAAGGTGCCAAAAGGGGTTCTTTTTCGCAGCGAGTTTGCTTTTCCATACTTAACAGCAGATGGTTCTCTGTGTGTGTGTGTGTGTGTGTGTGTGGGTGGGTGTGGGTGTGGGTGTGGGTGTGGGTGTGGCTGGATGAGTTATGTTGGCAATACATCTATACCTGTAATAGAGCATCTTTAAGAAATGCAATTTAACATGTCAAATGTTTTAACTTAGACAGAGATGTTCATTTTCACTCACAAAAGTGAAGATGTCAGGGTACACAAGGTCTGATGCTTGTTTTCCAAGCTTGGAGACACTTGTGTGCCCTCACTGATTGGTCTCATGGTCATGCTCAGCCCACGCTGTGTGGTTGTGACTGATAGTATCATCTGTCAGGAGTGCAGCACAGGCTGCCCACTGCGGCCCACCAGCTACCACATTCAGGCTAATGTGAGCGGGAGTTAAGTGTTCGTAACGGTTTGCTCCCCACCTCCACCTCTAGCCCTATTTTCAGGAGCGGAGAAAAAGATGTTATTCCTCTTTGGTTTAAATTTGGAAGGAGGAGCTGACTTACTGATACTTAATGATACTTAATTAATACTTGATCAATTAAAAGTAAAGAAAGAGCCAATTGTATTTTATTGTAGCTGAAATCCAATATGAATAATGTATATCATTATGATTATTAAGTGCATTATAAAATTAAAGGCATTATAAAATCAGAAGTAAGCTGTGAGGCAAACTTGTGTTGACGTATTTTATTTGTGTGGAAATGATGTACACATTTGAATCAAGCATATTCAATGCACCGGTTTGAATGTGATTATGGAGTTACTGTCTTCAGTTGTATTACGTGTCTTAAGCATCAGCTGGATGTTTCCATAATCAAAGCAAATCTATATGTAATACAATGCACTCTCAGTACAGTCAGCCACCAGAAATTATATTATATTTCTTCATCACTTTTATTAAATTAATAAATATTTATGCAAAAAAAAACCCACAGTAAAATCATTCTAAACAATAAAAAAAAATTCAGACACAAGAACACATTTTCATATGAAAGTACCAGAAATACCAATGACATAAATAAAGTGTAGAAACTGACTGTCGACCATTAGTGTAACTCTTGTTTTTATGTGCTTTTCTGTAACAGCTGGGTTCGAAAGTGAGCACTGGGTCATTTTTTCCAGTGTTCCAGGTGTAACCATTTCCATTTGTCACCCTGCAGGAAGGAACATGTCAGTTATTACAAAGTTTGAGGAAATTATTCACCGTTTCTAGCTGCGTTCGCTGATACAAATTAAGCACTGATGAAATGACGAATTGACTTGACTATACATTTAAATTCAATGCATTGCCTTTTAGTGCTCTAATTATACTAATGTACATCCTAAGGTAAAGTATACTACAATTTTATTTGAAATTTAACCTTTAATAAAGTGCCATCTGTATTTACTAATAGACTGTTAAAACAGCTTTAGGCTTAAGCATAGCAACATTTTCTATAGTCATGCATAGTGTATCTAGTATCACATAATTCATTAGAATAAATTAGTAATATTAGTCCGTCACTCACCTTACTGCCCCATGCTGACTCACTGGCCTTCGGTTTGCAAGCTTCTAGCGTCTCATAGGGTTTCCTAAGGCCAGCGGACCCTTTAGGATTGCTAGTGTGTCGTGGTTCAGGAATCTGCTCATATGTATTTTCTTCAGTGACAAACCGGTTTGGTATGGGTTCACAGGGCACCTCAGCATATGTAACATCGCTGTTCTGTGTTGCCATAGCATGCTTGGTGTCTCTGGGGTGGCCGGGCTGGCTGGCCAGCTGATAAAAGGAGTCATTGCATAGCTTATCCAGACTGTGGCTGTGTGCTTGGTTGGAGGGCTTCTTGGCATGAAGCTTGGGGGACAGCTGAGGTGGGCTGGGGGAGGGTGTGCTTAACTTGTATGAGTGGTCTTCCTTCGTGTTATCATCCAGGAGGGGAAGAGATCTGCTCCTGCAGTCCGACAGGTTGAGTTCTGAGTATATGGTTCCTGGTTCCGGAGTGGGGCTCCTCTGGGCTCGGCCCCTTTGTGGGCCAGGCACACGGGGTGCGCCTCTGTCATTGACCCACGGAGCCTTGGAATCACTCTCTTTGGGCTTTGGCTGTTCCAGCTGGGCGTACAGAATCTTCTCCTCGGAGCTGTCCTTCTCCTCCAGGGAGCCCATCTTGGGTGGGGGGGTTCTTTTAGGAACAGGAGGTACTGTCTGTACAGAACAATTAGAACCAGTGAGATAAAGCTCAAATCTTTACCTTTAAAGATTAGCTTGTAATACAAAGATTGTGACTACAGTAACTTCAATGTAAATTAATGTAAACATTTTTTTCTATGAATCTTTTTTATTGGGTCATTCTGAATAAAATATTCACACAATGTAAAAAACAAGATAAAAAACAAGGCTTCTGAGTCACAGGCTTTAGGTAAGACAGTCAGAATACATGTATTTTATTATTATTTTTATGTATTATATTCAAATTGTTCTAAAATATTTCATTGTTGTACATATACATCTGAATTAAGTAAATTATTTTTGTCTTTGTAGCTTAATATTTGAATCATAACTTTGAAATTAAATAAATGTAATGACTGCCCGTTAATTTGAATTTGAAGTTAAGTAACACACCTGTGCGTTTCTGTTGCTCCTGGCTGGTATTGTAGGGGGCTGTGGAGGCTGGCTGGGTGGCTGCTCAGCACGCTGGTTCCACATGGACCTTGCTGACTTTACGTTCACCCCTGGCTTTACCTTTGGCTCAAACTGCACCACATCGTACAGATCACTCACAGATGACTAGAAGAAAAACATAGAATTACTATACTATGAAGTGAAACAATTTTTCAATTATGTATATACACAGCAGCTCCAATTTATTAACCCTGTATTACCTAAGAGTACATTGTCCCATATATCACAACTTTAGTGTCATAACTAAAAGTATAGATTAGTTTCAAAGTAGTTACCTAATAATTAATAAATAATAAATAGTAATTACACTATTATATATCATATATTTTTAATATAATCTAAAATAAACTGGGTGCGAAAAAGATGACGTACCTCGAAACAAGACATTGTTAGATACTCCCCAAATGGCTCAATGGGTCTAGTCTTGTAATACTCGATCAGGCTGGTAAGTGTATCGTGCATCTCAATGTCTCCCGTCACGATAAACTGGCCCTCCTTATTCTGGTTGATGACAAAGTGTCGACACCGGTCACGTCCTCTGAAAAGATATGAAAATGTTTTTCATCCCCCAAAGATTCTAAGATTTCATTTGAACTGAAGCCTCAGACTTTTCAACCTCCTCCTTTGCATAAGGGAAATGCAAATGATGTAGAGAATGTTTTACAATATGTACTGAGAGGAGACATCTGAAACGTAATGTCTTTATTTGAGGAATGGTTTCATACCAAGGGGACAAACACAGGCATACTCACTTATATGAGAGGATGTATCCAGTGGCTTTGTCGCTAAGGCGGATGAGGAAACAACCAACTTCTTTATCTCTCAGATGATCTTCTGCATCCCTACACAATCAGACCAGCAGAAAATGAATCTTCGATTTAATATTTAAACAAAGGCAGAAAATTGACACGTGAACAATAAATTTGAACAGGAACATTTTTATTAATTTGTTTTTTAGTCTTTTGTATAACCAACATAAATGTTTTACACTCAGGAGCATTTCTAGGCATAGCTAACCAGTGCAATGGCTCAGGAAAGCCCTAGCATGGGGGCATTTGAGTGAGTGCGAACACCCCTATTCCTCTGTTAAACAAAACATGTCAAAAACGCCCTTTGACAAAAACTCGCCTAAAGCACCAGAATGGCTAGAAATGCCAAACGGCAGTTACTCAGAGTTACCTGTGGCAGATGGATGAAATACTAATATGATTTCAGGCATTGCTGAAATGGATTGATTAGCAGAATATTTACGGGTGTGATTCCCCTAATGTCCCATAATCTTATTTACACAAAAGGTGAATCAGTCACGTAACTGCAATAGCAAGCACTTAAATGCACACACAGGAAAACCTATTGTAAACACATGTATAAAATATCTGTTATCATTAGTTATCATTTCCAGACCGCTTCACTGGGTCACGGTAAAGTAGTCTATGAACTATTTTTTTTAATGTCTATGAACAATTTATTAAAACAGCCCTGCAATTCTAATCATCTAACTGGACCAGAAGAAATGGTCCAAAACTATTTCTTTTTACTCTTTATCTTTGTGATTCTTACTTTCTGCTGATGAAGCCCTGGAACCAGGCAGGGAAGTTTCCTTCGTGGAGGATAAGAGGAGCCTGGGTCTCAGTGAACCACTTGAGGGCCAGCTCTCTCAGCTTGCTCTCTGTGCTGTCCAGCTGGCAGTCATTTGCGGGCCGTCTCTGCTCCATCCTCACACGCTTCTGGACACAGCCAAATAGAAGAGGCTCTGACACAGGAACTGAGCTCAGCCTGCCCTCAGCGTTACACTTTGCACCAGAGTGGATCCACTCCGTCGCCCTAATTTGCCTATTTTCCACCTGGCGTCATAAAATGCCGTGGCCATCTCAACACAGCCATTGTTCTTGTTTATCTTACCCAGGCTGGTCAAAGCAACGTGGTTATATTTTACTATCGCCGCCCATACTCCCATCCAGAGGGGTAAAGGAGTGCGGTCCTATGGAAATTTAGCATTCCATGGGACTGATCTCTACTGTTTTTCCTGTCTTAAATGAAAACAGTTACTGTAACAGCATGACTTTCCCAGAAAGCGTCATGGCTCGAAAATCATTCCAAGAGCATGTATCACTACAAACACACTCACAAATTCAAAACCTGTACTCTTTAATTAAACTATATCTTCTAGGATAGGAGGAAATATTAAATAAAAATAATAAAAATATGTCTAATTATACATATTTGAATCTGAGTGGGACATTCAGACACATACTCATTTGTATAACTCTATCCTGATATTACATCTTAGACTTGTATGCTTACTATTGAGTTCACTTTACCTTGCCGTTTAATATTTACTACACAATTGTGGAAAACTGTTATGACCCATATGATTGTCATATAGTTACAGTGGATGAGAAGTAGCACTGTTGACCTTGCAGCTCGAGGGCTTAAGATATGCTAAGCCAAACATCAGTTAATTTCTCAAAAACTTATTTACTTATTTCTCAAAAAAAACAAAAAAAAACCCCTTGATTTCCCACTTCTCTATGACTTGTGGTGTTCTTCTCTATGGCTTATGTATTGTTGGGTAAGGTGTTGGTTGT
>JBBPDB010000128.1:8357134-8375423 GCA_037974465.1 Brachypetersius altus | reverse complement strand
GAATTCTTAAGCACTGATGTACGTCGCTCTGGATAAGAGCGTCAGCTAAATGCCGTAAATGTAAATGTAAATGTAAAAATCTTTAAGGCGACTAATATTTACCTTCAGGCAAAGCATCAGGCAAGACTGGAACCTATGTGGTTTAGGCCTCTTCTGCTCCATTGATTGTCTTCCAGTGAGGTAACTGAGTTGAGGTTTGAAGCTACACTGCCCAAGGCACTGTGTATTGTGCCATAGAGTATCTGAGCATAAACATAACAAAATATTTAATTCTACAGCAATAGACACCAAAAGATGTTGTGAATTTTCATCAAAAACACAGGATGACTACAACCCCCCCCAAAAAATAAATAAAAAAATAAAGATAAAAAGTTGCATCTAATCATAATAAATATATTAACTTTATAAAACATTAAAAGTGAATGTATGTGCTATTATAAATACATTTTTTATCTTTTTTTTTAATTATATTTATTTTTTGGGATATAGCCATACGGTGTTGTTGATGAAACACAGGGCAATGTTGTTTTGTGACCTTCATGAGACAAAATTATACCTGAGACAACTGGGTGCAAACAGTCCAGCAACAAAAACTGAGACAGGAAAAAACTACAACATTCTACAGTAATAGACACCAACAGATGTTGTGGATTTTCATCAACAACACAGGACGGCTAAGTCCCAAAAAAATAATAATAAAAAAATAAAGATAAAAAATTGCATCTAATCATAAAAAATATATTAACTTTATAAAACATTAGAAGTAAATGTATGCATTATTATGAAGACATACACAAACACACACACATGCAGCTGGTGGAGACATACCTGTTGTTGAGCGTTCTTGCATGTAGTATGATTTGAGTGTCATGATGCTGAAGGTAGAAGTCCTCTTCAGCTGCTTCAGAGGAAAGAAAAGGCGTTCTGAAGGTGTACACACAGTTACAGGGCTGTTATACATTGCTGACATTTACAATACACACTGTTCCATGCGGCCTGGAAAATTAAACGTGTTGTGCAAGGGTAAAGTGAACAGCTCATGTCTGGGTGACTGAGACTGCAAGCGGAGAGGAAAAAAAAAGAACACACACACACACACACGCGCGCGTACAAACAGAGATCTAAGGGTTTTCACCAGCTTAGAATTTCCTGAAGAGAAATGGAACCGAGCAGGCAGAGGAAAGAAATGTGGTCTCCTTGTGCGCAATCACAGTGCGACTGTTGCCAGCAGTGGATGAAGAAGTTGTAGGCAGTCAAACTAGCTGTAAGAAAAAGTGTGTGTAATTTACAGTAATATTGTTCATACCTTACACCTCAGTAAGGAATCACTGAAAGCTGAGAGTTGGTACAGCCGCAGCAGGGGCTTTTTTAAAGAAACCGATGCTGCAAAACTGTAACTACAAGATGCTCTGAACAGATGGTAAAATAATGGTAAAATAAATGATTAAATGATTTTTGTTACAGCAAAGGAGAACCCTTTTAACCACAGAAATATGACCATCATACATATTATTGTATTATTGTACAATTTTATATCAACACTTCACTGAGTTCCTCTACTGAAATTCCAACTCGGATTCACTTTTAGAATATCAGTGTGTTTACTGTAATATAGGAGTCACACATCATGGTGAAACTGCTGCAGTGCGGAGGCCTGACCTACCTTTTCCCCAACGTGAGTGGGACAGCAACCTTTTCAGAGCTCATGTGTCACAGGTTTCACCCAGAGGCCTTCCAGTATCAAGACAAAAGTTCCACAGTCAGACCACCAGAGTGGGATTACAGTAGATTTTATTCCAACCTACTAGGATTAGGTGTACTGGGGATTTTGTTGTTGTTTTCTTATGTCTTTGATGAGTCACCATTACTCATCACTGCATAAAATCCATGGTTCTCATTGGACAAAGTCAATGGGTTGTTTAATCATATTTTGAACAGGACTAAACTGTGCAATACAGAAGGGCTGTATATGACTCAGACCTTATATTATGTAAATACGTTTTGCTGTGCAGGAGTGAAATTCATCAGCGTTGCCAATTCGGGGTGGTCACGGGGATTATCTGAAGCACAAAAAGAACCAGCTCGCTGAATCAGAGTAATGGAATGCCTAAGGTCTAACCAGAAAAACTGTCATAATGAACATAATAATCCATGTACAGTATGATATCACTGATGTTCTTTCATTTTAACTGTGGAGTTTAGATTTCAATCTAAACTTCAATTCAGTGCAAATGAAGTCAGCGCTGCTTAATTTCCATTCTTACAGACGCCAAAGATTACTGCTAGACAGGAGGTGTTAACTGCAGAGAGTCTTGCATATGAGATAGGCCTGCCGTGGGGGGAGATCTGAACAGCTTGACATTTTTGAAAGGTCACATGTCAGAAGGGACACGAGAGAATGTCAGGGCAATGTTGTTTTGTGCCCTGCACGAGACAAAATTATACCTGAGACAACTGGGTGCAAACAGTCCAGGAACAAAAGCGAAGACAGGAAAAAAATACAAAAAATTACAACATGCTAACACTGCTGACACTGAATGTATTGCTTGTTTGATGCAGATATGCATGGTTTATTCCCATGTTTCTTACTCTGTGTTGCTCTGTGTTGGCCTTTAGATTCGTCTGACTGTGACATCCATATTTGTCTGATCAGGAACACATTTAATGTGTGGTTTACTGAAATATTTCTTTATAAGGCAAATATTAATTTCACTTGCGTCAGCAACATCAAACAGATGTCACTTTCATTAGCTTCACAAAGACACTGCTGCGGCACAGGAAACCAAAGTGTTTCCCTCCTAACCGTCTCATCTCTCACATAAACAGCTGCTGCAACAGCTATGGCAACCAGAGACTGACGTTGAAGCTTGAGACATGCTGGAAAGACACAGTTTAACTGATCACCTGGGAAAAAGGCCATAGACTCTTTTCTTATCATTTATATTCTACCATAGATTCTATTCAGTCTACTGATACAACAGAAGTAAAAAAAGACAAAGTGTCAAACAAGGCCTATACTACGAATTTTCACTACTGTTAAAAAGAGTATGGCTAAAAACACTTAGCACATCTGTATAAATTGAATTTTTCCAAGAAATTTATTCTTAATTTTCAGGAGCATGTTAATTTTACATTAGTCTAATCAGTAGTTACTCAAATGAAACATACCATCAGTTATTGAAATATGTTTTTATAAGTCTCGAGGTTTTGTTTATTGTCAATACAACAATGCACTCGGTATACAGTGCATTGAAATGCCGTTCCACACAGACCCTGCATGGTGCCGTTAACAAAATATCAAAGGTACCAAAATAAAAAATTCAAATACAAAAATAGGGCAAGAGATATGCACATGAATGTGAATCTAAGTAAAAAAGGACAGGGACGATACAAACTGCGAGTGTGCAACTATAGTAAAGTGAAATGTGTTGCTGATATTTAAAATACCAGGATTGAAGTTATGGCTGAGAAACAGTTGTAGCAGGTGCAAGTTTGGCATGAGGTAGACTATGTTTGGGCAAATGTACAACACAATATACAGTACATTTGGTTTCTTATTTTTTTGCATGTTTGTCACACTTAAATGATTTCTATTATTAAACAAATTTAAATATTAGACAAAGATAACCTAAGTAAATACAAAATGCAGTTTTTAAGTTATTATTTTCTTTATTAAGTTAAAAACTAACCAAACCTACAAGGCTCTATGTGAAAAAGTAATTGCCCAAAATCCTAATAACTGGTTGTGCCATCCTTAGTAGCAACAACTGCAATTAAACATTTATGATAACTGGCAATGAGTCTTTTACATCACTGTACAGTAATTTTGGCACATTCTTCTTTGCAGAATTGTTTTAATTGAGGCATATTGGAGGGTTTCCGAGCATGAACCACCTTTTTAAGGTCATGCCACAGCATCTGAGTTGGATTCAAGTCTGGATTTTGACTAGTCCACTCCAAAACCTTCATTTTGTTTTTTTAGTGCACTTCAGCTTGAGGTCACAAACTAATGGCCAGACATTCTCCTTCAGGATTTTTTGGTAGCGAGTGAAATTCAATCACAGCTAGTCGTCCAGGTCCTGAAGCAGCAAAGCAGCCCCAGACTATCACACTACCACCACCATGTTTGACTGTTGTTATGATGTTCTTTTTCTGAAATGCTGTGAGCTGCACACCTACCATAAAGGTTAACTTTTGTTTCGTCAGTCCCAAAATGTTTTTAGCGAAAGGTGGGGGGGTGGATTTCATTACTTAAACAGTGCATTTTGTGTTTACAAAGGTTACCTTTGTCTAATCTTTAAATGTGTTCGATAATCTGAAACATCTATGTGTGACAAAAATGCAAAAAAATAAGAAATCAGGAAGGGGCAAATACTTCTTCACAGCACTGTATTACCATTTTGTGTTAAAGTATTTTGTGTTATTTGTGTCTACAGAAGCTGTTGTCTGTCGTTGAGTTTAACAGTCCTTTGGTTAGTGAGTTAAGGGCCCTGGCTGTTTGGGGAACGAAGCTCTTGCGGTGTCTGACTGTTACAGTTCAGATACTGCGGAACCGTCTGTCAGATGGAGGGTGAGAGAACAGTGTGAGGGGTGGAAAGTGCCCATCGTTATGCTGTTCGCACGGCAGAGGGTGTGTTTTTTTGTAGAGGTGGGAGATGACTGGAAGAGAGTCAACATAAAAGATAAAAACATGTAATTATAACATAAAATCAATTCGCTTTCAGTTCCATAAAACAGCTGGAACAGCTGGAATTATGAGCTGAACGTTTTTTTTTTATCGGTCTAGCATTACCCTTGTACTCTTTAACATATAAACTTGTAAATATGAGTCTAAGAAAAGATGCAGACGTTTTGTGGTTCTATTGCTCCCCCTAATGGTGGTCAAAGTATGAAGTTTCAAATGCTGTACTGTACATGACTTGTTCCTCTTGGAACAGGCATTACTAATTTAGGGTGCTATGGAGGGTGGATAATTTTCAACTTCTTTGAATGTTATTTATATTGATAAGACTCAGACTACTAGAAAAGCATGTATGGCAGTTTATTAACTGCTTTTTACAAATTATAATAATAATATAATAATAAATTTTATTTATAATGCCCTTTTCATCACAGATCCCAAAGGGCTACAGGTTTCACAAATCAATAAACAATAAATTGACCAAAAGAAATGTCCATCCTGTCATGGACAGATATGAAAATGATTTTATTTCATTACATTGCAGTGATGGGACAAGTATTTTCAGAGTAATATCTTTGTCCTTTTCTAAAAAAAAAAAGTTTAAATATGTAATCTATTGTAAAAATAAAGTTTTATAATGTATTTAATGTATTTAAAGTATTTTATATAACCTTTTTCCACTACTTTTGGAATACACAGCCATGTATTAATACACAGCACTGAGAAACACAAGGAAATTTGATTATTTACTGGTACATTTGTTAATGTTTAGTTTTTCAGTTAAATAATCAATTGTTTAGTTAAATAAACACAGTTGAGAAATTTTAAGTTACTACCATATCTCTGTCAAATAGCATTTTTAAAGTTTCAAAGCTACATAAAAGTAATACTGTACTTAGTATTCATTTAATTGTGTGTATTTTAGTTCAACAGGGTGCATCTGAATAGTTGAAAGTATTTGAATGACTGGATCCAACATGTAAAAGAAAACTTGTCCAAGTGCAATACAGTTTCTCTTTTATAGATATTTCCACCAACACCCAGCGTTGTAACATGTCTCTGTCACGGGACATTACATTACAGGGTGGACAACAACTGTTTTTTTTTTTTAAAACAAAATGAAGCTTTTGATGAGTGCATGGTTAGCTATTAGTGAGCACAGTGCTGGACTGTTCAAGCAGATTATGTATGACTGCATTAACATATTTAAAACATTTTAAACTGGTAAGTGTATGAGGTGGCTGACATGTTTAGCTTGACCACATCCAGTTACAAACACATGATGAATAACATGAGGAAATATAAGTGTAGACACTCAGTGTAGATGTGGCAACTGTTATTACTTAATTGAAGAAAAAAATAACGTTCCGACATCATGCTGTCAGGGCAAGTGTCTTTAAAGAAGAAGTAAAAGAATTTTAACAGGGTGAAAAGTAATTTCTGGGACACACAAAATATTGCTCAGTATTATGAACTAAAGTGTAACAAAGACTGTAAGAATATATGTTTATTTTTAATTTTGTGTTTATTTATTTATTTATTTATTTGGGATTAACCATTTATTATAATTGTTGAACATGATCATGCAGAACATAATGCATGTCAAAATCCCCATTTGAAGAAAGTGATATAAAACATGTAAAATAAATCTTAATGCCAATATAAAAATGGTGGTGTATTAATCTGCCTTCAAAACTGTAACAGTTGTCTGAAATGTAAATGATTGTGCTGGGTACACCCAATGGCACCTAATACGAGTAATAACCCAGAACACATATTACCCATTTAACGATACATATAACGATATGTTTTAAAAGAAATGCTCAGCAGCAAATATGTACAGACATTTCTTAATAACTATTAATAGATTCCTATTACATCAGCTACGAAACGTTTGTAGCCACTCTGTATGCTGCACTAGTGAAAGCACTGCTGGTGGTTGTTATTTATTTATAAATATATAAATACCCAGGCTGCTCCACATTGTTTGGCTGAATTGAGAAGTACTTTAAGCCACAGACTCACCAGCATAACCCCACAAAAAATCCTTTCTCAATACGGCCGTCAGACTACAACTCCCACACAATCTGTGTAAATCATTTTACTGTGAATTATCTATAGTATTTACAACACAACATTTGTGTAATTAGCATAGTGTATTTTGTAGAGTTTTACTGGAGTTATTTCGACTTTATACTCTATTGTTCTGGTCTCTGTCTTTCAGTGTCTGTGAGGACTAAAGTAAATATTTCGTCTACTGTTTTGGAACAGCTAGTTAGTATGTACGAAAACGTGGCTGCGTCCAAAAACACATATTATCCATTGAAACATATAAAAACAGAGCGTTTAACAGTTAAACGGGCACTTTAATGTTTGGAGTTTAGGAAGCACGCTCCGCACTACATTTCCCGGGAGCCTTTGCAGAGCCACGAGAATGGACGGTAGTCATGTGGATGGAAACTGAAATGTGTATCCGCTCGGGCAGAAGTTCCGAGAAAGATGCAGGACGAGGATGACAACCCTGCCCATCCGCAAAGGACTTCTCGCATTTTTGCGGCCAAGTCTGTGGATGTGCCTGACTGTGAGAGCTCGAAGGAGCAGGCTCCGAAACTGTGCGGCTACTTAAACAAGTTGGCCGGGAAGGGGCCCCTCAAAGGCTTCAAAACTCGCTGGTTCGTCTACGACCCTCGAAAGTGTTACTTGTACTATTTCAAGACCCCTCAGGACGTGCTCCCTCTCGGGCACATTGAAATCGCCGATGCGTCTTTCACCTACGACGTGGAGGGAGAAGAGGGCCAGTTCGAGATCCGGACGGCTGGGAAAGAGTTTCTACTCAAGGCAAGTGGAGCAAACCCCTCAAGATTAGACTGCCACATTTCCCCCCTGTCTGTGTGAAGTTGTTTTTGGAATGAATGCATGACTGATTTAGAGCTTAGGCTCTATCAAAGGGCTGACTTGCAGAAGAACTTGGCTTTTACGCATGAAAATAAGGTGTTTTTTTTTAAATAAAATAAGGAGCTGTCAGAAGTCCAGTAAGGGTTCCTGGATGTGATTTTGTTTGTCTTCAGCTCAGCCGGCAGTCTTGGCCCACCCACTGCCTGATGTTTAAATCAGTCTAATCTGAAATACTGCTTTAAGGCGTGTTGTTGGTGTCAGATGGACAGTGAAGAAGTTTTTAAAGAATGCGTATTATAATCATGTCTAAGGGACATACTTGGATTGAGTAAAGGGGGGTTTAATGTTAGCTATAAAAGAGAGTTCCTAACAAATCTTGGTGCCCTTGGCACTCTTATAGGAATCTCTTAGTCACTTGGTCAGCTGCTCTCTGTTTTGAGGGATACAGCAGACACTTAAATTGTCCTCATTTCACCACATGAAAAGTCTGGCCTTAGATTAGTGCTTTTTGTCTTTTCAGTTCATTAGCCCTCATTCTACACACTAAATTCAATTACTAACTCACACTTTAGTTCCACTGGCTGTGTTAAAGCAGGTGGACATTTGGAAGAGACTACATCTGGCAGCAGTTCAGTCAGTCATGCTGGAAGTCTGTAATATAGTAGATAGCAGTCAGTTAAGTTTTGCACATCATGTCATCCAACATACTAAAATCTTGCTATAAACAAGCTTATGGTGTAGCTGATGTATCCTGTTAATTGTAGGAGACCTGGGGCCTCTTGAGTTCCCCAATGGTTCAAAACCATTGATTTAAAACAGTGTAGTGTCTTCTTAAGCTCACCAGTAAAATATATTAAGATGACTTGTTAAATGCAGACAGTAAAGCATGCAGGCCTATTAAAAATGAAGATGGCTGTCTAAATATTTATTTATGATCTTGGTTTCTGGCTGGCCAGTATCCAAAAAGCATTTATTAAAGTGCTGCTCAGTCTTTATATTAAGCCATCACACTTGGCCTCTGGATTCTGCTGCCATTCAGAAGTTTTCAATGGCAGGTTTGATCACTGACCCAGCCTTAGATTGATGAAATTCTCCAAGACACAGATTTTTTTTTATTGGCAGTCACATATGGCAAGGCTAGAGGCAACACCTTTCTGAAAATGATGTCAGTGCCATTCAAAGCTGTTCTTAATCGGCAGACTCATATCTTTTTCTCCTTATCTATTCAAATAAAATAAACGTCTATTCTTGGTGCATCATCTAAGTGTTAATGCTGTAGACTCAGTAGAGATTTAATGAAGCATGTCTGGATTCAGTAAACACGCAAGGCCGCTGTCCCATTGGTCATTTGAACCGAATGCAAGGACGCACTTTATAGTTTTATACTTTCAGCTGAGCTCTCTCGAGCATTGAATAATCATGTGGCGAAACACATCAGGTGTTTTGTTGGGTTAATGTGTTAGATGTTGCTCAAACTGGAACTGAGACTGAAACCTGCATGATTGTTCCCACCGATCAGCCTCACACCTCCCCATGTTCCTTTAAAAAACAACGGTGTTGTCTGTCAGATAACATCTGTGTAAAAGTACTTCACAGCTTCATGGTCAGTTAGTTTCTATGAAGAAAGCCCCACTAGGGGAGAGGTTCAGAGGAAGTTTACTAACCAAAATAAAACTAGAGAGCGGCTGCATCAGAAATACAATTGCATCAATTAGTGATGAATCTGCAGAACGCGTACTTATTTATAAGTTGCTCGAGAGCTTTCTTGTCCAGTTTAACAGCGAATCTTCTTCTAATGTTTTCCGTGTATACCTTGAGCAGCATTGTTTATTTACTGGGTGGGATACAAGCTTCTTTGTGACTATCACCTGCCTACAGACCTTCACAAATATTTACACCGCTGGTAAACATAAGCAAAGCAGGCTTTAAGATGCATTTGCTGTTGTCTGTCCTTTGATGCACGATGAAAGGAAGAGCCTAAATTTGATCATGAAATCAGTATTTTTCTCAAAACTGTTTGCCACAATTGCTGGTACCCTAAAATGTTTTATGAGTGAAGTCTTCCTGAATCATAGATTTTGTAGTAAAGCTCGTTTGAGTGACTGTTACACTGGGGTATAAATATGAGGCCTACAAGAAATACTCATTTCCACTATCAGGGAAAAAATTTATACGTTTAAAACAACTGGAGATGTTAAACCTATGCCTTAAAAGGATGTATGTCTAAACTGACCTCGAATAGTTGTCACGAATCTCCAAGGATCATAGCTGGGGAATCGCAGGTATAAGTCTTGTGGTCAAAACATCCCAAAACTACATTCAGACACCACCCTCATAACCAATTTTTGAGAAGGTTGGCAAAAGAAAGGGTCTGCTGTCAAAGACCAACAAACTCAAGCAAGTCTTGTCATTACTGGCTCTTTCAGAGGACCATGCTCTGTTGTCAAATGAGACCAAAAGCTTTTTGGCAACTAATACCATGGGTATGTTTGGCATAGACATCTGAAAGGTAGCCATGCAGAAAAGTACCTTGTTTATGATGTAAACTAGTGTATCTGGAATGTTGTGAGGCTGTTTTTATTACTAAGGCCCTGGTTAACATGTTTAAACATGTGGTATCATGGACTCCATACCAGCAGCTATTAAACAGAAAACCTCACACCTAAACCGAAACCAGCTTAAGCTGGGTTGTGGTTAGATGTTCCTCCAGTACAATGAACCAAAACACACCTTGAAATCCCCATAGAAAACCTGAGCTGATGAGGAGAGTCCTCAAGTGTGGAACTCGGAATCGTAAGGACCTGGAGAGATTCTGTATAAAGCAGTGTTACCTTTGAAAAATGTTGCCACTTCTGTATTCAATACTTTGTGGAGTCTTTGCAAACACTGTCCTTAAATAAAGAATGATCAGAAGAATCAGGAATAAAGAATGTTTTTACCTCCTGTTCTTGTTGTGTTTACCAGGTGTGCCAATATTAGCGAAAGGCATGGTATGTGACCATTCTAGGACTACTACAGGTGCAGTGAAGACACTAGTTGAAAGCTATGTGGCCATGGCACAGTTTGTGCTGGCCAGTATAAAAGGCTTAACTGATTAAATGCTAAGTAGTGCAGTAGCGGTTTGTAGCAGTGCCGAGGTGGCACAGTTACTGCTTCTGGTAGGTTCGACATGTGAATAATGCAAAAAATGACAGAAAAAGAAGAGGGATGCATAACAATAAATATTAAATAATAACAAATATTGCTTTTAACATATTCTAAAATCATATGTACAAAAATCTCTATTTCAAATGAAAAGCTACTCATGCCATATGACTGAGAGCGAGAGGACAAATCACTGTGTTGGTCAACGCGAGCTTCTGCATTCTGTAAAGCCACAACATGTCAACAGTAAAAAAAGAAAAGTCTGTGTTGCTTACATGTAGCTTACATGTTTAAATAAGCAAACCAGCCCTGTGACAGGACTGTCAAACTACTCTTCTGCCATGAGTGTTGAACACACAAGCACTTATTACCATGATGATCGGAAAGCACTTGCACTATGAATTGCATTGTAAAGCATCCCTGTTGACAAAATGTTTATTTGAGAGTGTATCTTCAGCACAACTGCCTGTTTGCTCATACAAGTGAGGTGGCATATTTTAAAACAGTGCTTTCTATAAATGGCAGTATCATAAAAGTAATTATTAAAAGTAGTTGGTTTGCCTGCTTTGTTAGGGTTAAGCCTTTAAATGTGTAAACAGCACTAGTATAAAATGATCAAAATCAGCTCCTGAAGATTTTATCCCCCAATAAACAATGCAGTTGGACTCAATGCTGGATACTTTTTTCTGATGTTTGCATTTAAAAGTGACAGTGAAAAGCATCACCTGAATAAGCAAGTGGTTTTTTAAGACTTAATGTTTGGACAGTTGTTAATGTTGAACTCTGATTGTTGGTAGAATAAGTTAGCGGAAGATTGAGATTACTGCTCAGACCTTATACCATTTTTCATGGTGGGGAATACACTCTCTGTCTTACTTTACAGGCACCCAACAAACAGGTGATGCAGTACTGGCTCCAGCAGCTCCAGCAGAAGCGATGGGAGTTTAGCAACACACGTGCTTGTGGAAACAGGGACAGCTGGTGCTCCTCTACTGTGCTCTACCCACACACAGGCCTGGTGGCCAAAGATGCAGGTAAAAGCCTGAATAGAGATTTACAGATATGCTGCATCTTATCACTGACGCACAGGCACTCAGTGACAAAGTGGTCTGGAATTGCCTCAGCTCTCCCTCTGTTACTAAGGAGTGTTTTCCAGGGTTGTTTGGCTGCTGTTTCAGCATGTGGGACTTTCTCAGCCTAGTGCTCAGTCTGAACAATCCACTGTTTCTAGACTGGGGCTTACCAGAATGTGGAGTGAGTCAGAAGTCAATAAGATACATCTGTTCTTATGTAAAGTGGATTAATATTTAATGATCACATCTACTTAAATCAGCCAGTGCCTTTAACCACACAAATGTCAAGAAAGGTTAATGAAGTTAATGATTTCTATCTCTCTCTTTCACAGTCATTTTTTTCCTTTGGAATCCCAAACCACTCTCTCATTTAAAGGGCCCACATCCCACATTTTTCTTTAGGTCCACTTGTGTTTGTTGGTTTTAGTATACCAAAATAGTATATTCTCATATTATATGGCCTTTAATTACCATTGAGCCATTTTTATGTATTTAAGAATGATGTATGTAAATGCCCTGTATTGTGAGTTTATAAGGCTGTCCTGACTGAAACATTCAGTATTCCACGTGAATGGGTGGGGCTGAACTGATGTATGTTGAATAGGAGCTTATATGTAAGTGCATTTTTCACAGAATCATCAAAACTCTGAATTCAAAACACCCTGAACCAGCTTTGCTTTGGTTCAGTATTCACTAGGGAGTAGACGTAAACGCTCTCTCTCTCTCCCTCTCTCTTGCTTTCTTAAAATGTAAATATTTTGGAGCTAAAGAAAGACACAGTTATCTAAAATGACTGGAATAACATCAGTATAATTGTTATGGTTTAGTGAGATCTTGTAAGTAAACAGATCCTCTGGCATCTGAATATATGAAGACATAGGAATGTATATGGAAAAAGAGAATGCACACAGAAATCTTTACCTCTCAAACTCCTCATTTGAGGATGTTAGGAAGTTGCAGTAGACTCACACACATCCTAGTTCCTTCTGAAAGGCGTAACTTCTGGCCATAACTCGGTCAGGTTGAAAGTCCGGAGTTTAGCAGATATCAGCAGGGTGGGTAAACATTGGTATAAGCTGTGTTCCGTTTGCGTGTGCTGTACTGTCCTCCATTTTTTATGTGCTTCCATCTAGTGCAGCATCTTCTTTCCAAAGGGTATTCAAACTGAAAAAGCATTGTTTCTGGGACAAGTTTGTTGTGACAGATGGTGACTAAATCTAGTGCCAGTCATGAGGACTGCTGCACTGCTGCCTTGGTCATTAGGAAATACAGAGTCTGGCCTATAGTTAGTGACTAGCGTTATGTGTCAGTATGTAACTGTTGTATTGTTGTACAGACACAGTGCACCTTGAGCAGCCCAATGAAAGTATGGAGAGCGTTCGCAGCGATTTTACCATAGAGGCAGATGCTAACGGCTTGGTTGGACTTCAGACGGCAAGGAATTCCGCCACTCTCAACTTTTCCCTTAAACAGTGGAGCACTGACCTGAGGTGAGGGCTTAAGCAATGCATTATTTTCTCTCTGGTTTCTTTCTGTATCTGCAGTATATAATGTATGAAGATACATTTTCCTTGATCTCTTCAGTGTTTTAGAACATACAATTGAATCCACACCGCTAGCCAATATATGGTGTGTGGTTAAATGGCCTGCAGTTGCATTGCTTTCACTGAAGCTCGCACTTCCTCCACTTCATCAGAGCTACTTTGCACACATCTGTTTGGATGATGCAATTACTGAGCATGCCAGAAAGCTTCAACTAGATAAACACAACTGTGCGGACAGTGGAAATTCATGCAGTATTTGACATATGGAGCCAGAAACAACCACATAACTTGCTTTGGTGAGAAACCTAACCAAATGAAATGCTGTTGAGCAAGCGGCTATGTTCGATCGTGTCAAAAGCAGAACTGTCTGCGCAAGCAGATGTGACATCTGCTGTTTGTGGGTGAGATAGCGTCCAGCGCACATGGGCCAACCAATGTGTTAAAACCTATAGCAGCTTCAGTTCAGATGTTATTAAACTTGAACTTCCCCCTTACAATATGTCCTCTTTTCCCTTCTGAGAACAGTTGTGTTTCTTTGTGCCCAGCCAGTCATGTAACTTTTAAGTGCATGCATTGGCAGAAAATAACAATGTGTTGTTTATCTGGTTAATACTGTAACATCCTGAGCCTTTGCATTAATCTTTATTGAGACAGTTGAACTCCTCTCTGGCACAGACACCAGACTGATCTCACCTTGACCTCAGTCAGTGCAACACTGAGTATCTTGAAAAACCTGCACTGACTGTTCTTAGACAGAAGAGATTATTGTTAAAAAAGACAGACATTTCTGGGCAGGTATCTTTATGAATGTCTGGACTTCTTTAGGAGAAGAAGCCTTTATTCTTCTTATCTCTGCTTTCCCTGATTCGTCTCAGCTACAAAGTCATATGTCTGTATGCTTCACTTGATCTTTTTCATGCTCTCTGCTTCCGGCATCCTCAAGATAAGCAACCAACTTGCTGGGACATGTTTTAGAATACCCTTAACTGGCCAGGGGAATTCACCAGCAGCTCATCCTTACTAAACAAGCTCTAAAAGAGGCAGATGGTGATAATACGGATTCGGCTTGCATGCAGTTCTCCAGTCTGAGCACCACAGGTGACCTGGGGCTGCTCAGTACCACTTAGGGTTGTGAACAAAAGTAGACTTTTTACTTTGTTTCCAAAATGATGCTATAGCCCTGTATTGACAGGATTACATTTACATAGGGATTTATGGGAGTTTACAGCTTGTACAGCTCTAACTGCTGGGAAAGTTTGCTATGCTGTGATTTTATTTCCACACAGATCCCCTGAGAAAGTAACAGGCTAAATCACCTGCTGTTTTTCATCGAACTCCAAAGGTGCAGGTTAAAACAAAGCATGTGTCCTTATTAAATACTTCCCGAAGAGGAAGCAGTCGACTTTCTTGGTCTGGGTGAACTTAAACTCTACATCCACCTCGTAATCACAAGATTAACAATGAGGTGGGGACCCTCAGTGGAGATTTAATCACAAATAAATAAATTTCTTTGGTTAAATATTACTTTTAACTTTTTTAAACATTTGTTTTACATGCTAGCTGACTAACTTGTTTGATTTGTCGTTTAGCAGAATGCGACATCAAAGTAGTGTTAACCTTTTTATACAAAGATTTTATACAAAAGTATTGAAAGCTAGTGAATGGAACTATTTTACCCTCTTTTGGTCCATAGACCAAGGCTGTGTACTCCCACACAAACCCTCCTTAAATTCATTGTTTGTAGTATTAGAGACTCTTCAAATGCATGTCCCCATCTTTGCTGTACTACTGAAATTAACTCCGTAATGTATGTAATGTCATTCTTGAATATATTATTATGAAGCGCAGTGGAGAAAGCAACAAATCAGTCATAGCTGGTGAAGAACCAAATCTGACAAACATTTTAAAGATCTGACGAAACTTATGCAAAAATGAAAAGGGATGGAGGGTACCAGGACTTTTTAATGGCCTAATTGAATCTTGATCCAGCCCTATTCTCTCCCTAGCACTTCTTTGTACCTAAATCGAGCAAGTGATCTTGAGAGGATTTAAATCACGTTAGCTACAGTCACATGTTTAGCACATGCTTAGTTCTTCTCATTCATACATGACTCTGTAGCATGATCAGGTGAAACATAACTGGGAATGTTTCTGTCCATCGTAATGAGGCAAATTAGTACGCAAAATAAATCATTTATAATGGATAGTACTAGTATAAGATGGAATCAGAGATGGTAATATAAAGGTCTGTTTTACCTCAGTTTATTGTCCAGTTGTGTTCCATTAATGATGTTTTTGCTGCCGCCCCCCTGTTTTTTCTTGCAACCAGGCTAGTGAGACATTTTTTTTCTTATGATGCTTTGTTTAAATGTTAAATGATTTTACATTGAATCTTAGTATTGAGGTCAATGTTGGGCGGTCAATTCTGCTCGTCAAGCCTCCACAGATAAATCAATGTGTGGGAAAACACTGCGGATTGATTCTTTCCTACAATGTCCTCAATAAATTCTGCCCATAAACTCACTTGAATGATAAATTACTGCTAATTTCTGAGGCGTTTTAATGAACCGCAAGGCATACTGCAATATGTAGCATTATAACTGTAACATATTTTGTTCATATACTGCAACCCTGTTGTCGACACCTTTATTTCTGGAGTTTGCAGACTTAAGTTTTTGCCTGTAGCAGAGCAGTCAGCACAGACTTTCATTGTTTTTTTGTTGTTTTTGTGTGTCAGCATACTTCGCCCTGAGTTGTTTGTTTTTAACCACAGTTCTCTCTCTCTCTGTCTCTCTCTCTCTGTCTTTGTGTATCTCTCTGTGTATCTCTCTGTCCTTTCTGTCCTCTCCTTCAGGAACAGCATGTCTCACTTACGGCCTGGTCGAGGGGGAGAGAACAGACGCAGTGTGTTTTACACACCTGGCAATGAGGAGTGGGAGATGGTGGATCCTCCTACTAAAGACACACCAGAGCACAAACCTCCGTCTGAGAGCTTTCGCCGAGAGAGTCCGTCATACTTTCACAGACGTGAGGATCTTTTTTCAGTCCAGAGCCAGAGTTTGTGGATTACATAATATCTTATAATATTATAATATATCTTTACTTTGTTTGGTGACTGCATGTATATTAGTGTTGCTAATGTATTTTTGTTATTCTGCCTTTGAATTACCACAGAAACAAATGTTACTTGCTTTTCAGATTTTAAACACAAATGTGCATGGTTGTGTTACTGGTAAGCAACTGTTAAGACCAACCGCCTAACCTTTTTATCTTACCAGCACATTTATACCCTTATTGTGCTGATTGAACCAACTTTGGTTAAAAAATCTAAATGCTGCTGAGAATAGTTTGGGAAAATTATCATTATGACTTTTCATAATATGAGACGGTTTCATAAACATGAGTCTGAATGTGGGCAAGTTATTCCCAAAGTGTCAGAATGGCTGTTTTATGTCAAACTTTTTGCAGGTGTTTTTCCTCAGAAAACTTAAAAAGAGAGTTTAGACTAATTTTGGGTAGGTAGCATATTTAAACATGTAGAAAAAGTTGGTTCAAATCTTCTGTCTCCTGTCTCTTCTGTCTTTTTAACAGATTCCCTTGGTTCAGCGTTCACATTTGATTTCCGGAACCCACCGCGCATTAAACGGAACCCGTTCCACATGGGCACGGCTAAGCTGAACCGCAGTGCAGAGACGTCACCGGTGGAGTGTAACGGCAATAAGGCCTTGGACCTGCAGCTGCGTTTGCAGAGCCAGCAGGAGGAACTCCGGCGCGTGCAGGAGGAAAACACCCAACTTCAGGAGGAGCTCACCAGTCAGAAGGTACAAAAAAATGATGTGAAAGGGCTGATAAATAGTTGACTTAAACTTCCTTACTGTCAGCAAGGACAAAACGATGAAATCTTACTGCTTGTCATTCTGCTAATCTCAGCAGTGAGCTGCAAAAATCTTTTAAGATTTTCTCACGCAAATTACGTTGATCATCTCCACCTATTTGCAAGTGGCATAAATAGAAGTTTAGTGTTGAAAGAAAATAGTTGACTGTTTCAGTCACAAGGGACAGTGGTACAACATGTTCTAACCTCTCTGCCTCCCTGAAACAGAGTATGCAGACAGTTAGATAACAGTTACAATAAAAAAGTCATTTAGTTGTCATTGAGAATGTATACAATAAAACAGTCAGACTGACTAGGCCTCTTGGCAATATTGCAATAAAATGTCTACATTATTTTTATCATCCCACGATAATGATTTTCAGTTTTACCAATGTTGATGAGTAATGAGCGGTTTATGTGATAACATTCTATTCTGATTTATAATCATGATATAAGTGCTTTCTTGTAGCCAAGCAGGACACTATTAGTGTTTTTCTTTCAAATTGGTATCCATTACATGATCGCTAATTGCAACTAATTTAAGGAAAGAACATTTCAACATGCATTAAAATTAAATAGCGTTACCTTTATTTAAAATGTGCTTTGTATCATTTACAGTACTGTGGAAGGTTGGTTTGATTGTAACTGAGATGAATTTATTTCAAATTGTATCAGTACTTCTCAGGACCAGGTCTCTGATCTGGCCCCTGGAATGCCTGTTGAGAACTGAAACAGAAAAATGTGGAGTAAAAAAGGCGCTCACTTGTCCGAGGCACTTACAATGGGGATTTCTGCTGTAACGTCAAAGCCACATGAACTGTCCCTGTGTTCGAGTTCAGTTCAAGTACTGGCCCTGTCACTTGACTGTCAGGGATGTGTCACCTGCACTGAGATTAACTCTGGACTAATGGACAGTCTGTCTCTGGGGAGCTCTTAAACTGTCCGCTCTTAGTCTTGTGCTGACAGTTCCCCATTTGTTTTACCACTCTACTTAGATGGGGAATTCCTCTGTGTGTGTGTGTGTGTGTGTGTGTGTGTGTGTGTGTGTGTGTGTGTGTGTGTGTGTGTGTGTGTGTGT
>JBBPDB010000128.1:8342571-8354159 GCA_037974465.1 Brachypetersius altus | reverse complement strand
GTGTGTGTGTGTGTGTGTGTGTGTGTGTGTGTGTGTGTGTGTGTGTGTGTGTGTGTGTGTGTGTGTGTGTGTTAGTGACTTATTGTGATTAAGACTTTTGCTCCTACTGCGATACAATTTATTTATTTTCTTCTTTGTTGTTATTGAGGTTTCAGCACAGATGTTTATCAGGTGCCTAGAGAGCCACAGAACGGGTACCGTAGATTTATTTACTCCTCTGTTTGTATACTGATTACAAATGCTCCCATGCAGCCTCTTGCAAATGTGACGTAGGGGACTTAACCTCTAAAAATAACAACCAGCAACTCCCCTTATTGCAGCTCACACATATAACCTCAACTCTCTACAGGCTTGATTAACAGTCATTTAATTAAGTTCTTATTTAAAATGTCTAGAGCAGTTATTTCTACTACACATTAATTGGAACATGTTGTCATTAATGGGCTGAATTTTCATCAGATTGGTTTTTTTTTACGTGTAATTTATCTTTTAAAGGGGAATGGTGAGTGCATGTGTTGTGTTTGTGTTGTTTGCTGTGTGGCTTTCTAATGAACTGTTTTGATACTTGAGAATTGTACCCTATGCATTGCAGTATAAATAAGGTTCAGCGGAAGGATCAGGGTAATAAATATAATATTTAAAAATGAATTCAATAAAAGATACAAGATATTGAACAAATCGCTGAACCAAAAATCCACAAAAAAAATCCACTATGGGCCACTTAATTGATGATCAGTTCAGAGTTTCCAGAGTTGCCTTTCACTGTAGTCTGGCTTTCATTGTCATTTTCATGCATCAAACATGAGATTCAATTAAAGAGCAGATTGTTTTCTTTTAGCTGATGTTTCATAATTGCTCACTTCCTTATTCTCTTGGTAGCCCAGACTCTCAGTTGCTCTTCATTTAAAACCAGTGTTTATCAGCTTTTCGGGATTGAAGTCAGCACAGACTTTGTATAGACAGCATGGGACATATTGTAACGTGGGTAGTTTGTTCAGAAAACGATACCACACGTGGTAAGGGCAAAATCATTTCTTTCTCCAAACATGTTTCAGTGGAATAGCAAATTACATGTCATTAACTAGCAACATCTAAAGGCAGTTGGTTGAGTAGTTAAGAACCACAGATCTTGTGGTCCTTGACCCTTCTAATCACAGTTATCTTTCCAAACAAGAGGCTGATAATTTCATCCAATCTTACACAGTAGCCACTGAGAAATGGAATTAATTGTGAAGGAGTCAGCAGTCCCCTTACAGAAGGTGTGTTCTCTCGAACTCTTGGACTCAGGAGTCTGATCAATAAGCAGAGAAAAGATTTTATAAAGATTTTCCCTATAAGCTCATTTGGTGTGGGGTGGGGTGTGAGTGCATTACTCTGCTTAGACTTCTCAGAAGCCGCTCTTTCGTTTTCACTAGGAGCTGGTCCGCCTCCTCCAGCAGACGCTGCGGACCTCTCAGTGCAAGTGTTGGTCAACGGGCAACCCTGGACTGGAGGTGATGGATGTGGACACAGCCTTGGTGGAGCGTGATGGGCAGATCCAGTCCTTATGTAGCCACATGGAGAGGCTGGCCCTTGAGAAGGAGAGCCTGCAGCAGGAGCTGAAGGGCCTGAAGGGTAAAGTGGGGGAAATTAACGATCAGTTAGGCATGCTGATGGAGACCATCCAGGCCAAAGACGAGGTCATTATGAAGCTGTCCCAGCAGAACCCAGCGGGTAATGCCGAGCCAGCAGAGTGCAGCTCCCCTACGGCCAGAGAACAGCATGAACTGGACAACCTGAGGGTAATGAGATCATTATATATGAGAATGTGGAGAGGAAATACTGGTATAGATCATTGTGGTGTTCTTATTTTACTCTGAGAAATATGGGCATACACTGGTGTACAACTGTTAAGTAGGTTTATGGGTGGGGGTTTTGCATGTAGAAGCCTATATGCTATTTTAATTATGGTAAACATGCATCCATGTAGTTTTAGTCATTTAGTCATTCTTTTAATTGTGGTTATAACAGTTATATATGTTCATAAAGCCAATTGTCAATAAACCTACTATGTAGGGTAAACAAAAATTAAAGACTGCAGCAAAACTGTAACTTGTTATCTCTTATCTAGAATTTAAAGTTTGCTGTCCCCTAGGAATCTATATAGATAGGGGGCTGGTGATCTCCCTTATCTCTCAGTTTGACACATGGCATGGCCAGTTTGCATTATTCTTTGTCTCATGACCTGTGAAGAGAGATGTAGCCAGTCCCTGAAGCTGGACTTTGTCTTGGCTTAGCCAGAAAGCTGCTACAGTTGAATGTGTCTTTCTTATAGTGTGCACAGTCCAAGAGGGCAGAGAGTCTCTGAATACCCTGAGTGCCTCTGACCAAGTATGAGTTTACAAGCCCATTTCTGAATGCTTTCCAGGATTTAACTGGGTCTATAGTCAGGGAAGTGAGCCAGATAGGGATTACATACTCTAGCACCAGGCACATGCAGCCTGAATAGACGGAACCCAGTTCTGGGTCAGTTTTTAGGTGGCATAAAGCAAAAGGCTTTCTTTTGGCTAAGGTCACCTGACTGTCCCATTGCAAATTACCATGGATGGTGTCCTCCAGGAGTTAGCAGATTTAGTAACGGCATCATTTTGGGACAAGTTTCATTTATGCTCCTCTACCCAGATATCAAAACCATTCAGGGTCTGTTGAACATTGCAGTTTAACCATGCCATGCACATATTCCCAGTGATCTATACTGGAAGTCAGTGCTAGAAAGAACAGGCTTTAGTACATTTGCTGATGAAACTCATTTGGTTCTGCTAGAGAGATTGCTGGTCAGTCTCTGGGAGCTCACTTTCTGACTGTAATCAGTCAAGAAGCTGGAGATCCATGTGATCAGACCCAGCCTCAGTCCAAGGTCGCGGTACTGCTGTTGTGTGACCTGCAGCGTCGAAGGTCTTAGCTAAATCAGTTGTAATTAGTTTATACATTGACCCCAGAACATTACAGTCCTAGACACAGAGTCCATCAGACTGACTACAGAGTGTGTTGTTGCAATGGTTCTGTCGGCTGCCAGACTGCATGGGATCTAGATTTGCATAACATCACTCTGAATCCAATGATCAGCAAACAGTTCACAAAAGTGTGCCAATGTGCACTGTGGATAATAAACTCTCTGAAGTTATCTGATGCAGCTGTATTCTTTGCTGTTCATTACAGTCCAGGACAGACACGTCAGACACCACATTCCTGCTGCCTCCCAGCTCTGTTGTCGTTAACAGATTATGCTTCAAATATACATGGGCATAGTTTTTCTTCAGTTTTATTCAAAACAATGAGAATATTGAATCCTAAGCCTAGTGTCTTGAAGTGGGCACCGCAGGAACAGAGGGACTTAAAAAGCTTTGATTGGGATTATGTAGTGATATTTGTTGGAACGGATGGGGGGGTTAGTTTAGTTTGCACATGAGCTGATGTTAATGCTCTGGGGGATTGCACTGTTTCAGGACGCCCTCCAGGGATACAAGTCACAAAATAATTTCCTGAACAAAGAAATCCTAGAATTGACTGTCTTGCGGAGGAATGCTGAAACTAGAGAGATGTCCCTGGAAGCAAAGGTAAGGGAGGAAAAAATGTGTGTGAGTGTAAATGTCTGTAACTGTCTGGGTTTGTGTGTCTCCATTTTTTCCATTTCGCTTCCTGAACATTTCTGTTCTCTGCGTCATTGCAGTATACTGCTCTGGAGGCCAAGCTCTGCCAGGTGGAGAGTAAGTACCTGGTGCTGCTGCAGGAGATGAAGACGCCGGTTTGTTCATCTGAGCAAGGTCCAGCGCGAGAGGTCATATCCAGACTGCTGGAAGATGCCCTGCAGGTGGAGAGCTCTGACCAGCAGGAACACACTGTTTTCAAACCCCACCCTGTGAGGTATGGCACTTCTTTTCTGGCTTCAAACATCCTTCTCTATCAAGATAGCAGTCTAAAAGTCTTTTCACCATGTAGTCTGTTTTCTGAGTGTAGCAGTTAAGCAGTCCATCTTATTTGCTCAAATAAAGGTTTTTTTTATCAGTATATTTTTGCTTGTCTTGAGTGGCCAAAATAAACTAAATCAGAACAGTCAAATAATGTCGTATCATTAGTTACACAAAAATTAAAATCATGTGACTTCCATGGGGAATATTATCAGATGTGCCACATGTTGACCTGAACCATTTTAAATGAATCTATGCAGCATATACTTGTTTCAGTCATTCAGTCATTGCGAGCGTAGCCCTCTTGTTGTAGTTGAGGCTCTTCAGAGGAACTGCAACCATGTATTTATTCCCCATAGGTTTCACACAAGCACTGTTCAGTGTAATCTGCTAATGATATTCCGCATTACTAATAAGTATTTGTTCCCATGCTGAGTTTGTACGTTTGCCCTCTGACAAAGAAACGGCCAGTCTGTAATTGCAATGGTAGGTTTATTGTATCTGTGAGAGATGGAATAACAACAATAAAAACAGTGCCCAAAAGTCAGAGATTGATGTGCATTGTAATGTGTGAAATAGGTATGTGATCCCCTATCAACCAGCAAGATTTCAGGTTCCCAGGTGTCTTCACTGTATGCAGGTAACAGGCTGAGACCATCTGTAAGGAAGCACTCCTTATCCCAGCTTGTTACAGGACCTGTATAAAAGACATCTGTCCTCAGAAGCAATCACTCAGTCAGATTCCAAACTAGCCACCATGGCCAAGACTAAAGAGCTGTCCAAGGATGTCAGGGACAAGATTGTAGACATACACAAGGCTGGACTGGACTACAAGACAATTACCAAGCAGCTTGGTGAGAACAGTTGACGCAAAGAAACACAAAATAACTGTCTCCCTCGTCTGGGGCTCCATGCAAGATCTCACCTCGTGGAGTTGCAATGATCATTAGAATGGTGATGAAGCAGCCCAGAACTGCAGGGCAGATGGGACCATAGTCACCAAGAAAACAATGGCTTCACACTAAGAAGTGAACGATTGAAAGCGCCCGCAATGTCCCCCTGCTCAAGACAGCACATGTAAAGGCCAGTCTGCAGTTTGCCAATGAACATGTAAATGATCCAGAGGAGAACTGGGTGAAAGTGGGACAGGACACCTTCACTGCATCGAAGGAACAATAGACGGGACCATGTACCGTAAAATCTTGGGTGAGCATCTCATTCCCTCAGCCAGAACACTGAAAATGGGTAGTGGATGGGTATTCCAGCATGACAATGACCCAAAACAAACAGCCACGGCAACATTAAGTGTGTGTCTCAAAAAGAAGCACATTAAGGTCCTGCAGTTGCCTAGCCAGTCTCCAGACCTTAATCCCATAGAGAATCTGTGGAGGAAGTTGCCTCGAAACATTACTGTCTTGAAGAGGATCTGCAAAGAGGAGTGGGACAAAATCCCTTCTGAGATGTGTGCAAACCTGGTAGCAAGAAACGTCTGCCCTCTGTGATTGCCAACAAGGGTTTTGCCACCAAGTCATCGTTTGCGATGGGATCGTAATCTTATTTCACACATTACAGTGCACATCACTCTCTGACTTTTGTGCCCTGGGTTTTTAAAGCTTTTTGTTGTTGTTCTGTCACTCACGGCTACAATAAACCGACCATTCCAAATATAGACAGGTCATTTCTTTGAGGGCAAATATATAAACTCAGCATGGGATCAAATGCTTCTTTCCCTCACTGTACATGATTTCACAATTTCATCTCACACTTTGATTTCGCACCTTCGGTAGTTACACTCTTGTTTTTCGCCATAGCACTCAAAGCCTAACCCTAACACTTAGATCAGTGCTGTTTATATATATATTTATTTTATTTTTTTTCTGTTCTCTTTCTTAGTGAATATGATGTGTATGGCTTCAAAACAGTCCCAGAGGAGGACGATGAGGAGGAGAAGCTGGTAGCCAAAGTGCGAGCTCTGGAACTCCGGTCTCTCTCGCTGACTGACCAAGAGGTGTCAGTGGGAGTGAAGTGGGAAAACTACCTTGCAGGCACCATGAACAGGGAAATGGTCCGCTCTCCAGAGCTAAAATCTCTAATGCGCAGTGGTGTGCCCCACATACATCGCTCTAAAGTCTGGAGCTGGTGTGTCAGTTTCCATGTGAAGAAGATACGAGAAAGCCAGCCGGCAGACTATTATGAGAACCTGCTGTGCATGGCAAGGGACAAGCCCAACCCAGCCTCTAAGCAAATAGAGCTGGATCTGCTGCGCACATTGCCAAATAACAAGCACTATGCCTCCCCTTCAGCTGATGGCATCCAGAAACTCAGGAACGTGTTGCTAGCTTTCTCCTGGAGGAATCCAGATATCGGCTATTGTCAAGGCCTCAACAGGTAAATCCCCTTAAACAGGACTTAAACACTCCTAACTTTACTGCAGAATTTGATATATTTGATGTACTTTTTACATGTAAGACATCTATGTACTTGTGTAGGTTTTTTATTGAGTGGATTTTGTAATATATATTATATATTTTTTTGGATTGTAAAAAAAAATAATAAAATGACCGTGAATATGCTCTTCCTGTGTATATTAATGTGCTTAATAGTTCTCATGGATATCAATTTTTGCTTATTTATTTTCTTTTCTGAATTATGCTTGTTATTGTTTGGATTTAAAATCTCTTTAGGTTAGCAGCCATAGCCCTTCTCTATCTGGAGCAGGAAGAAGCTTTCTGGTGTCTCATCACCATTGTGGAGGTTTTCATGCCACGAGACTATTATACCAAGACACTTCTTGGCTCACAGGTAATATTAAAAGCATACTAAGCCCCTTGTTTTTCCTGTTTTTGCTACTGGGAGTAAAATCAGCTCCCTAGATTGTGGTGTGAGCCACATCGAGTGAGATCCATTAGCATTAGTTCTCCTTAAATCTTTAGCAGCAAGATTAAAATAACACTGTAAAAATAGAAGTATAAGCAAGTACCTTAAAATGGGAATCTAGAAACATAATTGAAGGAATTATTCGTCGTTTTGTGTCTACAGGTGGATCAGCGTGTGTTTAAGGACTTGATGTTGGAGAAGCTGCCCAGGCTTCATGCTCATTTTGAGCAGTATAAGGTTGACACCTCCCTCATCACCTTCAACTGGTTCCTGGTGGTTTTTGTGGACAGTGTGGTCAGCGACATCCTCTTTAAGATTTGGGATTCTTTTCTCTATGAGGGACCAAAGGTAAGAATGAAAATCTCGCCAAGTATCCTGTGTAGTTTAAGATCAATGACCGTATTACTTTTGAAGAAGCTGAAGGGCTGTTATCAAGTGAAGGAGTGGCTGTTGATGTTTATGCATAATGCATGTGTAGGCACATAGTCATTTATACTTCCTGTGTGCTTGTACTTTGCTTGGGCTTCTGATCATAGTGACAAGCGGCTTTATAACATCAGCTGGTTAAAAAATAAAATAAGAAAATAATGATTATATTCACTAAAAGAAAAACTCATCAGTGGGCCCCAAATTCAGTGACCAAGAACTGTTACAGAAAAAAAAAAAGCAAGAAGGCCTTCCCGGTTTCTAATGTATGCCAGATGTAACAACTCTGGTGTTTTTAATGGCCTCTAGACAGTTTACATTTAGTGAAAAACCAATATCTTCAGACTGAAAGTAAATATTCTTATGTATTATGTCCATAGAATTTGAACATTAGTTTAAATAACTCTAAACTTAATTCTTCTTTTAGAAATGGGTCTCTTTGTTGTACAGTAAGATGAGGTTAAAAAATGTAGTTTTAGAACATCACCCTTAATTGAAATATTAGTTAATTCTCTAGTATTTGTGTGCAAATCACAGACAGAGCGGAGTATTTTCCCCGGTGATGGTCCGGCAGACTGAATGGACCTGTCAGGAGCATTCCACTTTCTATATCTAAAACATAGTTGATTTAGCAGTGGATGTTTAGTTACTGTCCTTAAAGTGAGTATTGATTGAATCAAATAAGTCAAGGTGCTTCTGCAAATTTCAGAATTCTATTCTGCCACTGGCAAATTAAATAAAAAAGAAAATCAACTTACAGCACATTATTACACAGATTAAGTGAATGTTGCTTTTTTGTCCCACTTTACTTTTCTCTCTGTGCCATCCAGGTACAAGTGTAGTTAGGGAATGAACGTCGCTTTGGATAAAAGCGTCTGATAAATGCCATAAATGGTTTTACTACTTGTTTTTCATTTCTTCTACAGATCATATTTCGCTTTGCTCTTGCGCTCTTCAAGTGCAAAGAAGAAGAGTTTCTGAAGTTGCAGGACGCCATGGGTATTTTTAAATATCTTCGATACTTCACACGTACAATCCTGGATGCAAGGTAAACATGTGTTTATTTAATAAGTAAGGATGGTACACTTGTGTACCAGAACTACACATCACTAGATAGAAATAGATGTTTGAAAGTGTTAAAAGAAGAGTATACTACACTATCAGCACTTTATGACCTGCCCTAATGTGTTGAATAATGAACTTCAGTTTTTTACCATTAATTGTATTTCAGGGTTCAGATTTCTGTGGGTATTTCTCTTTCAGAAAGCTGATGAACATGGCCTTTGTGGACATGAACCCCTTCCCGCTGAGGCAGATCCAGAATCGTCGCACCTTCCACCTGGAGAAAGTTCGACTGGAGCTCACTGAGCTGGAGGCCATTCGACAGACATTCTTACGAGAGAGAGATACCACCCCAGACGGACCTGTGCCTATCAGTGATGATGAGGAGGACAGCTAAATGAGCACCAATCATTGACTGGACATATACAGCTAATCAGCCAAGGTTTATAGCAAGTGTTCTGATAGAGGGTTCTCTCCTCTGTGTCTGAACAGGGACCAAGGGACAAAGAGCAGCCATTTAAGTTTATCAGCATTCATGTTATTCTTTCCTTTAATGCTTTTTGTCTTATCAGTGATGTGTTGTTTGTTTTTTTTTTACATGTTTCTCTCACAAATCAGTATTTTCTTACATGTCAGTGTATTGTGAATGATGTGTGTGTTTGTGCTAGGTGATGAAGTATTAAGGGTCAGGTACTTTCACATACAGCTAGGCATGCAGTTCAACATACATTTATTTTAGTCAACACACATGATTCATAGCAAACACTTGTGTTTATGGAACAAACACATTTACTGTCACATGTTTACTCTTTAATGCAGTGTTCCAGTTGTAACTGCGTATCATTTTATATCAGTCGCTTTTGTACTTGTGAAATGTACCAGATTTCAGGCAAAAATGACCTTCTTTATACTTCTGTCTGTCTGTTTTTCATGTCTTATGAGGCACTTAAATCACTTTGAATTAGGGACATACTATTTTAGAAGAAATTTTGCTTTAGGGAAGCACAGTATGTTTAATGGTAAACTAAACAGTAGCCAATTGTGTCCTACATGCACATGAAATGGCTGTGGCTCAGTGCACATTCCTGTCTGCAGTCATGAGATGACTCCTAGCTGCTGGATAACTGTTCTTGGACAATGCGCATCATGCAGTCTGTCAGACCAGGATGCTTATTTTCTGCTTGAGTGACATTCCTTTGTTAGTAATCAGCTACATTTAGACCAGTTTGAATTCTGAGTTGTCAGGATTCTACCGTATATATCCAGTGCTGTCGGTGCCATGTGTGTTATCGGTGTGACAGCCTGGCATGGCTGTTTTTCAGGACAATTTCAATAATAAATAGTGGTGGCCTTGAGTTCCAGTGCTGTGCTATGAATGTGTATTCATAGTTTATAGCAAGTTTGCGTGTTTTTCTATGTGTGCATGTTCTGAAATGTGTATGAATGTGTGTTGTCCTACATTTGGTACATTACTCATTGAATTGTGTTTTTTAACACCCTTTCTCAGCAGGGAGCAGTATTGTATGATTTTCTTAATCTAACTTTGATTATGTGCATCATTTCTTTTAATATGTATGTTACTTGCTCTCATTTGTGGCTCTTATTGCTTTGTTGAACCTAAAAGTGGATTTTCAAGGGCCCATTTATGAGGGACATAGAATGTTTAGCAGCTTATTGCACTTAAATAGTGCTGGATTCAGTTAAACATTGAATATTATCTTCTATGAGCAGATTTAATTTGCTGTTAAAACGCTTTTTTGTTCCTGTCATATTCACCTGTATTAGGAATACACCATTCCCAGTTGACTTTTATGTGTGCTGTGTTTACAGCAAGGTGGCTTCAATAAGGATTTCACCATTCATTTTCTCCTGTTTATGTCAGAAACCTTAATTACTAAACATTACTTTCTGTATATTCATGCTTTAATACATCCCCTCAATTGACAAATAATACAATACTGTGAATTGTCTTGCTGAGAGCTGGTCTCTCCAGTGTAAAATTTTGTTCTAAATTTTGTTCATCAGATTGCTTGTGATCAGCTTTGTAATACAAACAACTTTATTCCCTCCATTTTTTTTTACTTTTCAGTGAGGACTTCCATTTAAGTTGTAGGTGGTGCTGATGTACAACACCATTCTGATTTTGCATATTTCCATATAAAAATTGTATTTAGATGTTTTGTTGTCAGGCCCGCTTTTTCTTTGTTTTAAATGAATAAGCTAGCATGTCAAAGTTTGCTCACCAATGCTATGCGTTGCACAGGTCTGTATACATAAATGTAAAGGCTTTCTGTTTTGTTTAGTTTTTTTTTTTATTATTTCATTTTAAGTCATTTGGAAATCATGCAATATGTCCAATGTTACCAAAACTTTGTAATCACGAGTCGTTTTACTTTAGTGCCGTGATTGTCCAATAAATTGTCTTTGCATACAGCACACTTGAGTGCATGCCTTCACTTGTGCTGGTCAAGGTGAAGATGTGAATCTCATTAGAGAAAGGAACCAGAGCGAAAAGGGTCCACAAAGCCTTCCAGTGTTTGGCAGAATATCTAGAGAAGCCTAGCATTGTGGAAAACAATGCATAAAGCTCGACTGTAGTTCCGTCCTGGCTTCTTGATTGTTGTTGCCATGCCACCTATATTGGAATTAGATGGGACGTAGTGTTCATTAAATTGGCCTTTACAGAGAAAAATACATTATAGCACCATTTTATAACTTTTTTTGAGTTTTCACCTGGTTATGATTTCCACTGCCCCTTTTCTCCTACGGGTGGCAGTACATGATCGCTTAGCAAGTTACTGGATTATACCATCAATTTCTGGGAACAAGGACAGATATAAAGACCAGCCCACTCACTCAATATCTGTAACCACTTAATCCTCACTAGGGTTTCAGACATTTCAGATATATACATTTAATAATTTAATAAGTTAATATGGATTTGTTCTGTCAAGTTATACAATCCAGGTTAATTTGTAATAAAGTGAATTGGCCACTTATAGTCATAGCCAGAGCACAGCACACACTGTGAAATCTTCTTTCTCTGCATTTAACCCATTCACCCAAGTGAAGCAGTGGGCTGCCACCAATGCGGGACCCCTAGGGAGCAGTGTGTGGGGACGGTACCTTGCTCAAGGGTACCTCAGTGGTGCCACTAGCAGTCCTGGGAACCCATGACCTTCCGGTTACAGGGCAACTGTATGAGGGGCCGTTTAGGAAATATTTCAGACTTTTGTTACACAAACACATTTGAAACACACACACATTCACATATGA
>JBBPDB010000128.1:8321752-8342471 GCA_037974465.1 Brachypetersius altus | reverse complement strand
TCATATGTGAATGTGTGTGTGTTTCAAATGTGTTTGTGTAACAAAAGTCAGAAATATTTCCTAAACGGCCCCTCATACAACTCCCTGAACACTACACTACCAGCTGCCAGCAGACTTGCCACATTTTACTGCTTGTTTTGGTGGATGATAATTATTAACTCTCATAAGGGAACACTTCCAAGAAAGCCTGCATTTCTCAGCTGGGGTGACGCGACCCCCTGGAGTGTTGTCTGGCTTCATCGGTGGTGCTATCCAAAATACTATTCTTATGTTGGGCACACTTTCAGTCCACTAATAGTATTCATATTAATAGTTTAACTAACAAAATTAAGTCTCAAGTCAAGTTGGATGTACACAATCTCAGAGTATAACAAGTTGTATTACTCTTCAAACCTCTTGTCTCCAGACTTAGCTTCTATGAGTCAGGATCTTGACACTTTCTTCTTGTTATTTTCATTATTATCATGATGATGATTATGATCATGAAATACTATTGTCTGCTTTGGATTGGAAGCTGCAATACAGCCTAAGGGAGTCATGCTCAAAGGTTGCCCAAATGTATGCAAATGCCACATTATGCCAAATTGTGCTTCATTTTTTTTGTCTAATCCATGTGTCCTATGCCACATCCATTGTGCTGAATTCAAATCTGAAGGCACATTTTGTCCATCATGTAAGGATTTTAAGTTATGCATGCATCAGATCCCCATCAGAACTGTGACTTCCAACACAACAGACTGCAGGAGGAATTGGCACTGGATTCTCTGAATCATGCAGTACTGGTTTAAAAGCAGACTCATAGTCAAGATAGATGACTTATCCTTCTTTCGAAATCCAGAAATGTTAGTCCTACAGAAACAGCAGTCTGAGTGATGATCTTTCATCACAGTAAAGGGCACACCTTTCCTTTTCCACTGCACCACTGAGAGAGGCCAGAGGAACAAACAGTACAGCAGATATGAGACACCCAGCTTTTATCATGCTCTCCAATTTTACATCCAAAACACTACTTGTAAGCAATCATCCCTTTCATGGTCATGATCACACAGCATGTTCCTGCCACAAATGTAACAATATTTGTCAGAATGGTTGACACACCTGCACCTACTCATGTTTTGTAGAGTGGGCGTATTTAGAAGAACACTTCAAGGTTTTCGTCCAGCTTCTTGTTGACCAAATGCAAATGTGATCAGAACTGGAAGAATCTGACACGTGACATGGTGTTTCTAAACATGCCAGCGTCCGTTCCTGCTTCCCAGTACTTACACACACTGCAATTGCATCACTCCCATAGCTAGCTAGAGACTATCTGGAGAGCATATATCTCCTGTAATAGCGTTTTGAACCCTGGTGTGTCACTTTACATGGTATAAACATCGATGTTGTGTCATCAAATCAAAGATCTCGTGTGGTATATCAGGGCCAGCGTCAGAGCAGATATACCAGGCTGGCATCTAACTTACTACAGAGGGGCACTATCGATAATGAACTATATTCATATGAGTGACACTAGAGGGTGTAGGGGGGGCACTGTGGTATATACTCGGGTAAGTACTCATATGGTCTCAAAGTATGTGCCACATTGATGGGTCACGAATGGCCTATGATAGTAATCTGGCATACTGATGCTGATGTCATAAAATTTTACAAAAATCCTGTGCTTTATGAAATATGTTTAAATTGAAATACTATAGTTTCATAAAGTAGAAATTACATTACATGCAAATTGATCAGACTACCATGAACATAAGTTAGTAGTTTATCAGTGAACAAGCAGTATTTAAATCAAGAAATCACTCATTTTTATTGGTTTAGAATAAAAAACATGTCGTATCCATTCCAGTGGACGCAGGGTCTGAAGAGGTTTAAACTATTTCATAAAAAAGCCTATAAAGTAGACAAGCCTGTGATTCGTCCCGTTAAACTGAGATGACATCAACTCATCGACAGTCTTCAACACGCACAGCACTGAATTCAACCAGGAAGTGCATTTCAAACGAGGCAGTAGTAAATATACACGTGAAAGATCAGCTGTTATGTTTGCGTGCAACAGTATCAAAATACCAAATTATTGCAAAACAATATCATGCCTATAACCTAAAATCTGGATACGCTAGGAATATTTCGAATTGCAGATTTGGATTCAGCACAGTCCTTTTATTACCAGCAGCAAAATCTTTGTTTTTCACCGTTTTCTTCTTTTGTATTAGCATCTTAACTTTGATGTACAGTTAAATGAACATACACAAAGTACACATCTAGCGTCTGCATTTTATGAAAGTACTTCAGTTGTTTGATTCTTTTAATGTTACTCCTTTACTTTCTGTATGAATTAGTTATGATTCATTACTCTGAAGTGGGAGAACAAAGGGAATTTCTACTCATAGCTTAGTAACTGTAACCCTCCTTGAGGATCCCCATGTATTTATATTTGCCAATTGATTCCAACAAAAATCAATAGCACATTTGCTGCAAGGTTTGTTAGTAAACTGCAGCACTGTGATCATAAATGTATTGCCAACTCCTGAAGATCCAAGTTTGCGGTAAAGACTTTTTATTTTATCACTATGTGATCAGTAGGTGGCTTTATACTTTATTATGTAAAAGGTTAGGTCTTTTACAGTATTTTTTGGTGTAGTCTTTAATCGCACATTATATGCCTTTATGTCTTCTGATTGAAGCCCTAAAGCCCTGCTGCACTGCTTCCTGAGCCCCACTTTCTGAGCAGAACTGCGTTCACCATAGCTTCAACCAAAAAAGCTCACCGAGCCAGAGCTTTAACCACAAAAGCCAAAGACATGTTAAAGTGACTGGGGAGGCAGTTGATTCAGAGGTGGGACTTCCTGCTGTCATTCTTACCCTATTTTCCCCCTAACACTCGTTTTAGGTGTTGCACAGCTTAAAATATGTGAAACAGGACAGTGAGAACCAGCTCGAATGAGGAGCTCTAGCACAGCACTGACAGAAAATCTCCAGGCCCAGAAGAGTGGACACCAGTACGCTCCTTCACACAGTGGTGGACATAAGAAAGAGTGAGAGGATAGACGGAGTAAAGATTCAGAAATATGATGAAATCTTCTCATTTTCACAATAAATTATGCCACAATCTGTTTTGTTGTATGTGGATGTCATGGATATTTCACTATTTCTAATGAATGAACTACATGGAGATTAAAGGTGTCAACAGACTGTGAGATTTCAGACACACTATTAGTTCCTTGTGAGCTGTGTGAACTGTGTGACATGGATCTAATAAACTTGAGGGTGACAAAGTTTGATGAGTGTGGATTGTACAATGAGAACACCTTCTGAAGTGTAGGCTACAACACAGGTCAAAGCACAAAAATAAAAAAATGAAAAATCATTCACATTTATGGTTATAGTGGTCAATTTCTGACACTGTCAGTATCTTTGACCTTAAGACTGTGACAATAGCCATCCTTGAATCTCTCTCACAGTGTAGCTTAGGACCATTGTTTTGGAGTCACAAAGATAGATATTTCATCTTTCATCTATAACAACAGCACAAAGTAACTGCAAAAACTTCAGTGTTGGAAGACCCCAATGTACAACTGGTGGATGGAAAAACACACATACAAAAACATGCACACTTACATTCCCACCCAACAAACACAACAAACACACAATCAAGCATATAAAGACAACACAGACAATGAAGGAGAAAGACAAGACACACACACACACACACACACACACACACACACACACTACCAAAGGAAAACTCAAAAACACAAACGAAAAGACCTCGTTGATGTTGAACTACTGCAGTGAAAAAAGCACACAAAACAATAAACAATTGTATTTAAAAAGTGTGATTTTTTGTATATATTTTGACTATTAACAAAACTATAGTAAAAATAACAATATACTGTTTACAGGGTGAATATGCTCAGGCCTGGTGTCAAGAGGTTTATTTATAGGGGCAATTCCCTATCAACCAATCAACAGGCTCCTCTAAATCAATTAGTTTGTGCTATACAAAGAACTGAAGTGAAACAGCACTTCATGATATAGGAGGATTTGGCAGGCACCCTTATCCAGAGTGACTTACAGTCTTTAGTTATGAGGGCTGCTGCACTGCTTGATACGAGTTCATGATATAAAATGCTACATTGATTAACACTGAGAGTTGGCATTACTTTGTATTGGCTGCATAGTTCTTGAAACCATGTCTACATGATTTAAAAAGTCTTTCTTAACACAGTGTTACTGAGAAAAAGACAGGAAGCAGAGCTGTAGGTAGCAGAGCTGAAAATGTTAAGATTTGCACTGGGAGTGACGAGGATGGACAGGACCAGGAATTAGTTTATTAGAGGGACAGCTTTGATTGGACCTTTAGGAGGACAGGTTAAAGTTAAAGAGGCAAGAGTTTGGTTGGACCTTTAGGAGGAAAAGTTAAAGAGGCAAGATTGTGTTGATTTGGACATGTGCTGTTGGGAGAAGGAGGCTGAGGATGGAGCTGCAGGGAAGAGGAGAAGAGGGAGGCCTGGCAGGAGGTTTATGGATGTGGTGAAGGAGGACATGCAGGCGGTTGGTGTGAGAGGGAAATGGAAGAAACAGGTCATCCGTTGTAGCGCCTACTAATCGAGAGCAGCTGAAAACAGAAGAAGAGAAAGTAACTAATTAATAACATAAATTTGATTGAAGCAGATAATATGTAACTCTTTACTCCCTTGCTTCTAGAAGAAATCGGATCAAAAAGCTCATGGCTGCCTTTATGACAGCTTCAGGGTATGTGAGTCATGACATGTTGCCATGCAAAGTATAAGAACTTTCACCGGTCACATGTTGCCTATTGCACACCAGAGCACTGATAAAGGGCGTGCGAGTCAGGCACTGACGCGAGGGCTCACAAATCAAAACTGTGCTCAGGGCCCTATAAAGGCTCGGCCCAGCCCAGACTTGGGTCACTGCCAGGCACCTGAAGAACTCGCGCACGCTCCGAGCGAGCCGGCCGGCAGGAGGCGCGAGAACTGAAAACACAAGCGCGCGCCTGAATCAGGCAGTCAGCTGCACACAGTCAGCAGCGCGAGCTCCGGCTGAGTGTCCTAACAGAGAGCAGCAACTTCGGCCGAGCACCTCTCACACTGCTGGACAGAAGTATCAACACACACACACGGAAGGTAAGACATCTGTAACTTTAAAACCTAGCAGAGTGTGACGTCCTTCTGAAGTTTTCGTTTTCGTTCTACGTCCCGAATAAGCTAAGAAACGACTTTGTGCTGAGTGATGCAGCCCAGACTGTAAAGATTATTAAAGCTCTATGCAACTAGGCTTATATATGTGTGTGTGTGTGTGTGTGTGTGTGTGTGTGTTATGTGTATGTATATACATATGTATCTGTGCTTAATAATTTATAATTTATAACACACACATGTATATATATTATAGATTAAGTGTGTTTAGTGCCTTCTCATAAGTTGAACTGCCTTAAAAGTAAACACCCATTAGGTTATCAGTTCACTGCCATACAGGCGCCTGGACAACCACTTGTTATTGCCAACTATAGGTTCTTAAGATCAATTCCCTGTAACTTCATAACCTGTCAGTCTGAGTCAGGGCTGGATTGGGACAAAAAATCGGCCCGAGCATTTTCCGGGTATGGGCAGTGGCCAGTACAGCCCTGGTCGTAGTCGTAGCTCTAAATGAAGTGGCTTACAGACAATCTGAAGACATTTAGTAGTTTAGTAGGTAGTAGTTACATTTAGTTGCTGTATATTGTGTTCCTTCAAGATCAATTCTGTAACTTTTTACCCTCACTTTTCTAAAGACCTTAATTACTTTTCTGCAGTTAAATTCAGTTTCGCTGTCGTGTGCATGAGTGAGTGTCTCGCCTTTAAGAGCCCCTTAGACGGCCCTGATTGCTTCCAGTGATCCTGATAACTTATCCTGCTTAGTGCCCCAGACTGGTGTAACTCCTTTTTATTGTTGTGTGTTTATTTAGAGACAAATCCGTGCTACCACTTTGTGGTCAAGAACAGTGTTAGTGTTGGATTATGAAACTGTATTTCTTTAAGCCAAGTAACATTTTATTTACTTTTAAAGTATTTTATGCCCCTAAAGGCCAATATATTTCGTCAAAAAATATTGAGGGATGCTTAAGTAATACCTCAGATTCACTCTCTCTGATGTGGAATGCTAGCAGCATGCTGGAACATGCACTATATTATGAGGGTGTCTACCATGATCTGTGTTCCAGAAACACACACACACACACACACACACACATACATAATTGCAAATCTTTTCACAGCACCCCTGGACTTGTATGTGCCGCCCTGAGGGGATACCCACTGGACCTGCTGACAGTTTACGTGTTCAACTTTTAACAAAACACAATCATCATCAATGAGGACACTGGGTATGGCTGTGTTCAAGCAACAGAGAGTGGAAGATTTTTATGAAATCGGACAGGAACTTGGAAGGTGAGTGATCTGATAAACAATCATGGGATTACCCACAATGGTAACACCAAAAGTGGAATGTTTGTCTGTTGTATGAAAACATCCACAGTGCATGCCTAATAGATAGTCCCTAAGAGTGTGTTCAAAGGAGCTGACTAACAGATGGCTTGCTGATGTTTGAGAAGGGAAGGGCTGCTTTGGGATTTGCGCTCATAGCTGGAATAACATGAGAAGTTTGGCACCATCCACATTTGTTGCTCCTGCACAGCGACATGCTCTGTTTGGTTGTTTATGTCCTAGATTTAAGTGTACATGCAAATGAGCATAGCAGTGATAGTTTGCAATAAATCACCCAACATTAATAAGAGACGTCGTGTCTCTTTTATTAGACACTCATAAATAACCATCTTGTTGTATTTTGGCAGTTTTTAATTAGGAACGTTTTTTGTTCTTTTGTAAAGAACACTCCCTTAAAAAGCCACCCCAACAGGGAAGCCCATCTCTCATCACTAATCTAATGAATATCAACTGTAAAAACACAGCATCAAGTCTCTTTTCAACAGAAGGAAGTTATAAATCCATTCATTAAGGAAGAGGGGTTACAGCGTTTGTTAGCGTTTAGGAAAGGTGTAGCCTTACACCCAGCCGCTCGGCCCATCCCTCTGCTCTTTTGAATGGTTCAGGGCAGAAAGTGAACTAAAGTTCTTTTAGGGGGCACTCCTTCGATTTAAATATGAATCATAGTGCAAAAAAAATAGTGAAATAACCTGAGACCACACATGGGAATGACATCCTTTATTACAATGAGGTCACTTTCATGGAAGGGGCCATCTAAGGAGACATGGCCTGTGGCTAGCAGGTGGTTGTTTGTTATTGTTTTGAATATATAGTATGAGATGACCCACCATCTGCCGGCTTGGCTTTGTGTCCTACTCAGTGTTCCTTCCTTCATTTACATGCAGTTTCTATGACACACCCTGAGGATGTTGACAGAATCTACTGTATTTCAAGGTAGAAGCAAACCTATCGCACTGATGTGCAATTCCACTGAAACATTCTAACCTGTTCAAACACATATTTTCTGGGTTTATATTATGAGATCATGGTACGTTCACCATTTACAGTCTTAAAAACAGGGCTATTGCATACTATAAAGATTGGGTTGGATCAGACAAGTGCCTTTTTCAAGGCAAAAGGTTGTAAAGTAGCACATTCAAAACAGCAGTGTTAACAGTATGCCCAAGCAGAAATTGACTGGATAAACCCAGACGCCCAGTTTTGGACACCGATAGTGGTTTTCATGACAAACAGCAAAAGAGAGACTGCAGTACTGTACTGAAATACAGTATGATACAGTACTCGTATTAGCCATCATGAGGACAGTGGTACATTTACGCTGAGAATGCAGTATTTGCAGTTAAATTCCAGACATTGTGGTGTTGTACACATAATGCTCAACAATTTTTCTAGCACTGGAGAAGAGCAGAGTTTTAAACAAGTTATAAAACCATATATCCTGTGAAAGAGGAAACAGTATGTATGTGGTTTGACAGATTCACTGAAGCATCTGTGATCTGTGACAGCCAGGCAGCTGAACACTAAAGATGAAGTGGGGGAGGGAGAAATGGAAAGCAGAAAATTCCAGTAAAGAAAGGAAAAGGAGCTGTAGGCATGTAATGGATAGACACATCCCAGCTCTCCTGCAAGTCCCACTCTTTCAATGTGCTCCATGTGGGTGGGGGGTCACCTGTCACGTCATGTTATTACTCACTCTCCAGTGTTGTAGGGGGGCGACTAAGATCTTACACAACTCTTCCATGGTGGTGGAGGTTGGCTAGAGATGGGACTTTGCAGAGTTTACCTAAGGACAGCCCTGTATTTCCATTGTGTTCTGCACCACAACTCATTCTACTGCCATACAACATTTGACATATTTATTCCCCACCCACCCACAAAGCCCACCAGTGACCACCAAAATGTGTCAGCTGTCAAGTCTCCTAGCTGTCTATTAGCAACTATCTCTGCATACATTGTATTAGAAGTAAGTAATGGCTTTACTGTGTTTTTTTGTAAATGTGTGTCTCATGTCAGGCTCTCATGAACAGCCCTTAGATTAGTGACATTTGCTGTAGATATCAAAGAGGCATGAGTTTCTTCCTGCTTACAGTTACTTATTGAAGGACAGGGCAGAAGTTTTAGACCGTCTTGAAAGAAAAAAAAAGTAAATGAGATGTATCTGTGTGTAAAGTTATGCATCTGAGCAGTAAGTGTTCAAAAATATGAACATTACAACAAATACAAAAAACAATACACTATGATTTTAAGTGTGTCCATCTCATAATGTGAAGTCAGGAGCCAAACCGTTCCCCTTACTGGATTTATGTACCTTGGATTTATGGAAGTGTTTTATTCAGAAAAGCCTACTTACAGACATGACAGTTTAAAACTTTAGAGACTACCACACTGTACTGTATTTCTAGCAAAGCATGGATTTTTTTTTAGAAAATAAGTGCAACTCAACATCTTTCTTTCACATACATGTGGTTAGGCAACAGGAAGAAGTAAGATAAAATGCAGATCACTGATATGAGTCAGTTTACTCTTTCAAAACAATTATTAGGCCCTAGATTCTTGATACTTTGATCTGAATATCTTGAGTGCCACTGTCAGGATATAGGTCTTAGTTTTGCTTTGAACCTCCTGTTTTTAAACTGTTGTGTGTCTTTCCTGCACACTGGACCCACAGCCAAAGGTTGGCTAGAAGGAAGTTTTGTCATATAGGTATCCCACATGCTCTTTCTCTACAGCTGCAGTTGAAATCTCACCCTGCTTTATAATTACTGCTCTATATGGTGTGCTAATCTTTAAGCTCACTTTTTCTTATCCATGTTAGTATGTTGATTTTTGGTGTATTATGGTAATAAAAAGCATGCAGACTAATATACACAGCACACACTTGTGTTATCATGCTTCATCTTTAATACTGAGGTATGTCAGAAAATGTCATGTGAGGTCAGGAAGGTATTGGATAGGTGCTGTTGATCCCTTCAGAGAACTCCACCTTACTTTTCCTTTAATTGTGTCGTGCTAACAGAAAAGCCGGAGGAGGTGCTCTGGTTTGGATTTGGATTTTTTATGCAATAATTGCTGTTCTTTGTGTTGGATTGAAGGATCAGTGTATTTATTTATAGTAAAGTAGTGCAGCAGGCTGTTTCCAAACCTCATAGAACATTCCGTGAGTTCTTCCCCCACACATTTGGGCTGTCTCTACAGTACTGCATAACAGTGGGCTATCAAGGGTTAGACTATGTGCCTATAAAAGTATTTCCTTTGTAGCAAGACTTCTGGGTTCAAGCTGAAATGAAGTGCTGAAACATAATAGGTAGAGAATTAAGCAGCTACCGAAGGCAGTGAGAGGGAGTCAAGTTTGATTTCTCTACATGTTAATGTGAAGTACATCAGCGTAGGAGGGATAATGATGTGTGTGGGTTGTTTGCCCCCACCTCTGGAAAGTCTAGTGCCTCAGCAGTGATGACAGCTGAAGAAAATATCAGTTTGTTTCTGCATTTATCATGTCTGAATTTATAACATCACAAGAGCTATCATGTGTTGTAACTGCAAAATTCAAATCATAAACATAAAGTAACTGATTATACTGTTTATCAGCTTTTCTGATTTTTTCTTATTATAGCGAGAGCTGACACGTTATATTATTACGTTTTTTTATTTGTCCTCCGTTCCTTAGTTCCCAATACTAGCTTATAGTTAACTTTCGGAATACTGAATTAAATACATGTTTATTTTTTCTGTTCTACTTTTAAACCTCGATACAAACCAGGAAAACAAAATGTTGTGCATTATATCAAGTACTGTGATGTTACATGTTTGCCTTGATTAGCCAAATTTTTGTCATTTACAAAGTATGTGACATCCCTTTTCCTCTGTTATATTTGTGGTTTGACAGTGAGTTGTTCTTGCTGTTCTTGCTGTGAACAGATTTAGAATTGTAAAGTGTCATGGTATTTGCTCAAGCCATTGTAGAGACACAAATTTGAATATTGGGCTGGCGCCACTCGCTCAAGCACACAACTAGCCAAGGCTTTAGTGTGGCTAATAGCCAGCAGCTGTTGGGAGTGGAAAGTCCAGTGAGACCTAGAGCTGTCGGAGCTGCAGACAGGCTTAGAACCAAGTCAGCCGGAACGCCCGCTATGGGAAGATCCCAGCCTCCCTGTTAGCCGTACCTCCGTCAAAGACTGTCTTGGGAAGCAGTGGGGTGTTAATGTCAAGGTCAAGGTTTTAACACTGCTGTCTTTTTCTTTATGAAAGTTTGCATATTTACATGAAAAGAGTATGCCATTGGCCTCAGCTGCTATGTGTTTTGGCCCCCAGTTACTAGAAAAGCTTGAGAAAAATCACATTGTTCTGTCCAGGGGGTGTTTTATGGTGTTTGAAAACTCTTGATTGTTTTCTTTTGTGTAAGAGTGTTTTGTGTCAATTGGCTTTATGCATTGCCAGATATAAACGGTCCCTGTGCTAATGCTGCGAAGCAGTCCAACAGATTGATTTTTGAGGGTATAACTGTAGATATAATAGATCCAAAGAACATTTGAGACGTCGTCTGGTTCTGACCTCCAAGTTTGTGTTTTCTCAAGACTCAATGAGAGTAGAACAGCCCTGAGGCTATTCATTCCAACCAAGCCTGTTTTGGTTTGATGTGCTGTGTGCGGTTGTGTGGGTTTGGATGTGTGTCTTATCTATTTTTTCTCTGCTCTCTCTGGATTTTTGTTCAGAAAGGACAGCAAAGCTGCTGGGTGGAGACTTGATCTAAAACTGGCATCAAGTTCACAGGGTCATATATAGATAAAAAGTACATTCTGTGATAACCACGTCTGCTGTGAATTGATAATCAATTTATAAACAATAAATTGTTTTATGTAGTTTCAGCATTCACCCAAACACATTTAAGACCTCCTTTTCTTGATTTTATGGGGAGTTCAAAAACTCTTATCTTGTTTTGACTGTAAGTTGTCAAAAATCTTGAAAGAAAGTTTTAAGTTCTTCACCTAAGCAGACACATTAGCAAACAGACCAACATTAACATTGTCATGTGCCGTTGTGATTGACAGCCTCACAACATAAGAGGATGGAGATCCTTAGAAACAGAGGCAAGGCTAAGTGGAATTTGTCTGAAAATGTGACCCTATCAATGGATAAAGTTAGCCCAGTCTCCCCTCACAGCCTAAAGACTCTTGCTCCGTCCCCATCATCACTCCACCCTCCAAAACAGGGCTGGCAGGTGAGAGTGGAGTGGGGCAGTGGCTGGTTTAAATTTAACCCAGCTGCCCTGATAGCACACAGACCCTCGCAGCCTATCGCAGTCTTTGAAAGACCTCTCTGTGGGGCCCCATGTCAAACACAGGAAATAACTGACTGTAATCATCCTCTAATCATCTGTTCCCTGTGTTAATCCCTTGTGCCACAGTGTGTTGGGCATTCTCAGAGACATGGGAATGGCATGCTAATAAAATAAGCAGTGAAAATACAAGTTGAAGGAGAGCCTGTACTTGTGAACAATCACTGAATCTGAGAAAAGACTACATTTCAGTAGAGCTGTCACTGTTGATTATATTAGTAATCAAATAATGTGCTGCTTATTTTAACAACGAACCATTTTGTGGTTTAGAAAATGTCAAGACTCATACAAAAACAAAACATGCACATAATAACTGGAATAGAATCATAGAAGTAGGCCTATAGAATCAACAATTTATAGAATGTCTATCCCGCTTTAATACTTTGCAAAAAATAATGAGACAAAACAGTATTTGTTTAATGGCTAAACATTTGGGCTGGCTAAAACATGCATCAAACAGACTTGTGAAAAATGTTTTTTTGTTAATGGGGTAACGGGTTGTTGATATTTTTGTGGTCAGTGTTGATGTTCTGGCTGCCACAAATAAGTATATGCATGTCGAAACTGTTGGCACAAGTCGAAAAATGCAAATTAGACTGCAATTTTGATTGGTTCCAGACCTTAAGCTGTTCTACTTGGCTAAGAGAAAGAAAACATGACCCCAACATGCCAGTTGAAAGAACAGAAAGGATTATAAATCTTTTTCAAGAAGGAAATCTAACATTGAGCATGGCAAATGTTCCTAGTCAGCTATGTAACATTTGTTGCTACTATAAATGAAATCGGACAGTTATACAAGGGAAACATATGCTAGAAAATGCCCCAAAACAATAGGTGGAAACACGGTTCAGTATTTTAGCTGAACTGTAAGAAATCAGCTGAACAAACCTGGATTTACTTCCAGCAAAACCAGCATTAACACCTCAACAGCAGAAAACAAGATTATAGTGGACTAAAGAGAAGCTGTCATGGAGTATGGAGAAAGTGTTATTCAGTGATGAGTCACAAGTCTGCACTGCTGGAACTTGTGTTGGTGTCATCATAATGATGACTGTCTTTCCTTTATCTAGAAAACAATATGCTCTTAATTAAAATGTAATGTCATTTGTTTGATGTATGTTACACAAAGCCAAAATGTTCAAGTGCTTGTATCTGTCATTTGTTTGCTATGAAGGAGAAAAGTTGAGTGAACCTCGATGTGAGGTAATTCTATTTGTTTGCCAGAGGTTGTAAGATTCTAAAACCTTTTTTGGACAAATAAAGAGTGCGATGCCTTCAAAATATAATTGCAACATTTTTCAGTATCAAGTTATAATCATTTCTTCACTTTAAACCCTTTCACCCTTGTGACAAACTTTCACCGATGAGTAAGGTTTCATAAGCGTAGCATCATGCCCTAAAGCATTTTTAAAATGCGTCACAGTCCAGTCTCTGACATTCCTCAGTATGTCCGTGGTAGACAGAATCTGTCTCCCACTAACACATTTCAGACAGGACACATCATTCGTGCTCTCCTGATTGCTCTCCGCCTCTGTGATATCTCCTCTCCTGAACTGGCCATCTGGAGTGAGTGCTGGTGGTACTCCATCTTAATGGGCCAGACTGATAATGTGGGTAGCGGGTGTAGAAAATAACTAGAGTTTGCATCAGACGTGGTCTTGCTTAGTCAGCTCAGAAACAGCTTCCTACTTGTGCACTCCCCACCGAGCGCTGTGGTGATGCAGCTTTACATAACTGCAGGGGTAGCATCATATATAGGATTTAACTCTGAGACAATGGGACGTTTCCTGTATCCGGACACAGTGTTCACTTATTGGCACCACTGAAATGGATATAGCACAGCTGTGAGCACTGAAATGTACTGGAAGAGATGTGTAATGATAGAGCAATGTGTGGTATGGAATTTATGTAAAGTTGTCTTCTCAGGCTACAGCTTTATTGAGCTATATTTGCTACTTTGTTGCAACAGATGCATATTTACCTTTTTTTTCACTGCATTGGAAATTTGCATGCACGATTAATAAAAATTTCTGTAATGAGAATATTTAAACCTTTTATTAATTGTTTTCAGTGAGAGTGATGCATTTGTTTTGTTCTGAAGCATTCAGGCACCCTGAAATAAGTAGGTTCAGAATGGTCAAGTGGAGCTTTTTTCTGTGGTGACCAATCAGAGACAAGGGGATTTAGTGATAATTGTACACAAGGTTGCAGAGTATGGATAGTAATTAGTTTGACCTTATTATTATAATCATGACAAAGTGATAACCAGTTAGCTGTGCCAGACCCTTTAACCTACTACATGCCTAGATACAATTAAAGCTGCCTGGTTGACTTTGCAACACTATTGTCACTTTGTAATAGGAAGTACAGCCAGAAATACCCTTCAAAAATGCCATGTGAACCCACAAGAATAAACAAAAACAGTACTGTGTGCCTTTTTTCAGACTTCTGAAGAGCACAGTGTGATCCACTCCCAGCTCCATAACTTGAGGCTTAAAGAATCTCATGTGCTTCTGTCTAAATGGCCAAGTATCATATTGACCAATAGGAATGTGATGTTTTTTACTCCAGTCAGATATGTTGAATATCAGGAAGCTGTGTTGTAAGAATGCAGGAGGAAGCAAGTCCAGAATGTCTGGTGCAGTAGTAGAGTGAGTAGGAGGAAGGCATTTCTCTACTTCTCTTCTCTCTGTTTGTGTTCCTCCTACTTCATGTCATGTTGACTGGCTGAAGGATTTCCTCTCAAATTTTCACTCTGTAGGAGGTGTTTTGTTCCCAGTTTTAGTTGTGCCACTGTGCGAATAACTGGAGTGCAAGTGCTGTTACACTATACTATAAATATATAATCAACTTTTATTAATTGTATGACAAAACGCTGCTCACTATTTTTCATTTTTTGCTTGTGTTCACAGTTGGCCAAATACGAAATAATTATGTGAACAGTTAAGGAAATCATACTTGCATTACAAAGGTTAACAAAGGTGAAAAAGTGAACTGAATAAATAACACAATGTATTTTTGTTACATAGTGAGCTCAGATGAATGTTCTAGTCAGTTATATCTGTAACTCTGTCAGGAATGCTGCAATTGTAATTCTTAATATTAAGATATAAATGGTGAACACTTGGACTCAATTATTATATGTACCTTCACTTTGCAGTTAGTTTTAACCTGTATGTTTTTTTCTCCTGTATTTCAGTGGGCAGTTTGCCATAGTAAAACGATGTAAGGAGAAGAGCACAGGTGTGGAGTATGCGGCGAAGTTCATAAAGAAACGACAGAGCAGAGCAAGCAGGAGAGGAGTGCGGCGAGAGGAGATAGAGAGGGAGGTGGACATCCTTCAGCATCTCCAGCACCCCAACATCATCTCTCTGCATGATGTCTACGAGAACCGTACCGATGTGGTGCTCATACTAGAGCTGTAGGTGACATGCATATAAAAATCTCTCTGCAGTATAAGTACATGTTACAAGCTGTAAAGCTGTAATAAATGTATGATGAGGTACACTGACTGTAAATGGTGAAAGAGACTCACCTGAATGCTTGGTGCCAGATTTATTTGTTATGGTTGTACATGAGTCTATTCTTATTGGCAGTAAACCAGAACTTGGGAATGGGGTTGTAGAGAAATAAGCCATAATATTAAAACGGTCTTATATTGTGTAGCCAAAGGACTACACAGTAAGGGGTGATGCACTGTGTGTACACATTTCTATTATAGCCTGTGCTTCATGTGCTCATACTTTAGACTTTCTGAGTTCCACACATTAACTTCAAGAACTGACTGTTAACTTGCCACCAACATTTTCCCTCCTCTTGACAGGTGCCATTGTAACAAGATAATCTGTATTTCACACTTCACCTGCATGCATGTATGAGACCCCTATGATTTAATGTATATGTGATGTGATTCTACATGACATTCATGCAAAACTCAAGTAAATGTCAGTTCTCTGGAGTTGCTGTGAGGCCTCATGTGGGTTTGTTCATGCCCTAATGTGTGCATGGAAGCATGTGTTCCCAATTAGGACTAATTGCTGGCTAATTCAGTTCTGACCAAATCAAGCTTTTCAGTCAGGTGGTTAGTGAATAGCTGAAACAGTCAGTGGTCAGTGGCTCACATGTTTATCTTAAAAAAAATAACAAGAAGAATCTATGTGGAAACACCAGCAAAAGGAATGATTGACAGCGTTGTTCAAGTAAACTGATGCAGTATTGTAACTGAACTGTAGTTTCATCATGTCAGTGAGCATGAGAGAAAAAGGGGAAGAAGGAGAGAGAGAGAGTAAGAGAGAGAGACAGAAAGAGAGTTTGGTGAATAGTATAGGATCAGTTCTGAAGATTGTGGTGGAGGATAGTTTCTTAATGTAGTGGAGGAAGTAAACATTTCTCTTTTAATCTGAATTTGCAGAGGGTGAGAAGTAGAGGGTGAGAAGTCTGGTCTCAAAGTGTGTTTCTAGTGCGCAAGGCTTAACCTCTGTGAAAACTTGCCTTGCCAATTGTCTTGCCAGTTTTAGTGTGCTGTTCTTTAACCCTTAAATGCCTGCACAAAAGGAAATTTTCTGCTTTTAAATCTATTTTTTTCCCCTTTAGTAGCATGATATATATATTTTGAAAGTAAAGAATGTGATCTAGCATTGTTGAAAATGTGTAGTTTGTAACAAGCTACCATTTTGAACAAGCAGATGTATAATTATGAATATACTTCACACCTAAGCTGCCTTGTTATGTTATTCTGATTAAATAAATCAGCAATAAGGTGTATGCACGCTCGCTCTGAAACTGACGCAGTGCATCCAACAATGAAGGCAGCATTTTGCTGTTCCTATACACAATACACACAGAGAGCTTACGCATGCTGAAACATCTCACTGAGCTGAACATGGACATGAACAACTACTCTGGGAGGCTATGTCTCTAATTATATTGCTTGCAAGACATTTTTTGTTTGAGTTATTATTTCTTGCCAAAGTCAACTTGCTGGTCTGTTTTTATTATTATTATTATTGCAAAATTGTGAAATACTCTTATTCATAGTTTGGAAACTGCAACCACAAACCTTCTGCAGTCTATTCCCATTTGTATTGCTTGTACTCTTTAGAAATATATCTCACATAGCTTCTTCACTTCTCAACCCTTCCAGTTTTGATCACATACAAGCGAAAACCTCAAAACGAAATGGATGTTCAAATTGGTGATGCAGACCTTAAAATTAGCTCTTCTTTAAATTTTATATGAAAGTTAATCTGCAAGGTTCATCATTACACATTAGTATAAAGTTTTGACTGTTTACCCAAAGAAAATAACAGAATAACAGAAGATTGCCTAAATATTAATTACAAAAACTGCCTTTTAAAATGTAAACACTAATTTTGCCATCCTTTCTGTCCTTTCCTTGGATGAGCAGGTGTCTATAAACTGTGTGTTGTATAACACACTCGTCATATCTGAACATGTGAGATTATGTTTATGTCTGAAGTGGAGAGCACAGATGTAGCTTATTTTGTATGTATTTTCAGGGTGTCTGGAGGAGAGCTCTTTGATTTTTTGGCCCAGAAGGAATCTCTGAGTGAAGAGGAGGCAACTGAGTTTATTAAACAGATCCTGGATGGAGTGCAATACCTACACTCCAAAAGCATTTCACATTTTGATTTGAAGGTATGTATACTGTTACTGTGCTGTGTAGGATGCTGTGGTTGTTTGGTTGTATATGTCTACCAACATTTATTTGGGGTACACTTTTATTTTAAATGCAAAACAACTTGCAGTTTACCATAAAAGTGGAAACTGACAATTGCAAAATGCAAAAGTTGCAAAATGCTAAATTGTGTTGGAAGCTGACCAGTTTAAAAAATGGCTTTCTGGCAGGTCGTAACAACATGTACACTGCAGCTGTAAGCATGGATTAATAACATCAGGATTAACTAGACAACTGGAAAAAATCAATTAGAAAAGACAAGACAGTACAGGATCAAAGCATTATATACACATTCTATATGATGTTAATAAAAAATTTAATCCAATCTTATAGTTTAAAATCATTATCCAAAACAAATAAGTTTCACCTTTTTTCATGAGAGATGTCTCTTGTGATATGTTCCTTTGGATGTGGATGTACACATTTGGAATAGAACTGCAGGTCAAGGTATTGGCATGTGAGAACACAATAGTGGGTTCAGAGTGGAAATTCAACATAAATCTTGTGGTTTTACATAAACTTCCTGTTGGTTCAGTGATGTCCTTGATAATGAAATGTATATAAAAGAAAAGCTAAGGAACTGATAAAGGTGTGGAAAAACATTTGTCAAATGTGGTTTGTACCAAAAGGCATTTTAAACCAATTATATATCCATGATATTCATTGTTGGGAATGTTGCACACATAAGTTTTACGCGGATCGGGACTCGCAAATCCAGTCACACACGTTTTTTTTTTTGAGAACGAAACTGGCTTTTTAAGCGGAAATATTCAAAACAACGCGGAACCTGCAAATATTCTCCGCTTTTTTTGCTTTTTTTTCGTGGCAATATGTGTTTGTTTTTATTAAAATAATTATTTTAGTTCTTCTGGCTCCCGTTGCATGGCCGTCAGGACCATATTTAAACCTCTCTCGCTCTCTCTTACTCTCTGTCTCTCTCTCTCTTTTTCTCTCCCTCTCTGTCGCTCTCTCTTAGTCTCTCTCTCTCTCTCTGTCTCTCTCTCGTTCGTGACTTTTCCGGAGCGTGCGGATCATCTGTTTCTCTCTCTTTTACTCTCTCTCTCTCTCTCTCTCTCTCTCTCTCTTTTACTCTCTCTCGCTCTCCCTTACTCTTTCTCTCTGTCTCTCTCTCGCTCTCTCTTACTCTCTCTGTCTCTCTCTCGTTTCTGACTTTTCCGTATTTAAACCTCGGGTTTATCTTTGCATTTTCTTTAAGGGTAATGTTCAAAATGTTCAAAATGAAATTAAAGTGATCTGGGAGAACATTTGGAGGCATATTTATGGTTTACACTATAAATATAGGCATTTTAAGGCATTTCTTTGACCAAAACACAACAACGCTGTTTTTCACTATACGTGGGTGCTCTTGTAACATAACCCCCACGAATAACAGGGAATTACTGTATATATATTAGTGGTGGGCCGTTATCAGCATTAACGTGCTGCGTCGTTAATCTATTCACAAAGTTGGGTTGGGAGCTGGGTCTATACTACGCAAGCTATGATGACTTTCACCTTGATATTTTACCGTGGATTTACTCTCTCTCTCTGTCTTTCTGTCTCTGGTTCGTGACTTTTCCGGATCGCGCCCGTTTTAAACCTGTCTCGCTCTCTCTGTCGCTCTCGCGCGCTCTCTCTGTGCCTCTCTCTCTCTCGTTCGTGACTTTTCCCGAGCACGTGGATCATCTCTCTTTCTTGCTCTCTCTGTCTCTCTCTGTCTCTTTCTCGCTTTCTCTGCGGCGGGGGGAGGGGGGGGGGGGATCTCGCACAGTTAACGCCGTTAACGCCAAGATTACAATGAGATTAATGGAGTTAAAAAAATTAATCTATGCCCACCTCTAATGTATATGCAAGCTACTGGATTCCTGGCAACCATCACTATCACCACCACCACTACTAGCCTAAACAGGTTGTAGGGAGCACATTCAGTGCTTCCACTGGCACAAGGAACTCTGCAGTGCATTTATTTTCCATTACAAATAAAGCAACCCGTTCCCAAACTGAACCCGAGCTGCTAGATGGCAGAGCCAAAAGTGTCCTGCAGCCACAGTAACTGCATCACTGCTTTCTGATTGGTTGAAATGTCGTCACAATATAGAAAGAAATCATTTTTTATTGTCCATGCAAGAAAACATTAATTGGAGACACAAACTAACAGCTGAAATATTTACGAAATACAAGTTCGACTGTCTGTTTAGCCTAAAGATAAATTTAGTGTTAGTTTTCTACACTAAACTAAAAGGTGTACCAGGACACCACTAACAAATTAGAAGCCCGGAGTCATGACAGGGTGTACCCTGATGAAATCTTTGATGGTTCAGAAAGAGGCGACTTTCTTTTCCTGAGAGCATACTGTATTTCCCACATTTCATAATGACTGAATTTATATTAATAAAATAGAATATTTACATGTTATAGTTTGTAATACATCAAATAACAAAAACTATGAAGTGACACAAATGGAATTATGAAAGAAGCTAAAAGAGGATTAAACAAATACAACATTCTTATAATTTAGATAAGGGTCCCAGTTCAGGCTCTGAAAAGTGGTGCCACATCATTATCCCTCCTCTGCCAAACGTATATGTTTTGTTAGGTGGCGTTCTCCTGACATTCACTCTCCGGAGATTTGTCAGTCAGACTCCGGTCAATTATGACTCCAGAGAACGTTTCCACGGCTCTAGTGATTGACAGCAGTCTGAATTGTCAATCAGCCTGCTGTCAGTTGTCACTCCAGAGAGCATTTCCACTGCTCCTGTGTCAAGTGGAATTCTATGACAGTGGAATTCTATGATAGTGGAATTATATCGTAGTGCAATTCTATGATAGTGCACTTCTATGACAGTGGAACTCTATAACAGGTGCCACATTTAACTATGATAGTGCCACATTTAACATTAAAAGCGTGCGGCATGGATCCATGCTAGAAGTGAAACAAATGGTAAATTGTCATCATACGGCTCCTTATGTGGACGTTCTGCCAGTTTGTGTTCATGATGTTCATGATGTTCAAGCTCATGCTAAGCTTTGTTTGGTGTTTCTATTTCAGGCAGTATGATGGGTGATGGGGGAGGAGCTATAGGGGAGGAAGGATTTTCTATGGTGTTCATTAGTGGTGTGCGATACCACAAAATTTGGTATCGATCCGATACCAAGTAAATACAGAGCCAGTATCGCCGATAC
>JBBPDB010000128.1:8310302-8321652 GCA_037974465.1 Brachypetersius altus | reverse complement strand
GGTTCCTGAGCAAGACCCTTAACCCCAAGTTGTTCCAGGGAGACTGTCCCCTGTAATTAGGGATTGGAAGTCGCTTTGGATAAAAGCGTCTGATAAATGTAAATGTATAGTGTCCTATTGCCCTGTTTCACATGCAGCAGTTCTTGTAAGGATTTTTACATTCACATGCTGTATTGTGCATACTTATGAGGAGATGGGAGGAATAGGAAATGGGATTGTTGCTATGGCAGCAGATCATTTCTGCGTTGGTCTTTTCAGAGGATCTGTCCTGCTGTGCACTCTGTTGCATAGCAACACCTGTAGCTCAGGGAACTCGAGGAAACTGGCACAGTGCACCACACTACCTGTATTTGGACTCTAAGAAAATCATATTTTGGAAATCCATAGCTCTTTAAGTATTCAATCCCTGTTAAAAATCAGAGTGTATTATTGCACATTTTCATAAATGAATGAAAGGCATTGAAGCATGTCCTAATCATCAGCATGTATGTCTGCTTGGACTCACATTCACACGTGTGCATTGTGTTGTCTGGCCTGGGTCCAAGTATTCAGACACTCCAAGGTTATCAGGCACGCATGAGGAGGGATGTCACCCGTGCTGCTCTGCCTGATAATCTCCATCCTGTTTTTCTAAGTATTACGCCTCCTCTCTCTAACCCTCCCTCTGCTCTACTGCTCTACAAGGGCATCCAGACAGCTTAGCAGCATGATCTTAACATACAGATACTGAGATGACATGGACACTCTTTCCAAAACAGACCATGGCAGCAGTTCACTGAATGTGTCATACCTCAGTAGAGAGTCTGCGTGGAGAGGTAGCCTACATTTAGAGGTGTCCGTAATTTAAAATAAAATAAAAAAAATGTTTTGCCCATTTTGAGTGTTACTCTGCTTTTCATATGCTTACACCAGTTACATTTATTTTCCATAGTTATTTTGTCATATTTTAATGTGTAATTTCTTTCCATTTTAGCCTGAAAATATCATGCTGCTGGACAATAACGTCCCTCTGCCGCGGATCAAGCTTATCGACTTTGGCCTGGCACATAAAATCGAAGATGGTGTCGAATTCAAAAATATTTTTGGGACGCCAGAATTTGTGGGTAAGTCAGGAGGTGGATGAATAATACATATCATCCCTATCATCTGTATACTATACTGTACAGTATTCACCACGCTTTGGACATGTGGATTGAATCACCTTTATTTAAATGGAATGATTAAATTGCAACGTCATGTAATCCAGAGCTGAAACTCTATACCATTTTAGCCATCGCACATTGTTGTGTTATGTGAAATATCTTTATGGTAATGTTCTATTTTCAGCTCCAGAGATAGTCAACTACGAACCTCTGGGATTAGCAGCAGACATGTGGTAAGTGCTTTCAACTGACCGGCACTTTTAGTTTTGAGCAAAACAGGCAGTGGTACAGCTCTGTGGCTTAATCTTGTGTTCTCCTTTCTTCCCTCCTTCTCTACAGGAGCATTGGAGTCATCACATACATTCTGTAAGTGTGAACTGGGGACCTGGATTCTCACTTTCAGGTGTTACTTCTGTGGGCTGGTGTTTTGGACCCAGATCATTCCTTAACATAGACTGAAAAATCTAAATCTTCACATGTATTAAGCCCTCAATTTGAATAACATTTAATTCTTGATCAGACTTGGAATGTTGTTTTGAATTATTTGCTTACCACAGACTGAGCTACTCAGAGGAATTATAGTGAAAACCTGTAATTAATTTGGAATGGAAGAACCACTGTTTGTCCTTCAGGAATATTTCATAGTCATTTTTTTTTTTTTTCATTTTTATAAAATGAATGTGGGAGTGTGAAGACGTCTGAAGAACCTTCAAGTAAAATAAACATTTTATAGCAAATAAATGTCCACGTATCCGAGACAAAATCCATTAAGGAACCATCACTTTTAAGAGTGTGTTTAACATGCATCTGTTTTAAAAGTCAAATGTGTACACTGACAAGAATTATTTTCATCCCTTCAGACTGAGTGGTGCTTCCCCATTTTTGGGCGAGTCTAAACAGGAGACCATGGCAAACATTTCCGGCATGAACTATGAGTTTGATGAAGAATTCTTCGGCAGCACAAGTGAACTGGCCAAGAGCTTCATCAGACAGCTGCTGACGAAAGACACAAGGTGAGACATGGTGACATATACTTTTCTTTCAAAAGTAATCATACACTGTACAGCTCTTCTAGTCAGTGAATTCAGCTAATGTAATGTGCATCTGTTGATGACACACTGCTTGTATTATCACCATAGAAAAACATTCTATGAAATGGAATACTATGGAGCAGCTGAGTCTAAGGCCACCCCAGTTCCACGTGTCTGCTAGACGGGTATAAAGCCCATACCTCTGTAAAGCAGTAGAACTCCTTTCTGTACCTTTGGAACGAGTTGGAGTGGTGTTTGTGATCCAGACTGAGACATATAAACATCTCTACCTGAACTTACTCTTGTGGCTTAATGCAAGCAAATCCTCACAGTAACGTTCTAGCATCTAGTCTAAAGCCTTCCCAGAAGAGTGAAGGCTGTTCTGATGAAATAATCTCAATTTTAACATCCTTGATAACAGTTGACATTGGATGAGCAGGTCTAAAACCTTTTGAACATACAGGGTTTTAGGCAGGCAACCACTGCTGTTGTGTTTGGAGGATGGGCTAAAACATGTTCCTGGGCCGCAACAGGGCCGTAACACTGTTACATAATTAACAATGAACTGAAGAGCGCTTCTTCTGTGGTTTACATTATCTAAAAAAATCCCTAACGGAAATATGTGTCTGAACATGAGTAGATCGCTCGTGATGTGGACTGTTCTTTGTCTTTGCTCTACAGAAAGAGGCTCACAATAGAAGGTGCTCTCAACCACCCATGGATAAAGGTACACATCTGGATTACTATGCTTGTGATAGCATGCATTTGAGTGTTTGTGTGGTATGCTATTAGTGCATTTATTGACTGTTACAGCATTGGACCATGCCTAACTGCTGCTGCTGTAGTACTCTGCATAGACAGAACATCATGCTACAGAATATAGTAAATGTTTCTTAGTGTGGAAAAACCACACCATAAATCATACAACCTACACAACATTGAGTTACTAACGTTTGGAAACCCGTTTGTTGTTAAAAACAGATATGCATACTCTACAGAGGACACACTTTTTCACATTTTAATTCACAATTTCTGTTTATTCAATTTGAAAAAATTAGGTTATAAGAGTGTATGTGTTGTTTTCTAACATGTTAAACTTAAGACATTGTGCAGAACAATTTGCAGCAAAGTTCCATAGTTAAGTTTGTTCTTATAGCCATTTTTGCACAAAACATGCAATTTTGTACATACTTTTGTACATACACAATACATATACATATTTACAGCACACAGTGGATGTGGCCTGATTAGTGCTACTAGCCACTGTATTTGTGGTATTATGCATAGCAGAGACAGAATTAACCCCCACAGACTATAAAAAGTGTTGCTTTGGATCAAAAGGACCTTATACATCACACAATATTCTTTTTGTGTGGTAGAGAAATTAGGTGTAATTTGATTTCAGTTTGTGACTACATCACTATTTTGTTGCTGATGCCACAAGAAGAACGTGGACCAGTGAATTAACCAATGATGCCAACATCTATTGTACTATTAACAGTCAAATTTAATATCATTAACATGATTTAATATCATTGCATATGCAACTTGGACATTACCCTGTTGGAGAACTACCAGTCACCTGCATGCATGTTTTTTGCGTCATGGAAGTACTTGAGTGTTTGGTAAACAAACCAAACTAATGGAATGGACTGAAGAGTAAGTTGACTCCAGTGTGGTCTGACTACTCTAATGACGAGGCACTAACTTGGTGTGCAGCCCGTCCTCACTGTGGCCTCACAATTCCAAGCCTGTGAATGAGAATGAATGCTGTAACTGACCAAAAAAGATGAACGGGACACGCTCTTACCCGGTCTCCATTTGGTTCCTATGTTTGAAGTCTCGTGAGCATGTGGAAGATGCCAGCTCAGCCACAGAAACCCGAAGAAAGAATGAGCCACAACAGCTGAAGACCAAACACTTAAAAGAGTATACCATCCACTCTCACTCCAGTATTCCACCTAACAACACCTACATCAACTTTGAACGCTTCTCCCATGTAGTGGAGGACATCTCCTTCATCGAGACAGGCCTGGAAAAGGTGGCTGAAACACGGCAGTCTATTCAGGAGGACATTGAAGCCCTACTCTCTATTTATAATGAAAAGGAGGCCTGGTACAAAGAAGAGAATGAGAGTGTGCGACAAGGCCTCTCACGGGTCCATTATGAGCTTAGAAATGTAGAGGAACTGAGGAGAGGAATCCAGGAGGACCTGAGGGCAACAGATGCAAACCTGGACAATATCAGTAAAAGCTACGTGGAGCGACAGGCCCATCTGAGCTCTCTCAGAGAGGAGCTGGACGCAGAGCTGCGCTGGCTACAGGAAGTGGTGGGCTCCATGAAGGGAGAGGTGGGGAACGGAACACTATGCTCCACGCCTGCTCTCAACAACGAGGTCAATGAGGCTTTAAAAGAGCTGCTTAGCAGGACGTGTGCAGGCGAGTTATGTTGCAGAGTCCAGACAGACAGCAACTCAGAGTCTGCCTAATGTGGATTTAATGTCAGGGCTTTTTTAGATTTGCATGCATTATTTGCAGTCTCATATTCTTATTCAACTTCTTAATTTAGAACGATCATAATTTGCACATAAACCTGGAATATGTCTATCAGGCAGATTTTTGCAATACTGTTTATTTTTGTAAAGTGCATATATTATTTAAGTTGTACGGTAGCCAATACTGGTTAGCATATTATTTCATCAACATATTTCAAACTTTAAAATCATATTGGTTGCATTTGTAGATCTCTTACATTATTAATGGAGCACACAGCTTTTTTACTTTATTGCATAATTATCTACCAAGATGATTTCAACTGAAGCGAGGGAAAAGCTTGTTTGCTGTTGTTTTCTTTATGTTTAAGGATCCATTTTGTGTGTAGTGCTAACTTTATACTGAGGTAAATTTTAATAATCACTACACAATTTTCTAGTTAATTGTCTGAGAGGAGTTTAAGAAGAACTGTTATGTTATCTGATGCAATTTACTTGACTTTCTTTCTTTCTTTCTTTCTTTTTTTTCATTTTCAGTGCAATTACTAAAAATGTTGCTGTGACCATCACTACCATTTGTACACTTAAGCACTTTTGTTTCTTTCTTGAATGAAAGGTTGGAATAAAGGGAATGTCTGTTGGTTTTGACCGCGTCTATTTTAATGTCTTTTCTATGCCAATATGTTATGAGAAAGTTAAATGAAAAACTGCGTTCTGCAATTCTGAGTAGAGTTTGTGAAATCACATGTTTGGTTTGCGAAATGCACAGCTATTCTGTGGTGCTTGTCAAGATAGACAACACAAATAATTGCAGTGCTATTGTATATAAAATGATTCACTTTAGTTATATACCACATTTTACTTCAGTACAGTCGCTTGATAATTATAGATTTAACAGAACATCGTGTGCCTTTGTTCCTGTGTTCTTTTTATGTAGCCTGTGAACCCTAGACAAGCTCTGGTCCGCAGACAGTCTGTGGTCAACATCGAAAATTTCAGAAGACAGTATGCCCGCAGAAGATGGAAGGTAATTTTTATGGTCTCACAGTGTTGAACAATTTATATTTGGTAATTACTGTATAACACATCACACAGCACTTGTTTAAACGTCCACTACAGTTGTGATTCATGACCCCTTATCATCTTCTTCTTTCTTCTGTCCTCTTTAAAAGTTCTCTTTCAGGATAGTAGCTCTCTGTAACCATTTGACACGCATGATGAAGAAACCTCAAGTAAGTGCTTCATGCACGTACTGCCAACTCTTTTCTCCTTTGAACATAATTTACTGACTTCAGTCTGTCTTCAGTCAGTCATGTGAACATTTACTTGAGTCAAGTCAGAGAGTGCTGTATCCTGTTTACAGTAATTGTAGTTAGCTCCCATATCCTCCTGAGACCCGGCCCATTCATTTGCGGACATAGTGGACATTTTGTTCACCTGTATCTTCCTTAAGTATTTGGAGATACCCCACCAAGCCCTATAGTGTTCTGTAGAGGAGATCCTGGGCTTTCCAGTGATGTGTCATGTGAGGGGTTTGCATGCTGGGAACAAGGAATGCGATGGCAAGGCATACATGTTTTGTTGTCCTTGCAAGCAACAAGCAACAGAAGAGTGATACAGAATGTTATTGTCTTGATCAAATTGAATGTGTTCTTAGGTTAATTTCACTTTTTTCATTTCCTAAATTCAGTTCTATTTTCACACGGAAATCATCCTGTTGTCCTTTAAAGTGGACATGCTGGGAAATTAAAATAAAAAATGTATTAAAAGAAGTGTAAATTGTAAGGTGTTTTTTTAGGCTTAAATAGATAGGACATTGCACAAAAAAGAAATTTTAAAGCACTTTTTTCTTTGGTTCTCAGGAGGATATCCATATTTTTTAAGGTTCATTTTTAATAGTTAATATCTACTCAGTAACATTATCAGCATTAGTCGGATAGTAGCATGTAGTACTATACTGTCATATAAAAAAACCCTCAAAACTTATATTCGTCTAAGGACTGTTTTGCTCTCCTGAAAAGCTGCCAATCTGGAGATATGAGTTTATAGATATTATAGATGTGGCAGAAAGGAATGGCTTCTGAGTATTTCTGTTCTCTACTGAACAGGACAGGCCCAAGGAGGGCTATGTGGAGCGCACAGTGGCCATGTTCGAGAGGGATTGTGAGAGTGACCAGGAGGAGGAGGTAATGCTGAGGAGACCCAGGACCAGGAAGAGGAGCAGCACGTCCTGAAGCTTCTACACAGAGGACTATGGGTCTGCTGTAAGCAACAAGACACCAGCCTCAACGAAACACACTGGTGTAGAACAGTCCAGGTTGTGCCTTTCACTGGTACACACCCTTTAAAGAAAAGTGTTTTATAAGAGGGGCTGAGTCATAAGTAATGTACATATGCCTTTGCCTCACTCACACATACAGTTGTTTGTCAAATAACTGCATCAAGAAAAGTGATACAGTAAGTGCCGGGTATTAAAATAGTTTCAAAGCTGTGCACAAAATTTTAATGCACTTATTGGGGTTGCAGAAAGAAAGAGTTCTTATAAGGTCTATGAGTGCAATGTTAAACAAGGAAAGCTCTTACGGTCCCTTTGTACGAACACTGGGACTTTACATACAAACGTCTTTAAAAGTGCCTGTTGTCTTAATATGTGCCATGATATTTTGCATTTGTTTTGCTATATATGCTCTTTATAAACTGGCCAAGATCTGTACAGTATGTTACTAGTAAGGTTAATTAACAATTTTAGGATATAGATGAACAGTTTAATGTCTTAAAAGTTCTCTGTGGGACAGGACCTGTAGTGTTTCATGTATTTACAAATGAGCCATACGGTGAGTTTGACAGTCTGAGGTTAGTGAGTATTGCGCAATATGTTTTCTGGCTTCCTTTCTGACTGCTTTACTATTTCAGTGATATAGGTCAAGAAACAGGTTTTGTCAACCAAGACAGGACCAGTGGCCATATTCAAGCTGTAGTGAGTTTCTTTTATGAAAATGTGTCATCCATAACTTTTAATTCAGGGCAACAATGTGCTACCTCACACACTTTGGGAAGCAAAACAAAAACCACCCGACACGAGTGAAAGTACAAGTGATAATTAGAGGATTTATAATTCTGCTTTTAGTCATTTAGTCACACTGAAAAACTGCCCCTGACGTCAGTAGCGCAGTAATACTAGTGTAGTAGGACCATCATAAATATTTGTATGGAGTCTCATTATAATGTATATTATACTTGTAACTTGTAAACATTTATCATTTTAATGCCATTCTGGGTATGAGGTGCTGTGTGCTTTTCAGAAAGGAAGCACACTATCTGATAGGAAAAAAGCCACAGAAAAAGAGCAACTCAGTGCCTAGATGATTTCTTCTGTGATTATACATCAAAGAAGCAAATTCACAAACAGCTTCCGCATGAAAACATCTCCAGTTTGCATGGATTAGGTTTGACTGTGTGTTGAAGGTGTGCATTTCTCCTCTTCATTAGTCAAACATGATCACTTTCAGTTTTAGGCGATGTGGTTTAGGCAATATTTACAAAAAGTATTCAAATGTTTTGCCACTGAAATGTATCAGTTTTGACTATGGGTAACATTCCTTTCCAAGCTCATCAAGCTTTTTTCTGAGTTTACCCGTTTTTTGCAATTATTTTTAAATGGTCGCTGCATGGTAATGTTCATAATGTTCATTTAGCTCTTTTCTGACCGATACGGCCATTTGGTATTTTTTGTTACTGCATGCAGAATGTGTAAAGTGATAACTGTGTCTTCTAGGGACTGTTTCTCTAATAAAAATGTCCCATATTTTGTAAAAAAAACCAAACAAAAATAAATGTTTAATATATTTATTTGATTTTTTGTTGGTTTGACTGGTGGAATGATTGATCAGTTTGTAAGAGAGTTAACTTTAGAGCAAGAAAAAAGCGAGTTGCTAATGATGTACGCCGTGGCGTAGAGAATGAATAAAAGATGAGTGCTTTTACATTGTTACATTGTTTTCAAGCACTGTCAGTGGTTGTCTCTGGTCATCGGTTGTGTTGTCTGATTTTTGCCTTTTTGAGCAGGCAGTTAGACCTTCTCACAAGAGCAGTGTTGTTCGGGTTCATTTAAGCTGAAAGTAATTGCGGAGGAAACTTAACCTGAACCAAATAAACTGCTGGCCGTGAGCAAATGTAGGGCAGTGGAGCAGGAACATGCATCAGACCCGAGACACAGAGGGGCACTTTCTGCCTTTGTCCATATTCAAAGATGGCCTTTTAAGTGAAGCTGAGTCACGAAAAAGACACCATGAACTTTGCTAAATCCTTTTAAATGGCATGTGTCAAAAGATGCCTTGGTAACAGCACAACACTGGAGCAAATGCAGCTGAAAGGCTCTGACGAAATAAGAGAGACCTACAGAGAGAGGCTTTGGATAGTTTTCGGATTACACCCCTTTTAAATAATCAACTGAATCTTGCCAGTCATGTCCACTAAATAATATATGGTTTGTTCTGTTCCAGACTCTTGGCCCACATATTTTAATAATCCCCTTGATCCCTCTGTGTCCCCTTGGGTGTTCCTCATGTACTTTTTTCTGTCTTTCATTGTGATCATTGCCAAGTAGTACTTTATCCCAGCCAATGGTTTACACAAATACAGGCAAAGTAGGTGGGTGTTGAAAAGTCTTGCGTCTACACCACTAATCTTGGGAAGTTGAACAGCTAAATGTAAATGCCACTCAGTGTGGCAGCATCAACGGAATTTGCACAGTTGAGCTGTACTATGGCCAGTTTAGCTGGTTCCCCTGTCATAGTTAAGCCCAGGAACTGGTTGTGGAAAGTCTTGCTGCAAAATGAAAAGAGCATTTCCTAGCCAGAGCCAATAGGTCTGCCAGTAGCATTTACTCATTTAATTGATAATCAAAATATGAGCATATTTTCAATTCTTTATTCTCCTATAAGGAGTTGTCTGTGGCTCATTTCTGCCGGCGGGTTCAGGGCCCTTACAGCTAAATTGTCTGTGTTTTCAGGACAAAACGTTCTGGCTTTGTAAGGAAAACAGAAAAGCAGCTAACGTAAAATGTTAGGACCAACAATATTGACCAAACTATAAGAAGTGTTAAAGCTACATATTTCATGATTTAAAAAGGAATGGGTACTGGAGTAGCTTTTTGTTTTTCAGGTTACATTTTTATTACACATGGATACACTTTTATTACACTTTGGCTATTTACATGCAACACATACAGGTGCACACGCAAAAGTCCACTCAACTGATGTCCGTTATCTGCCAGTGACCTTTTGCCTTTTACCTTCCTTTGGTTTCATCAGGCGAGGAGGAAATAACAGCCCAGATGATGGCACGCTAACCCTCTGCTGCTGGGCATGACATTCAGAGGGCTTTTTTTAAGTGCTGTTTCATGATGATGCGAAACTTGCTTTTCTTCCGCAGTTCCTGATCTCAACCATTAGATCAGCCTGCAAACTCCTCAGATTACACTGAATAGGCCTCAGGGTAGTGAGTGCCAGATTTTGAAAGTACTGGAACAATAAATGATGTCAGTGACTTTGGGTGTCTTCCTATCACGTGTCAAGTGGATCTTGCACAAACAAGGAGTGAAATCGGAGGAGAGGCTGTGGCAGCCTGATTCACCAAGTCCAGAACGCAGTCATTACTAACATGCTGAGTAGGATTAGGTTCAAGCTATGTGAGGATCACTGTAACACTATCCACTCTGAGGGCATAAACGTGACTTTCTTTTCTCACCATTTCAGAGCCGGCCCAAAGGGCATTAAATGTGTGATACTGTGTGCTGGTAATGCCCAAAAATGTAGGCGTTCCATCCACCACACAGAGTAAAATTTATGTTTATATTGTTTCAATCATTAACAGGTGTCCTTGGACCACTGGGCACATGTCACATGATAAAGTGGAGATCCTTCATTGGCAATACCTCAGAAAGATTTTTTTTTCTTTTAGTGATAAAAACGAGCTGCCTACCTTGTGCTGTCAAAGTTGATTTGATATTCTTTGTCTAAATCATCAAGCTCAGCATTTAAAAATGGCCATGAAGACCATTCAGTGATCAGCAATAACATTAAAACAATGTCTAATACACTGTAGGTACCAAGATGTTAGCTGCAGATCCTTTAAGTCCAGTATGTGTCACAGACGCACAGTAATCAATAGCCATACAGAGTCTCTGCCTGTGTCCCAAACTGCAAACTAGTATGTAAAAATAGGAAAAGTAAAGAAAAAATAGTATACAATAATTAGTAACGCGTTCGTTACCGTAGTTTGTGAAGTATTCAAGTGTGCAGTGTGGTTCAGAGCCACTACATGTTCTCATAAGCGCATGACTTTTGACCCTGTGTTGGATTGGGCTTAGCTCCCTCTAGTGGCTATCTAGGATTGAAGGAAACGCCTACAAAAGAGAAAGTGTGGTGAATGTCTCTCTCTGCTGGAGAACAGGAGAATTTCTGCCGGGCTCTAATCCTTCTGTTGAATATTTAGTTCCATATGAGCAGTTACGCAATATGTTCTAATATTGCATAACTGTTTGTGAGGACAATAGAATTCCCACCACCTTGCACACTGTATTCTGTGTCATTTGCACATTTCAGATCTTATTTGTAATGTTTATACTTATGTATATTTGAATACACACACACACAAACACACACACACACACACACACATATATA
>JBBPDB010000128.1:8283524-8300003 GCA_037974465.1 Brachypetersius altus | reverse complement strand
GAGAGAGAGAGAGAGAGAGAGAGAGAGAGAGAGAGAGAGAGAGAGAGAGAGAGAGAGAGAGAGAGAGAGAGATATGTGCGTGTGTATATATAAACACACGTACACACACATGCCTGTATATTTTAAAAAAAACACACATATGGACATTTATATTTGTAGTTTTCTACAACCACAGAAAAAAAACTGGTGAGGACATATCTGATATCTGATTTTCTCCTCATTATAAAACCTCTACAAATGACAAATGGAGTCTGGTCGTGTACAACCAACCAGGTGGCCCAAAACACACACCCAAATCCTCGCTTGCTTATTCAATGAGACTGGAACACTGCGACCATGACGACCACCACGGGACACAAACAATAGCCCTTCACAACAGCCATTTTAATGGAGCGGCAGCGCTGAGGCACATTAGACAAAATTCTGTATAGCTAAGCCACATTCAAAAATTGAATGTTAAAACATTTTGGGGTGGATTAGCACAAAGTCTGGAATGTCTGAGCCATGCTTTTATAGCTACAAATGAATCAAGACTGAGACTCCTGTGATGTGGTCTGAGGCTTCCACCAACCCCCCTCTCCATTCACAGCATTATTAATCTTTTCAACAGCAGGAATTTCGTAACTGTCACGTTGAGAAATACATGGTAAAATGAAGCTTTAGGATTCGTAATAATGGTTTTAAACGTTTCTTTGTCTAAATGAGCACGTGGCACAGGAGAGAAAGGGAGTAAGTGTGAAGGCACCTCTCTCAGGACGGGGAGGAGGGCTTTTTTCTACGATTCACACCAGGGTGACAGCATAAAGGGAGCTTTTCGTTACAATAGTGGTGACAGGAACCAGGAGGCACAGTGTCTCAACATCTATGATTCAAGAGTGTGTGGTGGTCTGTGTATATAAATCCATACAGAACATGTATCAGAATCTCCTGTTCCTATATCAGCATGTATGTGCAGAATCAATAAAACAACAACAAAGACACATATCCATTTCTTTTTTTGAATACACCTAACTGTGGCACAGCCAGTAAACTCAGGTCTGCAGTTTAGAAGTTATAGTCGAAATGAGCCAGCAATCTATTCTTTATCAACTAGAGTAAGATGAGCTGCATCTGCATCTAGCTTTTATCTCCTCACCTGGCTGGCCTCACGTTAAAGTCTGCAGTAAATGCAGAGACTAGGCCTCTGAACACGTTTCCTCTGGGGTAATAAAAGTGGCATTATGTAAGAGACTGCCGTAGACACAGCAGTAAACGCGTCTCTGGAAGGTGACAAACTACTGCTGATATCATGACTGACTCTGGCCAGCCTTATCGCTTTTGTTAGGCAGCCAAATCCTCCAGAGCAACACTGTTACACTGGGAGTCAGTGGTAGAGGGGGATGGTGAAACACAAGAGAGGATGTGGATCTCCAAACCCTTCATTTCTGAGGGTCAGATCACGGACAGCTAAACTCCTCTGCAGAAAAGTTTAGGGGAAAGTTACTGGCACAGGAGGTGTTTAAAAAGCCTTTGTGGTTTTAGTGGTACCCGGTTTCTAAACACGGGGTCTTCAAACAGAGGATGTGTAGGGAAGCGTAAAGTGGGACCACTAAACCGTGCGCAAAGCCCTTTTGCCTATAATAAAACAATTAACTGCGTTTCACACATGTAAAACTGCAACAGGTCAAGCAAGCAGGTTCCAAACGGGAAAAGAAATGTCCAAGTTCAATTTCGAGCAAATCTGCATTCTTTTAAGTTACCTGTAGAATTTGTGGGGTGGGGCACAGAAGACTAACACCTTACAATAAAGTCAAACGACCCCAGAAACTCGCGTCTTCCTCGAACACTCTGTAGATTCATGAAAAATGCCCCCAGTGTATGTAAAAACGACCCCCATTTTCTTTGCATTTCTCTTAAGCTAAAGCAACTGTGTTATTAAACGACCCCGAGAACCGTCGCGTATTCTATTTTTTAGCAGGCATATACGATAAAACCATTAAAAAGACACGGGAGCCTAATTTATATATTTTTAAATGTATTTGAAGCGGACGGGTACATCTGAATGGCTGATAAGTTAAACACGGCACACACAAACACCCCCGCATACACATACACACACAGTCTCTATGTATAAAGCATTATGTAAATTCGTGAGCTCCATGTATGACATTTCTAAAGTACACGTGCCCGTCCCGTAAACGCGTATTCCACGGGATAAAAGAGAAAAAGGCAGCCGTACCCGGTGAGGACGAGGTGAATGGTGTGGTCTCCTCTGTTGAGCGGTAAATCCAGGACCCTTCTGCGGCCGCGGCCAGGCAGCCAGTCGTGGATGTGTGGATGTGAGGTACGTGTGTGGGTTTTGCAGTGATGCGGAGCTGCGATTGTGCGGCCCGTGTTACTTCTCCCAAGGCAACGTGTCTGAGAGGGCGGGCGCTCGCAGGCCGGCCGCTCCGATTTGTGCTCCTAGACCCTCATCCGACAAATAGAGCTCGAGTCTGAACACGGGCCCGGCCGATAGGAGAGCCAGGCTTACATATTCAAATGAGATGGAAATCGAGAAAACACGTGGACACGCGGATCGGTTTCAGTCCAGCAGCCGGACAGCGTGTTTGTGTGTGTATTAGTGTGTGGTGGATGTGTGTGTGTGTGTGTGTGTGTGTGTCTGTGTCAACTCTAACTGCTTGTGCTCCAGCCGGATAAGTGACTAATAGACTAAGGACTGTCACATAACGTCCACTCGTGAAGCTCTTATTCTATTTACGTGTTTATTTATGTATTTGTCTTTTTATTGCTTCAAGCATTTTCTAACACGCATATATTTCGGTAGATGATTATGTGTGAAGTATTTTAATAGGTCTGGCCACTCAGTATGGTATCATGCAAACAAAAAAAACTTAACGACCCAGTGTCCGCCGTTTTTTTAAATAATTATTTTTGCAGAATTACGTTCTGCCAGCCTGTGTTCATTTCGTAACCACACAGACACGATGTAGAAGGTATTGACCGGACACTGGCTGCGTGTGTTGGAGACACGGGGCTGCTCGGATGTGGAGCAGGCCGAATGAATGAAGGAGGCTGAACGTGAGCCGCCGCCGTGTGTAGCCCACTTCACTCCCCACTCAACACGTGACTCTTTTACGCGCTCCGAGTCATGAGGCTGCCGGGAGGGTCCTCCTCCGAAAAAAAAAAAAACACTGCAGTCCGTGAAGAGCCGTGCACGCGCGCACACACCGACATTCACAGACATACATGAACACACACACACAATCAGACATACACAAACACACACAATCAATCACAGACATACACAAACACACACCACACACAGAGACATTAACATACATCGACATACACCACACACACACACACACACACACACACACACACACACACACACACACAATCAATCACAGACATACACACCACACATACAGACATACAACACACACAGGCATTCACATACATACACCACACACACACACACACACACACACACACACACACACAATCACAGACATACATGAACACACACCACACACAGAGACATTAACATACATCGACATACACCACACACACACACACACACACACACACACACAGACGTATACACACCACACATACAGACATACAACACACACACACACACCCACACAAATACATACAAAAATACACACACCCACAGAGATATACACACATGTGCACACATACACACTCACACTATAAGAGAGTTTACACCAGGCGTAAGAATGAAGCAGGAATTATAATTATTAATTATTCTAAATCTTTATTTATTATCATTGCTAATAATGGCCCTTATAAATAAAGTGAGCGTAACGATTAGCCTGTCCCCTTCCGTAGTAAGATTTGTGCTCTCCTGTGGCCAAATGTGGACCCTGAATCCTGAATTATTGAAGAAATCCTGTTCAGGATGCGATGACTCAGTCCCGCAGCATGGCTCCAGGAATGCAGCACCTCCTTAAAATGGGCACAACTGGTTGGTCTGTTTCTATTTCTGTCACAAAATGTGTTGTATTCAGAGACACTTTACTCGTCACATCTCTCAGGCTGTGCTGGGTTTTCTGAAAGGACTTGGAAGCACAGAGGGAAAGAGAGTGAATGACGCGCCAGGTGATGTGAGTGAGTGTGTTTGTGTATCTACAGACATGCCAAAGCTGTTGCTGCTATGTCGAAAGGGACCAGTTTTGTGACCGTGACGAGAGAACACAATTGATGACTCACTCACTCTCTCTCTCTCTCTCTCTCTCCCTCTCTCTCTTTCTCTCTCTCAGTTGGTCTCAGGGGGAGTTCTCTGGTGAAGGACCAGGCGAGGATTCAAAGCATGGAGCCAGTGAGTCACAGTCCTCCTCCTAGAGAAACGTGAGCACATGTGGGAGACACCCACCCGTCCTCTCTCTCTCCTCCCTGCCCTCCCCAGAAAATCATAATTCATGCAAACAGGATCAAGGATAACGTGTTTCTCTCCCGCCCCCCCCAATCCCCCCTCTCTCTTTTCCTCCCCCCCACATCATACTTTTTCCTCCACCATACACCGATGAACACAAGAACACTACAGGCCTACAGTTAAAAGTGACGTGTCGACTGCGTCAGTCGTGCTGTGTAACAACCGGGTGCAAATGTGGACTGTCTTCTGGGAATGTGGCTTAAAGTGGCCAGTAATTGGCAGGTCCAGTGTTAGCTGTTTTAGGAGGGAGATCTGCGGAGCACCTTGTGGCCATGGGATGACAGGGCGTGTGGTGTACTTTTGCTTTATGGCGATGTGTGCAAAGGTTTGGTTCAGCAAAAGGGAGGGGGAGGGAGAGAAAGAATAAAAAGAGCACACACTGATTGCTAATCGAGGGCATTTAAAGAACAATGTTATCAGTGTTAGCTCTCTGTATATAATCTATCGACATGTACAAGTATGCGTTTGTCTTTGTCTTTATATGTGTACACACACACACACATACACACACACACACACACACACACACACACATACACACACATATATATGTTTGCAGTAGTTCACCAAGCAAAAATACATTGCCAACGGTACTTCTGCTGTCAGAAACTGACAACTGATGAAGGGCTGGAGGATGACATACACTAATTGTACAGGGAAAAAGGTAAGTATGTAATAAAGTGGCCTACTGTTGTGTTAAATACAATACACCCTCTCAAGTGGTGCACAGGCTAGTGAATGGCTAATTCATTGCTATAATAACAGACTGGACACTATCAGTGAGCGTAAACCGACAAAGGGAGGTTATTGCAGGTATTTCTGGTAAAAGTGGCCAGTAAGTGTATATTGTCACATGCATATATATCGAGGCATGTAGCATTTAGCTCTGTCCTCTAACTGTGTTGCTTACAGAAATATACTTCACGCATTGAGATGTGCTGCTAAAAAGTGAAGAGGCGTCCCACCTGCTGGGTCATTGGCTGACTCGGTGGTCTGTCGCCTCCTCTTGGTTTGTTGTTTGTGTCCAAAGCACTGCAGTTCTGCACACTGTCATGTGAATGAACAGGGAACAGACACATCTGCACTGGGTTTACTGGGGGCCTTCTGGTGAGTACATTTCTAGACCACCCAACAGATAGGAGACATTACAACCCATACGAGTGATAATTACCTACATCATAACAGTTCCCTTACACACTTGCCGCCGTCTCTTGATTTTCTTGGTTTATTTTTTTAATAAAACAATTATATTACAATTATCACTTGTCTATAAGAAGTACCGTGCAGCGCAGACTAACTTCCTGCTAAGCTTGTGGAAAAGTCCAAATGGAGACGAAAACATGATTATGGTGCATTTGAGATTACAGTGCTGCTCTGAGGTAATTATGGGTTTATTGTATTTAATTATAGATTTTGAAGAATCACATGAGTGCTGCAAGTCTTACTGTAACAAGTGCAAAAAAGCACTCTGGGAATTGATCTTTTACTAACTCTACCACCCACTCACTCTTCCACGATCCTCAGGTAGGATCGATCTTCTCTCCAGCTGAATAGAGAGCTTCCTTTCACAGAGCTTTCTCGCCATGACTTATTCTTTAAATAAATCACAAAAGCTTTGAAGGTCGCCACTGGCATGAATCCTTTCTCAAGCTAAAATTATAAGGGTCCTTGTACATGACACATTTCTACATGGGTTTTTTGCCCCGACATGCACGCTCTGCATGGTGTTTGTCTCCTCATCCTCATGTTAGGCTCTGAAATGAGTCAGAGGTGGGAAATGGTGGTGATTTGTGGGTGCTGTCAGACTGGCCGTGTGATTCAGAGGCTGCTGGGGAGACAGCAGGCGCTCACAGCTGCGATCTGGCTTTTTCTCATTCCCTCACTCTCATTCAGAAAATACAGGGAAAGGCACTTTAGGCCAGATGCACAGAGGGCAGCGGAGCTAAGGACATCTCGACTGCATTCTCTGTGTATATTGGGAAATGTGTGTGTATATGAGGATTGGTCCTACACCTTGCTTTCCAATAGTTGTGATATTAAAGACACTTCCCTATAAGAAAATGAGATATTTCAGGTATGTTATTAATGTATTACAAAATACAAATAATACCTGAAAAGAGTGGACAATAATACTGAGAAATACTCCAGTTGGTGCAGTGAAGCATTCACTTAAATATGCACAGACAAGCCATTTTATTAGCAACACCTGTCTTATAGCTGTACTCACTGTCTATTTGATCAGCTTCACTGACCATGTAGGTGCACTTTGAAGTTACAAAGAGTCATTTGTTAGCCTCTTTACCCCCATTCAATGGTCGGGACCTCCAAGTGAGCAGATATTATTTGGATTTTGGATCATTTATCATTTTCACCACAGCAAAATCTAGTAGCACTGTTGTCTGATCCGCTGTGTGCAGTGTGTGCACACAGTAGCGTGCCAATACACATGATCCACTAATCAAATATTACTTGCTCACTGGGGGTTCTGTGGAGGCCCTGACCATTAATGAAGAGGACTAACAAATCATACAGAGTTACAGATGCACTACACTCCGTAATCATAAAGGTTGAATGAGTGTAGATACAATACTTAATAAAGTGAAGCTAGGCCTGGGCAATACCTCAGAATGCACCAATATGTACTATTTACATAATTTTCACTACAAAAATTTATTCTTACATGATTGAAAAGTTGATTCCTACTGTTACTGCACTGGACAGAGGTCCAACATGATCTTTTAGACATTTGTTAAACTATCTAAAATATTAAACCCTCTTCAGTAAATGCCATTTTAAGGGCCTTATCTAGGTTATAAGGGCCATACCTTCAATATGTAAATGTCTTTAGTAAAATAGTGTACATCTATATTGTGGGCAGAGGTGCAACTGGGAAAATGTAGATGCGGAAAAACTTCATATAAGAACCATTTCCCTAAAGCCACAAGATGAGGATATACTGAAGTTTAGAGTGGCGTATATGTGTGTGTGTGTTTGTGTGTGTGTGTGAGTGTCTGTGGGTGGGTGGGTGTCCAACAAATTCCTGTACTGAGCTGTTACGACAACTCAGCTCCTCGCAGTGGTTTCATCTGTGTGTGAGTAAAGAAAGTGTGTTAAAGATGCATCAGGTTTTGTAACAGCAGTTTCTTGCTTCATTCGTTGGTCAGCAGCAGGCTGATACTCCATCTGGCAGGATTATTCCAGAAAGAGCCATCATCGCTCTGGGAGGAAATCCATGTGCTGGGGAGGCAGGGGGAGATGTGCGGTTATTGATTATGTAACCAGGCCTAAGTCAGCTGTACATAACAGGCTTTTAAAACGTTCTGCCCTGGCCCAGCTCCACTCCCCACTCAACTCACACAGCCCACATTATCAACACGCAATGAATTAGTAAAGCAACCTGCATAATTAAAATGGCTGACCACAGCAGAGCCAGATGCTGAGGTGGTGTTTGTTAGTGAATCTTGTGAATGGGCAATCATGCTGCCTTTGAGCAAGTGTGTGCGTGTGTGTGTGTGTGTGTGCTCTCTCCAGATGGTCTCACTGCTTCTCTTTAGAGCACGCCAGCCAGATGTACCCTTGCCATTATACGGGTTTTGATGTCCTCTGCGCTTTTAAGGACTGGTCAGTTCTGATGTGGCCGCACATGGATCCCATTTGCCAGGTGCCTATCATGCCCACCTCTTAACTCCTACACATAGAGCACAGGGGGAAAAACAGAGCATGCAACAGGCAGTTATTGCCTGTAATGGCTGATTTTGTCTTTGTCTGTATATGTGTACTTGTTTTGGTTCTTTGAATAGGTCCGTTGACAGAAGTGTCCTGTTTCATCACAACAGAAAACTGAAAGTGCAAAATTATTTTCCCTTTTTTGTTACTGAGGTCAATGTTAGCGTTATCTTATTATTATTAGGCTTTTACATACACTGGTGGACAGAATCAAACCTTATGTAAAAATGGTTCCTAACTTTTAATGTAAGCTACAGTAACAATTTTTTATATTATTTAATACTGAATGGTGGTGCAGTGGGTACCACTGTTGCCTCACATCTCCAGGATTGGGGGTCCGAATCTTCCGAGTTGCATATCTCGACGGGGAATTTAAAATCTGTTCTGGGAGCAGATTGGGGTGCATATTTAAACTATAAAAATAGGCATTTTAGGCATTTTTACCCCCATGAAAAGCTGGAGAGTACTGTATATATAAACAAAACTTCATATCTCCATTTGGGTTTTTTCCATTTTTACTTCTTTTACTTTTTTTCTGACTGGAAACAAATTCCCCAGATCTCGGTCTTCATTGCACAGAGGTCACAGAACGGCTGCAAGAGAAATCTGGAAACAAACCTATGTTTTTGTAGCCAGTTATTTGCTTCACCTATCAGGGATTTGAATGTTGTTGCTGATATCTAAATATATATGAACATGCCCAGTCAAATGAAAGTTTTGTTGATTTCCTAAGTGGAAATAAGGACACATCGCCTACAGAGAGCACAGTCTGTGTGTGTGTGTGTGTGTGTGTGCGTGCGCATGTGCGAGCGTATGTGTGTGAAGGGTTATGTAGTCTCAGTAGAGCTGAAATCCAGCACCCTTCCAGGAAGCCTGCACTGTGACTTTAAAGGGCTGGACCTTCTACCCCCTCTAGCACTTCTTTTCCCCTCCCACTGGTGTGTGTATGTGTGTTTATGTGTTTTTATGTAGACTTTTCTCAGTGAAGACTCCAGCCAGTCACATGTACAGCGTGAAAGCTCCTTGCTCATTTTTCCACAGATAGTTCACATGGAGGCAGGGCGCTGAACTTCTGGCAGCGAATCACAATCGAATCTTTAATGGCCTTGTGTGTGTGTGTGTGTGTGTGTGTGCGTGTGTGTGTGTGTGTGCGTGCATGTGTGTGTGTGTGTGTGTGTGTGTGCATGCGTAAATGTCTGAATGGCTGCCAACACAGCTCAAGCGGCATGGGATATCTCTCTCTGTGCGGGGCTGAATGCTCCATGTGACTGGGGTGTATTTTAACTGGATTATGTAAGCGCACCAGCCCTGCCTGCAGTCCGTGTACAGATGAGGAAGGGCTCCACATGATCCACAGCATTGTGAACTCCTCAATCTGCCACAAGAAATCTACATATAGTTCCTGTACCAGCCTGTCAGCTGGAGCCTGCTGGCATGTCCCTTGGTCCCGTATGTTTTTGTCAGTCTAAAATGGGCCTTCATTTTTGCTTTCAACACCAGATTTCAGTGTAAATTTTAATGAGGCCCATTTAAAATAGACCTAGTGCTTAGTTGAAAGAGCTATGTGATAAAGCAGTAAAAGTCTGATGTTGGCTGTAGCCTTATCCTTCCTGATAAGCAGATGTAAACAGCACACCCAGGCTGCAGTTATTAATGACCTGACGGGAACTAGCACGTGATGCAACCCCAAAGTTTCAAAAGCCACTAAAATCACTATGATATCGCCCCAATTCTCCAACTGAATAACAGCACAATATGCAACTAGACAAACACACATGTTCTCTCATATATGCATATTGATAGCCACATTTATCTTAGTGGTTAAACTGCAAGGACTTCCATCTCCTCACTTTTATGACTACATTACGGGTTCTTGAAGCGTATTGGAACAGTAATGTGAAACATTCGCTTCGCAGTAAGCACCCAATAATTCATAGTTACTCAGTAATAAGTCTTAAGATTAATAACTGAATAATGTGCTAATATGTGAGGAGCTGACCCCTCAGCCCTTTCAAATTATAACCAGAAGCAGCCTGTTCATGAGAAATGCAGAGTCTGACAAAAGCCAGATCAATTAGAGCTGCCCAAGCCCATGCACTCTACCTCCTGCAGTCTCAGTGGTGAAAAGATGAATTAGTTAATATCAGAGTGCCATACTGAGATCACCCTCAGTCCCTCTGTGTATCTTCAAATTCAGTCACAGTGACACCAACCCCAACAGAATGCACCAGTCACCATTCTGGTGGAGTGAATTAGTAACTGGTGTTCGCTGCACATAGAATAGAATATACAAGACTTTTTACAAGATCCTTCAGAGTATGATTCACATTGCCATATTTCCCAACACTTGTCCGGGAGTATTGCACATTTGTGTGTTTTCCCTGCTGTGTAGACACCGTTGAGAGGTTGAGCAAACTAGAATGTTGGCAAAAATTCCATTCAAACTAATGACTTTAGGTTGGAGTCCCTACACAATGTTCAGTTTACTATTGTTACAATGTTAAGGTTGATGATGTTGTTGTAGCTGATCAAAAGTAGGCAAAATGTCGATGTTAATGTTAACTTGATTATACAACCACAGCAAAAAAACTGCCCCCAGTGTAACACAACAGTGTTCTATCACCTCAAGGAAAGGACACATCTTGGTTTTGTTGGCAGATGTCCAGCAATGGGCTGAAAGAAAAACATTTAATCCTGATTAACCAGCAAAGTACTTGAATTGTAAGCAGTCACTTAATTAGTAAACATTAGACTCTAATCTGTCCAGTGTTGATGGTGTGTTTAAGATGGAAAAGCAAGTGGCCCAGTGTCATCAGCAGACAGTAGAAAGCCACAGAGGAGTGAAAAATTGCATTATCACATGACTGAACGTGAACATCTCACAGATGCCCTGAAGGACCTACAAGATGCAGCATCTTCCAATTAAATACAACCAATACCCTCAGGGATTGAGAGCCAGCTCTCTGCACGCCTATCTGGTTCCCAGGTGAAGAGAGAGGGAGAGCCAAAGTCACACAGACTCCTCCAAAAGAAAACAAACCATGTAAAATGTAGACTAACGTCTGTGATGTGTTCACTGTTGAGGCAAGGAGAGGTCATTGTGGGCAACGCATGCCCTCCCTCACCACCCCAGGTGAGCAGCTCCAACTCCCCTCCCCACTGGACAAACGAGGAGAAACGTGGGCTTTTACATAAGGTTTTTTTTTTTCTCCGTGTTTTTTTTTTGGGCTGTTACACTCATGCACTTGCATAATGTCAAGAGGCACCCATTAGGGCTATAATTCTTTGGTTTGGAACTCATCCTGATCTTCCAAAGTTAAAAAGCACCTGGCCCAGTTCCAGCTCTGGGTTCTGCAAGACAGTTGAGACTCGAGTGTAGCGCAGCCAAACTGGAGTCTCCTTTCATACATTGCATCCCATCACTCAAGCAAAATTCAGACACTTTTTAAAGGGACGCAGTCCCCTAAAGGGGAATTCCTGTTTATCAAATGTTCTGTGTAATTCAGTCATTAAGATAAACAAAATTAGTAAACAATGTCATTCAGGGTGGTTTGAATGAAGAATGTCCTGTTCTAGAGAAACTAAGAGAGTCAGAATTGTTCACAGTGGTGGTGGTGATGGGAACCAGACATCTAAAGAGTTCATTACATCAAAAGCTACTTCACAGAAAGCAATTGCATGAAATGGTTTTGCTTCCAGAGACAATGTTTTGGCCTAAAACTACATTCATGGCAGAGAGGTATATGCATGGCACTGTGAAGAAAAATGGAGAAAACATTAACCCCTTAACCCAGGCTGCACATTCAAATGTGTCTTATGTGAATGCGTCCAAAGGTAAACTGTCCAACTTCTGACCAAGATCCAATTTGAGCCAATAACTTAGACTGTCACTTCAGTCAGTCAGACTGGTGACCTGTTGCTCTGTCATGTGCTAATATGAACATGCAGTTAGAGGTTGCAGTCGTCTTCAGTGATAAAAAAAAGCATGCTGAAATATAGGTCTACCTCTAACTTATCACTAAAACAAGCTGAGAAATTCAGTCAGAACAATATACTGTAAACGTTCAATCAATACCATATTTGTGTTTATGAGTAAATGAGGAGATTTGATGGCTTTGGTGAAAATATATCAATTTATATATTGACATAACATCAGTGTGGAATGCAAATCAAATGCAAATGTAATAAACTAAATACATTATTTGTAGATAAAAAGTAGCTAAACATGCAAATCAATCACTTTCAACAATAACTCCACAATAAACCTAAGCATCAAAGAATTAATACCATGTAGCTCACAGGACTCCAAACACCTCAGCTGTCTTTATTTCAAATGCTGATCGCATGTGGACCGTGAGTATCCACATCGTCCTGCATTCAAATGCTATGAAAATACTGGAGATATGTTTTATGACACTTGTATAACTGCAGGGTTTGGTGGAGACCTGTGGGGCTGCTTAGATAAGAAGGAGAGACAGGTGTTAGAGCTATGCGAGCCTGGCAGGCATGTGGATGGAGCATGAAGGATCCAAAAGACGCAAAGGCTTACAGATCTGGTGCTGTTGTGGGTGCATCCGGAGCTGAGCCCTGTGGAGCCCTGAGCTGACTCCTGCATATACATAATGTGATGATTTCCTAGCTCGCAAAATTCAAATTCTTTTCCACTTTCTCTCTCTGTCAGTCTCTTACACTATTACCCTTCTCTCGCCCTGTTCCCTTTCTTATCTGTCTTCCTTGCTCTTTTTTCAACCAACCCTTTCTTGTGGCAAAGATGAGTGCACACATGCATGCAAATACGCATGCACACAGATGCAAACACTCACACACCCCTCTTTTTGCTTAACTGCATCTAAGGCATGAGTGTATTGAGGGAATGTTAAGCTTTTACAGCTAGGAACACACACCGTCTCTGATAATGTACACCATATGTACGTCTACATCACACACCGCAGCGCCTGCTTTTGTTGTACATGGAATTTCAGTCAAGGAACTCCAGGGGTTAAATTGGGATTTTTTTTTTCTGGTGGGAGGCTCTGTGTAATTAGTTGGGGGTTGGGGAGACTGGCATGTGGACAGCTCTGACCCAATTTAACCCCTAGTCTCCACAAATATGTGCTTTCCATCGCCTCTTAATTTGTACTATTTGTCCAATTATGATTCGAAATGACTTGTTAGCCAGTACTGTAATCCCATAAAATCAAGGGTTACTATATTCTAAAGCTTGTTACTTGCTTGTTATGACATGGAAGGCCATGTAAACTGGTTAAGTAATTCTGTGGGGAAAAGAAGCCTGGGTCTGCTGGCAATAAGCATTCAATATTAACGTCATTCACAAAGTAAAATACCCAGATAAGCTGCTTTGGTCGAAATAGATAACGTTTTGCTGCAGGTTGTTGAAGGGCCTAACACTGTGATAAACTTCTGTGTGTCCTTGGCTTCGTTAAGTTTGGTCAACTGTATGTTTTGGGAACAGCACAGTGAGGCATCCATTTCATCATCACCATTTGTTTATGTGTTAGGACACTGCAGTGGGCTTGGGGCTGTAAGAATGGCTCTGTTATCAGTGGAAAATTCCAGGTCCCCTTTTAAAGGCCAGAGAAGAGGGAGGACAAGCTCTCATGTTTACCTACCAACCCCCACTCAAGAACAGTAACTAACTAGGTCAAGCACAAATGGGCATGCTAACAGGCTTCTTGTCTGTGAGGTAGAGCAGGACAGGGTGGGGGAGGTGGCAGCTGGGTGGGCTGGTCTTTGGACGGGCTGCCCAAGGTGAGGATGGAAATCTTTTTCTACCCCACCCCCACCTTTCACCAATCTTCTAAACATCCACTAAAACCAGCCCATCAAGTGGTTTAACATTGCCAATTAGCCTTCCGCAGAATGTCCCACTGATTCGAGGTATGGAGGATTAAATCACACAGGGCTTTAATCTTTAACTAAGTTCTGGCTTTCATATCTGGTGCCTTAGTTGGGTTTATTATGTATGTGTCTGCTTCTAAAACACATATTTAACATCTAAGGCTACGGGGTTAGCTTAGATGGACTGCAGTTCTGCCCATGCTGTCATTAGCTCAGGCAAATATGAGCGGTAGGCAGCCTCATCAGAGCAGCTGTATTTTTTATCCTATGGGATAAACAAAATACATCTTTCTTTTCTTTTTTTTTCTTTCTCTCTATGTAAGAAATAAAATCATTGTTTTGTAATGGAATGGTTTCAGACCAGAGGTAAGGAATAATTGAAAATTCACATAATTATACACCTTGTGAGCTGAATATTTCTTCTTACTTAATGTGCAGGTGGTGTAGTGCACAGTAGGTGGTTATAATATGTAGATCATAATAAGAAAGTGTAGATTAGTGTGAAAAATACTTGCAAAAAGAAGCTGAACCCAATTTTGTCAGTCAATACTCAGTAGGTGAACAGTGGGGCCTGCTTTAAACGATGAGGGAGCCACTCTCTTGCAGTGTCCCTGAGTTCACTTTAGGGTTGGGCATGTGGTCTAATATTCTATTAAGATCAAAATATTGTTATTATACATACATATGGCTAAATCCATGGCACATGGATAACCATGACAGGGGCAATGACATAAATAAAGAATAGCAACAACAATCATTAAAATATCAGCACAACATAACTACAATTATTAATTAAGTTAGGGGTTAGGGGTCAGGCTGATTTATGTAAATTATGAATTATGTAAATTACCTCTATTCTCATTTGTGCTTCATTCAAAAAGCATTGCAGGCTGACATAATCCACATAACCTCTTATATTTATACAAACCTGTTATTGACTGAAAAGACAGATGCATGTTGGGCTTTGTGGCTGCACATAGAACATGTAATTTAGCTGTCTTTGCAGTTTAGTTTCCATGTAACCATTTCAGTCTCTTTTACTGATAAAAAGTAAAGGCAATGCAGTTTTCCATCATGCTTGACCTTTAGATTAACTTCCAACTTGTCACCTCAACTACTTATTGATTAAGTGATTAAAATAGTTAATATAATATATATAGTTAATTAATATAATATATATTACTTTGACAGCTAAGAAACTGCACAACTACCAGCTGTAATATTAATACAATTAATGCAATTCAATATTAATACAATATACCAAACTATTATATGGCTATGGATACCCAAAGAATGATCAGTATAATTTTTAAGAGATACTCCTTACTGGATATAATTTAATGCAAAAGCACAACAGTAAACAGAGTGGGGGGAAACATCTATTGTAGAAAAACAGCTTGAGATGTCACTCCCTGTCTTGTTCATAAATGTGTTGCTTGGAGGAGCTCATTTCCTCATGATGACTCTGCTTTTTTTGTACATCTTGCAAGATTTGGATGGATCTTTGATCAAGTCTATAAAAAGTGTGTGATCCACTGCAGTTGCTCATTTTTAAGCTCATCTAACATTTATTCACTTTCTTTGTGCGCTCAAGGCTGTGTTAGTGTGCTTTGTGTCTGTTGAGCAGCTCATGTCATTGTCATGCTTTCTTATTAATGATTGCCCAAATGACTGCCTGAGCCCACTAAAGTCATGCTTGTTTCAAATGTTTGCACCATGTGATACAATATGCCCTATTTTTTTTCTTTGTTCTTTTTTCATTCTTTCTTTCTTTCTTTCTTTCTTTCTTTCTTTCTTTCTTTCTTTCTTTCTTTCTTTCTTTCTGTATCATTTGAAAGCAGTGGCTGTCCTTTACATTCTGTGAGCATTTCCGGTCAGATGGACCAATAAGAATAATTTAAAACAAATAGAATTACTTAGAGTTCAATTAAAATGTCCTTGACACCTTTTTTAGTAGAGAAGTACTATATGGATTTTTGTTTGTATGCAAACGTTAAAGAAAAACACACAAAATGCAAGAATAGAGATTTATAAATGAGCCTAGCTGTAGAAAATTAGATCTCACTTATTGAATACAAAAGTATTTAAGATTTTTTGATTACATAAGCACAGAAATATTAGGCCAGGTGCCCATATAAAAAGTACAGTGTGAAGCTAGAGGTCTTTCCTGTTTTCAGTCAGTAGTGACAAATAGAGGCTCTGTTTTTGCTTAAATGTAGAGAGCCATGAATTGAACAGGGTCTCTGGGTTCTGACTGGTGTTTCAGGCCACATACAGAGCAGCCCCTGAGCTTTAGCCTACATCACTCTGTATAGAAACGACTAGTAGAAGAGAAAGAGGGGTGGTGTTTCCTGAGGTCATTGGATCCATGCCAAATGTGTGTGCGTGTGTGTGTGTGTGTGTGTGTGTGTGTGTGTGTGTGTGTGTGTGTGTGTGTGTGTGTGTGTGTGTGT
>JBBPDB010000128.1:8258248-8277865 GCA_037974465.1 Brachypetersius altus | reverse complement strand
ATCAGATGACGACTTCGAGATTCCTGAAGTGTTTCCAGTTAAGTGTACCATATGCATCAGACATTTAGCCAACGTTCCGTGGGCATGACGTCTGAGGCTGAGACTATAGTGCCCCTGACTATTCAGTCATTCAGAGCACTGCTGTTTTGCAGCACAATCTTACTGTTATCCAATCAGTAGCACAGAAAAATACTGTCTCAGAGTGCTCATGGGAGGGCTTTTAGCGCTCATTATAAGGGGGAACATGCATAAATAAGGAAATCATTAAGGTTATGGTTATGAAGAACATTCGTTTTATCTAAGTTTTTGGATAGACACAGGTAAAAAAACAATAGGGATACTACGTAAGAAAGGAGGAAATATTAATATACGAATTAATGCTTGAATAAATAAGGCAAGGTAGAAAAATCTCATATGAAATATGATAAATAATGGCACCATCACCCCTCATCTGTTTCCTCTTACAACTAAACAGGTGACATATAATCTAAAAATCATTGTTAGATGGACAAATGAAATGTATCTGTCTTTTTGGCTAAATCTGTGCTCTCCAGAATCATTGCGCTGGTTTATTTCTTGAGCATCCATTTTCATGCCAGAGTGGGCCTCACAGACCTTGGTGCTAAATTCTGTGAATGGCGTGTGCGAATCCAGCATGCCAGACTAAACACTGGTTTTAAGGTAATGAAAGTAGGGGAAAAATAAAGTGTCTAGAACTGAAGCAAGAGGAATTACTGGTTAAAACTTGTTAAAAGTGGGAAGAGGGCTGAGAAGTACCGAATGTGAATTTTCAACCTGACTGCCCCTGTGTAAGGAGATTTGCCCTTCAGGTTTTGACAATTACTTTAAGCTCTAGTAAAAACTTGTCTCTGAATAAATATATGACTTGCTGCTGTCTATATTAATCTGTCCCACTGATGCCAGCTCAACTGTATTTGTTAATCTCTAATTCAGGGGTTAGGCATGCAGTCAGGACTGATGAGCACCACAGGGTCCCGATGTTTTGTGATATATTTGTGTAATGTGTGCTTGGGTATTGTTAGAAACACTGATGTGTGATTAATATTAAACATTATTAAATATTAAACCAATGAGAGCACAATACATGACATAAAAACCTCTAGTTGTAAGATGGGCCCTTTACACATATATATACTACATTCTCTCTTATCTGGCAAAATTCCTATTTTGTGAGTGTTGTTGACTCTGTTTGAGTGAGTCAGTCTTTTGCCTGTGAAAAAAAACTTGAGTTTCTTGTAACTTTGTCCCCGTTTTTTTCTCCTATGAGTAACACTGGGGTGTCATTGCATGTTTAGTTGTTAACTCAAATAGCAAAGATCCCTTTCTCCTTCTTAACAAGAAATCACTACTGACACTGGAAACGGAATTAGCGATGAGCTATGTGGCGCTGAGAGAAGAGTTTATAATATAGAGAAGAGCCTCTTATGAGGATACTGCAAGAGGATCCTTAGTTCTCATGAATATTCTTTAGCAAATATGGAGTGATTGTGTGTCTACTTGGTATGTGCCCGTCTCTCTTTGTCGCTTATGCTCTCTCAGATAAGACCAGACTTGAGGAGCAGCGGGGTGCTGAAAGGCCCTGGTGATCAAAGCCTCTCATTACATCGGGCCTCCCGTGTGCTTGTGTTGTCTCTGGCAAGTGCACCTTCCACTCATCCTCCCACATAGGTTCTCACATGGCATCTGCTCTGTCGTCTTCCCGTCCTGTTTCAATCACGTCAGCAGGGCTAGTCATCCGAGACAGCGTGGAGTAGGATGAGGAGTGGTCATGGAGTACACACACCATGTTCCCCTCTTAAACCTTCATCTCGGTTCCACACTAGACACTAGACAACTCAGAAACTCCATGTATCTGAGTGAAACCCCCCACCCTGCTGACAGACCCTGAGCAGACTCCTGTGGAAAGAATGTTTCTCTGTGAAGAACATCATCTGCTGAATACTTCTGTCCTCTTTCATTCATCCCCTCAGGTATCGATGAGTCACATCCTTTAAACGTGGAGGAATCACAAGTGGGTCTTTGGAGTGATGCCATAGAAGAACCACCCTGTGTTTCAAAAGGACTGGTTTCAGTGTTTTTAATGAATCACTCATTACAAAAAGTTGTGTAGGAAAGTGGTTCTCTGTCTTCATTGTGAACCACCCTCACCCCTACTGTAACACTCCCACTTCAATTCAGGAAAGAGAGGCTTGATCATTAGCTGATTAGTTGAATCAGGTGTGTTGGAGAAAACATGTCAGACAGGGGTCCTCATAAACCACACTGAGATCCAAAAGTGGCTTCAGAGCTGGGATATCGCTTCAGTGTTGGCAACTTTATTTGTATGAATGAACTGTCAAAAACAAGACTATATCATGTCTGTCACTAACTGACTTATAACATTGTCTTCTCTTACTCTCTCTCTCTCCCACTCTCTTTGTGCTCCAGTTCCTCCTTTGTCTCTTGTGCTTTTGGGGCTGAGCCTTAGCGAGAGCCATGATAGATGCTGTGACAGACGGAGAGAGAGAGAAACAGAGCCACAAATAGACCCGTCCCTCGGCCCACAAGGGAGCGATAGCCCCACTTCTGTACGCGCTCGCCTCTCATTTTGCCTGTGCCCCAGGCCAAAAGAAGTTAGTTGAGTACCGCTGGGAAATTAAAATCAGAATTATTGGATCACCACACAAAACATGGCTAAAGACAGACACTCATGCATAAACACATTTTTTTTGTCAGACTGATTTCAGGTGTGGGTTTTATCAAATTCTGAGTTCCTGATTTAACACTGTACTGACTCCTCTTGTAGTAAATAGACACCAAGTGGCCAAGTACATTCTGTATCATCAAACCTTGATTTTGCCCTGGGGGCAAACATAGTGCCCTGCCTGTCAAGTACTGGGTCTGCATCTAGCAGGGGAATACAATGTGTTAGAGGAGCAAGAAAAAAGTCATCGAGTGTCACCGAAAGCAGGAATCCAGGCGATGATAACGAGGAGATGAAAGCATCCCCTGGCTCCCTCCCCTGCAGGAAACAGACAGCACTGGGATTAGGTTACCCACGCGCTGTACCTCCAAGGCAGACTCACGCCGTCACACTGATCCAGGACTAGCGGCAGCATCCACATCTATACAAGAAACTGCAAAAATGGCTTCAAATCAGTGCACAAGTTTAGTGACACCCAGCTTATCTGCCTCTGCCAGGTCATCTGAAGGCCTTGCTGAAGGAAGGAGCTGCACACACTGGCAGAGGATGGCAGAGACTGGCAGAACAGACATTGGCAGCAAATAATAAGCCTGCTGCTATGATCATTTTGTTTATTCCACCAAATCCACTTCATGCCAGTTTTGCATGTGTACCGCGCAGGGGAAACTAGCATTACACGCTAACTTCACAGCATGTCACTTTGTACTGATCTACAGTAGACAAGTGAATGTATGTGTTTGTTTTTGTACACCTAAAGGACCTTCAAAACTGAAATGTGAAAATAGTTCTTAAACTGGATAACATTTTTAACATCATATTGAAGAGTTGGGGATCATCTGTAGTATTTAAATGTGTATATATGTAACATATTAGATATTTTTCTTATTACTTTGTTTCTTTGTGTTCACAGCTTGTGGCATGTGTGTGATGTTTGTTCTCATCGTAGACATCACTGCATGTTAAGTGACTGTTTCTTGAAAGAGTGACATGAGATAAAGACTTGCTTTGTGCCTAATGTCTAATCTGTGATATCAGACAGGGCAGCATGACCTGTGGTAGTGGAGCTGGAACTTGTTATTTCCATCACTGTAGAATGCTGAGTACATTGACTTTGTGGCGATTAATGGAATTGGATGAACTTGTTGGTTGAACAATGTCATTGTGTTAAGCTGAGATTGTGTTCTTCTCCTTTGACTTTTTTGTTGTTTTAAGTGTGTAGATACATTCTGAGTCACCGCTAGATATAAAGTTCAACTGCATGAGGCAAACTGAAATAGCTACATTGGAGCAAATAACCGTCCAAAAAAAGAGTTTTGTTTTATTTTAAAGTCCGCATCATCAGTGTCTTGCTCCCTGAGGAGTGCTACAACATAATGACATAACAAGGCAGGCAGGGTCGAGAGGCTACTTTGATGTTCTGCTCAAACTACAGCTTACACTCCAACATCACTGATTGCAGCAATTTAGTGCTTATTTCCATATTTCCACACTGAATATGCAGTCAGCCATGGAAATGTCAAGGCTGAGCAAGGTCCCGTTATACTTTGTATATATGCAATTATATACAGTGTGACTAAAAACCAGTGGGTGAAACCTTTTCTATATTTATTTCTGTGCTAAAAGTTCTTATAAATTTGAGTTGCTCAAAAACGTAAAAATACAAAACGTTCAATGCCAGAAAGTAATTGTTTTCTTAAGGCCTGGGTTTTATTTTGATATTGAATATGAAAATGTTTATTTTCTGTATTTTTGGTTAAAAGTGTATGGTGACCCGTGCACCAGAGTTGGGGAGAGTGGTGTTATGCGAGAGGGAGGAGAGGAGTGACACTGGTGGAGAGCAGATGGCTAGTCTGAGCTCATGATAGAGAAACTAAAAATTACGCAGGTATTATCCGCATCTAGGCTTTAGAAGTGGAGTTTAACTGGTATAAGTCAATTGGATTGATAACTGCCATACTGGTAAGCGTATGTGAGTTTTGCCATGTTTAAGTCGACAAGAGAGCACACCTTGAGGAGGCCGTGACACCATCTTAGTGTTTCTGGCACAGACTCAATTAACAGCGTCCATCGTGAGCGAGGACTTGGCCTGAGTTTGTTTCCGAGCACCGTAACAGGCCTGCAACAAGAGCTGGAGTACCATTTTTACTTTACTTTGCTGGCATAGGACATAGGCGTTGAATTGATAAGTTATTACAAAAATCTGTTGTGTAAAATAGTCTGTGTAAAATATGTGAACAAGAGTTTAGTCCATTCAAATATTCCATAGCCAATGTGATTGCAGTTGAAGCTGATTTCTATTAAGAGGTGAAGTTAGTTACTTTGATTTGAGAGTGAAGGTCTAAGCAACCTGTTTCATTTCACAGGTAATCAAAAAATGAACAAAAGAACATTTTTTGATGTATTGTGCTTTATGTCACTTTAATTTTTGATGAGGCAAAAAGCTGTTTGAACAGTAAAAGCTCTTTATGTAATTTTACTCATTGTAGTGGAGATTCAGGTTTCTGATGTCATTAGTTATATGGTATAAGCTACTACAGCATAACCCCACATCGATATCTATATATGTTATGGCATCAAGAAGTTATCAGAATTCAGGGACCATAGGGAGTTCAAAGGCTAATTCTAGCTGGCGTGCCTATAACGCGCACGGGGGCACTACATATATTTAAGTGAAAGTGATTATTCGTTCATACATGAGCATACCAGAGCACACAGTGTGAACAGCACTAAATTCTTCCTCTGCATTTAACCCATTCACCAAGTGAAGCAGCGGGGAGCAATGTGTGGGGCAGTGTGTATATCCATGTAGAACAAACGAAACATATGACTCAAGGTTTGAAATCTCTTGAACAGGGGCCGTATTACAGAAACGTCCTAACTTGAAAATCGTCCTATCTTAACTTTATGCTTAAGATAGGAAGTTTCTGTAGTTTCCGGCCCCTGGTCTTCTTACCCACTCAGGTGTGGATGTTTAAGCCATGAAGTGAACAGGGCACCTCATGCCTCAGCAGTCTGTGTTTTTAGACTGTTTCTGTGGGTCCTGAAAACGGTTTTAAACTCCCTTAGAGACGCCTATTTTTTGGGGAATTCAATGTGAACTTTCATTCTGCTTTTAAAAGGTACTTCACAGGCACAATTCTTTATAAACACCTAGTGGACCAAAGTGGTTTACCTAAGACTAAACTCAGATAACTCTTGGTGGTATTTTGTGTGTATATGGTTATGTGTACATATGTATGTCTGGAGCTGTGCTACTCTTCAGCTGGCCTGTCCTTGAGATGACCTTATACTCGCATACACACGCGCACACACACACACACACACACACACACACACACACACACATCACACACAAGTCTGCACACACTCTCCATCCACCCTGCAGTCCACCACGTGATCGTGCAAGAACCCCTCAATGAACAGGCTTTGTGTGTCTGGCTCTTATAACAGTTGTCTGCTCCAGTACGAAGGATAAGATCGAGGGTCTTGTCTCAGGTTACCAAGAAAGGATTAAAATATAAACACCAGAGAATTTGAGCCAATCTCTCTTAAAGCAGATACAGCTTTGCCAGAGCTGACTATAGCCTACATCTCCAAGGGGCTTAGCAATGATACTGTGGGAGTGAGCTTGACTATGCATGTAATTTTTTGTGATCATTCATTTCTTTTATCTGGACCTAAGAACAGGGGTTGTCTTAGCAATCCCACTCTTAAAAACACATTTAAATAATGTGGAATTTTTAAAAGGGTCACAATTACAAAAACACCCCTATTTTGGAACCTTTATTTTTAGGAATGAACTGAGAAAATGATTCCTGATTAGTGGGAGAAGGACATGGTGGCTGACACTACAGTATTTACTGTAATTTTCAGACTAGTGTGTGAGCGTGTTGCACCGTTAGTTGGGTGATTGGCAAGTAGGCTGATCGCTGAGGCAACTTGGCCTCAGGCTGGAAAACTGACAGGGGCAATCCAGAGGGAAAGGAGGAATATTCAGCACTAGCAGCAAGCAGCTTCCATCCAGCCTTACTGTGCATTATTAAAAGCCTCCACAGCACCTGCACACAAATCCAACACCCCCACAGTAAGGAGAATCACACACACACACACATACATACCATAGAATCAACACCGCAATGAGCTCACACAGACACACACATGCACCTGAGCAGGTGTTAGGATACAGATCTGAGATACAGCTGCAAGCGCAGTGTGAGGATACAGTCAATTATAGACGCACAAGTAGCAGACTAATAACAATCTGGTGTGAATCCAGGACTTCCATTGCCTGCAATATATCATGCACAAATGCACACATTTGTCACCGGCCCTCTAATTAAAGCAGAATAAAAGCTATCGCTGTTATAAGGTCTATGAGGGATGTCTAGACAACGTCGCATTCAAGTAGCCCATTAAATTATATGAGGAGTGGTATAAGATGAAACTGCAGCCTCAGTGTCTGCTATCATGTCTTGTTTGCATCCTGTTCTGGAAAAAGGGTCTGCTTTGGTGTGTGCGTATGTGTGTCCCTGTGGACATCTGAAATTACCAGTCAGATCAGATAACACGTTTACCTGAAAGTGTGACAGCACCCACCCAACCCCAAACACCCCCTAACCCCCTTACAATTCACCAGACTTTCTGTATGCTCTTGAAAAAAGCGCTTCTCAATATTTTTTTCCTTTAGTACTACTACTAATACTACTGGTAATAATAATAACAACAACATTAATGATGATTAGCAATAGCAGTAATGGTTGTAGTACACATTTAAAAATACACTGTTGGAGCAAAGCTATACTGCTGAAGAAGAACGTAATCAATGGATGGTTATTTCAAGAACCTGTAGGTTCTTTACCAATTACATGCTTTTCCAGGCGAAGTTATCTTTATTTGCAAAGGTGTCGTAGTAGTAGTAGTAGTAGTAGTGGTAGTTCTTTTTTTGCATGATCATCATTGAGAACCAGTTGTATCCAGTTCTTTAAAGCAGCATTAGGCAAGAGATGACAGGAATTCACTCGCCTACAGCCTGTGTCCTCAAAACAAGACTCATAAAGCTAGGCATTGTATGGCGCTGTATTGTTGGAATATGGCTTGTAAAGCCTGCAGGGAGCCTCTGGTTTTATGTTTCACGACTCAGGACATTCTGACCCTCCCCCTGTTTCAACCCTCTACTCAAACACACTCCACTCTCCATTACCCACAGCTTCCTCGGCGCTATCATCTGATCTTCCACCGAGTGAGAGAAGCTCTTTCTACACGCCAGACGCAGCCTATCAAACACCGACACCAAAACCAGCTTTAATTCAACACAACACATACACACAGTGACACAAGCCTAAACACACATATACATACACTCACTAACTCTCTCTCCTTCATACACACACATATACACACATAGGCCCTCGCTTACAAATGCCACAAACAGTCCACAGCTATTCTCTGCAACGAAAAGGCTTTGCCTGCTTTTAGCCCTGAAAACTCAAAGTGAGGCACTAAAGCTTTCTGCAGAATTTCACTAACAGCTTTGATCCCAGTGTGTCAGCGTGACATCAGGAACTGCACAGTCTGCACAGTTTATTGATTTCTAATCAATGTTCATCATTTCTAGTCCTTCTGTGCTGATCAGTGATACAACTGCATTGTTTCACCCAGCATCCATTATTTGGGCTATAATTAATGCAATCAAATCAGGAACATGTGTGCTTTAATTAACAAAAACTATTTTTCCAAATTGGCAAGTTAAAACCTTTCAGATACAATATTTTTTGCAATGACGTATGTTGATTTTTATAGTTATTATGGTTATTATTATTATTATTGTTGTTATTGTTGTTCTTATTATCATTATTAATTTTATTATTATTATTATTATTATTATTATTAATGTATGCAGTGACATGACGTGTGGGGTATTGCTTAGAAAATCATTGTAAAATCTTTATAACTATCTGTTATTTGTGGAATTCCACTGTACTGATACTGTTTACAGTAACTGATTGTGAATGGCCACTGGTTAACATTATACACGTGAATAAAAGTACTTATTGGGGTTTGCTAGCTCGCAATCATTGTTGACTATTATCAGCTTAGTACCAACAGTGTAAAACACAGAAATATTTGAATTGTGTTTATCTTTAAAATCTATGTGCCTACACCACACCAGGAAAGTGGTTTGCGTAAAATGCTTAAATAATTCATTTTCTTCCAAGAAACACTCAAACTGCTTCAAACCATCTTGTATGGCTTTTAAACAGTACGTCATGTTTTTCTCTTTTGCATGCTGCATAACAGCTGATTAGGATCGATTAGTCTGCTTATCATTTCCTATTGCCTAGAGGATTTCTTCAACATCATTTGCTTTTCAAATGAGGACACAGATGTTGGAAATAAGGCCTTGAAAGTGAGCAGTGATAGAAATGACCAGCAGGCTTGAAGTGGCATTTTAGGCAAAAGGAAATCCAAGTAGACAAGACAGAGAGAAAACTACTGAAGCCGTATGAAACATAGCTGTAGAAAATCACCATCAGGGGAATGACAGTTGTCACAGCTTGTTTGCTTCAAACATGCTTGGAACAACTGGTGACAATTATTTCCAATATTCACAATTAAGCCAAGCTTTTTATTAAACCTGTCAAACTGCTCTGCATTGTTGTGTCTGGTGCTGTCAGGCTGATCAATCCAGTTTAAGTGGCTGCACACTCAATAACACTACTTTGCGTCAAAATATGTGCCTTATTACTGCGCTTTGGGTTTCAGCCTTTCACTTCAAGAATTTATGTCTTATACACACTATCTAGAGCTCAACGATTTCTCCTTATTTCTAAAGTGAAGAGGCATAATTCCACAAAGGTACGACACTTGAGACATCACAAGATCATCACTTAATCAGTATGATAATCCTTATGTATTGCCCTTATGAATATAAATCTGCTCGCTATTTCCGCCAGACAAGTGGGCTGTGTCTTCAGAGCTGTGACTGTTTTTATTGGACCAATAATTTCTGCAAGAATCTTGGGCAGAATTCATCTTGTTTGACGGACAGGTACACGATTTGATTTAGACTGGTTTTATTCCAAGAAAGCAGACCTGGAAAACCATGAGTCGAACTGAGATTCATCAAAGCTTAAAAAGGTCTTCAGACTTAGAAATCCAGTTCATCTCACACTGTCCAGTTCTTATATCCCTACACTGAATTTTGTCAGAATTTACCCTAGAAATCAGCTCTATACCTTTAGAAATAAAGGGGCTTTGGAGAAATGCCATGGAAAATTTAGCTTTGGTTGTTTAAAGAACCTTTCAGTGGATCTCACATGAATTCTTATGGAGTTTTTCAACCTCATCTCTGTCTGTTGAATCTGTAGTCTGTAGTGCTGGCTGACGGTCAATATTATCAGTACCTAGAATTTCCCAGCCCCTCAAAAATAACAGGAAACAAGGAAAACGGAAAAACTCAAATGCATTAGCTAGAAGATTTTCTGTTTTTGGCTCTAAATAGAAAGAAGCCTGTCTAAATGATTGTCTATGGTCTGCGATTTTATGTTACAGATTCAGCAGACAGAGATTAAACTGATAAACTTTAAGCGCATCGAAAGATTCTTGAGGGAACTAATGTGGCATTGCTCTGATGAAGTCTTTTGGCAACTTAATTTTTAGGAATGGAATTAAATGCCTGGAATATGCTAATAGTATGCATTTTTTTTCACAGCAGTGCAAACACAGAATTCATAAGTAGGCTCTTAATAGCAATCATTCTGTTTCTGCCCTTGTCACCCGTCCCCCTCTCCATCCATCACGAGCCCCTCCCTTCCTGCCTGTAGCTGCGGGGCCCCCACCTGTGAGGTGTGTGTGAGGACAGTTTACACAGACAACACATACCCACAGACACTGTTTACAGCAGTATACATTCATTTACAACAGCCCTTCGCAAAAGTAGTATACTTGAAGTTCATTTTACTAGGTATGCTTGAGTATAAGTATAGGACGTATACTACGGATCATGTACTTGTAGTGTACTAGAAAGTATAATATACTAATTTAATTTACTGATTTACTAATATACTTATTTAATTTACTTCTTTGGACTAAATTGGAACATTTTTAAGTTTATAAAAGTATACATTAACCTTCAAGTATCCTGCCTCAGTTTTAGTATAAAATAAGTATACTCGTAGTACACTTGAATAAACTACTTTTTGCTAAGGAAAGGAACAAGTGCACTCATGGCACAGGAGCATGTGTGCATGTGCATGTGCTCCCAAAATTTTATGAATCGACACAGACATGCAAAGGCCTTCTGAAATATTCAGGAGATTCAGAGCACAGGAGATGTGATAGGAATGACGATGGCTGTAGGAGTGTAAAAAAGCAACACTGATTCCTGGATGACATAAATCAGCCCCCTCCTTTTCCGCTCAGCCTGTGAGGCTCACTACAACGTGACTTCCCACCAACATTTCTCAAAAAAAAAAAAAAAAAAAAACAGCTTGTGGCCTCAGCTGCCTTTGCATTCCACACAGGAACACAGAAAGGCGGAGAGAGAGAGAGAGAGAGAGAGAGAGGGACGAGGGAGAGAGAGAGAGATGACGACTCCTGTATGTAAAGTTTGTTGCCTATAAGCGGAAAGAGATGAAAATAAGAACGACATGTCATGTGTATGGAGCTCTGTGAACACATGCTCTTTCAGTTATTAAAGTATTTGTAATTAATTAAATCATATTTTTAAATGAATGACTTCTCATGAAAAAGGTTCTTTGAACCCCTTTTGGATTACATGAATCCATTTCTGTTTCTTCTTTAGAGAAGAACAATGTAACCATCTAAGGAACCATTTAGACATTAAGGCAGTTCTATGCACTTCTGATGACTTTACTAAAAACCTAGGAAATCCTGTTTTAGAAGTGTATGATATGTTCTTTTAAAAATTCTTTCAGATGGGAGAAAAATGTCCAGAATTAGAACAGTTTGTGCTGAATCACCACAAACTTCTTAAGTGTAAAGGGTAGAGCTTCAGTTATAAAGGAACTTGTTTTCAGCTCATGTTAAAATTAAAGACCAAAAATAGCACCAATATACAGCTTGATGTTTGAGTAGAACTGAGATTCAGTAGAGCTTTAAGAGGTCTTTCAGACTTAGACATCCAGTTGTCCTTACACTGAATCTTTTCACTCCCCATTCACACAAACATTAGGCCTGGCTCTTTTAAAAATAAAGGTTTTTGAAGAATTTGTTACAGTAATGACATAAAAAGAACAAATATACCCCATGTTTGAAAGGATGGTATTTTTATAAATGAGATGTGCAGATCTTAAAAGTTAAAGGAGTTTAATATAAGCGGTTTAAAGTTTAAGGAGTGCATAATGTAATGATTCTGCAGCCTACCAATTAAGTATATTTTTTCTCCTAGAAAAATATATATTTGATCCAAGAATCAGGAAGGAGCGTCTATTTTTGTCAAAAACTAAGCTAGAAACATTTCTCTAGACAGCAGTGAAAAGAAGACTAATGTATGGCGCCTTAGAAGTAGAATTCATGGTGGTTTCCTTTCATACAAATGTTTGGGTGGTGCTATGCTCTGCCTACAGGCAAACTTTACATCACAGACCAAAAATGTGCAGAGGATGAGAACTCACCCCAGCTTTTACATTCACATGCCAATTTTAGGGCTTAAAACTACAGCTCTCTCTGATGCACGCGCTCTGACGCACAGCTATAGGAGAGGACAACGCAGGACACAGCCAAGTGCCTATATGCCCACATGTGGAGACATGTTAATACTCATGCCTGTGGTTAAAGCAATAGGCTGCTAGACGTGCCTCAGGAGACCTACAGAGAAACAATCCAGCCCACCTGGAGCTTGTAATCCTGCATAACTGATTACCTCTGGCAAGAAGTAAAATGTCTAAGCGAAGCACAGTTTCCTATCATAAAAATGAGTCTTAATTTTGATATCAGAACACTCAGTTGTTGTTTTTGTTCGTTTTTTGTTTTACTGTGTTTGATAATAGATCCACGTGTTTAAACAGATTCAACGAGATAAAGTAGAAACAATTAGATAATAGAGCACATGGTCGCAGGAAGCATTTTTATTGTGTGTGGGGGGGGCAGCTCTCTACGTCNNNTATATATATACATACATATATACAGTATGTGTGTGTGTGTATGGGGGCTTTTACAGGTTAATAGTATTAGAAAACTGTGAAATATATAATTCCAAAGAATATAACAAAAGTAAGATTTCTGTGGTATATACATTAAAACATTTGACTGTATGTGCGTATAAGCTCCAAACGTCTGTAATACTAGAAATAAATAAGTGCAAGTTACTCCCTAAAGACCTGAAGGTCATCTCAGCACTGGTCTGGAAAAGCAGTGTCACATTAAGAGACACTGGTGCTGCCAGACGGACTCTGAAACACATGACAGCAATAAGTGTAGTTAATGTGATCTATCCAAACCTCAGCAGGAGATAATTTGGTCATTCTGTAATTCCTTTTGTGTCCTTTTGCCAAACACATGGCCTTATCTGGCTATCTAACAATCTGTGAGGTTTCGGCTTGATTACATAACTCCTGGGAGTGGACTGGCATCCATAACAAAAGAAATACCTGACTGGAAATTCAGGCAATCACAGTTCATTGAATTCTGTTTTCATGTTTCATGGGTACACTAGCTCTCATGAGTTCTTAGGAAATGATAAAGGCCTCCAAAAAAAGAGCTTAAAAGATCTCAGATACCTCTGGACAAAAACAGCCTTAGTGTTTTGGTGATATACTCGGAGCGTTCATAGACAGATGTTACATAACTCTGGGTCCAACTGTCGCTTAACAACAACCTAAAGTATAGCGGGTACACCATGTCCAAGTGCTTGGTACAGGAAGTTCAAATTATTCACTTTTATACAAAGCGAACCCAAGAAAGGTCCTGATGACAAACCAATTACACAACACTCACAGGGCACAGGCTTTAGACTGTGCTTCAATCTACTATAGCGCTCCAACATAAGCATTTTTTAAATAAAAAGCACATAACACAGGGAAACATTCTTAGAGAAGCAGATAAGTAGGTATGGATAGTTTAAAAAGTTGTTCATTGTTTGCACAGCAAAAAAGCCCAAAATGAGTACTGAAGAACAACAACAACTAATAACAATAATAATAATAATAATAATAATAATAATAATAATAATAATAATAATAATAATAATAATAATAATAAACTTTTTACATAGCACTTTTCATTTTAGTTAAAAGAACATCTCCAGGACCACAGTTTGACACCACTGATCTAATTCGGTGTTATATTATTTATATATCTAAAAGGATGTATCACCAGCTAAACAGTAAATACATCTACAGTTTACAGGAAAACAATGAGAGAATCGTTGATCGTACGATAACGATAGGAGCCTCGATTGGTTGATTGAGTCTCTCCATCCTCAGTGGTCTTATTGCTGTGGAAGTGGACGTAAGAGGCGTGGAGCGCCCCCACCTGCAGGAGCGCTGCAGTGCAGGCAGGCAGGCTGAGCGCGGTCACGTGGAGCACGCAGACACCGGCCAACCTACTTCCATACGCCTCAAACTCTTTTACATAATGTTTCTAATCCCGTGTGTGGCGCTGTGCCAGCTTGCCCTGAGAGGACCCCGACCGAGCTCTCCCTCTTCAGGTCGCCTCAGCTCGCCGGGAGCCAGGCTGCACACGCAGCTCCAGCCCCGTTTAGCTTTTCTGGAAGGACTAAGAAGGACAGCAGCTCGGCAGAGAGACGGTTAGGGAGCTGGTCTGCTGAAGCTGCCCTGAGGAACTGGTCTGGGACTGAAGCCAACATCCACAGCGGCCGTGGCCACATAAAATATCAGCAAACCTGAGATTATGCAAGCACAACATAGACTGCGCCATCCTTAACGAATCCCTGTCGTCCACATGCAACGCTACACTGAGCTGGACGCACATACAAAAATCTAGTGATAGTACGAGAACACCCGTGTATTACTAATCTATATTCACATGTAATAGGTGAATACTTAATAATACTTAACCCCTGTGTGATATTTCTGTAGAGCTGCCTTACAATCTACACACATACAGATGTACCAGGCTGTAGTAAACTACACTCTTAAAAATACTTCTTTGACTCAAAATCATATTTGGTGCCAGACAGATTTTTATAGGTCTTTTCATTATTAAAAACCAAGTGTAAGAGGCACATTATTACACGGTAAAAACCTTCTAACCACAGAAAGAGCCATTTAAGAACCATTTGACACAAACGTTTTGCCAGGTTAGCTTCTATGAGAACAGCCCATTCAGTAAGGTTAACTATGTTTACTTACCTCATAATACTACATTAGACTTCACCCCTGTGTGAGATTCCTGTAGTACAGCTTTATAATATATAACACAAATGTACCATGCTGTGGTAGACTACACTCAAAAACAGTTCTTTGACTCTTGGAACCTTTTTGGTGCCAGACTACATAAAACTGTTTTTTAATAGTTTTTTTAAGGCCCAAATCTAAAATGCTCGTTATCATAACGAAGAGCCTTCTGACCATGCAAAGAACCATTTTAGCAATAAAAGGAAGTCTCTACATACAACACTTTTGTTTTTTTTTACTGAATAACCTATGAAGAACCCAATTTTAAGTGTGTAATTGTACTTTGCTGTTACATTCTCATAAAAGGCCTGTAAAAATGTATTTAATATTACTATCTCATTAAAACATGGACACAAGTTAAAAGTGGTGTGTTCCTATGAATTGACTTCCTCTGGAATTTGTGTGAGGAAAATACTCATATTGTTTTAAAGAGCTTGTATTCTACATTTTATTTTAGCACCGAAGTCCTCTTAAAAAGTGTGTGGTTAATGTACCAATTTTTTCATGAATATTTCCAACCTTTATCCCTTTATATAAACAGAACTACTGTAGGCTGAATTGGTACATGTATGTAAATATGACTTTATCACATCACAAATGAGCTGTTTTTGCAGGTTAGTTTCCATGTATTGACTATGAGAATGGTCCATTTAAAATCTTTATATATTACATCATGCTATTTTATATTAAAAAACTTCTGGTTTTCTACAATATGAGACTCTTACAAATTTTATGAAAACCATACCATTGCTCAGGAAATCTGAGTAAGGCCATTTAGGAAGTTACACAAATACATTAAGAACAAAATGAGTCAAGAAAACCACTTAAACCACTGACGCAGTCTCAGCAACTGTGTAAACTCGCATTTTTCATTGAAATAATATTTACAAATAATATGAGGCATGTTTGAATTGGGAGAAACGTCCTGTTTGAATAACCCTGTGTGCAGCTTGGGATTTTCCAGCTTTGCACTGTTTTAAATCATCTGAGTGTGGCTCATTGTGAAGCGTAAGACAAGGTTGACAGTTTAAGACAAAGGAAGACACTTTAGCTTTTTACATAAAAGACCTGATTGAATTCTCAGAATGAAAACTGAAAGACAAGAAACACATGTCTGACAGGATAATTAAAAATGTCTGCTGTAAAACGCTTTGAAAACCCTCGATGGATTTTCCAAAAATGACATTGTAGAAACTTTTCACTCACAGTAACAAACCCAAACATAAGAAAATAAAAACTGTTCATAAGAGAGTGTAAAAAAAACCCAACCATTTTAATAAAAAATTATTTTGCTCAAAGTCAGGTGCCAGTTTGTACTAAAGCCACAGGAGAACCGGTGAGAAATGTCTTCTGAGAACACACCCAGGAGCTTGTTGCTCAGGAGAACAGAAGGACTTTCTGCAGAGTCCTCCTGATGTGCAGCTTCTCCTCAGGCTGGCTGTCTGGGATCATTCCTGCGCTCCGGTCAGCGCTCAGACAGATGCAGGGCCGTTTCAGCCTGACGGCCTGCAGCCCCATCTGTGTGATGTTCCTGCAGAAATCTACCCTGACCTCCAGCAGGCTGCTGCCACGGGTCACCACCGCCTGCAGGACAGCGTCCGTCACCCGGCAGCAGTCCTCCAGACACAGCTTCTGGAGAAGCCTGCAGCTCTGGAGCACGCTGATGACATCATCATCTGTCACATGTCCGCAGCCGGACAGGGTCAGAGACAGCAGGTTTGGACACCTTTGGAGTGAGAGAGAGAGAGAGAGAGAGAGAATCATATAATCACATGAATACATCTTAGGACTGCACTGATCAAAAGGAGGCGATACAACAAACTAATTAAAATGTCTTAATGAATCAGAAATGGATCGAATCATTGTGGGATTAGGGATTTAAACCCTCTAATGATCCTCTAAACCCCTCTATAGAGAAACCGGCATATCTCCAACATGATAACTTAACAGAAGACAAAAATGTTCCTTTAGTGGAAAGTGCAGATGTGCTCAAATTATGTCAAAGAACAAAATAACGAAGTTAAAAATGGAGATAAAGGATTTAACAAAGGCTTTTATTATTAGAGGGCCAAACTGTGACACAATGATAAGACAAAATAAATATAGATAGCAGTTATTTAGTGGTAAATGGAACAGATGAATAGAATAAACAGGTCATTACAGACAGATAATTGTGTATCGAATATTGTATGTACTGCACCTGGGGAGTGCTTTATGAAAAATTGGTGCCTGGGGAGCTTGGATTCAGCCTCTTTATATGTGATGTATAGTCAGTTACAATGGATTATAATACAGACTGCAACTTTTTTGTTCTCATTTTACATAGAAACAAATCCTTAAGCTAGGAATGGCTTTGTGTTGTGTGAGTTATGTTTGCTGTTTGCTTTTGAGTGAACATAGACTTGTGAGTTGACTGCATGATGAAAGCTCTTGGTTGATCACCAGAAGCATCAAGTGACAGGCACTCCAGCGCCGACAGGACTGATCTAAGCCAGGCGTCAATGGCACGGTAAATAACCCTCATAGTGACACTGCAATCTGATTCCTCTGACAATAGAGACATTTTGGAGACAGCAACCTAACCACAAACCATAGAGATTTTTGTGGCTCACAGGGGATTTAAAGTTTGATCGCAAAGCCTCTGTGGCTGTTTGACTACAATAAAAAAAAATCCCTTGCCATTAATTCAAACGAAAAGAGCCTTATTCGTCTGATAATGTAACATACTCCTTATCAACAACCACAAAAGGTTATTGGTTAGTGTACTGTTATGTAGATCCTTCTAGTGCATTCTCCCCCTAAATGTCAGTGGAGGTGCTGCAGCTCGTAGAGCTACAAGGCACACACACATGCGGCTGATGGCTGCAGCTTTGGGATGTCATTCACGTTTACTGATGTGGATTACATAAAGGCTTACATAATCTTACCACTTAACTACATGTGAGGCCAACACATTAAAGTAGCCTCAGAGTGTTAAGGTACTGTCCCAATAACCCGGGATGTGGGGCAGCACACAACACGTGCCCTTCCTTTTATTATTACTACTGGCTATTGATGGCACTGACAAGCCAAAAAAGGGATTGAGCAGGGAGGAAGGAGGAGTTAGACTGACAAGATCTAAAGCTTGAAAGGATAAGAGGGCTACACAATGTTCGTTCAAGTTGGTTTTACTCATTGCCCTGTAGCAGCAGATGTACACTCATGTGCAGTATAAGTATACAAGGCAGATATACGTGCCTCATTCCCCAGTTACGTAACCATGCCCTCCTCTCTCATGGCACCGCCCTCCTTTTGTTTTTCTCTCCTTTTTTTTTCGAAAGCACAGGCATTTTTCCAACAAAGCAGCCTGACCGTCAGGCAGTTTCACACTTTCGTCACACACTCATTTGCTTGCCACCCCTCCCCCCTCCCCACAACACAAGCTTATACTTAAACACCATTAGATTTGTCTCAATCTAATTTTTGCTGAATTGTGAAAAAGAGGCTTGGTATGCAAGTGCAAGAGCAAGCCTGACTAATATTTTCCAAAACAGGCGGCATGTACAATTCCCCGTTTGGGTGGGGACTCATTAAAAACACACCGTTTGTGACCCATTGCTTGCCTACGTGTATCATGTGCAGCTACAGGCCTACAGTAACTTGATTTTCCAGTGGCTGACCAGTAATAATGCAGTGATTTACTTATCGTCTTATACTGATCTTCTACTATGTATGTTTTTTTTTATATACAAAAGTGATATAACATGCCTTATGTCCTATAAAGAACGTTACCATGGCCTCTGCAATAACTGAAATAAACAGAAAAGCACACAGGCTTCCCAGCTCTGGGCCAACCTAATGACCAGTCCAAGCCAAGAGTATCACAGTACAGCTGTGTGCAGCAGATGACTGTGGTCAAACACAGCTAGGCCTTTTATTTTCTTTCTAAACGATCTGTTTGGAGGCATGTCATTTTCATTTGACACACTATTATATAATTTTCATCAGTCTTTCTCTCTGTGGTGAAGATCTGCAGATTTTTTTCCTTCGTGTCGATTTGCATAATCAAAAGATATACGTGCCAACAGGTCAAGCCACACAGGCTAGACTATATTCAAAACTTTAGGCCTCAAGTTTTTTGCACATTATATACAGTCTAAACTGATTAGCAGGCCCGCAATGAAGTTGCCCTGCAGCTGCTCAGCAATTGTTCAATGACGTGTTAAGTAACAGTCAAGTGAATGAAAATGGATCTAGACACTGTTATGAGAAATAAAATTAGATCTCTACATGAACTTAATAACACCATCTAAAACTAGCTACCCAGGGCACTCAATGTTTTATAGATTTTCCTTTGCAGATGAAATATGCCATAATGGCATCAATCTGTGAGTGAGTGAGTGAGTGAGTGAGGGAGTGAGAGAGAAAGAGGGAGAAGGAGAGAGAGAGAGAGAGAGGGAGAAGGAGTGAGTGAGAGAGAGAGAGAGAGAGAGAGAGAGAGAGGGGTGAGTGAGAGAGAGAGATAGAGAGAGGGGGAGAGGGAGAGAGAGAGAGAGA
>JBBPDB010000128.1:8236411-8257539 GCA_037974465.1 Brachypetersius altus | reverse complement strand
GAGAGAGGGAGAGAGAGAGAGAGAGAGAGAGAGAGAGAGAGAGAGAGAGAGAGAGAGAGAGAGAGAGAGAGAGAGCATTCCGCCCACATCTACAAAGAGGCGATTGTAGGCTCCACCTGTCAAATGTAAATCTTGGAGGAAGAGCAGACAGGGGAGGAGAGAGGCACTTTAGATCTATCCTTTAATTCCCCTCTTTACCCCCTCCTTCTCCAAATGTCTCTTAGTCTCTCTTTCTCTCACGTTTTCTTTGGCCATTTTTCAGACAGAGCTATCCTCATGTCACTTTTGCCCTTCTGCAACTCCACACACTCAGGCGAGTGTGAGTCTCTCGTCTTTGAGTCATAGCAGCATGGTGGGGGGTTCCAGCCTCTAGAGCTTCAGTAGAGAGATCACTGCTTCTCTGAAACCATCTTGTGCTTCAGTACAATGTAGACGAGCCACAGAGCCGCAGCATGTCTTTAGTAATTCCGGGCTGCTTAGCAGAAACGCCGCAGACCCCTCATTCAAGCTTCAGCAGCGAATTAATCTCAGAGTACACTGAGATCCTTGGACCTTATGTCACTCAAAAATGTGCGAAAGTACTCTTTCAGACACTTACATATCCTCCTCTACGTCAACAACATCTCCTGGACTTCCAGCAGGCTTGTGATTAGAACTTGGGACAGATCACAGGAAACTGTTAGACCATTTCTGGTGGGATTACACAGTTCAATAGGACCAGCTTTCAAGTCCTTTCGAGTTGTCTCTCTCTAAAATGCGTACTTTAGAAATTTCAGCAGACACTCAAATTACTTCCTCCTGCCGTTCCCATTAAGATGTGCTCCTCTAAGACTGATTGCTATATGCTTCTGTGGAGTATGTTTATCTATACCCGCAGGCGAAGTTGGGTGTTTACCATTGTGCTCGGATTAAAGGAAGAAACGAGTGGCAGTCATTTGTATCTTTCTCTCCAAAGCACTCTTGAGGGAAAGTGATTGAACTCCTGGGGCAATATGATATGGATTCATTTTTTTTCCTCCTAGAAGAAGAGTGAGTTTACATCCTGTGGGTTTGAGTGGCAGTCTCAGAACTACGTGTTGGCACAGAAGGGTTTGAGGTGCGAAAAACCTCAAAAACAATTACATTTAGATGCCAGAGTCCTTTCTTTAAAATGTAGCTATAATACACCCATATGGACACCTGGGGTTTAAACTGTATTGTATATATTCTAAAGCTGTGTTTCCAGTCCTGGAGAACACCTACCCTACACATTCCCTGCTCTAACACACCTGATCTAACCAACTGTCCATGCTCCACATACAAATATATGTTTTAAACAAAGTGTTGCTAGATTAGAGATGCTTTGAAGCACATTAACATACACGTCAATGTCATACACGCCTTAAGGCTGGATCTTAGTTGAGTGCATTTTTTATGCAGAGTATGGTTGAATTAATTCAGACAGTTGATGGGGAAACAAGTATTCACACAGTTTTTTTTTTACTGAATATACTTTTAATCCAATTGGACTTTTAATCCAATTAAGTTCTCGGGGACAAAATTATGAAACAGTATTCAAATGGAAAAAGCTACGACCTTCAACCTCAGAGTAACTACAACACAACAATAATATGCAATCAGAATGTTCATCACAACTAGTCACCCTGGACACGTGTGCCAAGATTTCACAACACTCTCAGATTGGTGATAAAGAAGATAAGAGCGAAGCCAGCTGTCACTCAAAAAGAATTGCAGGATGACCTAAAAACAGCAACAACAACAGTCATACCGAGAACAACAAATGATGAACTGCACTGCTATTACTGAAAAAGTGGTTTCTGCTGGTTTCTGAAAAAGAAGGCAAAGGTGCTTGAAGTCAATCTCCTGACTTGAATCTCATTGAAAAGTTTGTTGACTTTAGAAATTGTCCATCAGAGTGAATCTCATAACGTGGGGGAACTGAAGATGGTCAAGAGGAATAGGTCAAATTTGAAAGTCAATGCTGGAGAAAGCGAGTTACTTTTTATTGTATACGTCTCACGGCTATAACTGCCACCAAGAGTTTTACAAACACATTTAAATTTATGGTAAAATTGTGACTTTAGAATGCGTATGTTTCCGTCCATCTTCATAAATACAAAGTCATGGAACATGATGTGTTTTTAAGTACATATATGTGGAAGTATATGAAGTAATCAAAGTGTCTGAATACCTGTTTTCCCTGTGTTAGAACAGGGAAAACACCAAAATCCTCAGAGAAGAGATGACTTCAGGACCCAGGTTACAAACCCCTCTTCTAATGTATGCCATCTCTTCAATAACAATCAGGGAAAAATCCCCAGAAGAAAAGCGTTTCAGATCTTTAATACGAGCAAACAACCCTGTGGTTTCTGCTACTGTTATTTTTATCTGCTCAGCATCTGCCAGATCAAAGACGTGATGATGAAAATAGGGGGGGGGGGGGGGGGTTGTTCAGACACAACAAAAGAGCCCTCCCCTGTGGCAGACATGCTCCAGGAAGTGGCTGACCAGCCTCTCATGCTTGCTGCACAGGTCCTTCTGGAATGTCGTCTTCATCCAGTCTTCTATGTTGCACACTTTGACCCTGCTGGAATGCCAGCATATATTGAGGTGCCTCAGTGATGGGCCCAAGACGAAGTTGTTCCTCCTCAGCTCACAGGGGGAGAAAAAGTTCAGCAGGGACCACAGCTGGGGGTCCAGGAAGACTCCTCTGAGACGAGTGCAGGTCAGAGAGAGGTTTCTCCGACTGTCTTTATCCAGGAAAGAGAAGAGATGTAGCAGGCACTCTTGGTTAAGATCAACGAGGTGCATCATAGAGAGAGAGCGAGAGAGAGCGAGAGAGAGAGAAGATGAAGAAGAAGAAAAAGAAGAAGAAGGAGAATAAGGAGAAGAAAGAAACGGATCTTTCTATCCCAGGCTGAGATTTGTTCTGTTGACACACTTGCACAGACAAACACATTGAGCAACAGCGGCAGCAATGTGGCTGCAGTCTGCTCTGCATTGCCTGGATACCTGACTCCTTCCCAGGCTCTTCCTCGCACACAGTAGCCCTGCACATATATGGTCGTAAAGAATGGAAGTTATTTTGAGAGGACAACAGCAGGCACGGTCAAAAATGGAAATGTGTGAAAGCATGTGTGCGCGCACACACGCCCAGTGCTGCTCCATCTGTCTCCTGCCTGGGCAGGCCTCAGACAGATGTTTGGACGGCAGCGGCCTGTGTTTATCACTCACAGTAGAAGTGTTTTATCAAGGGAGAGAGCTTTTACATTCACCCACTCAGGAGATGGGTGGAACATGGAAGGACAGCAAAGTGAACACCAATCAAAACCCTCTTATGTGACTGTTACAGACTAGTGCTTTTCGAAACTGTAACTGTTTCTTGTAACTTGTAGCATAAAGAGCATTTTAGCACAGAATATTTAATGCAATTCTAAAAATGCTGGTTGCCATTTACAAGAAAAAAAATCATCGTAATGGTTCAACAGAAACGCTCCGGGGTTCGTTGGAAAATCTATTAACTTCAATTCGAGGCTAAGAACATCTTTTCAGTCTCCTGGAGCTACAAGGTTATTTTTAGGTCAGTCTTTAAGTTTGTTAACAAAACCAGACTGTTTAATTGCAAGACAGGGGTTCCCAAGCCTGGGATCTTGTGAGCTGGGTCAGGTATGTCAAGCTGAGAAAAAAAATCTATATATTATGGGGCCTCAAGACTCGTTGTAAAATGATGATCTTTAATGCACATTCATGTAATATGATCTCTTTTCTGGGCACTTGTGTACCTTTTCATTGCTTCATGTTTTATGAAGTGTTTGCATGTTTAGAGCAGCCGACATTTACAAAAGCACCATCTCCGAATGTTCTCACAACCAGTGAATGGTTTTAAAAATGTGATAAATGATCAGATTCAAGGTCAGAGGACACGTGTCTGCTCTATATTTATATAGTTCTGATCCATGTATCTAGCAATGTGTCTGGCACAGAGCATGAAGTACATCTGATTGGTGAGGCATGGCAAATAAAATAAAAAATAAATGTTTTTTATTAAAGGACAGTGAATTATGAATTCCCAGCCCTGCTTGGTATCAATAGGTATGCTGGTACGTGCCACATGGGCCTTGACGAAGCATTCCCCGTGAGAAGTGACATTACAGCCTGTACCCAGTGACTCATTCTCACTGAGTCATGACGTGCTGAGGCAACGAAAGAAGTAGCAACACAGGGCAACGTGAGCTTATCAGCAGGCAGCTCCAAGGTTTTGGAGGTGGGGGCGAGAGAAAGAGAAAGAGAGAGAGAGGGAGAGAGAGAGAGAGAGAGAGAGAGAGAGAGAGAGAGAGAGAGGCAGGCTCAAGTTGTTTACTTAATGAGGATAGTGTTGCAGCCTTAGACTGACACCTGTGTGTGTGTATGGAGAGAGGGAGAGAGAGAGAGAGCACAAGCCACACTGAACAGCTGTTGCTCCTCATAACACAGGAGGGCCTGTTCCTCCGGCCTGTCGGGGAGCCTAGGCTGCCTTAGTGGCACGTGAGCTGAGGAGCCCCTGTGTTTGTTCTGGCTCTGAAAGAGGTCTGTGTATGCGTGTGTGTATGTGGGCGGGTAGAAGCGTTTGATATCTAAAAAACAGAAAAAATAATTAACATAAAACAAAGCAAGATATTCAAGCTCGTCCCACCACTGCTGCTTTGAGTGATTTACGCAGTTCCTATACGCAAGCAGTGTAAGGCCGCTCACCTTCCGGTTGGGCCCTGCTTGGCTAGAAAGACAACCCCCATTATGCTAACCGCTAATGCTAACAGTGTTTCTCTCACTCAGCCGCGCTATCTCTCTCTCTCTCTCTCTCTCACACACACACACACACACACACACACAAATAAACCAATATTTCCTAACTTGTCCCCGACTTAAGTGAGCATCAGCACAGAGAGCTGTCTTGTTCTTGTGTGTAGGAGTCTTTGAACGCTGCTAATGCTAACGTTTTTGGAAACAAAGTTTTCTGATTATTATTTATTTACCTTTATATTTTCATTATGGGTAATGCATTCATCTGAGTTTTAAGCGAAATGAAAGTGTTCGGGGAGCCTATTAAGGGTCTGCACTATAAAAATAGGCATTTTTATTAACCAAAACAAATCAACGCGTTTTTTCAATATATGTGGGTGATATTTGGAACGTAATCCCGCGAAAAGCGGGGGAATATCGTACTGCATTATTTGTGTATAGGAACCACAGCTGAGACCTAGATAGTGGCTTATATTAATTGAAACCATGGCTGAAGTATAGATTTACTTCATCAGTAATCTATTTTGATTTCATAGAAAATAAAGATGACATGAGTAGAAAACTAGGAGAGGACGCCCCTCATTACCGTGCCATAAACAATGTGAACTTTAGCACCGTCTTCAGAAGAGAAACAGACGTGCTCCCTGCGTTGTGTTTGGACCATGAAGTAGTCGTGTGCCTCACTGTACACATCCCGGAACCTCACTCACGCTCGAGCAATCTGGAACATTAATTTCTTTTTTGAGGTTGCCACCGAACATCCTCCCTTTATGTCCACACACACATTGTGCAACTGAGAACAGGACAACCGATGAACTAAGCTATATGTAAACGTCAATGTCTGACGTCACGACAGAGCTTGATCACAGAAGCACTGTTTATAAAAAGAAGCTACTCTTTGTAAATAGGAGAGCTGGGTACCTGCTTACACGCAGAATGGTTCCAAATGACTGGCCCAGTTTCTTAGCAAACCCTTAAAATCTATATTAATGATAACTATAATCACATATTACCTTTTTTTTTTTTTACATCCAAGATATATCTCCTGTATGTTGAAAACCCATTTAGAAAAATAAGTATATTTAAGTATATATAAGTATATTTACAAATAATCTGTAAACAGGAAAAATTACTTAATTTATAACAAAAAATAAAGCACAGTCAAAAATATCAAAAAAATGATTTTGAAAGGAAAAAAAAAAAAGCACCACTGGGAATCCCTGCCTAACTTAATGTAACACTAAAAACATAGTTTTGGCAAACGAAAGGAATTACTTTTTTAAAGCTCAAATCTATCTGAGCAATTTTACCTGGCTTCATATTTTGCATGTTTACATTTTAAGCTAACATTTACTCACTAATTACCTGAATGTTAAATTCCATTATGTCAGGTTGGTTCTGTACTGCTCTGCAATTGGCCATTCTTTTTTTTTCCAAACCAAAACAGCATCAAAAATAGCTTCAGTTCCTGTTCTGAAGGATGGACATGCTAAAACTTTCCATTGCATTTTATGTACTTAGTGCATAAGCAGTTAATACTTTTGTATTTTTTTGTAACCTTAATTTGGAGAAGTGGGAAGAGGCTATAAAACATAATATTTTAGATTAACAAAATAGATGAACATTTCATATGGAAATCATTTTCCAATGTACAGCTGGCAAAAAGGAAATTCTACCGTAGAAATTGAGAGAAAGATGAATAAAATTCTCATTTCTAAACATCAATGTTTCCCAATCATTGCCCTACCATGAAGTTTTTGCTTCATCTCACTGCCAAAACACCTTAACCTGCCTGGTGGAGTTGAGAGCAAAAACAAAGCACCTGCCCAGAAGTCTTTAAGGACTGACCTTGGAAATGCTGCTGTAAATATCAAAACATGTAACCTACAACATAATTCAGACAAAGAACGGATTAGTTAAGGTAATACCAGTATTGCAACACACGAAGTTATTGAAACGCTGACAAAATTTTGATTAACTGGCATCTCTTTACTTCTGTGACCGCATGAAATTTGAAGTGCTCGCAAGTCTTTATGGTAGCATCAGGTTTTAAATCACGTTCTATGTTTTCTCTCATTAAAAACATTATAAATAAAAACATGTCCAAGCATGGAGGACCTGATATTTCGAGGGTTAGGAGACCCTCAGTTTTAACGTCCTTTTCACATTTTGAGGTGGAACTATGTAAGTAAGCAACTAAAATACAACAAAAAAAACCCTATAACCTTTTTTAAAAATACATCTTTTTCAAGTTTAGAAATGCCTCAACACCAACAAACAACAGTAATAAAACATACCAGGTTGAGCCACTGTTCATTTACATAAACTTTTCTGTGGACCTGACTGAACTGGTGGCTAATGTGTGACAGACATAATTAGCATAAACATCAGGTAAGACCAAACAACTCCAAACTCCACATTTTGGATTTCACCATTTACAACAATTCTCCATTGCTTTGTCACTTCACTTGACCCACTAGTATGAACAACACATTCTCCACTAATATAGTAATTACCTTTGGACTTTTAACAAAAGAAAAAGGAATGTTTATTTAAAAAAAAAAATGAAGACAGCAGCAATTAGGTTTTGAGGTTACTGAGGTTTTTTCTGTTGTAGGTATGGGTGAAACGAAAACAAACTGAGCGTAGAACTGCGTGCAGGAGGGGTGGCTGTCATTCTGAAGGCTTCTGGGTACAGTAAGGCTGATTAAAGCTTGGAATCAGTCTCTGAGGCTGGTCTGTCCTGCTCTGTGTAGAAGAGAATATAAGCCTTAGCCTTGACCACTGTCTCCTCAGTGACCAGAGTCACAGTGCTGTCATTAAAGTGATACCAGCGGCCTTCATGATGGCCATATGCTGTGTAGTGACCTGATCCCACACTGCAGGAGACAAAAGAACAAATATATAATGGTTAGTACAATAGCTGTTTTATACTACTACAAGAGTAGCATTGAGAAAGATGAAAAAGAAATGAAAAAGAAAAGGCTTTAGCGTAAGTAAGGCAGGTGGCCATATGGTGCAGTATCCCCACCTACTGGTGAGATTAGGAATAACTATAAAATAATATATGAATAATCAAACGAAAGTGGACAAAAGTCTAAACTTGCATGCAAAACAATACATTAACTTACATTAACATACATACATAAACTGATTTTTGCTTACCCAGAACCATGATGCACCACTACTGCAGCAAGGTCATACAGGCAGCTTTCAGGAAGACTGTTTTCAGGCTGAACACAAAACATAGATTGAAGCGAACATCAATGTACATTACAAGTTCAGGAGTTAAAATACTACACCTTTAGTTCTCACCTCAAGCAAATAGCGCTTCATGTCAAGGTGACGCAGTGGGAATTCCACATATGTATCAACCTTGTTCCTCAGAAAAGCTGTCCAGTGGAACCTTTTTAGGTGCAAACACAGGACCTGGAATAAGACAAATGAGAGAGTCACAATAACAACTGAAAAATACCACAAAGTTGATTTTATTTAGGATTGAGGCATAGATGCCTACCTTAGGCAGTTTCTGGATCCAGAATTTTTTGGTGGACTTTTGTCTCTTTTTACATTTATGGCACATATAGAGCTCCGTTTCATCAAGCTCCTCTAAGTCAGTAAAACTAGAAAGGCAGTCTAAAGGATACAAATGTGACACACAACTTTAGCCACAACAATCAGTATTTGAAAGTGTACTTTTTCTAAGGCTTCTAACTAAAGGTGCTTACGGTGCAAGTTGCAGATTGGCCCTGGCTCTTGGTCCTTAACCCGTTTCACTCGAAACTGGCTGGGAATGTCCAATGAGAGATCTGGAGGAAATGGACTTATTTACCAAGAGTTCTTTAAAATTACACAGAGGAGACAAATTGTAAGGAGGGCTCACCTAAAAATGGATCAAACTTCTTTGACTCAGTACCACATATCAAACAGTTGACTTCATTATGCAGTACTCCACCAAACTCAGCGGTGACCACAGTTGGGGTGCCATTACTGAAGGGGAGAAAAGGAAATTGCATTTATGCATAAAATAACATATACACACGTGCATGCGTACGTACATACATCACACTGTTTAAAACCTATTTTGACTTTACAGTGAACTGTATGCATTCAGTCCTGCATGTACACTTTCCGAGAATCTGTATTCTGTAAGTCATGTCCACCTCATCTCCCATAGCCTCTCTTTCAGGATAGGATTACTCTGCCTTATCGCTCCACACAACCCAATGAACACGCCACAACACAGCACTGTCATTTCAATACACCCAACAAATCCACTTAGGCTGCCTTTCGGTCTGCGGTGGGCTTCACTTGTTCAGTATGTCTAATGTAAGACTGGTAGTGTAATCACAACAGGATGGCTCTGCTTCCAGCAGGGGGTTTTGTCAGAACAGAAGGTTTTGTGCAGGACAAGGACTTTCTTCTGTACAGTGCAGAGTAAGCGTTTAAATTTATGTAAATCAATGCAGGAACAAACTCACTTACTGAGGGATACCCTGCTGAGAAAGACTTTAAAATAAGTAGTCCTCTGCATCATTACAGGACTACGTGGTACTGATATTCTGGTAGAAAAGGTAAGTGCTCATTACCAAATTACATTACATTGAACAGTTACAATGGGCAGTTAATAAGGGCCTATAAAACACAACACACTATTGTTGCTGCTGCCGTATGTATGTGGACTTACATGTAGCATTTGCCTTCTGAGGTAGGGTTTGGACAGTCTGGAAGCAGGCTGGGGCCAGGGAGTCCGTTCTTATTGCCTTGCAGTTCTCTATGCAGGTGATCCAGCAAGTACCTTAAGAACTCATGGGCATCTTGCTGCTGATAACCCCTGAAAAAAACACACAATAAAGCACTATAGGTTCAGATACTTAGCAAGTTCAGAATCAGAAAACTTTAATGATCCTGGAGGAAACTGCTTATGCTACAACTGCATAGACACACAAAAAGACAATAATGTAAAGTATAGTAGGAAGTCTCCCCCAAAAAACACTCCACAGAAATGACTCTGTATTAAACACAATATGCGGTACACACAAAACACTATGGTCACCAAAAGAGGCGGTAATAAACGCTATAGATAAAAATACATTTACTGTACTTTACAAGATAACACAAAAAGGCGTCAGTTGCACTCAGAGTCCATTATTGCATGTAACAGTAAGACTGCACATAAGATTTGTGCTATTGTGCTGCTTAACAGTTTTGCAATTTATTGATAGAATGCAGATATTATAAAATAGATATTGCACATAATGCTAATGGATTTAGCTTTATACATACAGGTTTGGGATCAATTCAGTTGCTTCAGCTGATTCGTTAAATTAACGACAAATTAAACTAATTTAGACAATACAGTTTCATGCCAGTTCAAATTCACAAATTCAGCAGGTAACTACAATGTATAAATGCAATGTTGCCATTTCAAATTCACTTCAACTAGTTAATATTTTAGCCAAAATGACCAAAAATTAAATGAAAACAGTGAAAGGAACTGAAATTAGCCCAATGACACTAAATGAAAGTAAAACAATCTTTTTGTGCCTAAACAGTGCAAGAGGAAAAGAGGACGACCACATTTCAGTTAATATTGCTTCAGCAATAGAAATCACATTCGCTGTACAAATAAATCCAAATCAAAATCTGCACCGGACAAGAAAGTTTCCAATTATGTTAAAAACAAAAACGCAACATAACTTCTAGAATCACTGAGGGACATAAAATACCCTACAGTAGTGGAAAATTGAAACTTACCTGAAACTTGGCATTATTTTCCAAATGACATAGAAAAGTGCATCTGGGCTGAAGGCAGTCTGATTCCCTTGCCAAAGGGAACACAGGGTTTTCCTGAGCTCCTCTACCAGGGACCTGTCAGCACACAGGATGAAATCGGAGCACTTCAAAATTATCATTCCAACAATGCAACTTCCACATTGCCACACTCTGCCAGTACTATTAAAAATGCATTACTTAAGACATTTATTCTACTTAAATAGGTGTCTACTAAAACAGTTTGTTTTTTTATTTGAAAAATGAGATGTGTACGATTAGCAAAAGAAAGGCCCAGATTGCTAAGACGTTGACACTGCCCCATAATTGTGATTTCACATTGTTGCTGCTTTCTGAGCATAACAGAAGCCCTAAGGCTGACAGTCCCACTGGAGTATGTGAGCCCTCCAGCCAATAAAAAGCTAAAGGCATGCCGAAGGGATATGACTGCAGTAACCACTACACTGTTGACTTATTCTAGTAAATACTGCACCCAATTGGTGATGATACCAACATAGTGAAATGAAAAACATGTCAGGTAGTCTAGACAGGTCTCTGGTTTCTTGCAAAGACATCTTGTTTTGACTCATTTCACTGCTTAATGAAAGAGCTAGGCTGACTAGGAATAAATTCGCCTGGACATTCTATTCTACAGCTGTGATTTTGTTGGACCATTTGCTATTGTAAGAACATAAAGCAAGATCTCTTTCACAAAATCAGTTTTCAAGGTTCATAAAGAGTTTTCTCCTCACTCCCCATCCACCAAAGAGGACCTTACACACTGCTATCCCCCTGGCTTCTGGTGTGGTACATTCTTCTTCCTGCTGTTTTCCCACTCCGTAGCGCCACAGCTGGCATGTCTTTAAAGTAGCAAATGAAATCTGGAATGTTACTGTAGGGAGAAAAGAAAACATTTATATTTAAACCAACAGAGAAGCAGTTCAAGCATGTTTACATCAACTGTGTCAAAACCTTCTGGCTTATGGTATTTATTCCTTTTAGACAACAGCTTAAAGAAAGCTGAGGATTTGCCAAATACTGTTAAAGCTTTGGCAAGGTTTACTTTTCCATGGATTAAAGACAGAGAAAGCAGGCCAATCAAGGTATTTAGCTGAGATTTAATGTTCTTTCACAAACGTAGGTCCTGAGGTAGAACATTACAGGCTGTACCAGCATACATCCGTCCAGGCAAAAGTAAGCTGTGCCAGAAATGGCCTACAATTTGTTACTATACTTTGTCATTCGATTACAGAGCATGACATTTTTTATGAAAACTCAACAGTAGGTTTTACTTTTCTTGGAAATGAAATGAACATATATTTATTCTAAGAGACATTTTTGCCAAGATGATTTTCAGCTTCTAGTTTGAACGTAATGACGGATGTGAACTCTGGCGTATGCACTGGTGTGGTTTAACAGTCAGGTCAGCTAGTGTGATCCTGGCTGTGGTCAGCAGGCAGTCAGCCCAACGCTCCTGGCTGCTACCCAGTATCCATTACTAGCAGCTGACTGGTCAGAGGCCACACTTTCCATCTGCACAGCTCAGATCAGTGGCTGCACAAGAGACTGGGGCGCATTCCAGACCTAGCCAGCTCAAGGCCACCCACATCTTCCTCACCTCACCACTCATATCTTAGTGCTGAAGGCTCAGAGCCTGGAGAGGTCCTTACCTGAGGGACTGGAGAATGGCATTCATAAAACACGTGTTGCCCAGGTTGCGCAGGCCAGTGGCACAGAGAGCCGGGGAGCCATCCTGGGAGGAAACATTTAGGAAAATACTTTAGTCCTCAGTGTACAAGCCTGAGTACACTCAATTCAATGCTGAACAAAGACACACATTAGGCACACACTGAAAATGTCTTCCTCTCATTAAAAAGGTTCTGACTGTATTCTGGAACTAAACATTTAGTGGTCTGAGTGAGTGTAGAGTCTGCTGAAGCATTCAGAGCAGGGCTTCACTTTTCCCTTCATAGAGTTTAGTAATGTGGTTGCATAAGGGCAAAGATGCATAATTTTTGGCAGACCACCTGGTGGCCGAGCCAAGAATAGTCAACATCCCTAACTGACTCACTGGCTGACTCAAAGACACTAATGTTGAAATGTGCGTCAGTGAAAGTTTACCTGCATCATCAACAATTTTTGTGAAGAACAAATGGACTAATACTTCAGCAGTAAATGCTACTCAACACTACTCAATATCTGGCTCTATGGCTGTATCATATCCAAGAACATTTTTTGCTTTATTTGAGGATCATCTATTACAGCTAGCTAATGGGTGGTTGTCATACAAACCACAGTGATCTGAAATACATATGACCTTCAGTTTTTCCAGACAAAAAGCAAATATTTAGAGCACATCATGGACCTAGCCTGTAACTCCTTCACTCACATTTTGCAGGAGGAAGACTATTCCAGAGGGGAAATTATAGCACTCAAACAGCTCTTGGTGCTTTAAAAGAGCATGGCTTCATGGCAAAGACAGTGTATACCCTTGTTTTTACACTTATAATAAGCTATTTTAAATGTGATACCAGACTATCTACTATGCATAGTTATCCATTTGCTGTATCTATGATCTGGCATAGATAAATCTGTGATATAATTTGTCCATTTCTCTACCCATGAGGTCATTTCCGTAGTTAAAAACATATCCCCTCAGAAATAATACTTACACCCTCATCTTGCATCTTGTCAGGAGAGGAACTACCTGATAGCTTTCTTTTCCTTTGTCTGTCAGTATTCATCACAGAGCTGAAAGAGAGAATAAGTGTATTACTTGTTCAACATCTCATTATCTACACAGCTCAGATACAACCACAATGTTCAGGTAACTTTACTTTCAGTACCTACAAAGGTGCCTTTCAATTCCCAATTAGGAAGAAATTTTCCACGCTAAAGCTTTTGCTCACACTGCCTGTGGCACTGCCTCTGTCTCAGATAGTTGAGGGCCTGGTCCAAATAAGAATTTATGGCTCTGGTACTGAACCATAAGTGTGTATGGTAACCATTTGTGTCACACATGAACACACCACAGCACACAGTGCTAAATTCTTCTCTACATTTAACCCATTCACCCAAGTGAAGCAGTGGGCAGTCAAGAATGCAGCAACCAGGGGGGCAGTAATGTGCTCAAGGGTACTTCAGTGGTACCACTGTGCTGGGATTAGACCTTCCGATCACAGGGGCAACTCCATATTCACCAGCTGCACCATAAATGACTAAACATTTACTAAAGTCCAGTAGTGTTTGAAAGAGGTTAATGTAATTTAATGCACAAATGAGAATTTAGACGAAATTGGATGGAAGACCAGACTTTTTGACGAAAAACAACATTTAGCATCACTGCTGCTGGGCTCAGAAAAGCTGCTGCATGCTTACAAACAGACAATAGCAAATCTATATTTCTATTTGGTTCAACTATTACTATTTTGAAGAATAACTATTTCAGACTTACAGTTGACAAACATGAATATTGTATCAATAATGTGTTAATAATAAAAAACTTATAACCCACAGAAGTTTTATGTAAAGACAAAACATTTTTTGTTTCTGAAGGTTTCCAAATAACATTTAGACCATTTTCAGCGAAAATCATGATGTAGTCAGTTTGAAATACCTGAATTTTCCATTGCCGATTTAATATGATTATAAAATAAAAAATACCTGCAGTTAACACTGATGGGGGGTTTTCAGCCGTTCTGCAGTTTACTTGAGAAATGTGACTTACATAGTTATGTGAGCTGCACTGCAAGGATAACTCAAACAGTACTCACTTTTCTAAACTCTGAAGATGCTCTCTCATCCTCTGCACTTGGCCCAGTTTGGTGTCATTCACCACAAAGTCATCACAGCGATAACTGAACAGAATACAACAGGAAAATAATACTGAGAACACAAAAACACATTAATTATTAACTTTATACAAAAGTCCTGCCAGCACTTCTGTCTGTCAGGCTTTCAGCTCAGGCCACCCGGTGGCAACAGTAAGCTTTGTGCCAACAAAAGCCCAAAGGAAAACTTTGAAGCAAACTGTTAAACAAACATTATTTTTAAAAGTCAGTCTGGTTTTACAAGATGTTCAGTGCAGAAACGCATGACTGTAAACTGAGAATATTAGTGGTGGCCATTTTAAAGTAAACAAAAAGGAATTCCAATCTATATTTACGTTAATTAAACCAGTAAAATATTTTAGCCACAAGGTATTTAAGGAGTAGATTTTCAGGTCCAACAAAAAGGAGGACTGAATGACAGAAACTAACACTGCAGCTTGCTGGTAGAAGTTAGATCAGGTTTTTTCATCCACTAATATTAGCAAACTTTAATAAAACAATACAAAATTCCAAACAAATTCTGTTTAATCTGACCATTTATCTGACCAACAGTCACCAATTAAAATCTAATTCAGCTGGCCAACTCCATGCCAATACACCAACTTCAACCCAGGAAACCCATCATATTGAGTTGATTAGTTGTAACAGGTGTGCTGAAATATATCCGTTTCAGGAAGTCCAGATGCAGTACAACTGAAAAGATACAAACCAGAATGTGCTGTAGCTGCTGCAGTCCATGCACACGGAGTGCTGTTGTAACTTCTCTTTCTCCAGCTTCCTTTGACCACTTGCGGGACTCGGAATCTCCTCAAAATGCTTCTTTGCATGGCCATTGACATATCTTAGAAAAGACATGTTTATTTATTAAACATGCGTTCCTGAATATCTGAACGAAATTAAATGTATTTATATAGTTATTTTGTGCCACAAATCACAGTAATCATTGTACTGTGAACAATGAGTAAAATGAGAGCACACAACACCACGATATGTTATCAGTAAGAGTATAAGCAAACACTTACCTTCCACAATGCACATTCAGGCAGGTAAGGCAAACCCAGGGACTTTTGTTTGATCGGCAAACTAAATAATTGAGAAATAAATTATTAGAATCATTATAAGCAGGGCTTAGTTAAAGATGAGAAACAAGGGGATGCAAAAATGAAGAAAAATCAGTGTAAAATCTGTAAGATATACCCTATCAGATTTATGTTGTATCTAATATGTCAACTATCAATTTTATGAACAATGATATACACTGAAATGCATTTGATTTATAAAATGTATGAGCAATAAAATGACTAAGATTGTCAGAAGTGGTTTAACTTCATTGAAGACTACTGTTATGCCAGTGTATTATTAACAGTATGGGATGGAAACTGTACAGAATTACTGCTGACTGGATAAAGAGGTTCAAACCCACCAACCCACCATGTCCCTCATACAACTCAAGGTCGGCTTTTTAAAAAGACAGCTCAAACTGGTACCTTAGTCTTTTAGCTTTTGTGTATTTTATGTAAATTTGTTTCATTATCTGGTATTCTAGATAATGAAATGTTGCACAGAATACAACAAACCTGCCGTGTAGAAACAGTATAGGAAGAAAACTATCTAAAAATACACTTGATTTAGCAATAGGGCTTAAAACCATCACCACCCCATCATGCCCCTCAGCAAAATAACACTGTCATAAATGGATTATCTATCATGGAAGACTGCTGCTGATAACCCCAAACTGAATGTTTCTTATTTAATGTTGTCGTGGAAGTGTAATTACGGTACAAGATGAAGACTATTTAGAAATCTGTTTGTTGGGATGAAAAAAAGGTTCAAAACCACCACCCCATCATACCCTACGTACAACCAGTTTAACGTTTTAGCAAGAGAGCTCAAGTAGCTTAGTCTTTTAGCTATGGAAAAGAGGCTATTTTATGTGAACTTAACGCTGTCACGGAATCTCAGCCTATGTTAATACAGAAAACCCAAAAAAGCAGCCTACTGATAGAAGAGCAAGCCACTGTATGTGTTAATATTGAAAATTAACTCGTGATTTAGCTGAACAAATAGGCGCCTACTTGTTAGCTTAGCTTAGCTCCCTTGCAGGGTTGGCGAACATGTTAGTAGGGTGTACTGGTTAGATCCTGATTCAGGAGAAGCTACCAGGCTGTTTAGAGGTTCTCGACAGTACCATTAGGTCTGAAACTCACCACTACAGCACCAGGACGAGGGAGAACCGTTAGGGAACCGGGCTGGATCCACGGCCACACACACGCTGGAGCTAAGGTGAGGACACTCCATCTGCACCTCCTGCACACCAGGCTCTCCCAACACAACCGGAGGAGGGTTGAGCAGCAGATTCAGACACCTGCACCGCTAGACTGTGGGTGTAAAACTATCCAAACAAACAGACGAAGAAAAACAGACGCGCTAGGTGGGCTAACTGAGCCGGTCTGCTAACGCCTTAGCTCCGAATATGAAGGTCTGTTATTGTTTTTTTTGGGTCAGAAACAGCTCAGTCTCGTCCGTTTAAACCTCCCAGTCGTTTAGGAATAAAAAGGCAGTGACAAGAGACAAAGCCCTCGTTTGCCTGCCCTGTCTTGTCCTGTCCTGCCTTGCTGTAGTTTTTTTTACTGCTGCTCCTCTGAGCGCCTCACGAGGAAGTGGACGTGCCTCGCGAGCGAGATGACGTCAGTGAGGGGAGGTCAGTGGGGTCGAAGCGAGATAAATATGGGGGAACTCTTAAAGACGTTTTTTTCAAAGCATTTTTAACAAAGATAAGACAGTATGTGAGATCGGGTGCAATGTCAGTACTACTGGGACAGGGCAGCTAGTTTTGACACTGGATATCCGCTGTTTCACTTGGTCTTGTTCATGCTGTGGTACATTCGCATACGACAGGGGTGTCCAAACTTTTGCAAAGAGGGCATTTTTGATCAAGTAAAGATGCCCGTGGGGTAGTTCCTTCTAACATTTTTTTAACCGCAAAAGTTACATAAAAATACTGTTATTTTTTTTTTATTATTTATTTTTCAAATGGCAATGTAACCATTCATATCTGGGGAGTCAGATAACATTGAACAAACTTTATAGAATACCTTAAATTTGATAAATATATTTACCCCATGAACATTTTAACAAGAGTTAGGCTATTAGTAATGCAAAATGGTCTGTTATCATTAAAGTTCAAAACAAGTGAATTTTGCCCTTGTCTTTTACAAGATTTTCAGAAAGCAATAGTCACATCTACAGGTACATATCATCAACAGTTATAACTAAATCTTATTCATTAATTGACAGCGAGCCGTGATTCATTCTGTAGAGCATTTATGAGGTCAGACACTGATGTTGGATGAGAAGGTCAAGGTCTCAGTTCATCCCAAAGGTGTTGGATGGGGTTGAGGTCAGAGTTCTTCCACGCAAAACTCATCCAACCATGTCTTTATGGACTTTGCTTTGTGACTGGGTTCTTCCCCAAACTGTGCCCACAAAGTATGGCATTGTTCAAAACGTCTCGCTAAACCATCAAGATTGCCCTTCAATTGAAGTAAGGGGCCTAGCCAAAACCTTGAAAACCAGGTTGTCCCAATACTTTTGACCATATGGGGTATGCTTTCACTGTCATCAGTGCAAGGCCACGTGTCCTGCAGGCTGCAGGGATTGGGGGGCTAATGCATAATGTAAGAACACTGAATCCATCAAGAGGAAAGATATAATCTACATAATATGTCTTGAAAGCCAGGGTCATTAACCATAAAATAAGGCACTAAAATAAATATATAGAATTGCATATCTAAAGAGGCAATAATAGCAGACTGTCCGAACAGGAACTGGTTGTACTGCTTGAGAAAGACCATGTATGAAGGCTTAGAGACTGAAATGCTTGATTGAAGAATATGGATAAGATAAATTTTATTATATAATTATACTGTTCTTTTTATTACAGAAACGCCATCAAACTACAGATTAAAAATAAAACGAGATATCTCTGTAGATGCTGTAGATATTTAGAATACTGGGCATACCAGAGGAGATGACTGCTTCAGGTTGACTTTCACAGTGAGTGCTGGTGACAATGGAAGATGTTCCACTGCAGGGTAAAACATTATGGAGAATTTTAAAAGTCACTTTCTTATTTGACAGAACAATCACAGCAAAAGCATATTTATAAACATGTTCTAGTAAGAAATAACATAAGGTGCTGATATGATGTTTGCTGAAAAGGGGAATGAATTGATCTGTTTTTGGTTTTGACAGATGAATTGAAATGTCAGCATTGGTGATACAGAGTGATTTTTGAGTAAAGTTACAGCGCCTGCAGGAACAGAGTTGTCTAAAATGGAACTGAAGGCTAAAAATAGCATTCGCTATATGAAAAATCAGTATTATGTTCTCATCAAACTATAGAAAATCACTTTTATTTCATATAAAATATTTGTGTGGAGAAAAAGCATGCAGTGTGGGTCACTTAACAGCTTTATAATTACGGAAATGCCACCAAATAGTATAAAAATGATCAGGAATAATATTCCACAAGGATGCTGGCTTCCCTCTATAGTTCTTTATACTATAATCTGAAAATGTTATAAAATTCAGATGAAGTCATAACTTTGAAGAGACTTTAGTAACAAGTCAGCATGGTTAGCATCACTGCTTGACTTCACATTTGAAAGACATAATAATTCATATATAGGTTCAATTTTCTTGTGCCATCTCCCATTAAAAAGAAATATTAATATAAATATATGTTTTTAAAAATCAGATATTACAACCTCAAGTGTTATTTCACTTTCTTTATTGTCTTTGTCACCTCCTTTAGTCATCCTCGCTAGTCAAATCCTACTTGTTAGTGTTACAAAAGATTTGTTAAAAACAAAATAAAAAATAAGCATCTTATCAAATTCCCTGGTAAATGACTTCATAGTAAACAGTCAACAACTTTCCTTATTCCTTTATTTTAAAAAATTACATTTTCATTATTAGAATTATGCAGTGAAAAGAAATGAATGAATGGAAAGTACGCATGGACCAAAAGAAAGCATTAAATGGAATCAACTAGAATGAAAAAAACTCTCTATACCCAACAACACTGACATGATAAAAGCAGAAGTGGCTGTGGGTGATGTGAGTGAGAGCTTTCTAAAACTGAAATGATATTTTATTAAAAAAAGAAGTGTTTAAGGAACTCTTGACACCTCACACAAAACAAACTAAACTAAATCAGCATCAAACAGACCAGTGATAAAATGAACTTCAGATCTGTAGGTTTACAATGGAATTTCATAAGTAGTGTAACAACAACAACAACAACAACAACAACAACAACGTACTTCCCTTGCTCGTCACCATATCATAAAACTCATCATAGGATAAAGGTGTTTCTACAATAAACAGTACATTTATTGTGTGTTTAGTGTGACGACTGTAGTGACTGTCTAAATATTGACATGCTTTGTTTTGCTGTCTTGGATGTTGTATGGATTTCAGCTCTGTATGCTGACAATGTTTGTATCAAACTGCACAGTCTTAAATTATGCCGTTTCAGTGTTATTGCTTTGAAGAGGTATTTCTGGTCCAGGAGAGCTTGGATCTTCTTTGGCCTTCTCTTTGCTTTTTTGCGGGGTTGGCCTAAGAAGAAAATCAAAGAAGATCATCATACACCCTTCCATGAGCTTGGAATAGAAATTAGAAAAGAAAAACTGAATTCTTTATTTGGGTATTACTGGTGAAACATAAAAATGAAAAGGCACTAACTTATTCCTCAGTGTCAGGACAAGTACGATGATGAGAATGATGGCTCCGATAATGCCTAAAACAACTCCCAGAATGATGCCTGCAGTTACATTAAACCCACAAAAGACAAACATTTGAAACAACCAGTTTGCTCCCGAATGTATTCATTTTACAGCTGTGTCTGAGATCAGTCATGTCAGAGGTTCTCTGTGTGCAAAAAAGTTACCTACCGACTGGTGTGTCTGATTCTAACTCTTCCTCCGTTTCTTCACCATTAAAATCTGTTCAAGATGGACACACGCATTCATATAGACATGGCCTTGTCTTTTAAACATGAGATAATTAATAAACGCTGCTGTATTTCACACTCACCTATTATTCCGAAGCATGTGCTATTGCACCGTTGAAGATCCAGAAAACGGTTCCCGTTGCCCACACAGCCGGTCCAGTAAAATGTCTTGCACTTTCCATGAGCAGAATCATAGTAATAGCGCAGATAATGACCATAGCAGTCTCCTAGAGTCTTAGGCAGGTGGCAGGCTTTGGTTTCTGAAAAAATAAAAAATAGTTTAATTGTGAACTTGGAAAATACTGAATTTTCATCAACACTGAGACGCTTTCATTTCTTTCACCAGCAGGTGGTAGGCTTTGCTTGCAGTAGATCCTAAAATGGATCTTTATTTCAATCTTATCTTATTTTCTGTGTGTTTCAGGCATTTACAGAAGTGAGAGCAAATGAATGAAGGGGACTCACTGTCTGCGGGGTAGATGGACTCAGCTCTGGCGGAACAGTTTCTCATGCAGTGCTTCTCAGCAGTGAAGCGGTTTCCATTCCCTCCTTCTCCATTGTAGCGGAATGGATAGCACCTGTCTGCAGTTCTATTGTAGTACAAATAGACCTGTACCTCTGAGCCTGTTCCTACATCTACTGGCAGATCGCAGAAAGCTAAAGGTGGAGAGAGAGAGAGATTAAGGAACATAAAAAAAAAATAAAATCATTACAGATCAATATATATA
>JBBPDB010000128.1:8223798-8236311 GCA_037974465.1 Brachypetersius altus | reverse complement strand
TATAGACCCAGCTCCCAACCCAACTTTGTGAATAGATTAACGGTGATATTTTTTTTATCGCCCGATAAGAGTCTCACGTTAACGCAGCACGTTAACACCGATAACGGCCCACCACTAGTTATAAACAAATTACTGTATCAATTTTTTTTTTCTTGACATTATTTTGCAAACAGAAAAAAAAATCTTACCTTAAACCAGCCAGTTAGAGAACACAATTCTTATTTGCCAGCAGCCACAGTGAGGAGAAAGGTCAGACAGAATGATAGAGTTTGGTAACATCTTGAGATCACAATATCTCTAAATCCTCCCAAAAATGACACCTTCATGCTAACAAACGTTTTGGAAAGTATGACAGAAAGAAGCTTTTCTTATCCTTTAACCACATCCAAAAGTGCTTGAAGTTTGCTAGGTGCTACTGGAACTTTAACTAGTACAGGTTGCTGTGGTCAGATTGAAAATTGAAAAATTGAGCTTCGAGAAGAAGCTGCAGAGAAAAGCACTCAATACCAGAGAGTTAAATATGGTTGTAAATCTTTGATGTTATGGGGCTGTTCCTCATGTAAAGATCCTGGAAGTATGGTTTAGAATCATTGCTTTACGGATTCCGGGAAGGTCCAGGATATTTCTAAATCCAACTGCCTCCACCAAGAACTTAAAACTTGGTCATGGTTGGACTATCCAGCAGCACAAGGATCTTTTTTGTGGCATGTATACACACAGTATGTATTGACAAACATATTTCATTCAATTAAACAAGGGTGCCAATAAGTCTGGAGGGCAATATATGTGTGCCATTCGATGGATGGCTTAGATATGATCTGCATGACCACATTTTCAAAATCCCACATGCATTCTCCGCATTTCAGCACTTCAAGAATTCTAGAGCTAGATATATTCAGGCCTTGGACTGCTAAAGAAATAAACGATGGTGTGTTTATTTATTAGCTTCAAGAATTACTCACACATAAAATCTCTTCACCTTAACGTACATTAAATAATTAAATAAACTCCCGTTATGTAGTTACTATTTTGAAGACGTGTTTAGCTTTGTTGCTGCTGTTATTGATGTTTATATTCTTGTAATCTAGTGTATACTTTAATTTATCGGTGTGATTGTGAAACATTTCCTAAAAGGCAAAACTCTTTACTTTGTTCTACACTATAATTATGTTTAGATTAGATCAAATATTTTGTGTGTATTTTTTCAAATGTAAACTGATACTGAAAAGCTTTTTCTTCCCTTTTTCTTAAAACACTTCTAAAGCTGTATAATATAACCCCCATACTACGACCTGGTAACTAAAAATATTTGTAACAAAGACACTATAGTGGCACAGGACGTCTGACATTCAGCGTAACATCAGAGCATTTGATGAAGTGTTTGAGAATAGAAGTCAGGAAAATCTGAAAGACGTGACAGTGCAGAGCTGGGGCCCTAACCAGAGGGAAGAAAGCATCACAATCAGTGATGTCCTGCTTTCTGAAAAAGAAACAATTACTAAACAAACTCCGGCAAACACTGTCCCGAAGAATTTGCCAGCAGAGTTTAGACTGGGACATCATGTCATGCTCTCAGACATCAGTACGAACGTCACAATGAAGTCACCTATGGTGTCAGTTCATCTTCATGTTGTTTTGAATCCCTGAACACAAGGTAGCCTAATGAGGAGTTCTCCTCTTCGGTCTTCCTACTGGAGTGTTGAGGAGATCTAAAGTGCAGCGCTGGCAGCAGTTTGTCAGCATGAAGTGTGCTCTGTTTGATATAATGTACGACTGATGTCCTTGACTTCTAAAAGGGAATGGAAATGTCACAGATGTGAGGTACGCATGCGCAGGAGGGGGCTAATGGATCAACTGGACAAAGAACAGATGATTCTGACCACATGATTGAGTCCCATGTTCTCTCTTATCTGACATTCTTGCACCCACTCCCCCACCCACTCCACTGGCTTCTGAAAGAGGTTTTAGATTCTAGGCCGTTAGTCCACACTTAAACTATAAACAAAGACAAGTTAATGGGTTTTTCATGGAGCTGCTATCAGACTCATGTAGAGGGAGGCAGGTAAGAAGACGCCTCCACCAGCCAAAGATACTCCCAAAGTCAAAATCAGGCCCAAAATATCAAAATCTTTGTACAATTACTAGTTAAAGTAACTGTACCTTAATTCACACATGAGCTAGACTTTCAGACTCAGAATGTTGTTCATAGATTTAACTTTTTGCTGGTATTTTACTGTTTGCTCTTCAACCATGGTGATGTTTACTGAAAATGCTTTCCTCTGTAAAATAAACTGTAAATCTGAAACTGTAAAGGAAAAATGACTAATGATTTGCTATTGATAATAAAGTGGGACAGAAGAAATCTGCAAGCGATTATGGTTATTCAGTGTGTTTGTTATGTATTTGTATTTTCTCCTTACTTCTTTTAAAATATTAGTTTTAATTCCTAATTCAATTAAAATATATTGTATTGCAATTAATACCAACTATGTTTTGTAGTCAAGGAACTCTACATTTTAGTCATTCACATTCAGTTACAACTCCAATTCCTTTTTATGTCTTCAGTTTAATTCTGTCCTGTTGACAGAAGAGCTGGGAAGTTTCATAGTGAGCCTAGATACCCCTTCCTCATACTTTTGCTCAGTTAGAAACTGTAGGCCATCTGCACAATCTGTGTTCACCATCCTTCATCAGTGTTCAGTTTCTGAGCACAGAGCAGCTCCTTTTTTTGGGGGGGGGTGGGCATTCTCAACCTACAGTGATGCTGTGTGTGAAAACTCATACAAGCAACAGACATAGCCTACTATCACATCACTCCAATATCAGTGTCACTGCTGTGCTAAGAGTCAGCCACCACCTAAAAACATCCAGCCAAAGGCATCACAGTGGTCCAAAACCACAAATGATGAATCAAATAGATCAGGGTCTGACAACGTGTTGTATCAGAGGGTCTTCAGTCTGTAAAAGTACAAAAATCATCCTGAAAATATCAAAGGCCAGGAAAGACAATGAGGTTCATCTGTGAGAGCAGAGTAATGCAGAAGAGACGGTGTGCCAAAACCAAGAACCGGTCCAGATTTATATCTTCTGAACATAAATCCCCAACAGACACACTGGACTGGTACACACACACACACACACACACACACACACTTTGTGAATACATTGCTCACAATATTATGCTATACAGTGTGTATATCACAGCCATATCAATTGGCAAAAGTAACTTTTTTCATTTTTATTCTTTTTTTTTTTCATTTTACATCGTTTGGAATTACCAGCTTCTTTCTATTTTGCTGACATACATTTGCATAGTTTATTACATTACTGAACATTTAAACTTGTTTTTCATTCTTCAGAAACAAATATGTTTTCTTTCTGAAACAGTATTTGAACAAAGAAGTCATCTGAGTGCTTGAAATGGTTTGGTCGATGGTGATTTATTATTATTTAACATAGTGGACGGCTCACACTGTAAAATTGCAAGGGGCACTGCATTTTAGTGTAACTGCCACCAAGGTGGGGTGATAATCCTTTCTCAAATTGTTTACTGGTTCTATACATCATAACATGTTAACACCAAGTCTTGACGTACACTCTGTTACTAGCATCTCACACTAGCAAGCAGTTGAGAACAGTTTTAGTGAAGTGTACTGCCATACAAACTGAAATATTTTGCAGCAAGAGAACAGCCTACAGCCTACAGTTTGTCATATAACTCCTATGTAGTGCATATAAGTGGAGCTCATAAAGTAGGACTGAGTGGAAGCACAAGGCAGGTGGGGCAGCGGCGGCCTGGTGGTTACAGATATGCCCCTAAAATCTTGGGTTTGAATCCCAGGACTGTCAGTGGCACCACCGAGGTACCCTGGAGGAAGGTACCAGTTCTACACACTGACCCTGGGGTCTATGTTCTTGACTTCGTACTTATTACACTGTGTGCTGTGTGTTCACGTATAACAAATAGACACTTCCCATTTAAAGTGTCCAGCGAGTGTGAGTTGAGCTTGCCCTCCACGCAGCCTCTTGCTGTGTCAGCTGATGTTCCACAGCGTCCTCTGGCGGTAATTTCCCCGCACTGCAGGTTTAAATGGTCCTTTCACTTCCGGGAGGTTAGGCTCGTCCCTGCACACCTCGGGGGTCCTGGTCATTCATTTTAACCAGTTTATTTCTCATCATGTACCACCAGCCGGTGCTGAAGAACAGGCGGACTCTTCTGGAGCGTGCAGAGAAATTTATCTCTGATGTGTATTTCACCGACTGTAATCTGAAAGGAAGGTGTGTTGTTTTGCTTCCCTGCTGTTCAGAATTTCGGACCTGCTGGGTGTTTTTGTCAGGTCAAGTTGTCAAGTTGGCTTTTATTGTTATCAGTCCGCACATTCAGTAGCTATCTGATTGCTTTTCTTACAGTGCCGGATGCGCAGACAACACAAAACAATCCCAGATAACATACGTGAAGACAAAGTAGTATGTAGTACATTGAATATGTATATATGTACATATGCTCAGTGTAGATGTGCAAAATGTTGAGTGGAAACAATGCTAATGACCACAGCAGAGTACAAAGTGGCACTGTGTAGTTATATGCTGTGTCCATAACTGGATGGAGGGGGCTGAGGGCACTGGATGGGGTTTATGAAGATCTGTTGGTTGCCAACAGGGAGTTCAGGAGTCTGACAGTTTGGGGGGAAGAAACTGTTGCAAACAGCAATGACTGGTCATTTCTGAAAACCTACTTATTTCAAGCGCAGTCATATAACACAGACATGTAGTGCTTTTTTTGTTTTCTTCCAAGGCCTTTTGCCCTTTTGCCCTTTTGCCCCTGCTGTCTGCTCATGTTTATGGCTTGCCTGCAGAGAGGGATCTCAGTAAAAGTTAATTCTTTTCAGGCTCTATGGAGACACTTGTCCGCTTGAGTCCATCTCCGTATTCCAGACTGCAAAGCGGATCCCGTACCATGAAGCAGTCCAGCAAAACTTTCAGCCCTGCAAAGTTGGTGATATGTTCGGACCCACGTGAGTTTACCCTGAACCTCATTTTCTGCAAATGGGATGTGTGTTCAGAATCCTATTTGACTTGTGCTTGGTGTTTATAATAGATGGTGGACTTGCTGGTTCAAAATTGTCCTGAAGATACCAGAGGCCTGGAAAGGGAAGGAGGTCCATCTGAGATGGGAGAGTGATGGAGAGGGGATGGTATGGCGAGACCAGGAACCGGTCCAGGTTAATGTCCTTCAAATCAACACCCACCCACCTCAGTGGACTGATCCAAACAGAACTTTGTATATACAGTGCACACAATACTATTAATATATAATTAAATATCGCAGTGGGTTTTCACAGACATGTCGGATCCCAAAACTAACTTTCCGTTTTTATTTATGTATTTTTATTTTACATCATTTGCAAACACCAGCTTATCTTCTTTTGTGCTGACGTATCCCTTTAGTGTATGTTAGAGTTTGTTTTGTTATCATAAATAACATCATCCTTTCTGAGGTGCATTTGTGACTAACGCAATGTTTTTTTTTTCTTTCTGAACAGCATTTTACCAAAGAGGGTGTCTGACAGCTTTTGTATAATATTATTTGTTTTTTTTCTTACTTTATTTAGAAATGCACATTGACATTTCATAGCAAATACACCACAATAATAGTTTAAAAATAGCCTTATAAATGGTTAAAATGGTTTTTCCCTTCTTCAGTAAAGTTATCCTTTCAGAGCTACCTCTCTGAGAAGAATGTTTTTTTCTTTCTTTTTTTAACAGGGTTTGACTAAAGAGGGAGAAAAGACCAGTTATGTTCTGACTGAGTGCTTAAAACCGAGTGAACCTCACAGGTTAGTTTGGTTGCTGCAGATTGTAAACTGTTGCACAACCCATAAACTCTAAATTGCTCTGTGACACACATAAGCAGTTCAGTGTTGAAGAACTGTATTGTCATAAAAGCTCATTTGGCCTCTCTTTTTTCATTTGTTTACTCTGACTTCATGTGTGTGTTACAGTTTAACACTGTATGTGGAAGTAGCTTGTAATGGCCTGTTTGGGGCTGGACAGGGCTCTATGATAGCGGCCCCTGACCCAAGCAGAAAGTATACCCTTCAGAAGGCTGAGCTTGTCATTTTCAATCGTGAAGTGCAGGAGCTTCTTACTGACTTTGAGATGCTTGTGGACATTGTTAAGGTAAGAGACAACACCATTTTTTTCTGGATGAGGTCTTCACTGATGGGTGTTCCATGTGTTCCATGTGAATAACTTATATTCTTTAAACCCAGGTATTAGGTGAAGGAGAGCAGCGTGGTCATCAGGCTTTGTTCACTGTGAATGAAATGGTGAATCTGTGTGATCCAGCCAATCCCAGTTCCTTTTCTTCAGCCAGGAGCCTGGCTCAGAAGTTCTTCAGCCAGAAAAACGGGCAAAGTCAGCATGTTGTGCATGCCATGGGCCACTGCCATATTGACTCAGGTCTTACCAAAGCATTACAGATATTTAAGCTAATTTATGTTACTTCTGTTGTTTTTCAGTGTTAGTCCACCATAGTGTAACAATGCTGCTGGTTTTTAATCCTTTCCACAGCCTGGCTTTGGCCGTATGAGGAGACCATCAGGAAATGTGGCCGCAGTTGGGTCACAGCGGTTCGCTTGATGGAGAAAAACCCAGAGTTTATCTTTACCTGCTCCCAGGTAAATAAATATCCCTCTCACATCTTCTGTTTGAGTTTGAATGACCTCCTAAATAGAATATACACCTATGCTTGTGATGTGTTTTTATGCAGGCACAGCAGTTTCAGTGGGTAAAGAACTGGTATCCAGGCTTATTCTCACAGATCCAGCACTTTGTGCAGAAAGGCCAGTTTGTTCCTGTTGGGGGCACATGGGTGGAGATGGTGATTATTTTACTTTATTATTTTTAGTAAACCATGAGAATGTTAATAAAAAATGTGTATTTGTAAACTTTATTGCTTCTGCAGCAAAATGCTCCATATGTTTTAATGTGTCCTCTATTTTAAGCCCTTATTACGGTATCAGACCGATGTTGCAGACAGGTTTAAAATAGGACCTGACGCAGTGTCTCGCTGAAACAGGATGGAAACTTGCCGTCTGGAGAGTCTATGGTCCGACAGTTCCTAGAGGGACAGAACTTCTTTAAGGCAGAGTTTGGACAATATTGCAAAGAGGTAATGTAGGTTTGCATTATTGCCTAATTTAATGGATCATTTAAGTGTTACTTTTTACATTTGAGACTATTGGAACTATTGGACAATGTTGGGTCCTTTTTTTTCCCTCTTCCACCACAGTTCTGGTTGCCAGACACATTTGGTTACTCTGCTCAGCTTCCTCAGATAATGCAAGGCTGTGGAATTTCTCGCTTTCTTACTCAAAAGTTAAGCTGGAACCTTGTGAACACATTTCCAGTAAGACCTTTCACTGATTTCTCCCATTGAATCTTCAAACAATGATCTGAGTTTCACTTTTGTTCATACTGCTGAAACATAACAAACATCTTCCCCTCCATTAGCACCACACGTTTTTTTGGGAGGGCGTTGATGGCTCCCGGGTGATTACACACTTCCCTCCAGGCAATTCTTATGAAATGAAAGGCAGAGTTGAGGATGTAAGTGAACATTTCCCATAAAATATAGGAAACAATGTCTCCCCCTAGTGGTGTACTGGACTCATTTCCTACATTCTTTGTCCACAGCTTATCAACACAGTCAAAAACAACAAGGACAAGGGACGTGCAAATCACAGTGCAGTGCTGTTTGGTTTTGGGGATGGAGGCGGCGGTCCCACCCAGCTCATGTTGGATCGCCTGCATCGTGTGCAGGATTCAGATGGTCTCCCTAGGTCACTCTCTGTTCAGTATCCCATGTCACCTAGTTTAGACAGTAAATGGCTAAGCAGTAAATTGGCTCCAATGCAAATTATTTATAACTGTAAGTTACTAAATATGATTTAATGTCACTGAGGTTTTTTTTTGTTTGTTTTTTCACTTGTCAGGGTCCGTATGTCCAACCCGGATCAGCTGTTTTCTGAACTTGAGACTGACTCAAGCCTGCTGTGTACCTGGTCTGGTGAGCTATTCCTTGAACTCCACAATGGCACTTACACCACACAGGCAAAGGTTTGTAGCCCACCATCCAAGGACTCTACAAATTCTAAGAGCATGACATTGGCTTTGTCCCATGTGACTTAAGGTGACAAAATGTAATGATCGTGTCACAGATAAAGCTGGGGAATCGTCAGTGTGAGACGTTGCTGCATGATATTGAGGTGGCCAGTTGCCTGGCCTTGTGTCAAACTGCAGATTTCTCATACCCAACTAAAGAGCTCCAGGAATTATGGAGGTAAGACCACGACTAAACAAATAAATTTGACCTAAGCTGAACTTTGGAGACTCTTGAGATTCACTGTATACCGCTTACCTTGTAGGCTGCTTCTGCTCAACCAGTTCCATGATGTAATTCCTGGCAGTTGCATTGAGATGGTGGTAGAGGATGCACTACAATATTATAAGGGTAATTTTGGGTCCTTAAACTGTACTTTATTGTGCGACACTTTCCGTTTAAGTATTGTAACACTGCAGGTGAAGCTTCCCTCTGTATTTGTTTTGGTTTCTTTTCATTCAAATGTTTAGTTTGGTTTCTTTTTCACATCTATTCAGATAACATATTTTGTGCTTGTGTTAAAGCTTATTATACCTATAAAATGCATTTGACATGTTTTTATTATTCTAACCATGATGGTGAGTTGTGTTTAGATTTACCAGTATGGTACATACAGACTTTGGGGGGGGGGGGATGAAACCATTTTTCCCTTTTTTTCTGTTCACTGTTAGTACAATTTGTGTGTGTAAAATGCACAGGTTACTATTCTTTTGTACTATTGCAGTGTGAGCTGTGTAAAAAAAAAAAAAAGAAACACCTCCATATGTGCTGTAAGTGCAGTAGTGATTGTGTGGCAGCTATTCTATGTGCTGTATTCCAGCAGCTTCACTCCTGATTTAGTTTACTGATGGGATAAAACAGAATCACACAAGCACACTATTCTCTTCACATCACTATTTTAATTGTTGCCATTGTAAAATAATGTAAGAGTGTTGTGTAGTTTAACATTTCCACGGTTTAATAAATTATTTATGTGTTATTTAAAAAAATATATCAGTTTTTGTTATTTAGAATTTGAATCAGTTGTGATTAATAGTGTATAAAACAATAGTGACCTGCAGTTTACACAGACACACTCCCACAAATTGCAAAAACAATAACCAGGAAAAATCAATGACGCAGTCTCATTTTTGTAACTGGTGGCAACTCATACTGGGACCCACGGGTGGTGCAGCTATGTAAAGCTGTGCCTTACCATTGATAACATAAAACTACAGTTCATCCCTATAGGCCAGTATTCTCAGAGTCATACATCCATATCATCAGTTTAAATGTTAGCATATACTTCATTAGGAAGCCCTGTTTTATTAATCACAGAATGTATTCAAATCAGTATTAATTAATCTGTACCAGTGTTTTATGACCATTAGAACAAGGGTAGCTGCACTGCTGGAATTGTTGGTTAAGTGACATAATTTTTTTATGAAAATGTCCTTTCACTGAATTTGTCTTAAGAGATTCAAAAGACTGGGTCAAGAATGCTGCGTTCTGCCTGCAATGCGCTGAGGTCAAGTCCCTGGTTGGGAGAGGGTTCCAGTACAGCAGTTTTCAACACACTTCCCTGGGAGCGCACTGAAGTCATAGCATTGACCGGAGAGGGTGCTCATGCTAAACTAGGTAGGCCTACTTGGAGTTTAGAAAATGACTTGCTTGTTTTCATGATATAATCTGCCCAAATTGCCTGTTCTGTTTAATTTAAAAAGGAGGTTTTGTGATTGTTGAGCACTTTTGAGTAATGAGGCTTATCAGCTCTGCACCTGCTTCCTCAGCCTTGATAAAAGCCCCCAGCGTGGGTGTTGCTCCGGTCACGGGCTCTACAGAGCCTGCGTCTGCAGTGTCTGTAACAGTGAAGGTATTGTGTTTGGCATTTTCATTACAGTAACTACTGTTTTCACATACACGCCGGAGTCTTGAGTTATTGCTGTCTCAATAACAGGCTGACGGCTCAGTCCAAATGGAGAACGGCCTGCTGCGGGCTGTCTTGGACAAAATGGGTCGTTTGGTGTCTCTGCTTTTAGTCCAGACAAACAGGTGAGATCACACCATATGACCAAATAGAAAACTGCAGATCAAGTCATTTTTGTTATATATTTATAACAATATATTTATATCCTTTGGTTATAGGGAGGCCATATCTCATGGTAGTTTTGGAAATCAGTTTGTGGTGTTTGATGATGTCCCTCTGTACTGGGATGCATGGGATGTGATGGACTACCATCTCCAGACCAGGTAAGTCTATGTATAAGGATACACCAGATCTTGCTAGTAGTGCCATTTGCTGTCTGTTTGTTACCACACTGGACAGTTGTGTTCACTATAATGCCACAAATGTTTCCAGGAAGCCAGTAGTGGATGTAACAAGGCCTGTGGAAGTGTTGAGCTCTGGTGGGCTGCGAGGCAGTGTCGTTTTTTCCTTGAGAATCAGTGGACAAAGTAGCATCACACAGGAGGTCATATTGGATGCCAGCTGCCCCTACATCAAGTTCAAAACTCAAGTAAAGACACAATGACCCAGTATAATGTAGCACATGGTTGTGTTAATAGCGTTCAGAGACTTTGGTTCCTTCAGGCCATGTTTAAAATAGAATTCATTTTTCAGGTGGACTGGGCAGAGGCCCATAAGTTCCTGAAAGTGGAGTTTCCTGTACAGGTGCGAAATCCAAATGCCACCTATGAAATCCAGTTCGGTCACCTGCAACGACCTACACACAGAAATACCTCCTGGGACTGGGCTCGCTTTGAAGTAAATATCTAAAATATATACATCGTATTAACTTGGTTTAAAGTTGAATAGCTTCCGAGTTGTATTTAAGTTCAGATGTAAATCCAGGGTGTCAGATCTTACCCATTAAAGACCAGAGTGGCTGCAGATTTTTAATCAGCTGTTTGAAGACTGAGATCAAGTGTGCTCCTGACTGTTTGGAACTAAAACCTGCAGCCACACTGGCCCTAGTGTAGATGGACAATCTTTCCCAGCTTACATGCGTGTCAAATATATTCTAATCTACAGGTCTGGGGCCATAAATGGGCCGATCTTTCAGAGCATGGGTTTGGCGTGGCTCTTTTAAACGACTGCAAATATGGCTACTCCGTTCATCAGAATATCATGACTTTATCCTTGTAAGTTTAAAAGTTTGGTATCACTGGAATCATATGATCATGAGACTCCTCATTCCACAGCAGACCTGTTTTATATTGCTTAACTCCCCCCTCAGACTGCGAGCCCCAAAAGCTCCTGATGCCAGTGCAGATATGGGACATCATCAGTTCACATATGCAGTGATGCCACACACAGGTCAGCCCACATTCTGTATTCACAAAAATATCTCCGAGATCTGGCCATAGCTATACATGGTGTGAAACTCTGTTTGCAACAGGCTCTTTCCAGGATGCGTCAGTCATCCAATGTGCCTACGCCCTCAACTTCCCACTGCACCTAATTCCTGATGTCATCATCGCTCGTCCCTGGAGTGCATTCACTTTGAACACCTCAGCGGTCATACTGGAAACAGTGAAGCATGTACGTAGGTTGCGAATGACTTTGCTGATACATGCTTTGGTGTGTTAACTGCCTGCTCTGTCAGCACTGAGTCCGTCCTTTTGCTCTTTTCCGTCCTTAGGCTGAAGGAAGGAAGAACATCCTTGTTGTCCGTCTGTATGAAGCTTATGGAAGTAATGTGACTGCAGTGCTGTCTACGGCCCTGCCAGTGCAAGAGGCTTGGCAGTAAGTTTTGCTAGTGTAAACATTTCGAGTCCTGGAAATGTTTTTAGCTGGGCAGGTACTGTTATTTTAATGATTTAATGACAAATTCTGCATTTAAATTTGCAGTGTCCACAGTTTTGGCAGTAATTCTAGAGAAAGCTTCCCCAGGAATAAGAGTCCTGTTGAAATTTACCTGATAGAAATTTAATGAAATCTGACACAGTAGTGATGTTATTCTTAAAGTGTGATGCCCTGCACCTACAGTGGCTTGCAAAAGTATTCTGCCCCCTTGAACGTTTCCACATTTTGTCACATTACAGCCACAAACATGAATCTATTTTATTCCACGTGAAAGACCAATACAAAGTGGTGTACACTTGAGAAGTGGAAAGAAAATCATACATGATTCCACAAATAAATAACTGAAAAGTGGGGTGTACGTAATTATTCAACCCCGAGTCAATACTTTGTAGAACCACCTTTTGCTGCAATTACAGCTGCCAGTCTTTTAGGGTATGTCTCTACCAGCTTTGCACATCTAGAGACTGAAATTCTTGCCCATTCTTCTTTGCAAAACAGCTCCAGCTCAGTCAGATTAGATGGACAGCGTTTGTGAACAGCAGTTTTCAGATCTTGCCACAGATTC
>JBBPDB010000128.1:8202822-8216070 GCA_037974465.1 Brachypetersius altus | reverse complement strand
ACAGACGTCTCAACCATTTGGTAGAGGCCTAAATCTCAAAAACTGTAGGGTCTGTTTTTTAAAAAAATAAAGATTGTTATTGTTGTCCTAAATAAATAAAAAATGGAAAGAAATGATTATTTCATTGTTTTTCCTTAGTATGGACCTCAAAGGGTTAAGGAAATACATATCCAAACTAAACACCAGCTTTTTGTCGCTGGATTAATTTGAATGACTTAGTTGACTGTTTAACTGAAAAAGCCACACTCCGCAAGACCAATACAAGTCTGTTTCACTGGACAAAAATGTTTTTGAGTAAATATATAAAGAAATATTCAGTCCTGTTGTGTGTTTGGTGTGACATTTACAATAGACTACACTTCATGTTAATACAAGGGCATCAATTCAGAGCATACCTTCTTGGGGTTGAGGGGCCACTCCCAAGAGCAAAAAAGCCATTTTTTAGATCGACAGACACTTGAAACGCAGTTGACACTAGATGGCAGTGCAAGTTAAGAATTGAGAGACTGTCTTTTCTGCTCAACTTTCAAGAAGCAACAGGGTGTAGCCTCTACCTCCGTATGATCATGGGGTTGTTTGTCCAGTTCAGCAATCAGAACTGTCTGTAAGATTTATCTAAGCTTTTCATTTATAATGGCTTTTATCTATGTGGAGCAACACGTAGTTTTTCATTTTATTTCCACCATATTTTACAGCTTTTGCAGGCTTTTGTTGCACGGAACCAATCACTTTATCAAATATTAATAATAAATTTGGATATTAAGAATCAAATGAAGTCAAATTAAGTGCCTTTCCTATAAATGAGCTAACCAAGCATGTATTTTCAGCTTAGATTGTTTAGAAATAGCTTTTACTTTCGCTGAGCTCTTTTTCATCTGAAAAAAAATGTTTGAGTGGGCAGTTTGCATATGAGCTGTTGCATTAATAATACAATCTAATGCAGGTGTCTGACTTTATGGTGACAAGAAGAAGGGAATTTAAGTTATTTCTAAAGAAAATGCATGTTTAACTGTCAAAAGTGCGTTTCTGCAAACGTATGTTTTTGAATTATGTATGTTTACATAATTAATGTTTACAAACGTATGTTTATCTTAATTATAAATACGGTTAGTTAATAAAATATTTGGTAAAAACCAGTGTGAAGCTTAAAAAGCTCTTCATAGCTGCTGAATAGCAAAGCCAAATGCTTCAATTTCCGTTTGTTCTCACTTTCTTGTCATTTAAATGGATTAAAGCTTTGTGTCTATTTGGCTTACATTTGCAGTTTGACCCTTGAGGTACACGCTTTCTTTAGATTTATCAATATATGGCTCTATTATGTGTCCTTCTCATATCAAGATTTGGGATCAAACAACCGATGGCCTTAATCATGAATCATCATTGCATTCTTTCTTCTTGTCAATTTAAATAAAAAATCTTAGGCCCTTGAAAAAGATCCGATTCCACCGTTTGTGTAGAGATCATCACATAGATTTCATTGCTGGAAGAAAAGTGCAAGTTTTGCCTTTTCCATTGCAGTCAAAACAAACACAAAAGACGAGCGAAGAGCTCGTCATGTGACAGAGGACGAAATAATAAACGAGTCGTATTTATCTGAGTCATTAATTTTCCGTGGGGCGGCGGTCTCTGTGTCTTTAATTGAGGATGGGAAGGGAGAGGCTGCGCGTTCACGAGCCCACCCCATTCCACCATGGAGGCGGGAGCGCGCACGGGTCTGGGCTCAAACTCGATCAGAAGAGGACAGGAGAGCCTACGGATTGCTCAGCGTTCGGCTGACACTAAAATGTCTCATCTGCTGCCCATCAGCAAACCCAGCTTCGTCTTCCAAAGTGGCGCAGGAGTGCGCAACATGCGCTGGGACCCTTCTGCTAACCACATCTAGGCATTCTCCTCATATTTGACCAAGTATCGATTCCACTTATTTCTGTACGAGGAGTGGAGATACCCACGCGCGCAGGTAAGGCTGTATCAGAGTTTAACCACGGCCTTTCTCAGCATTCTTGGTAGCATAAAGCGTAAAGATCCAAAACATGACACTAAACGGAAATAAAGTTGTATTTGAGAGCTGAATGCAAGTGATGCACAATATAACCGAGCTGCATTGGCTTAAACGATATGTGTACCCGGTTTGAGCATACTTTCAAATGGCAACGATGAATATTGTAACTTTTTTTCTGCAAAGAAATGGTCCGCATTAGGGCGTGTTCGGCACCATGGATAGGGCTGGAGTGGAACGAAGGGATCGTGCGCTCTTGGATCATTTAGATTGTAGGAATTACGCACGGACTCCGTCTATCCTGTTTCTTTACGTTCTTTCTGCATGTATCTGTTCATTTGCTAAAACAATATTGAAATATATTCAGTATTTTACCCACAAGAGCTTTAAACCAGTAAACTCGTGTGATCCCGTGACTCGTACAGAACCTGTGCAAATATGAAGTTTTCAAATATGACCCAAAACAGCTCGACTGTTATGAGAACATTCATTTGAATTCATATCTTGCTAAGAAAGTAAAGTTATTAAGGTGCAACAGGGTGTTTGCCATCAATGAATTGCTGAATTAGTCTTGCCTCGGAATTGCTGAATTGAGTTTGAGAGCTAAACACTATTCCTCCAATCTTTAAACTCATCCCCATCACTGTAAATGTGTTCTATGCAGGTGCTGAAAATGGCGACCAGGTACCTGCTGCTCCTTGCCCTGGGGACCGCAGCGATTGTCAGTGTGCAGTGCTGCCCTGAGCAGTGTACCTGCTCCGATAAAAACCCCCATCACTTTGTGGACTGTGCTTACAAAGACCTTCTGCAGGTGCCTGTGGGCTTGCCGTCCAATGTGACGACTCTCAGTCTTTCAGCAAATAAGATCCAGGTGCTGAAATCCAAAAATTTTGTAAATGTCACTCAGGTGAGCTCCCTTTGGCTTGCCCACAATGAAATTGTCACCATTGAGAGGAACACGCTGGCTCCGATGTCCCAGTTGAGGAACCTGGACCTAAGCCATAACAAGATTGTGAATTTTCCATGGGAGGATCTCGCCAACCTCAGTGCCCTTCAGCTGCTGAAAATGAACCACAATGAAATGGTCAGCCTGCCCAAGGACGCTTTCACCAACCTGAAAGATCTGCGTTCGGTCCGCATTAACAACAACAAGTTTACGACCATTGCAGAGGGGACTTTTGATGCTCTCACCTCCATGGTGCACCTTCAGATTTACCTAAATCCTTTCACTTGCTCTTGTAAGCTGGAATGGATGAGGGACTGGATTGTTCAGTCTAAAATCTCCATCCCAGATCAGAACAACATTTTGTGTGAGACTCCTAGCCATTTAAAAGGTATAGAGGTGACCAAAATGCCCAAACTGGACTGTCAAGCCCCAACTGTTACCATCACCTACCAGCCCAACATTCAAAGCACAGAAATATATGAGGGGTACACGGTCATCTTGAACTGTGAAACTAAGGGGAACCCGAAACCTGCTGTGGAGTGGGAAATATTTGCAGGAAATCAACTGTTAACGTTCATGCTGCCCTCCATTGTTGAAAAAAGAGAGGTCCCTATTAATGGGCCACCCACTAACTCCAGGTTCCTTATCTTTCAAAATGGCACCCTGATTATTCCTCACATGAGCAAAAAAGAAGATGGAAACTACACCTGCTCTGCAACCAATGACATGGGCAAAGCTGAAAGTGCAGTGAAGCTCATCATGGCTAGTGCCACAAAACATACAATCAACTCAATACTAGACACAAAAGCAGGTATTGTGCCTTCTGGAAGTAAGCCAGGCCCAAAGAGCTCCAAAAACAGTGTGATCAATACGTGGCCCAAATATGAGAAGACCAAAATCCTTCCAACTGGAACATCATCCATCACGATTCACACTGAACAAGTTAATGAGGGCGCTGATGTTTTGCCATTTGCCAGCAAGTGTGGAATAAGTGATGGCACACAGTATATATCTAACCATGCTTTCAACCTGAGTTTGGATGATCTTAAGCAGTATACCTTTGACTTTGGGGTGATTGCACTGGAGGTGTCTGAAACTGAGGCTAAAGTCCAGCTTAACCCCCTTCAGATGGCTAATGCCAAATCCAACCTTCATCTCAGCCAACCTCAAGACCTGGAAACTGTGAACAAAGAGTCGTTCACTCTTTACCAGACATCCAAGAAGTCCCCTGTGGACATGCTGTACGTATGTGTGAGCACTGGCAACGGACACTCTGTGGTCCAGTGGTCCAAAATAGAAGAGGGTGTCAACACCTATCGCTTCCAAGGCTTAAAGCCGGGCACTAATTACACCTTGTGCCTCACGTACGGGGGGCAGGACTGTCAGGTTCAAGTGGTCTTCACGACCAGGAAGAAAATCCCATCTTTGCTTATCATACTGGTGGTCAGCATTTTCTTACTGGCTTTGGCCACCGTGCCCTTGCTGGGTGCCACCTGCTGCCACCTGCTGTACAAGTACCAAGGCAAGACCTACAAACTGATCATGAAGGCTCAGAACCCGGATCAGATGGAGAAGCACATAGCCACGGACTTCGACCCCAGGGCGTCTTTCGTGGAGTCCGAGAAGAACTTCAATCCCAGCGAGCTGGGCGAGGGAGAGGGGGAGGGGGAGGCCGGGGGCGAGGAGGCGGAGAGGGAGGGGGAGGGCGAGGAGACTGAGGGCAGCGTGGTGGCCGAGTCCCTCCCAGAGTCCCAATCTAAAACGCAGGAGGAGTTCGAGGTGGGCTCCGAGTACAGCGACAGGCTGCCCTTAGGGGCCGAGGCGGTAAATATTTCTGAGGAGATCAACGGCAACTACAAAGAGCCGCGCTGAGACTGGAGTTCTCGCCAAGGGACGGGGTGTAAAATACTTTCCTTTTCGAACACATTCCAGACCAGGTCAATACCGACCCCCCTCATATCATCGTTGTCGAGAGGTGCACCACTCGGTTTTTACCTCAATTTAGCAGCAAAAATGTAAATAATTTCTTATCGAGTCGCATCCACAGCCTACAGCTGCGAGCCAAGGGACCGTCCTCCTACAAACCTCAGACTGAGCCGTGCGTCCAGCCAGACGCCCCTCACAGTCAGGGCATCCAGTGGTCCTCCAGTGAGTCATCAATACATTCAGAGGGGGACGCATTTCACTTTCACTGTACACACACGACATGTGCGCGTCTCTAAACAAAAGAGTGAAAAAGAGAGAGAAAGCAAGAGTCTTCATGTGTAATGTGTGAATGTCAGGGAACGGGTGCTCCAGATGAATCCTTTCGTCTCTCCGGATGAACTTGAACGTGTCCTTTTTTCCCTCTGCTTTGAGAAAAACGTGTTCGTGGCATGTCACGCGTCCGTTTGTGCAGGTGTTTTATTAGGCTGTAGGACGGTAGATATTCTCAGTGTCGAAATGTGGTTGTAAAGACAGTTAATATGAATAAGATGTGCTCTTTTTTTCCTTTTTCTATTCCTTTTTTCTTTCTTTTTTTACATGGCTCGCTGTCTCAGGGGTCAGCGAGGGTCCTGTACATTCTGGTGATTTCGTGTCATGTTTTAAAAAGTAAAATAAAAATAATAAAAAAAAAATCTTCCGACCTTGCAAAGATTTTGATATGATTTTATGTACGTGAACTTAATAAAAATTGTGAAAGAAACGGAGATACATCTGAGTGATTTTTTACCCGCGGTGCGTTTTAATGCCATGTGTTCATGAGCGCGCTTCTATTGAAAAGAGAAGATACGAGAAGCTCGAAGATGTATTTTTTTTATCCTGATATAATAATGGGTAAAGCCCTAATTCTGGAGGTCAACGAGCAAACAATTCAGAAGGAAAGCAAAAAAAGAAAAAAAAAATACAAAAAAAATAAATAAATGAAAACCCCACCATAATATAATATCCCAGAAATATCCCAACATAATACAAATAATATTCAAAGAAAAAAATAAGTTTGGAAATATCGAAAATATTAAATATTGGCTCCCCTTAAGTGTAAAAGTCGCAGGGCGCACAGATCTCCGGTTTGGAGACCCGAGCGCGTAAAAGCAGTGAAATTCACGCACTACTGAGAGAGCGGCTGTATTCTCTCTGTGAGCGGCGCACTGAGTGTTTTAGCGAGGACCCCGCTGTCCTCTGTTTCTGGTAAGAAACGACTGGAAAGACATGAAGGAGGTCTGACTGACTCACGACAGGCATTCATCGGCCAGACCAGCCATCATAACATCAGCTCCAGCATTTTATCCTAGAACCAGTTCTGGATGCTGCCAGAAACGAAAGAAAGAAAAAGAAAACAGTAAGAAAAGAAGAAAAAAAAAGTAAGAAAAAAAGTGAGAAGAAAGAAAAGGAGGAAGAGAGAAAAATAGCAATGAAAAAATAAGAAAAAAAAGAAAGGGAGCAAGAAATAAAGAGATAAAGAACAAAACAAAAATCAAGAAAAAACAAATGAATAAGGAAAAATAATGGAAAAGAAAGGAAAATTAGGGAAAGAAAGATAGAAAGAAAGAAAGGAAAAAGGAAGAAATTATAGGGAAAGAAAGAAAGAAAGATGAAAGAAGCAAAAGATGCAAGGCTCTGGTCAGGTTGTCTCTCCAGCCAGTGGCCTTCAGGAGAATCAGAACAATAAGGATTAAGAGCAGTAAAGGTGTGTATTTATACATTCTCTTTCCTGATTGAGCGCAGGCGCGGTGTGCTGATGAGCTGTTCAGCCTGCAGAGCTGCCGCTTCTTTGTTTAAACCAACAAGGCTGCCGAGGCATCATTTCATTGCTTTTATTTTAGTTTTTATATTAGTTTTCCTTAAATCACAAACTGATTCATTCATTCATTCATTTTATCCAAAAGTGACAGGAGGCACCTTTGAAGCTAAATAAACCGTGAAGTCACATTCTGAGGGGAAAATATCAGAACCCCTCCAAAAGATGTTTCCAGCTGTTATTTTGAGAAGCAGGATCAGATGGAAGCCTACAGTGATCTGTGTGTTATATCAAAACAACAAAAAGATGGAGAAGGGTAAAGACGGTCCACTTAAACAGAACAGCTCAGAATGAATGTAAGCGATAGGTCAGTTTTTTTTCCATCATCAGTGACAATTAAAACTCATGGAAATGAATAATTATTCATTTGTCACAAAAACACACCCTGTACAATCATAAATATTCAAGCAATCTAGCCACCTCACACACGTGGTTATATCAGTGCTGTACGAAATTTCCTGATAAACGTATTCATTCTGGACAAAATGCAGACAGATATTAAAAAAAAAAAGAAACAAAGGAAACAGTGCATCCATGCATCCAGACAAAGACACTCTGCAGTTCCTCCTGAGGCACTGACCGATAAGTGCACTTATCCAGGACAAATGCAGTTCTACACAGGAACAAGTAATACTATCATCGTAATCTGGCAGATAACCAGTGTGGTGTATTAGAAGCCTGGTGGCTGGGGTGGGGGGGTCTCTTTCTGTGTTATCACTTCCAGTCCTTAATTAGAGGCAGCTCCTTCTGCCTCTTTGCTGGCCTCCGTGGTGCTCCCCTCCTTTTTGCTGCCTTCCTTGGAGCTCCGGTTGAGGGTCCCGTTGATGAAGCTCTCGGAGCTCTGTCGCTGAAAGTGCTTCCTGGATCCCACCAAGGACGGGTTATTGACCAGAGTGTAGAGTAGATGCCAGTGTCCACGTGCCCGCTTCCCATTGGACACCTTATTCTGTTTCTTGTCCTGTGAGACCAGCTGGATTCCTGCAAATGTTAAAGCGTCAGAAGATCTAAAATTAGTCTCTGTTACGTAGTTGTTTTTGTAGGTCAAGTATAAAGTATGCATAATGTTGCTGTCAGCACAGGACCCTTCAAAAGGAAAAAAAAATCTAACTGGAAGTACATGGGATTATTATTATTTTTTTCAAAATAATTTTGTATCTTTTCTTTGGGCAGCTGGCATTTCTACAACAAAAGAAAAAAAAATCTACTACAAAAAGGGAAAAAAAAATGACAGCAACAATATGTACCAAACTCCATCAGACGGTGCATCATTTCGAGCGTCTCTTCTTGTTTTAATGTGATATATACACACGAGAGAATGGATTCACATCTCAAGTACTGTTAACGTATTTAAAGTGTGAAACACTTTACACAGTCCACCGCAATGCAGTAAATGAGGGTCATCTGAGAGCGACTGCTTTTACAGAAAGCCATAATGTAATCTTTCAGGCACAGTCGGGCCATATTGAGCCTGCCATTACCACGCTGAAGACACAAGCCCTCTGGGCTGCATAAATATGAAACAGTCAATTAGAATGGTCCATCTGTGTAATCCACCGGCCTAATGCTAATCTCTCCTGCACAATAGACCTCTGTTTGATGTGAATTATTACTGTATCTAATTGTGAACAAGCCCAACAAATATTCCCAATTTGGAAGGCAAAGCAATCTGTTCATGCCTCTAAATTCTAAGAGAATTTAATCCATAGACTTTAAAGCTGCATGTTTGCTATAGCATGCTCACCATCTGCCTTCACTGACAGTCTGTTAACTTCTTCAGAAGCTGACATCTGTCGTCACCTTCTAGTTCCATGGTTTCCACACAGGGTGAAAGTGCAAGGTTATTTTTATGTTGGGCGATGTGAACGGCATAAAATAATAATAAAAAAAAATCTCATCAGTCCTGGACTGCAGATTGGACTGTGCAGCTGGGTGTTTGCACTATGAACAGAGCTGCTTGGTCTATGACCAGTCTGATTGAGGGCAACAGTAGAGGCCAAAGAGACTCATTGCACATTATGGCCCAATTTATACTGACAAATTTAATCAGAATAGATATGCTCGCTTGGTCCGTGCTAGACAGCGTGATGAGTCAATTACGTTTTAAACAAGGCTGGCCAGCTGCCTGCAAACACAGCCTGCAGGGCCCTGGAGGAATCAAGTACAGATGTACTTGTATTCCTGCCTCACTATGGAGGACACTGTCTAATAATACAGCAACACTGATCCTATTGTACAACATAAAAATGGAAAGGTAACCTGGCATCATATTTTGTGTTTGTATTGCATATAATTACTCTGGTTGAGTTACACAATACAGTATAACTATTACTGCGATCTCAATATGGCTATCACAGAAATAAGCAATAAGCAAATTATCCTCTGAATAAAGTGCTGTGCGCATGCTGATCAATTATAGATGCTACATGGCATTCACACAGTCCTGTTTTGGTGATTGTGTGAATGCCATGTAGCATCTATAAACAGGAGGTAATTGAAGTCATAAATTATCACTTAAAAACGGTTCACTGATGTGTTTTCAGTATATTGGAACTGCAATAGCAAATGCAATGTGTTGCAATATAATTGATATTTTCCACAAACAAGAATACCGAGGCCCCCCTAAGTACACCCTTCTTATTGATAGAGTGATAATTAGCTCCATTTGGGAATAGCTAACTTGAGCACATTTTTTGGCTCTTTTACACACTTCAAATATGGCCATTTTTACCTCTTTAACAATATAACCCAATACTGTTCAGTCCTATTGTATGGTTAATAAAAATAAAAGAATAAACAAACAAAAATGAATTCAGAAAAGTCCCTACTCTCTGTGCTAATAACCACAGACTCATTAAAGATCAGCATCTTGATCAGCAATGAAATATGAGCTATCCTACTGTAAGGAAGGTGCATGTAAGAATCGAGCCACGCACCTTCCTCAGGATCCCGCGGCGCCTGTCCAGAGCCTTTATCCTGACTTGAAGACTGCAGCAGCAACCCGCAGAAGGCCTTCATTACCGGGTGAGACTGGCTGACCTCAATCTTCAGGTAATGAGCATAGCAGCGATAGCCTATTGAGCGACACCAAGGGTAAGAGCTGAACTGGGGAAAAAGCAATCTCCAGACTATCACGTGCTATTGTGTACAATGGTAATTCAGTCTGCACTTGCATTATACTTGCTCTCCAGCTGTGCAGACCATTCATATCAAGTCAGTGTTGGTTTTATGTTAGGTGGAGGACTTGAATTTCACAGCCTTGAAAAGTATCGAAAATGAGGGATTTGCCTCTGTGTTACATTTGTATATGTGATATTTATATATATATATATATATATAATACAAATTCACATCTATTTATACAAATGTAGCACACATCAGAAAATGTGTGAATATGTATGTATATATATTTAAAGTATTTACATTTGTGTGTGTACATTTACACACACACACACACACACACACACACACACACACACACACACACACACACACCACCCAAGGAACAGACCACGACATGGACACCCCCCCCCCCCCAAAGCCCGACGCGCCACCACCACCACAAAGGATGTGTCCTTATTTCTACTTAACATCAACAAGGGGCATTGAAATATATGAGCATGACTGCTTTAATTTTGTTTTTGCCTGCTTAAATATCCTGGTTGGCTGTATAACTAAATAAAAAAATAACAAGAAAAGAAAGACCCTTTAGCTGACTGCCATTAATTAGTTTCCCCTATAGCTGACACACCTGGGTCGAAAGCCTCCACGCTGCGGTTGAGAAGACTGATGTCCAAACGGCCCAGGTGGACAATGTTGAAAAGAGCTGTGATCACCAACCTCCAAATGCCCAACAGCACACCCACCAGGACATTCACTGGGAACAGCAGGTAGGTCAGAAGGAACAGACCGCCCCTGCAGACACCAACAAAGAAGCAAAACTGCTTACTAGATGATTTATATTAACATGGTCACAAGTTAATTTTAAATTGCTTTTGAAACTGAAAGCCATGTCTTGGAGAAACTGTACCTGTTGTTAAGGTCTCGTGTTCCAGCTTCCTTTTTAATGAACAAGAACCTGGATGTGAGGTGCTGGAGGAGTACAGCCAAGAACACCATCAACCAGAAGGGCCTGCGGACAGAGATGGGGCTTATGAGAGGATTTGATTTAAGGGGCACTTCTGTAAATGCTGGTGTTTATGGATTAGAGGAGAGATGGTGGTTGTAAAGATTTTGTGCAGTACTCTTGAGGACCGAGTCCTGACCCTGGGGTCACTGAAAGACCTGAGAAGATTTCAGAAAGTAACTGAACACCATCATAATTTAGTTTGATCATCATCAGACAGAGTTAACTCACCACATCCTGCCGATAACATGAAAGAGCATCATGTTCTTTCCATAAAGAATAGGAATGATGACGAGGAAGACAGCGAACAGGAGGCAGATGAAGAACACCAAAGTCTGAATGATCATGTCTTGATGAGTGCAAACACAAAGGGAATGAGTGATTCAGACACAGGCATGCTTAAGACAAACAATGGAAATGATTTCGTACTCCTTTCCTTTTGTTAACATACATTTCACAGACAAATCACACAATGTTCTTCATAGCCTGTAGTAAAATATATATTTTTTAAATTGTCAAAGAAAATGAGGAGAAATGAGAAGAATAAGGGTCTACTAAGCCTTTACGAAAAATTTGGTTCACATATTTAATGAAGTTTGCTAAATTGTGTTTTTTTTTACCTAGGCAGATAAAAGCAGCTTGGTAGCTGGTGAAGCCCATCCAACAGACCAGCGCAGGACGTGACGGCCTTATACTCCTCTGGCAGTTATAGACATTGTAGATGTCCCCTCGGTACAGCCCCCTAAGATTGGCCCTGAATGCATACGTATGATAAAAGGGACATCATGTATGAGGCAAAGAATATAATGGAGACATCCCTAATTAGAGAACTGCAATGGAATTGCGTGCAATTGAATCAAATTGCTATGAGACAATGAAAAAAAGAACTCAATTTGAAAAGCCATTATTTTCAGCCTGGTATTACTGAGTGTAATTACCCAATTTTCATTAGGGTCACGTAATGCCTGCTCCCATTTGCAGTAACTGTTATCACTGAGAATACAATAACTCCTGCCATTAGTGCCATTTTATGATCTGGTTTACATATGGGGGTGTGTGAAAACGTTATGCAGTGTGTTAAATATCTAAATGCATGTTTCTGAGTCTGTGCAAAAGCTGTTGCTGAAGGGTTAAACAGTGTCTGCATTTTCAGCTACTTTCAGCCCTACCTGTGCAGCACCATGGACCTCATAAACACAACCAGATTGACCAAACAGGACAGGGTCACTGCTGAGATGTAGCATACTGTAACACACACAAAAAAAAACAGGATCACGAGCTGCACACATACACACACACACATTACCCTCTCAGCACTTTTCACCATCCGCTGATTAGCAAACAAGCTCTGCCACAGTCCAGCAGTCTGCTCTGCTGACTCCACCACTATTTCCCCGTTAGCATGCGAGTGTGCTCGAGCACGTTTTGGGTAGGCCGTATAGATTTACACGTGTGTGTATAAGGCTGAGTGACAGTGGATCTATACCCTCAGTATAAGATCCATTACAGGCTTCTGAGCAATATTTCCTGCAGTTCACAGGAAACTTAATATGATTAGACTGCAGACGGCCGTTTCTGTGCAGCATGAAACCTTAGAGTCTTCTGACCACATCAGTGAGATTGTATCCTAAATCACGTCTCGGTTACACTCCAGTGTTAGTATATTTTAGAAGACCTAATATCAACAATGCAATATGATGATTTGTTTTCATTTCTATGACGATTACAACACTATATGCTTCTCTGAGGAAATCATACATTTTATTACAGTGAGTCTATAAACATAAGAATCTCATTTCATCAATTTATTACCGCATATGCAAATCATGAATTAAAATTATACTTATAGCTTTAGAGACCTTTTAATAATGCAGCAACACAGTTATGCTGGTCCATTTGTCTGTTTGGGCACACTGGGTCAAACTATGTTTTGTAGATTTTCTATTTGAAAATAAAAACACTTCCTCTGCAGAAAACAAACCACATTTTAATGCACACATGTTGTTTATGCGCTGGATTTAACATTCTAATAAAAACATACATTTTATGCATTTTTCTGCTTAGATCATTTGTGCAAATAAGCCAATCTGCTTGTTTATACTTGCTATAGCAAAGGGTACACCACACAGTAGCCAAGATGGACGAACGCGAAATATACTTAATGCTAGCTCTGCAATATGCAAAATTCAGCAAATAACATGATTTTGAGGCGGAGAATAAGAAAAAGGGTGATTATTACAGCCTGCACGTATGCATCAGTTTTTATGGCCTCGACCATTCAGAGGAACGTCTGGGTACGTGAGAGATCTCAGGATTGGTGGGAGAATATTGTGGCAGGCTTTAGCGAGGAGCAGTGGGTCCGAAATCTTAGAATGAGCCAACTTTCGTTTGTCCGCATTCCT
>JBBPDB010000128.1:8190345-8202812 GCA_037974465.1 Brachypetersius altus | reverse complement strand
CTTAGAATGAGCAACTAACTTTCGATTTGCTGTGTCAACGTTTGTCCGCATTCCTCTCTTACAACGACGCGGCATTTCGCCGGCCATCCCTTTGCAGATGCGCCTCGGGGTTGCTCTCTGGTGGACTGGATATTGGATATTGCATATTGGATACTGGACTTACCCTCAAGACACCACATGTAGTAAACCACTATCTTCACGACTTCCTTGCGGTCGTCAGACAGAATAATGTTGAAGCCAGCCAAGAGGAATGCAATGTCTTCATCCACACCTCTCCGGACAATGTGTAGAGTGGGCACCACTCCAGTGACTAGCAAGAGTGTCATCTGGCAGAGCACAGGCAAAAGACAGAAGACAAATGTCTATGTAGGGCAGCGGTCCTAAAGTAATCCCACAAACAGAGGCACTACAGATATACACACCTGGTAAAGTGCAATGAATCCCACAAACAGAGAAATCGCTAATTTAAGGGGGAACCTGAAAACTGATGCAGGAAAAAATAATCATAAACCACAATATAATCATAAATACATATTACAAGACAAATTATAAGACAAATGTGTGCAAACTATTATAGATACCTTCATCAGGCGTGTATATGTAAGACTTTAGTGCATCAGAGATTCGTTCAGCCAGCTTAGGCCTAGAACTGCTTGTACTACAAAAGAAAATCACAGTATTAAACAAACAGTCTTTATATAAGACTGTAATATTTATATAAGGCAGTAAATAGTAGAGACACAAGTGCACAGGTTGTTGAAACAAAACATTCAGCGTTTATAACATGAGTTCATTTTGGACCATTCTGGTCTATTCATTATCAAAAGGCTCTAAATAAATAAAGACTACAAATTGAGATATAAGAGTTTTGTCCTAATGACGACAATACATGTTTCCCCTTTTCCTTTTCTGTTTGGTATTTGAGGGATCTTTGTAGTGCGTAAGCTCCTGTTTCCACAGTGCAGGAACCTCAACCTCCTGTCTCTCCTGTGACTATTCCGTATGACCTTTCTAATCAATTGCTGTATTTTGCATAAAGGAGACGAGAATCTACACAGAGAGTGAACTCATTCATGCGGTCTACACACAGGGAGATTAGGAATTCCACAATTAAGATTCTAAAGACTCAATAAGCCTGACAGATCATTATCTATGGCATCATTTGCATGAATAAGCATGTTTTGATCGGCTGTCATTTAACAGATACTACAATCATGATGGAACTTTTCTCACAAAAGTTGGTGCATTGACTTGGCCTTGAGTTAGAGACCCACCCTTATCGTAGGAAACAAGCCATTATCCCCTTACAGGTTAAATGACCACACAGGGAGTTCATTTCCATTCTATCTGCAGTATAGATATCATTTGAATATGAAGGTCACTAAACACATGACTTCCACTTTGAGAAGCTCATTTCTCTATTTAGAACTTCAGCACAGTCCACACCATCTGACCTGGCTTTGGAAGGCTTCTTCTTTTTAAGGATCTTCTTCACATAGTCTCTGTAGTAGCTGCTCTTTAGGTCCTAGGACAAAATCATAGAAAATGGTCAAGTATTTAAATGAACACAATTCAGTTTATATTTTTTTTAAAAAGTATTAAACATTTCTAAATCATAATCTAACGGAGATCCTGAGATCCTTCTCTATTTCACCACAACATATTTATCTTACAGATTATGGCCACATAATAGCAGCATTGACCAATCTCTGTGAGAAAATAATGCACCGTGTGTGTAATCTGTTCTGTCACAGACCAGCACCTAATCTCAGAAAGCTGCTTATTATGATTAGGCCAGCGGAATGCCATTCAGGAGTTGACACGCAGTTTTCCACTTTGCGCTGTGCTACTTGCAAACCAAAAGGTAAGAATTGTCATTAGTAATTTATGAACTTTCTAACATGGCCAGTTCAAGATAGGTTCTAAGGCTAAGGATGGTAGACTTTGGTTTATATAAGAGCCCAAAGCCTGAATTCATAGTAGTTCCTGATTTTACATTTATTGCTTGTTTCTAGAACTTTCTGCTTATATAAGTAACATTAAGTGCATTAGGTAAAGCTTGCATAAGATGATTTCATCTAACAGAAATAGAAGTAATCTGGACCACCAGAAGTGGCCTTTTCCTCATTTTTGATTGCTATGGATGCATGTTCAATATGAGGAGCTAGGGTATGCTTTTTTATTTTCACAACCTAGCAGTTTCAGTTCCATGTGTTTGAAGGTCATAAAAGGCTCTGAGACTTTGAGACCTTCGACTGAGCGAACATATGTTCCTCAGTGAACACTCTCCCCCTGTAAATGACTTAAGGCCATTTGTGTTTTGAAGATTTTCTTTTACATTCCAAAAGTGTTAACTTTGCAGGAGGAAGAAATGTTGTATGAATGAACGTAGAAATGTTTGAACAAATAGTCTAAAAATGAAGAGACGGAGTTTCCTTTTGAACAGTGAAAATATATTCCTTTAACAGAATCTGTGATGATTCAGTGGCAAACACTCCTTCCATCCCACGTACACGTCACCGCAGGTCCAGACTCACCTCAGAGGCATTGCTTTTCTCTGTGCCCTTTAAGCCTTTGAACAGGAGTAGAGGATACTGGAAACTGAGAAAGGCCAAGCAGGCAATCTGAGGCAGGCTGCTGAACAAGGCGTAGTATTTATATATCTGTAGAGGATGAGAAGCATCAGGGATAACAGTCTCATCATCTAATATTCTACTTTGAGGTCCAAAAGGGTTTCTATTTTCTTAACACATTACTAGACTGAACAGTCAAATTGTACTTATAACAGAACTTCCCCACACTGTTATAAGTCCAGTTTTCTAAAGACAAGCAAGTTTTCAAAAACAACAAGCCTATTCATCCAATCACTGTCTTAGACTTTTTCTGTGTCCAGAGCTCAAAAAGGAAAATAACACTTTACTTTACTTTTTTAATGCTGACAGAAACTAAAGTGATTAACTCTGACAAAAGCGCTGCTGTAGCCTCAACCAGGGCAGAACTGATCGCTTTGACATTCATTAAAAAGACATGAAAACACTCAGTACACTGAGTAACAAAATGGAATACTGGGAGTTGAGCTGCAACTACTGGGGCAAAATCTGTCAGTTTAGACAAACGGCTTACTTCTAGTAGACCTGAAACTGGCCAGACTGTGCTATACTAAATGAACTGAAAATGAAAATATTCAATAAAAAAAGCTAACATTAATTCTTACCTGTGGTGTTTTGGGGCAGTCCACTTTCTGCCACACGAGCACTCCGAAATGCGTCCATGACAAAAGGCTGCCCAGCACGTAGCCCACCTTGTTGTGGAGTGTGCCACAGGCCAGTAAAGGGTAGTACAACGCAGGGTAGTAGAACAGAGCCAGGATCAGCCAGTACTCTGCAGAAACAAACTAATTATTACAAATCTCATATTCTTTTCATTGTTCATGTTTACTTTTGTATATTGTTATATTTTTATTTGGGATGTGTAAGGCTCAACAAATTACATAGTACAAGTCAATGAGAAGCATCAGTTATATCATATATATTACGTTCTCAGAGCCTCTATACACACAGGCATTATTTGAATATAGCAACACGGTTTCAGTGTTCAACATAGAATAAATTATATCCAATTAAACTGTTGGAAAGGATGTTACACTGCAGTGACCTTAAATATATATAGTCAATAAAGTCGTGACACAAATATGTTCAGTAACAAAACCGATGGCATCAGATCAATTGTCTGAGCCAGGCAAAGAGTTGTTTTACATTCTTTTGTGTGAATGGAGCCTGTTTTGGATTGGTGCCAATCTGTGAATAGACAGTGTTCACTTGATAGCTCCAAAGCAGGAGTGATTCACTATATGTCTGATTCAGTTCCTCCCTAGTAGTTATGCTTCCCAGCTACTTTGGTGGCCTCAGATATAAGAAACAGTGTCTTGAACTATTAGTCCTTTAACCACATAAACCCTATATGCTTTTACCAATATATAGAAAAAAATGTTTATTATTATTATTACTATTATTCTTAGTTCTCAGCATGATCCTCATACCTTTGTATGCTGTGTCCTTGGTGAAAGGGAGTGGGTTGGGGGCTAGGGCTAGTCCAACAATCTTGCAGAAAAGCACCCCAAACACTGCCACTGACAGGCCTTTGTGCTGTGTATGGTCCAAGAAATTTACTGGGCTTGAGAGAGGAAAAATGGAAAAAAATAAATATATATATATTATATAAATATGTAATGTGATTACTATGTTACAGTGTGTTATGTTAGATTATGTTCTTTAAATATTATATTATAATATGCCATTATTATGATTATAGAAAACAGGAATCATGAAGACGTGACTTACAAAATATCAGTTGTTGCTGCTACAAAGAATGTTGTTGCTACATTTGCTTTTCGTTTAATTCTGCCTGATATTTACTCTTAGAAATAAAAATGCCAAACAAGTGTTCTTTGAAGAAAAGCCAAATATTAAGTACTTTTGGCTCCCTGACGAACATTTCACTGGATGGTTCCTTAAACAGCTCCACTGAAACCATTCAATTCAAAACTTCTTAAACAGAATCACGTTAAAGAACACTTCTGGCATCCTAATTTGAATGTAATAATGAATGTAGATGTGGTGATAACCCCACGTTTACCTGAGCAAGCCTGGAACTCCTTTTAGACTGTCCCCAACTTTCTGTCGTCTCGCCAGAACCGCCAGTATTAGCATGACTACCAACTTCACACACAGACACAGGAGATAAACTTAATCAGTCAGTTTATTTCCCAGGACCCCAAAAGCAAACTACCCCAACCCAGCTGCAGGTCCTCAGTAATCCACATCATGAACCCCCCAGTGCTCGGAAACAGCCTCATCAAACAAGGGGAAAACTTTATTTATCCTGTTCATGTTCAGTGAACAAAGCGCTGGGGTAAGTGACCTGTTACGACCTGCGTGGCCTTTAGAAACCACCAGTGTCTTAAGAGCAGGGTGAAGACTGCCTGCCACATGTCTCACAGCCAATTACCATTCCGTTGTTTTTTTAAACATCAAATATAAGGAAAAAAGGGCTTGGCAGCATGGGGTTTGTGTGGTAGGTCAGCAAGAATTTGATAATAATTTTATCATGATATATGATAGTAAACCTTAGCAAATCATGATGTTTTTGATGTTTTGTGTGAGAATAAATAAAATAAATACAACAGAACATATGAGTGAGTGTGTGTGTGTGTGTGTGTGTGTGTGTGTGTGTGTGTGTGTGTGTGTGTGTGTGAGAAGAAGCATTTTCTCAGCCAAATACTCACAGATATGGCTGTGATGCATATGTGGTAGAGGCCATCATCAGCCGTGGGGTCACATGGTGGGATAATTCTGGAAATTTCACAAACAGTGTGTTTAACTAAAGCTGGTGCGATCCAGGCCGCTTACTCACCCAGCACAATTCCCAGAGTGCAACTACCCCCAGACCCCCCCCCCCCACACACCTCTCCTCCGTCAGCAGAACAACACTTTCACCTCTGCTCTAAGCAGAGATTATGCATTTAAACCGATTGATAGACAATGTGACTGAGGTTCAACAGCCAATTAAGTTTCTAAAGCGAAAAGGAATGACCAGCAAAGACTCGAGGTCTGTGAAACTGTGAAGAGACTATGCAAATAAAGAGGGGGAAGAAACTCTGCCAATAACGGATCTGGGTTTCATTTGGTTTGACTGTTAAATGTCTTTGCTGGAACTATCAACAAATGCAAGATACACTGTAAAGCACCATCCAAGCAGAATTTACAGTACACTCTTAACACAGGTTTCTAACTGCACCCGTCAAACAACATTTAACAAGTTCTCCCAACATTTTTATACCATAAGTATAACCATAACATATAAAAATTCTCTTCAAAAAACCCTTTGTCCACATTCCTTCACTGTAAAACACGAATTCGGCCAAAGAGAGATATCTAATGGTGTAGTACTGTATTTTGTATTATGGAATGACAAAAAACTAATTGCCAAGCAGCAATAACAACAAAAATAAGCCAGATAAAGGGCAAAATAGTATAGTTTGATTTATAACAGCATACAAAGCACATTTGTATTATATTTGCAACCTTCTATGCATTCAGTTATGGGGGGAGGGATCTTACTTTACACTGAGTTGAAACAAAGTTTTACATTTCAAGTTCAAACTGAAGCACATGGTAATAAAAAGTTACTTACTCGATTGGAGGCTTGGTAGGTAGAGCATTTTCATACCAGTCTGAGTAGTCATAGTAGTCCTTTGCAGTTTCTGCACTCATTGTGCCGGCTTAAGGATCAAACAGATGTATCAGTGTATCAAAGGGGTCCAGTCAGCCAGGCACAGAGGTATGAAGCTCTCTCCTCCCTTCCAGTGGGACACACACTGCTCTTCTCCTGCTCAAGTATGCTACATAAGAAAAACTAAACCTTCCCTCCAAAGTTTGCACTGCACTGTAAAGTCTGTCTCTGTGTCCAGGTGCTGAAGCAAGGTCTACTGAATAGTGCGACAGGTCCTTGCTGCAGCGTGCCACCCCCAAACTCCTCTACTTGTGTCTGGGCCTTCTTTTTCAGACAGGGATTACCACCACACTGAAAGTCTGAGAAAGAGAGAGAGAGAGCAGGAGAGAGAATGAGAAGGGGTGTGAAAGCAAGGAGAGCAACGTTCCAGACAGGAGCAGCCAATCTCTCTGGCCACCTGTGGCTTACTGGGATTAGGTGGCCTTCCAGGGGTGGGCTGTTGGCCGGGATTCTTGTTTGGAGGTACCCAGAACACTGGAACTTATAAGGCTCTCAACTGTAGGTGTGTGGGATGAGAATGACCGGGAAACATTCAGCCTATCAGACACTTTCCATTGTGATAACAGGGAAATTCAGATGAGCGGATTTCACTGTGGAGATTCCTAATGACGAGTCAAACCAAAGGCATGGCAGGCAACATAACTAGTGCTAGACATGCGCACATACCCTACACTGATCTTGTTCAATTATTTTAAAATGGTCTTTACCACATTTCAACATTAAGTGACAATTTCCACTTACACGGCAGAGGAGCGGATCAGCAGAACTGCTCCAAAATTAATGTTTTATAAATCAAATCTTGTTACAATAGCTTGCAATCTTGCAATAACAAACACTGACATTTTCTGTTTTTGTTACTTCCCTGGAGATATAAGGTTTTGTTTCACGAGCAATCACTATATTCGAAACATGTATAAGGTTTGGCGATCTACAATAGTGTTTTACACATAAACACTATTATGGGTGATGTTATAATAGAAGCAAGCATGCAAATTCTGGTACTGCAGTACACGCAGACACAGACTGAGCCAAACAGGTGGGTTTAACGTGAGATCATCAGGTTACACTACCCCTGATCTGAAATTAGAAAGGCTGAACTTCAGTGCAGAAAGAGCTAACGCAACTTGAGCAGAATGAAGACATTCTGGGGGTAAAGCAGTAAAGGTTAAATTTCCCTCTCCTTCAGCACTCCTTCACTAATCACACACATTTAATGAACAGAATAATAATACAATTTTCCCAGACAAATGGAGAACACAATGAAGTCGTCTTGTCTGCATCCCCTCCCTCTCTTTCCTTTTCTCTTCCTCTCTCTCTCTCTCGCTTTCTGTGTGTTAGTGTGTGTGTGTGCGTGTTGGCACTCAGTATTTGTAACTCAAGCCCAGTATTAGGGTTGATTTGCCACTCTCATTATGCAGGGATTACAGTCAAAGGCAGTTAAAAAGGTTCCAATAACACTTCTGAGAGGACGACAACAACCTCTAGATTCAGATTCATCCTCCTGTGAAGAAAAAAAGAGGCTGGACACATAGAGGTCGCTGAACAAAGAATGCTTTGAAGACCTACATCACCAAGATGGCAGTGGAATTGTGCCAGAGAGTTTGTTTGCACCAGGTGGAGAAAAGACCGATACTTGGTTTTGAGGTTCCGAGGTAAATTATGAACAAAACACTTGTTCATAAGTTAGCTGGAAGAGGACCTATTCTTAGACAATGAAGAATTGTTCAATTATAGTGCAATTATAGGACTAAGTACATCAGAAACATATCTCACAAAGGAATGACTGAATTGATTATTCAGATCATAGATTGTATAGAGAGCATAAAAGAGAACACAATTGCACCAAGAGAGAAAAAAACAAGACTCCCTTTAAAAAGACACCTATTGTGCAAAACCCTTCTAAATTCACAGCATTTACATCATTATATTCTGCAGAAATGACTAAAACCATTTGGATACAAGCCTTTACTGCATTTAGAGCTGTGCAGCGCTCACAGAAGCCACATCCGACACAGCTAACTAGAAATGGGATCCTCTCTGTGCCCACAACCTTTGACATGACTGAATCTAATTAAAGAGAAGGTAGCATGCATCAGACAGAGCAAGACAGACGTTCTCTCTAATGATTTCATATCCGCAATCATCACTCACAGTCTCATGGGGACACTTACATCAGCCGGTTAAAGGAAAAGAAGTCTCCATGGTGCTAACTCTGGTATGCCAGTGACAGATTGAGACATTTAATGCTGGATTAAAAAAACAGCCATCCATCAAGGACACAGGACAGATGACAAGTCAGTTCCCTGATCTCAGCAGCTTCAAAATGATACTGACCCTTTTTTTGTTAAAGAAGACCCATAAAACAGAGTTACTATGCAGTTTGTTCAGGAGAAAGATACAGGCTATTTCATTGACAAACCTGGCTCAAGTTACACTATATTGACAAAAGAATTGGGACGCCTGACTTTAATTACATTAAATTTAGGTTAATTGTATTCAACCTCATAGACTTTAATATGGAGTTGGTCTCACCATTTGCCGCTATAATAGCTTCCACTCTTCTTGGAAGGCTTTCCGCAATATTTTGGAGTGTTTCTGTGGGAATTTGTTAGCATTCATTCTGTGGAGCATTTATGAGGTCCGGCACAGATGGCGTCGTCCAAAATTTCTTGGTATGCCGTATGCGGAAGTATTAAGACAGCCCTTAACTGGAGGTAAGAGGCATGAATTCTACAATTAGGAGGTGTGTCCCAATATTTTTGCTCATATAGTGTGTCTGCCTGAAAAGTAACGCAACATTAATGTACTCCTCCCAGTAATGAGATGAAATTTGGTTTATTATGTCCCAATTTTGGAGACGTGATGTTGCAACTTGCTAGTGTAGCTTTGAGGGCCATAACACAACACGCATGGCGTTCACTTTTACAAACGACTCTAAACACATTTCTCTCGCAACACAAGTTTGAATTTGAGCACTAGATGATATTTTGCGATTTGATGGGGCATCACAACGCCAAGACTGACCTTCCTTACTGATAAAAGGTGGTAGAGACTGGAGCTAACGATACTGGATAAGTGTGAGACGTAGATCAAGGCTCATCTTCTCACAGCATCAAGGAGGAGAAGTTAGTACGTCGATTTTAATTTATTCATGCGGGATTTAAAAGTTTTCCTGCTTTGTCATACATACCATGCCTCGTGTTACTTTCCCCCAAACATATAAATAAAACAGGCACGCTGGAATAAATTGCGTAAATGCCAATCGATACAAAACGTTTTTACGAAACAAAGTATATGAATTCTGCTTTACCTTGGGCTGCAGTATATTCTGATCTGCTGTTCCTCTTTGATGCTCTTGCAGCTAATTCAGTCAAAAACCTGTCAAGCGTGTCAGTTTCATTAGTCTCTACCTTTCACCACCCCTACCTTACAGCTCTCCAGCAACTAGGTTTAATGTTTTGAAAGGACAGGAAAATATATGAACACTGCATGCAGTCTCACCAGACTTTGACCCCACCGTCCAGATCTTAGTAATGAACTTGAGGGAAGGGAAAAAAAATGGTGAAAGTGCAGTGGGAGCTGAAAGAGGACTCAACTTGGCTGAAGTTCAAAGAAATGGCCTTTGATCACTGGCATGTTCTCATACTTATGAACGTATTGTCATCAGCAATATGCATTCTGCAGTGTGTGACCTGAAACAAGGTGTTCTTGTCTGTATCTCTATATACAGGCCCTGCCAAACAAACACATGGCACTGTGAGCAGTACACTGTGTTTTACAGCACCCTTGATTAGCACAGACAGCCAGTGACCTGACATAGTGTGTTTACATTCATGTCAAGGTCTATGGTGGTGTAGCTCTGGCAACAGAACAAAACTTATCTTTAAACTCAACTTTAATGCTGCTTGAACATAGCGCTTCTGTTCATTTGTGCTGATTTGTTTTCAAAAGCTTGTGTGAAAAGTGGTGTGTGAGCATCGGTCATGCTGAGGAAACAACTTAAGATTGAAGAGAAGAATATGGACTTTGTTTTTGAAATTGTGAACATCCAGTTTAATCAGCTGGGTCGGTTCCGGCTCATGTTGACTGTGGAGAATCCACTTCTCACAAGTTCTGCTGCTGAAGTTCAGCTAAGAGTGAAAGATGGAGAGATTTTACACGAAAGCTCGGTCGCTACTGATACCATTGAACAAGTGAGCTTGGATGAAATCTATACTTTTTCCAGCAGCAAATTTGTCTTCACTCTGCCCAAAGGTAACCTGTTTAAACCAAAAGGATCTGTAAATGTTCTCTGGCATATTTGGAGACCACTGCTGTAAGATGATGACCAAAACAAACTGATTTCTTTCCCTCTTCTGTTAGGTTTCTGCAAAAATGACAAAAACCATGATGTCCGACTAAAAGTGGAGGCCATCCGTGTGACGGACTCGGAGGTGAAGGCAGGTGAGGGATTCTTCGCCATTTACCCCAGGACCAATGCCCCCCGCATGAACCTGTATGCAGACCCTGAGGAGGAGCTCTACCAGTACACTGGCATCATGGCACTACTGCGCGTGCAGAATGACTATCTAGCCATGCACTGCGGACGCCTGCTCTACTCTGTGGCCTTTCATGAAGCCAGACCGGTTGTGCTGAAGGAGATTAGCTCTTCCAGCTCACATGTGCTACAGGAGGAGAAACCATTTAATGGAGACGCTGCTCTGTGCTCAACCTGTGTATCTCCCACTTTAAATCTGGGACCGTTCCAAGAGCTGCTCAGCCTGCCTGGACAACTGGATTTGCAGGTATACTTGCAGTCACTGAGTTTGCATTACCTTAGCCAGCAGTGGTAACAAAGGACTGCTGTCTTCTCCTATTTCTCAGTTACTCGCTATAAGGGTGAAACAATAGTGAAAAAAGGAACAGTTTATGTAACTGTGTGAGTGAAATTCAGTTAATTTTATGGGATAATTATTTGCATAAATTACTTTTGTTAATTATGCTTTCATCAGATACTGAGCTCAAGTTGTGGTCGTTGGAAATGTAACTGCAATGTTAGCATAGCTTTTTTTTACCTCAATGTTGAAAACATATTATACATTGAAAGCCACAAAACATTGAGTATGTTGTATTGTGGGCATTTTTTATTAACCACTATTTGTCTTCCGTCACGGCAGCCCGTTTTAAACTCGGAGCCACATTGTTGTACAGAAGTAGACTCCACCAGCAAGAGCCTTCCATCAACCCCAAGCAGTACAACCCCCACAGAGCATCCCAGAGACAAGACAGAGCCTGACCCGTATGGCCTGGACCCGTTAAACCAAGATGACACGGAATCACAAAGCCCTGAGCCCTTCCCGTATACTCATGTAAGTAACCCAGGAAATGACATCCCTTTCTTTTTAAAGGAGGTTCAGAGGGGAAACATAATTCTCCATGATGGCTCATTTGCATTTTGTCATTTGGTGATAAATGAGTTGCCTTTTCAAGCTGTGCTCTTTGTGAACTGAAAGGGTCCTTTGGAGCCCCAAAGCAGATTCACCTCCCATTGTAGCTAACATTATGACCTGACACCCTGCAAACTCTGGGGTCATGTGCCTAATTTCTGAGGTTGCTGTGCTAAGGCTTATTCTATTAGTGAGCAGCGGCTGTAATCAATGAGCCTTGCAGCACTCAATTAGGGTGTAATTGGATTGGTGTGTGTTCCTGCAATTCTCCATGTTCTGTTCAACAGAAGAGGCGGACACGCTGATTATGGTTGACAACCGTAATGTCACTGAAATGGAACAGCTTCTGCCCCTTTCAGAATAAATGTCCCACAATCTTCTACACCATCATTTACTATCAGTCAAACCACAAGTGACGCATAAGTTACCCTGATGTGAAGCACATTGTTTGTTTTTGTGGTGTGGCATTGTTTCTGCAGCAGTGGAAGAAAAGAGGGTCTGATTGCAAAAATGGACAGAACACTATATTCAAAGGCATTTTCACTTTTAAACCTTTTTTTATGTGCTGGAGCTTTAATTGACTTATAGGATTTTGAATCTGATGGTGCTGTAGTGCAGTGGTCCCCAACCCCCGGGCCACGGAAGAAAAAAAACTGGATGTTACCTGTTATGCTGTCGGCTCGTTGTTATGAAAATGCTGTTAATAAAGCTGCGAGTACACATTGGATTTACGTTTATTATTGTATTTTA
>JBBPDB010000128.1:8176172-8189688 GCA_037974465.1 Brachypetersius altus | reverse complement strand
TATTTATCTGCCACTCCTTAAAGGCCGGGCCGTGAAAATAGTTTCTGATATTAAACCGGTCCGTGACAAAATAAAGGATGGGGTCCACTGCTGTAGAGGGTAAATCCGGTGGGAGCCAGACTTGTCTTTCACTTGAAAGGCTGTAGAATGACTGCACTGACCAATACAGCGGTGCTCAGATCGGTCTGGAAAATCAGGAACACTGAGAGTGTTCGTGTTTTTTTTTCTTTTCTTTTCTACCTGATTCTTTCATGCAAAGCCTCATGTGTAGAGCATTTACAGCACAACAAAAGGGTAAAAACAGAGGGGAGGTAGGATTTCAGATGTGACATCCATAGTGGATTTAATTTTCCATCCCAGAACCGTTTGGGGGCAAAAAAAGAAATTAAATTCTTATTGGTGGTAATGTTGGTGGATTTAATGTAGAAAGAGCTCAAGTGCATGAGGACGGTGTTTGAGGCAGCTATGGTGGAACTAGACTGCATGTGACAAATCTTTTGGATGGTTATTAAAGCAGCAGCATTCTCGGTAAAGAGACAGCGAGAGACACTCTTACACACACATACAAGGCCGTGTGTCTCCCTGACTGTCACACTGCCAGTGGCTGACAGCCTCTTTGACATACTGCAGAGGCAGTGCTGTCTGAACATTGCTTCAATCGATTTCCTGGAATTCATGACTAATGGAGATATCAGGCATCTATCATGTATTCTGTGTGCAGTGCTGAAGATTCAGCTACTGTATGAAATGGATACAGAACACATGACTAACTGGTTAAGACATTTTTAGAGGCTCAGACTTCAGATTTCATTCTGTTCTGGAGACAATAACTGCAAACGGTCACTGAAGAAGCTACTCATTTGTAAACTGAAAATCTCGTTTGTTCTATGTCAGCCTGTGGTAAGCTGGTAAATTTGGAGAGGGAGAAGAAGAACAAAACATGATGTTTTAAATGTGCATCCAATTGTTAGTCTGTGTAGGATATTGTCCTTAACAGATTAAAATATCACTCGAATGTTTTAACCCAGCTTGAAAATGGGCCTTTATGTGGTATCCACACACTTCATAATGAATGGATCGATACAAATTGTCCATATAAAACTGCTTGCAATAAAACATTACATTACAGCAATTAAACATTTAACCAGTTTCAGGCATTTCCTTATTTTAACCAGAAAGCTTTTTAGATCACACCATCTGTGAACATTTATAGGGAAGAAGTGAGAAAGGCTGACATAAGATAGGGAATGATATTTACGTAGCTGACTGAGTGCGTTAAGGGTTTGGGTTTGTATTAGTGCTTGTTTAAGGTGTGAGGGGATTGCTTGTGTTGGGTTTGCTTGTGTTGGGTAAGTGCAGTTCTAGATGTGTTTGCAGGAGTAAAGTAAAGACCTTTAGTCTCAAACATAGTAAAATGCTCAGTTCATAGAGTTTAGGATGGACTAGACAACTTGTTCTTGCCTGGATGGATCTTGTGATACACTGGTGGCTGTCCTGTATAAGGGGTCAATATGAGGTGGGCATTATTGGCTGATTTGAAAACCAAGTTGAAGGAAAATGCAGTGTATTAACCTTCATGTTACTCCACAATCTGCTGTTACTTGTTTTTGTGTGTCTTTAATTGAGCTTCATTATACACTGTAAAGGAGAATATGGTCGTTAAAATACATACTTTATTGCAGGGCAATACAATAATTGTTGACATGATAATTTCAACCCTGTGTTCCTCTTTACACACAAAACATAACACTTGCAACCTTCCACACTGCATGTAGGATTAGCCTAAAGACAGGGCTACCATTGTTCACTGCTTACAGTTTCCTGTTCAGGCTTGTATTTTTGTTCTTGATTTGAAGTGAAAATAATGTAACACACCCTACGTAGCATTTACTGCATGGTTTGTGTTTAATGACTTTTTAACATATTGAACAAAATATCTAAGATGTGCCATTTATAAATATTGAATGTTTCATTTCGCCAGTTATGTTAAATCCAGTAATATAAACAGTAATCTTGTACTTCTTTTCATTTTAATTCACAAAACAAAGAATTATACAGACGCAGCCAAAAAATTTCCTGTTGCATGTCGTGATGTGATTTTGGGTCATGGCGGCCCAGGTGTGTGTGTGTGTGTGTGTGTGTGTGTGTGTGTGTGTGTGTGTGTGTGTTCATGTTAAGGTAATGAGTGAGTGAGCCAGCTTTGTATGTGTGGAGTGAAGTGGAGACTTGTATCTACATCTGAAGCAGAGCTGGAAATGGATGCATCATTTGCATGTAAAATACAGCTGGAATAATGACGTACGAGGCCTGTTACGTTGAGATGGAACGTACAGAGACGGAATTTGTTTAAATAACATGTGAATGTTTTTCTTTTTTATATCCCTGGCATCTTTAGGGAGACGCAGTGACTGAGAGACACAGACACACAGTCTGAAGCTCTATAGTAGCACCATAATACAGAGTGAAGCACATTGAGACTGACTTTGTCTTTAATTACTCTTTCTCTCCTGGCTTCTTTGTTAGCACCCCTCTCGGCTTGTCCGCCCCTGACTGGAACGTGTTAGTGAGCTGCGTGTGCCACATCACGCTGACTGCAGTGCCAAGCCTTATTGGCACTAATCACACCATGGTGATGCTGTGACAGGAACAAGCTCGCTTTAATTAAATGCTGAGGCACCCAGCAAAGATCGCCACTCACTAGAGCTAGTGCAGTACATACAGAGTTCTTGTTATTTACTGCTTCTGTATCCCCCTTTCCTTTTTTCAGAAAGAATATGAGTCAATTGACTGCAGCTATACATGTAGTGGATTAAGAATGTGCAATTGTAAAGCTGAATCATTTCCTCCTTGTTTATCCAAGATAGTAACAATCCAACATTACTTCAACATTCTGCTCTTTTGGAGTGCTGTAAATACTAGTGTTGTATTGATACTGGAACTTAATTGTGGCTACGGAGTAATGTGTGCTTGAGTGCCAGTTAATAAAGCCTAACTAAAGCAAGCAACATGTCAAATCCAGAACGTGCTGGGGTTTACCTCTCATAGGTTTACCTGTTATGTATATTTTTCATTCATATTTTTACTTTGTGCATTCAAAATATTTCTAACATTATTTAATATGATATTTGTTTACTTTTTTTGTTTAAAAGTGAAGGATCATTTTAGAAGATTAAACCATGGTTAAAAAGGCTTTCTACAATGTTTTATTGGAAATATACAATATATGTAAATCTCATTAATGCAAGTATATATATATAAATATAAATATATACACGTATATGAGGATTTATAGGTACCTCTCTGGATGAATTAAACCCTCTCATGTTCACTGACAAGAATGTGTGTTAGCTAACATTACAGTATTAGTAGTTGGTGTTCTCCTTTAAGCATGTTGAACTGTCCAGTAATGTTGCATCAATAGTAGATGGAAAAAATGCGGTAGTGCTTAATGTGTCTTAAAGGAAGCACATGCTAGCCTTTACCCTCCCAGGGTTAATGGAATCAAATGATTTTGGTTAGATTTAGCTAATGGATAGAATTGATTAGAAAAATGGACAAAAACACCCCCACTTAATTCGGTTGGGTCCATTCATCACACAGCATTTACACTGTGTAATATAATACATTTTAAGATTTGAATATGGCCACAAAGTATAAATGCAACTGAAGTATCCTTGATAATCTTTTTACTGTCTTCCTTAATATCCACAGTTGTGTTTGGGAATTGTAAGGTGATGCTCCCCAGTGTGTATCCACCACCATCCTGCTGTTTGTTCATAGCCATGACTGACCTTGGCATCTGCTCCTCTCCTCAAGCTCCCTCACACACCATACAGTCTTTTTAATAAGACCTATGCTGCCTTTCATTATGAGCTGTGCGTGCAGGGTGAATATACCCAGGCTGTAAAAATGTACTCCTGCAAATTAGTGCTGTAATTAATGGCTGAAATTTATGATGGCCTAGGGAGTATTTCAGTCAATGGCTGCTCAGAGGACTAATTGTGTGCCTGTTTTGCCATCAGGAGGGTCTCTTTATGTTAGTGATGGATGATGTTTTCGTGTGTGTTTGTTCAGTCTGAGGAAGATCAATCTATTGGATGGTTTGCCTTGCCTCTCAGCTGCACAAACCTATTTAAATGCAACCGCTTATCTGAGATATTATGAAATAAATTTTGTTCTTGTTAATAATAGCAGGTTTAATTTGGACTAATGTATTCTTTTCCACAGGTTTGCAGCCTCATTAACTAGAGTGAATGCCACAAAAGCATTTTTGCAATTTCAAATCATGGTCTCAAGAGAGATTACTTCTCATTTGTAGTAATGCGTTAAGAGCGGTATACATATGTTTCTGTTTTTCTTTAGGGAAATTAGGCACAATGACTAAACCTAAAGCTCAGTGTTAGAAAAATAGTCTTATTTTGCTTAAAACAAGAACTGCGCATTTATGTATTCTCCTTGTTTATTGAGAATAAACCAATAAGATAACATTAACATTAGGAGACAACATAACATTTAAACCACATTCTTAATATTTTGTAGGTCCCCCACATGCCACCCAAATAGCTCTGACTCGTTGAACCATGGACCCCAAAAGACTGTGGAAGGTGTTCTGTAGTAACTGGCACCAAAACATTAGCAGCAGATCCGGCGAGGACTAACTACCCCAAATGAACTTTATGCTGAACTTTACAGATCTGCTGCTAATGCCTAGGTGTCAGATACCTTCAGTGGTCTTGTGGAATCCACACATCAAATGGTCAGAGCTGTTCTTCAGGTGGGTCTACACAAAGCAGGTGGTTTTGTTATGACCAATTGGTATATAAAGCACTTGAAAAATGCAGCATGTTACTTTGTGCAGTGGAATGATAGTTCACCAATTGTGCTTACTTTGCACTATGCTGCAGTGGAACATTAAATATTCGGCCTGTCGGAGCAAACCTGCTCTTCTGCTGTGAAATCTTTAATGTGATGTCAGAGATTTGGGACACTGGGAGCGGGAAGCTTATTTCCTTTCATCAAACCACATTGTTTTTGTCGGGAAGACTGTGATCTCTCTCTCTCTCTGTCTCTGTCTCTGTCTCTGTCTGTCTCTCTCTCTCTCTGTCTCTGTCTCTGTCTCTGTCTCTCTCTCTTACACTCTTTCTCTTTCTGTGTCTCTCTGTATCTCTCTGCATCTGTGTGTATGTCTCTCTCTCTCTGTCTGTCTGTCTCTGTCTCTCTCTTTCTCTGTCTCACTGTCTTAGTGTCCCTCTGTCTCTCTCTCTGTCTCTCTTTCTCTCTGTCTCTCTTCCTCGCTGTCTCTCTTTCTCTCTCTCTCTCTCTCTCTCTGAGAGTCTTTGGGGAACTCCTTACACCATACCATGGAAACCAAAAGATCTGTCTAGTATTTGTGGGTGTTTTTACCAATTAAGATTGGTATCCCCTAGAGGCTGCTGGGCCCAGATACAGAGGCACAAAGGAACACAAAATAAGTATATTTTAGCTTTTCACCGTAACAATGTTTGATTTCAATCAAGACGATAGCCTTTTAATCCACTTTTCAAAAACACATTTATACTTTGCCAATTTTGCCGTGCTAGTCTTTATTCTCCATCTATAATTGTTCAGTGTCCTCATGAGATGGAACATGTTTTAAAGGCACTAAAAAGGTAATTTGCTCTTTTTCCCTTGATGTTCATCGCTTCAGGAAACAGAAGACACTCAGCCACCAGTTATTGCAGTTATTGATATGGAGCATGAAATTACTATCTGAAGCAATTTCAGCAGGCTTACTCTGGATTCACCCACTTTGCCCTAGAGTTTTGTAGAATTATTTTCAGCTGCTGTTTGATTACGGGACGGCAGCAGGACAGAGGTTTATTTTATTTTATTTCATTTGTAGACCAGCGCAGACAGTCCAGATGTGATATATAAAGCATAATGGTCTGATGTAGCACAATACTGGACGACTTATTGTTGTATTGTTTTTTGATTATTGTTTTTTTGGTCCATCTGAAATACATCCAAGTAGAACCTGGTATCAATTTGATGTTGAGATTATTGCCGGGTTACGGGGTTATTGCTAGTATGTAGTGAAGGCTCTTCTAAAGCTAGTCTCACACCTTATCTGTGGCAGATTTCAACACACAGTCATAAAGCTTTCTTTCTTGGCCAAGTTGAGGAATTGTTTTGTGGCTGTAATTTCCTTTAGGAATGAGCAGCCTAGAGGAACAGTAACTTTGCCCGCTAGATACAATTATAAATGCACGGTTTTCATTTGATTCCTGTTTGAAATTGAATGTGCCAAAATGTCATTCTACTAGGATCTAAATATATTTACTACACAGGCTGATTTGACTCACGGTAAATAAATATTTTCTATTTCAAGGGCTGTCACACTGCCTTCTAACAAAATAAGCCCTAAAAATGATGACCCATGTAACAGGAAAGGCAAAGTCCAGTCCTGGAGCTTAGCACAGTTCAGTGATTTTTCTGCTTAAACTCACCTGACACAGCTTACCAGATTTTGTTGGTGTCTTTAAATCTTAGTCCACATGTATATAGGTTCCACCCCCTCAAAAATCCCATCCACATGAGCCCTGGCTAAAAAAAAACTACCAGATAAGGACAATGCCAAACCAATGGACGGTGAGATCACCCTAACCTTAAACTCGTGGTGAAAAAAATTGTTGCGGTTCCTGTATGCTAACAAAACTGAAGACTTTGGCGGCCCGGGTTTGTGCGTCCAAATGGTAGATCTTATTTGGTCGTTAAGTGTACACTCTGATAAAACCTAGGGAGATAATGGTGCACACTCAGATGTAACAAAGCTGTGTGCACATCAGTGCCGAAAAATGTTTCGGAAAATCTTCACTCTGGAAAGTGTTAAGACCAGGAAACTCACCAAGCCGCACTGGACACTGACCCCTCAAGACCTCGGTTCACCACTCACCCCTGCTCTATAATTTTTATATATATGTATATATATCGTTATGTAAGACTTGCTCAGTCATTTGTGTGGGTGCCTCCTAGCCTAAGCCCCTCCCTTTTCGGTGTTACTCAGATTGGATGCACACTGATGACTAGTTTCGACCTGAGTCACAGCAAATTAAAGACCCTCGGAAGAACCTGAACAGCATATTAATGATACAGTTTAAAATTTTAACACTTTTTTTGGAATATTTGTGTTTGTTAGGTTTTCTGTACTGTGCTGAACTCATTACATCCTTGATATTTTAGGCAATTAATCTACTGAGTAATTAAATGTAAATGTTTTCTCAAGCAACCCAGTGAAATTAAGATGCTAAGTCATCCCATTAATTATGATCTCTATCATGTTCCACAGTCACATCATGCGGCCATTCATTTCAAATGAATGAACTGAGTGGAAATATGATCCTTTCTGAGCCTCTCTGGAGAGCCTGACCTCTTCTTTCTTCTTTACAAATTGAGCATTCAGTGGCTGTATAACTGGCTTCTAGCCGATGCTTTGAAGGCAGATAGATAGTCAGTGTGATGTTTGTAAAAGTCAACCTGGTGCAAATATCCAGATGGGCCCTGATTTTTCATTCAGAGCTACACTGTGTGTGGACAGGGTCACATACATCCTGCTTCCCACAGAGATCATTCATCAGCTTCCATTAGTGCACTCACACGCAGGCACAAGCATGAAGCAATACCACTGGGTTAACAATGACCAGCTTTTAGAAATAAACGAAAGCTGTGATACAATAGAGGGGCACTTTTTTAAAACAACATTTTGATCTATTTTTGCCATATATAAAAATAACTACATGATTCTGTATATAGATCATGTTTTACTTTCACTCTCTCTTGCTTACTTACTATATAGCAGAACTGAATGTGGTGCATTTATGGTGTTTATGGTGAATATACAAAATAACTGGACAGAATAGGTTTATTTTTGGCTAAAATGCACATTGTTTTAGTCAGTGGGCTCTATTATTCTATAAATGTGAACAACATTGTTATCTGGTGAAAATGTCAGTGTCCCCATTGACTACTTTGGCAAAAAAATTACTATGACTCCTATTCTTATGTATTCTAAAAATGAGCTTTTGGTAAAGAGTGAAGTAAAAATGTTATCTATCATTTGTTCCCCCAAAAGCATTATTGGCCAGTTCACCTTTAAAGAAATAGTAATCAGACTAATAATTCACATACTCTGCCACCACATACTCTAGTATATGTGAAAGTGACCTTTTGTCATACGTGAACACACCACAGCACACAGTGTGAACAGCACCAAATTCTTCCTCTGCATTTAACCCATTCACCAAGTGAAGCAGGGGGCAGCTACGAACACGGCGCCCGGGGAGCAGTGTGTGGGGACAGTATCTTGCTCAGGGTACCTCAGAGGTGCCTAGCGGTCTTGGGAATTGAACCTGGACTTTCTGATAGCAGGGCAAATGCCCTAACCACTAGGCTACCAGCTGCCCACCTGTGTATGAGCTGAAGGATCTGTTCACATTTGAGGAGAAAAAAAGTTTCCTGGTGTTTTTCATGGATCAGGAAAGGGAAAGAACTAAGAATGAAAGAAGTCGGTTTAAGAGAAGAATTGCCAATCTGTGTGGATGGAGGATCTGTTCACATCTGATGAGGGAAGAGTGGATGAAACAGCTGTAGGAATCACTGACAACAAAGCTGACACTATGTCCACTTCCTTACTGGGAGCCAGGACTCTCAAGCCACTTGATGAAATCCACAAGTTGTGGAGTCTGTCCTCATTAATTCAATAAATGAATCACTTTCAAAATGAAATCATCATTAGTATAATCAAATAATTAATATTACAATCTTCTTTCTAACTAAAGAATGTAACCTTTGCGATTTGTGTTCTCAAGGTTGTTTAACAAATGTGAATTCACATTACTGGAAAAAATATTATGGAAAACTGCAAGGGAATATTCAGAAAATGTGTGGCAATTTCTGCTTTTTGTTTCTCTTGTTTTAATACATTTGAGTGCTTTATCTCTTAAGACTATTTTTAGCCTGATTTGTGTCAAGGCCATTTTTAAAGTAAACGTTTTGAGTTTAGAAACATACAAATACCACAGAACAGGCACTCCCTATGGAATGTCTATCGATATACATGACGGGATATAATATAATAAATTAGAATGTAAAATCCATCCATCCATTTTCTACCCCTTTGTCCCGCACTCGTGGTCGGGAGGCTGGAGTCTGTCCCATCTACTATGGGTGAAGGCGGGGTACACCCTGGACAGTCACCAGGATGTTGCAGGGCATAATATAAAATATATAATATTACATAATATAATAGAATATAAAAATACAATATAATTAAATACAATGTGACATGACTGAAAGCAAAATGGGCAAGATTCCAGGGGAGACCAGCAGAACCTTCATCAGACCATGTTTAAAAAATAGAAATAGAAATAGAGCCCCACTAACGTCTATTACCACAACGTTCCCCTTTTGAACCGGTGTCGACTGACTTATTGCATTTAGAGACATGCAAGCATGGGTACAAATACATCCTGGTGGTAATAGACAGTAGAGGGGCTCTGTGGATTCTACTGGGTCATTTTCTTTTTAGGCACTCACTGGCATGAATAACAAAATGCTCTACATCTTTTAGCCTTCTTGACCAGTAAAATCTGTCCCTTAACAGTCCCAAAGTTCTTTCTGCCCACAGGTGCCCCATATCTTTGTGCAGCTCTCTATAGACAGTACTATGGTATTCTTTTGGGAGTAGGAGCTGGTCTCTACCACTGACTCGTCTATAAAGGACGCCATCCTCATGGTCCACTGTCTCAGGAGGATTTTAACATCAGGTGACTCTTTCTTAAAAGCTTGGCCTTTGGGCAGGTACTCACTGGTTTTGTAGGACAGGATAGGTCCGATAACTGAGTCCTTTTCTTGACTGGCCCTGATTTCTGCTTGTGAGAGTGATTTGCCTGGGGGTGCCGCTGCATCTTGGACTAGACTGACGTTATTTTCGCTGATGTAATTCTCTGCACCAGTGCTCTTTTTCTGCAAACAAACACTACCAACAGATGTTTTAATAACATCTGCTTTAATGATAATGTGTGATGCTTATTTGGGCTACATTTTGATTGTCTTTGCGAGTCTGTAAAATCTTAAGCATGGCCTTGGCTGTTTTGACAGATACTGAGAATGTCTGACTGGTTTTCTGTATGCACTTTCTTTCCACATGTCCTTTGTCCCACTTGGCCACGATTTCTTCTATTACATTTAACCCTATAATAGGCTGTTCTGCAACCTTAGGATTACCTGAGGCTAAAATGCGAACGGGTCATGTATCGGTGAGGTGAGTGTCACAGTCCAAGTAAAATTTAGCCTCTATCCAGATTGTTTGGTATTTCACTACCTAAAGCAGCAAACGGTTCAAACAGGAGTTCTGTCCGAACCAGTGGTCGGTGTAGTGGATGTGCGCTTTGGTGTCACAGCCCGATTCAGTATAGTTTCTAAATCTTTGCACATCTGCTCTGAGGCCTTCAATCACCTTTACAGTCTCTGGATCTGGCCCTCTATGTTGCATTTTTACTTCTTGTGCCACCTCCTTTACTCTGTCTTTCATCTTGTGTGTCATTGTCGCTGTCTTGTGGTGGGTGATTGTGGATGGACTGCACCTCTGCTTGTATCTCGTTTACTCTGGGTGGTTACTCTGGGCGTGGGTGGGGGTTGTTATAGTGCCACGACTTTCTCTAAAATCTTCGAAATGGCATATTGGACAATCAACGTATTTTTAGTTTTTAATACATTACTGTCAAACATGCAATCAGAGATCAAATCTTTTTGAAAGCTAGAACTTAATGGCTACACTTTGCTGACTGTTGTATACAGCTAACTGATCTGCTGCTAAGGCTTGAGAAGTCTCTGTTACATATTATGTACCAAAAAAAACATGTTAATAATCACCATATTGAATAATAATAGACCTGACTTGCAGAAGTAGACTTATACTTATTATTTTACTAATTGACAAGTGGCTTAATAAATATGTATATGATGGACCATGTAATATCTAACGTAAACAACAACTGTAAAGTTGCCTCACATCTTTTAGCTGGGACTAACGGCATTAAGGCTAACAGCAGCAACGATCCCAAAATGTAATATAGGCCAATAAAACGTCGTCTTGAACTTACAAATACTCCTAATAATGTTACCTATCTAATCCTGGAGTACTTAACTCACCTGTAATCACAGAAAATAATAGCTTTTGTGAGTAATGGCTACACTGTGCTGAACGCTGTACACGGCTAACACTTGAACCATCATCTGCTAAGGCTCGAGAAGTCAGTCTTTCGCATGCGCCACTACTGCCATTATGGCGTAAATGGGTATAGCACCAGATGTTACTGTTAAATAATACAAGAAAAATGTGAGGGATTGTCTTCAGTGCCACGACTTTCTCTAAAATCTTCGAAATGGCAGATTGGACAAAAAATGTAAAATATCCAGGTAATATAAACATCCGTATCTCTTTGGAACATTTGCATGTTTTTAAAACAATTTTCTAAAGTAATTCATGAATATGCTTAGAAATGGAAATCCTTATATTGACACTTCGATTTTGTTTTCATTTGTCTCTACTTAGTGTTATGGGTCCATTTTAGGTTTTAGACGAATGTTTAAGATGAATGTTTAAACTATATCGCCTGGTACATATACTGCTGTGTGTTTTAATCACTCTCGAGGCAGTCTGTGTTCGATCTAACTGCTAGAGCAGCTGGATGAACAGATCATGATCATTAATGCAATTCTACATTGCATTTTAGAGGCCGCACAAGTAGACGAGCAGTAGATGTATATCTCTAAGAGAAGATAAAATAAAATGAAAATAAATAAATAAAAACTAATAATACATTAAAAGAACACATTATAGAAAGGAAAACTGTGTAAAATGTGTAAAGAAAATTGGGAGGGTATAAATAAATTATGACCTATTTAGTTACACAAACCCACATATATGTTACCAGTGAACCAATACAAATAAAAATGTAAAATACAAGATGTGTCTTAATTAATTCATTTCTAATCTTACTCGAGGCATTTCAGATTTGTCTTTACTAAGTACTGTAATTACTCACATATCTAATATTTAATTTAAGTTCTTATAAGTGTTGGTTACATTCAAGCAAAGATATGTGTGAGACAGTGTTCAGTTTGTGTTTAAAAGCAGGTTTTAGAAGCACTGAGTATTAGATTAGATGAACCAGTTGCATTTCTCAAGCAAACACATGTATTTCGCAGCGATATGAATATTTAATATCAGTATTGAAAAATCACCCTGGTAAGGCTGGTGAGCTAAACCGTGAACTTAAGAACACCCAAAACTGAGCAGAACTTTTATTTGTACATTTAAACAAAAATCAGGCCATGACACCACAGTCCCACAGGGTCTCCCCAGGTTCTCTGCGCTGATTACGTTCAGCGCTGGCTCTTTTAAAGAGAAGCACCTCTGAACAGGAGCTTAACATTCAGGCCTCTATAACTGTATTCAGGGGTCTTCATTTCTGGACCCCGAACCAGTGTCCAATCCTGGATGTTGTTATCACTGGTAGTGAACTCACCTCTTGTTGCAGCTGGTAGCCTAGTGGTTAGGGCACTCGCCCTGCGGCCTCTGGGGGTTGATTCCCGAGACCACTAGGCACCCCTGAGGTACCCTGAGCAAGGTACCGTCCCCAAACACTGCTCCCCGGGCGCTGTGTTCGTAGCTGCCCTGTTTCACTTGGTGAATGGGTTAAATGCAGAGGATGAGTTTCGTGCTGTTCACACTGTGTGCTGTGGTGTGTTCACGTATGACAAATAGTCACTTTCACATTAACCCATGACTGCAAAATCCAGGACCAAATTTGATATCTGGAGTTAAAGACCTCTAATTGTGTGTGTAACCTTTTTATTTTTAACTTTTTTTAATTGAAGGTTCAGTACAGTAATGTTACCACCTCCTCCGATCAACATTCAGTTTTGGTGAAATTGTCTATTACAGCTCGTTAAGACTCTCTCTCTCTCTCTCTCTCTCGCTCGCTCTGTTCTCATGCTTCTTTTGCGCCACCTGCTGGCCTCTAAAGAAGCAGGAATATGTGTTTTTTTGTAGATTTTTGTAGATCAGTTGAGATTCATGAGCAGTGTTTCATACTCATCTTCTTTGTTTAGTCTTCGACTGGGTGCACTTTGAGACTCGGTGTGAGATACAAATGACTTGTAAATGAATCTAAATGGTACAGGAAATGTACAACATGCCTGTTTGTGTGAGAGATTCTTTGTTTCTTTCTATTTGAGTTTCCCACCACATTCGGACTACAGTAGACCACAAGATGATGTGAAAGAACCACTTTCCGTGACGCCCACCATCTACTAACAGTGCAGTGGAGCCTCACCACCTCTGGACTCACTGCCCAGATAACTTGTCCATGTGGGGCCCATGTGGGTTTATGAAGGGCTGAATCAAGGGCCCCATTTGGGCAGCCCCACAGGGCCCCATAAAGATTTGTCCCCAGGTTCCATGGTGGCCCCACTT
>JBBPDB010000128.1:8161118-8176072 GCA_037974465.1 Brachypetersius altus | reverse complement strand
TCATGAAAAATCGGAGCAGAAACAAAGGTGTTGCGTTTATATTTTTGTTGAGTGTATATATATATGTGTGTGTGTGTATATAGTAGAATAAACTGCACTATACAAAAAAAAAAAAATTCACATATTGCACTTTTTGACAGTGTTGAGATTATTGCACATTGCCCTGGGATTAGTAAAAATAACATTAGTAGTTTGTAAACTTCATAAGTTTTTTTATTTAATTTTAAACAGTTAAGGAATACTATATTGGGAATGGAATGAACTATTTTGTTTTGATTTATTCGTTCATTGCAGTTGAGCCAGCCATGAACATGTCTTGCCCATCAAAAAACGCTTGAATTCAGTACCATTAGAAATCCTTGTCTGCATCTTGTAACTGTCCAAGCAAAGGTAGACAGTTATGTAAGGACAAATGCTGCTTCACGACAACAGGGAAGGGTTTTCCACCCCTGAACCTCCTCATGTCCACCATAAACAGCTGAAGCTGAAGCATTCTGTCATATGTGAACACAACATCAACACACAGTGTGAAGAGCACAGAATTCTTCCTCTGCATTTTACCCATTTTACCCCTTTAACCCATTGAAGCAGGCAGGAAGATGCCCGGGGAGCACTGTGTGGGACGGTACCTTGCTCAGGGAACTTCAGAGATGCCAATTTACATTTACATTTATGGCATATGGCATGACTTCCATTCTATACCTACAGGGGGCAGCATCCCTGGAGTGACATGGGGTTAAGGGTCTTGCTCAGGGACCCAGTGGTGGTGTGCTGAAGGTAGGATTCGAACCCATGACCTTTTGGTCACAGGGCCAACTAGGCCACCAGCTGCTCGATGCTTGGCTGCTGTGTATAAAAACGTTAACTTTGGAATGAAATCGTTGTTTGGTTACTACTTCGTTTGTTGTAAACGTGGATGAAGGCTTTGCCTGAAAATCTTGATCAGATTTGCGTCATGAAAGTGTTCCAGTGTGTTTAGAGATGTCTTACAGAAAGACTGTCAAACACAAACAGAAATTGGAAAGTCTGCTTTAAAAGCTTCAAACACAGAACGATGCGACAGAATTCCACGTGCACGCGCCCGTGTGTGTGTGTGTGTGTGTGTGTGTGTGAGAGTGTGAGAGAAAGAGAATTGTGTTGCACTAAACGAACTGAGTGGCTTAACAGGAGATGATTAGTATTACATAAGCTGTTCTTATCCCTGACACAACTCTGGACCATCAGGACGCACAGACTTGAAACTTAATTAGTGTTGCTAAAAATAGCTTTCTTTTCCCGTTTTTTTTTTCTTCAATATATACACGCCATGCAGCGTAGGCCCACTCGGGTTCTTTATTGTAACTTGGTGAAATAAAATCTACATGCCAGACCTACTCTGTCTACCTCTCGATCCAGGCAGTGTTTATGGGAGCCTGCGTTTCATAAGAGACCGTATACTGAACACCTTCATTAACATTTGAAATAACCTCGCATCCTCTGCGGCTTTGCGCCAGAATAGATCATTCCGGGACGACGGCGCGGTGGAAACCGCTACGGGCACAGATCAATTATTTTTTACCTCCTGATATGGAAAGCACTTCATAGATTGGCTCAGTGCTGCTTGCTCTTCTCAGCTTGACCCCTGACCCTCATTAGAAAGCAGCCTATTGGATTTCACCTCATTATGATAACACTACATACTCATTGCCCAAACCTGAGGTCAGCAGTTTTTTTCCCTCAGCCTTGGTCAGAGAAGACCACTAGCGCCGAGATAGCGATGCCACCTTCCTCCCTGTGTCCCTTATTCCGGACGGTCTGGGTGCAGCTGGAGGTATTTTTAGCTGAGTGCTGCAGACGAGGCGTAGAAAGATCTGGAATTCTTCATTTCGCTCACGTCCCAAGGCGTGAAAATCTCCGGGTGATCCGCAGGCAGTAGCTGCATCTCAAACTGATTGTGTTCCAGTGATGTTAGCATCTGTCACAGCAGAACAATCAGCGCCCCTCCTGGGGTTCAGGTCCGGAAGTCTGGACTGTGTGAGTGTTTTTGTGAATCAGGAGGTGGGTGTGTCAGTAAGCCAGCCTCTCGTGCTCGTGTCCAGTGTAAATGAGAGCGGGGTTTTTTCCTCGTTTGCTTTTGTCCCGTTCCCCTTGGATAAAACCGAGGCAGGGCTTTTGTATTCTGTGCAGATCTCTAGTGTTATCTTCCCACAGCCTGTGTGGACATTGTGACATTTACTTTTCTGCAGCTATTAGAGTTTACATCAGTGTACCAGTCGAGTAGATGTACATAGGATCTCATTAATGATTGACAGTTTGGTAAATTAGTGTCCGTTGGTGATCGGAGGAAGCCTCGACTGGGGGAGGAGCCTAAAACGGGATCTGAGTAGCATCTTCTGGCCTCATTAGCATCGGAGGTATTTGAATAGCGGATGACAGTCCACTGAATCTCTGCAGGGCTTTCAGATCCGTCTCATTCAGAGATGCTTCACAGAGCAATCATGGCAGAGCGTGAGAAGAGAATAGTTTGATGCTTTGTGTCAGGGGTGGATGACATATCGTTACCTTTACCCCTACATTATTGAATTGGCCAAACAGAATGGGCTGCTTTGTGGTAGCTGCCATAGCCCTCGAGCGTAGTGTGTTGCTGTAGGACTGGCAGAAAAATGCTGGTGGTTGGAGTTAGAGTAACAGCATTGGAATCAGTTCCATCTTTTATATATTCACTATTAACCAAACTGTCCTTAAACAACCCTCCTTTCTCTAAAAATCTCAAAAGTGGCCTGAAAAGCCAAGGGTTAGTTGTACGCTGTATTTTGTGCAGCTGCATGGTTTTGCTTTTCTAAGCATTTTTTAAACCTAATGTCCTCTGCCTCAGAATTGCACCATGTATGACACCAAAAACACATTTTCCCCACAAAAATATACACGAACAATTTACTGCAGGCATTTAGATACTCAGAGAAATACAGTAAATCAGACTGAAGCTTCAATTATATCAAAATATTTATTAAATAATTATCAAATAATTCATATTTGCGTAAGATCTGAGAACTGCAACATTTTCACAATTATTTCTATGATGAAACTTTGGGAGATTCCTTTTGAAGACCTTTTCTTTCATATAAGACCAAAAAAGAAAAATCTATATTTTTGATGTTTTTCAACTTAATCGGCCCGTATCTAAATAAACAGAACGCAGACTTCCGACTCATTACGTTAGATCTGGTCACATATTGTCTCTTTTTGAGCTCATGAAACTAAAGAAAAGATTGTGAAAATGTCTTCAAATATTGCAATATGTTTCTTGTGGCCATTTTACCCAGCCTTATTACTGTGTACCTATCTAAAATGTTCAAGAGGTGGTAGACTGCTCCAGGGCAGTTTTTCCAGCCTTGCACATCCTCCCCACTCCATAGGGACACAAACCTTCAGGAGCGACTCTCATCACATGACCTAAACCCTTCATTAATGAGCCAACAAACTGTCATTTGCATATGGATATCCTGAGAAGGAGGCTTCTAGTGTGTGAGTTTAGGTGTTTGTGTGTGCATGCATGTTTGTAATGGGTGGGGAGGAGGACGCTTTAGCACTAATCCCTCAGCAGACCCTTAAGCTGTTTAAAAAAAAAAAAATCATTGCTAACACACTCATATTTCTACTAATTATGAGAGTGGCGCTGGTGATTGCCTTCCAGCATCTGAAGTGGTCCTCCCTAATGGAGAAAAGGTCGCACACGTTTTTGTTTGTGACTGAATTAGTTACTGTCTCATCTGCCATTTCCTCTGATGCTCATGCCCCCCTCCATCCCATGCTGATATATTTGATTGGTTTTATTATCTTGTTTAAATGCATGCACACTTAATCGTACTGCCTGTTGGAATTGATCTAATGAACACATTTAGGTACGGTCTTGTTATCGTGTAGCGAAGAGAAGCATACAGCCTTGTTAAACCAATCAGAGTGTTGACGTTAGAGCGAGTCATGAACATGCAATTTCCCTGGAGACAAGGTGTGTATCTGCAGTCCCTGGAGAACTACACGCCAGGAACGATGCAAAGGCAGCTTTCAGTTTGTGTTAATTCCATATCACAAATACCATGTTGGCAGAGTCTACTGTTAAATTAATAACAAATTTGTTGATTATTTCATGGTTCTTTTAAGTCTCTGTGTTTCTTTACATAAATATATTTTTCAAACATGGAGCCCCCCCTGCCTCGCACATTGTAGTGTTTCCTGCCCTAACACACCCACTTCAACTCAGGAAAACCTTCTTAATTAGCTGAGTAGTGGGGCCAGGTGGGTTGGGAGCGAAGAAAACACTAAATTGTGCAGAGTAGAGCTCCAGGACCACAGCTGGGAACTGCTATAGAAAGCTGAAAGTGGAGAGCATCACTGTTTCAACAGCTTTTGTCAGGTCTGACTAACTTTGAGATCAGCTGTAAAGATAAGTGTTTCCTCATACTGGACTTATTACACATATCTGATGCTCTCTCTCTCTCACACGCTCTTATGCCCCGCTACAGTGAGCAATAACTAGCTAAGCATTAGTCAGCAGGCTCTGATCAAAGTAGTAGTATGTGCCCACTTATGTTCAGTTAAATTGATACGTTATATATATTAGTTGTTGACTGATTTTCTGGGTTTATACTAATACAGATTAAAAGTAATCAAGGAGATAACTGATATCTGGAACACATACTTTTGCATTAAAAATTTAAATCTTAGCTATGGTGTGCTGGTACCCCATGCAGGGTTAGTCCCTGCCTCATGCCCAGTGACCCTGGGATAAGCTCCGGCTACCCGTGACCCTAGTGTGGAGTAAGCACTTACAGGAAATGAATGAAAAAAATTGGAATAACAACTTCCACACAAACCTTTTGTTAAAATGCCTTTAAGCTTTCAACTGAGTCCTAGACAATTTCAGGACACATTTCAGTAATGTGACACATAGTCGTAAGTTATGATGTGGATAAAATCACATCATACGCAGTACTTTTTTTTTAACCAGTTCATCGGATGAATTTCTTTGCTGTTGCGTTCAAGTTAGCTCTACAAGACTCAGTATTAGCTAGCTCTGTATTACTAGTATTAGCTAGTATTTTTGACCATTTGTCACCAGTAAGATGTATGAACAGCAACATGCTAGTTAGTTTTTTTTTTTTGTAGCTATCACTATTCCACTGGTTAAATTGAACATTATGTTTTAAATCCAGGAAAAATGGCATTTACTCAAAAGAATAACCTGGGTCATGTTAGCTTAAGGGTGTAATCCCCCACCCCATGATTTCTACAAAAACTCAAGTATAGGTTAAGCAAAATATCATAACAAACAGTATTGGAATGTAGACAAAGATCCAAAAGGATTTGACGCTAAATATGACTGTTAAACTTGTTTAGAGATATGAACGTAATATGAAACATGAAATATGAACTTAATCCTGTAAATTACATTCAGAGTCTCTAACTGTGATAGGCTGATACTTGTGATATGTAACCAATCAGGTAGTCCTGTGGGCAGGATATGACACTTGACTACAAACTGGTGACTACAGACCGAGAGAGGCAGCTTCGCCAATTTCAAATTCATTTACATTTACATTTATGGCATTTAGCAGACGCTTTTTATTCAAAGCAACTTCCATTCTGTACCTACAGGGGACAGTCTCCCTGGAGCAACTTGGGGTTGAGGGTCTTGCTCAGGGACCCAGTGGTGGTGTGCTGGAGATAGGATTCGAACCTGTGACCTCTTGGTCCGGAGGCAAGTATCCTACCCACTGAGCTACCGCCACCCCCATTTATTTTATTGGCAGTTGCATAAAAGTATGTAGTAGATGCCGATAATTGTAATAATACGGTATATCAGCTTTGGTAATTGGTCAACCCCTGTATGTGATGTGTGTATATCTGCCCGAATAGCTAATATGAGTCTTATCTCATGTCAGTGGATCTAAGACTGATAATAGAAAAGGTTTTGAAACCTTTTAGTTCACAAATCCTGCCTTCCTCACTATAAGAGATCCTCTCAGTGGCTTGTGGTGGCATTTCAAATTTTGCAATGGGCACAGAGTCGTTACAAATGAATGCCATTCATTTTCAAAGCCAAAGCTCTGCGAGGAACCAGATAAAGGCGAGTTTTTTCAAATCCTGCTGGGAGATTTTTTTTTCCCTCTAGAGATGTGAAGCTCTCTGCTCGCTCTGTCCCTCTGTTATGTAGTCAGTCGCATTGTGCGCCCCCAAGCCCTCGGCTGTTTGTGCAAGTTTTCAAAAGCGCTCGGCTGCCGAGTGTGTTCAGCACGATCATGCTTTGTTCTGCTTTTATCTGCTGCCGAGTGCGTGTCTCTCATTTGAAATTTTTTTTCCTCTTCCCAAGGCGAATTTGCATTTTCATGTTTGCTTTTGCTCCGCAGTTCTCACTGACAGCAATTTGTTGATATCAAAGATTGTTTTAGTGCTCTGTGAAGCACAGAGGTGTGTGCTGCAGTTATAGACATCTCCCTTTTTCACACCCACCACTTACATCAAAACCTGTTGCGTAGATGTATTCTGTTTGATTCCTCACATGTTTTTTATGTTAAGTTACATGAATGTTGCCCGTCAAGACATGAACAAAAGCATCACTGTTTGAACAGAAGTGTAAGTGCTCTTTGTAACTAAAGAGCAGATATTGCTTCTGTCAAAGTACACATAACACTTTCTGATTGTCTCCCCAAGGTTATGAGTGGCTCTCTGTTGCAATTTCCTTTTCAAATCAGCCCTAACACTAAAACCACTAAAAGGGAAATTGAATAACATTGATTGCTTCATTTTTATGGCACATATCAAGGGACGGAATGTAATAGGAAGCAAGTTAACATTCAGCTTTTAAGGTTGATGTCCTGGAAGGTGGACGACAAGACTCAAATTGAGATGCCTAGATGACTGGGTCAGAGCCTCTCATAAACAGTTTTATGTGTTATACACAGTAGGCAGTGCTTAGTACTGGTGCCCAGGCATCTCAAGCCACAAGTATAACCTAGAAGTCAGTATAGAATAATGCCCCTTCACACTATTTCTCCAGTACTTTGTGTCAATATCCCTCTGCAACAGAGAACATTTTGTCAGGGAAGTAGTTAGTGTGTCACTGGTAGACTTCCTCAGGTTGGTTCTGAGTGCCTGGACGAGTTGCATTGAGACATGGCAGCAGAGGCAGTTGGCAGAAATGTTCACAAGTCAAGTCTCAAGTCTTATTGCTCGGAAGTCTTATCGCTTGGAAGTCTTATCGCTCAAGTCTTTGAGTGGCAATGTTAAGTCAAGTCTATGGGGTGCTGTTTGTATAAATATAGAGGTGTCACTTTTTCAACATTTAGCGCAACTTTCACACAATTTTCACACATTTAGACCTAAATGTGTTAAATAAACACAGTGTTCAGTTTTGGTACATTTTTCTTGCTGCATAAATGTTAAATCTTAAATGTTAATGTTAAATGTACATCTAAATGTTAAATATATATCTCAATATTAAATATTAAATCTAAATGTTGCGCTATTATGAGGCTGTGAAGGCAAACGAGGGGTCGTTGGAAAGAGTGCGAGATATAAATAAATAATTCCATGAAATTAACTCTGTTTACGAGTTATGACTCCCGAGTCACAGCACCCAAGTCCGAGTGAAGTCTTAAGTCATTGAGGGCAAGTCTAAAGTCAAGTCACAAGTCTTTCTGTGCAACTTAAGTGCGACTCGAGGCCCCGTCTCTGGCAGTGGGTGACGTCACATGTGTGGAGGTACTTCACTCTAGACCATGCAAACAGCACAGTGACCTGCACAACATGAAAATCAGTGTTCTAGTACAGTAACAGCGTTCTGCATGGCATTTGCTAGCACTGCAGAGAGTCGTCCAGTCCAGAGGACACTGAGTAGCTTTACAGAAGCCTCTGACTCATGAGAAAAAACAGCAGACCACAGATATGCTTGTTTTTTTCATCGTTAACGTTGTGAGACCTTTGGCTGCAGTACAAGCTGAAGGCTAATGTTACAGAGAACTTTCATAAAAGATGCTCATTGTTGGCCACCTGTGTTCCTCTGCTGCATCTGTGTGATGTCATTGTGATGTCAACGACTTGTCGACTTGACTTTGACTTTAATGACGGATAAGTTGATCTGAAAAAATCTGAAGTTTTTAATGCCCTAATTCATACATGATAGTTGGAATTGTGTCAAAATGACATAATTACTCATTTATTCCCCTACCCCATTACAATATACCCTTTAGTTGTTTACTCAAGCATCTACTAGGATTAATGGCATTAGGTATCTTTTCTAGGGATTAACAGTAATGCATGCATCCATGCAGGAATGAAACTGTGATTGAAATGTGTTTGCCATTATTATAGATGGCATATTAATACTTTCTTTTCCTATAACCATACCAATATTGATACTGAGTTAAGATCTATATTAAATTGCTATGCTTTTTAAAGCTGTTTTTTTATTGCAGCTCTTTAGATAAGATAAACAAGGGGGTCATCATCCTCAAACTACTCCTACACTACTACTCCACAGGAAAATATCACCCAGTGTGAGCGTGTGCTGTTTTAGGTTTGTTTATTACAGGATTGTATCGAAATCACCCTTTCTGCTGCTATCAACTCAGTACCAGTATCAGTGGATACAATGGTGTCATTTCTATTTGCCATGAAATTAGTCATGTCTCCTTAGCATGATATACACCGGTGCACTCTTACTGTCAGGATCTGGATCTGTGTTATGGATTAGCTGTGTAGTATTAAAGACACCAGGCTATTGTTGGAGTGGGCAGCAGCATTTTTTTACATTTATTTCTGAGACTGATATTGACCTGGCAAGAAGATTCCTTTTGAAAGCATTTCTATGACGATGTGCTTTAAAGAAAGGGTTTTCTTCAAAATATTTTATTCTGTTTGACCCCATTTAAAACACTGTAAACTGTCTCTCTTCACACAATGTCTTGTTTTTATTTTAATAATTCATACGTACAAGACTGTTTCAGCCCTAGAATAATAGTTGTGATGTGTTTGGGCTGTGTGTGAATGTGTAGTACCTTGTCTCCCCGATTCTTATCCTGTCACACTTTCCCATTTCTGTCTCTTTGCACGTTTTTTACTCACTCTTTAATTATAGGTTCCCTTTTCTCCCCCAGTTCCCTACTTGCTCTATAAGCGTCCCTCCTCCATCTCCCAGTCCACTCTCTGCTGTCTGTCTCGCCTTATAATATTTTTCCTTCCACCTCTGAATTATTGACAAGTCTGGAGTCTCGGGAGACTTAGCTTGTGGAAGGCTGCGATCAGGCTTCAGTTTTAGCATGAAAATATGGACCCGTCTTCAGTATTAAACACACCCACACAGAAATAGCCATCTTCAGCAAAAATATTCCAAATAAAATATTCTGCATACTTCAAATCATATTGTCTACAGGTTACAGATACGTTATTGTCTGGTTTCCATTATTATTTAGTTTCCATTTTTGAAAAGTGATACTTACCAAATGCTTCACCAGGTTGATTTTAAAATGTGAGGTATCTTACTGCTGTGATCTTAAAAGGGGATACTGATTTGCTTCTCCAAATATTATCTCCACCTTGCATAGTCAGCCATGTGTTCCAGTAAAAGCTTCATGTTTCTGTGTTGAAATTGCTCTTTGAACAATGTGTCAAAACTAGTCCTAAAAGTAGTAACATTGAGTATCTTGTAAATGAGAAATGAAATTGGCATAGAACTTCCAAACAAATAAAACTGTGGCAATTTTAACAGAGTATGTTGAAACACATGACTGTGTGTAGCCACCTTTGTCAGGCAGTGTAATGTGTTACCATTCATTACATCGTCTTGTCATTTTCAGCAGGATGGGACACAGAGGTGGGCAATATGATATTGTGACAAAGTTCATTACATAATAATGTGTTTTTCTGATTGTTTCATGGGTATCATTAGTGCACTGAACTTGAATTGAAAAAACATATTTAGACCAATAATAAAGAGGCTATAAACGAGAAGTTTCTTCTTAAATAGAAAAAATGGGGTATTTTTTCAGAAAAATGTTCTATTTCATCTGCCCAAAAACCACATCATGAGACTAGTGTTGTTTTTGGCCGCCTGTCTTAATTTTAGTTTTAGTCTAGTCTTTGTATCAAGCTGTCATTTTAGTTTTTATTAGTCTTAGTCACGTCCATACTCTTTTTAGCCTAGTCAAGTTTCAGTCGACTAAAGGTCTGAGCATTTAGTCTTATAGCCAGAATTATCCACTATAAATATGACCTGAATATTTTTTTATTCCTGAACAAATATAGTCTACACAACCAAATCAGAACAATTTAGGATCAGCCTTTTTTGAATGGATATGGGAAAGGCTGCTTATCAAAGTGTGCGTGCGTGCGTGCGTGCGTGTGTGATTTCTCTCTCCCTGGCTCTATATTGGCCCTGCATCCCAATACTTTTGATTTAATTCACAGTCAGTGAAGACATCTGTTGACTGGTATAACAGAAATGATAGTAAGCAGTGTCCTGCATATGTGTACGTTGTTTTAGTGGTAAAAGATAGCTGAAAGATAACATGACTCATGTTTACCTCCCAGCATTAGTATAATTGTTAAGTTTGGGGAAGAAACTGTGAAAAATGCACAAAGGTCAAGTGGTTCCACACAACTAAGTTGTTTAACATAAGCTGCTTAACAATGTTAAGAGGTTATTTGAGTAAATTCTACTTAATTTGTTTAATATATAACTAAAAAAAATTTAACTTAAAGCGGACAGGTTACGCTTACAGAGTAGAAGTTCTTAATTGGATTAGGTTATAATTAGCTTGTTACTATATTGCCTAGCTGTCAGAGAATGATTGTGCACGACAGCAGGTGCATAAAAGTGTTGCACACAAAGGAAAGCAGGCTGGCAGAAGGGAGAACAAGTTTATATCATCTATATCATCCATATCCATATAGATGATGCCATGGTCTTGTGCTTCAGTAAAACCAGCACAGACCACTCTGTAACATGAACAAGAGAATATTGATTAAAACCAACAACAGAGCAATTAATTTTTAAGTGCTTACAAATGTTAAAAATGTCCGTCATCACATGCCCTCCGGTCAAGTGATTATATGCATGGCGTAGACATTGAGTTTCGTCCTAAAGAAAAACTAAATGGGCCACACGTCTCAAAGTTGCACTTTTAATGTTGCATGTTGAATAACCCGAAAAGAATTTTTATCCCATTTACACCCTCGACTGCCTGCCCCCAGCCTGATGAATTTGTTATGCGTTCATGTTTTCTTTTCCCCCTCTTGCGAATAAGAAGCTTATTTTCTAAGACGATAAAATATTGAAGCTCTGAGGAAATCCTTTATTCGAACAGACCACAGCTTTGTGCTTAGAAACGTGACGCTGTGTGAGAGAATGCCTATTATCCAGCATGCGGGAGAGGACCTTGTGTCGTAGATGGATGCAGCCTCGTTGTTCTCCAGTGATTATTTTTCACCCTCTTATTTGAATAGAAATCTCTTACACCTCTGAGCTTTGAACAGCTTGGTGAGCCTCAAGGTTGCTATGTGATGTAGCACTGAATGGACTCTCTGACACTTTCAGCCTCTGCTGTGAAAAGCCATTTCTGCTACAGCTGTACTTGTGTCTCAGATTACCTGTTGCTTAGAAACCGCAGTGACTCCATTTTAGCCAGGGTCTTGATGTTATTCCATCAAATCAGTGTTCACTATGTATAATTAGCTGATTTAGAATAGCAAAGGCCTAAGACTTTTAAATTCTAAACCATGGTGCCGAAATAGTTTAGCCCTGATGTCATTGCAGGCTCAGGCACGTTGTTAGACGCGTTCCCAGAATATTTAATCCATTCGTGAAAAACGAGGTTTAGTGCGTATTTGTGTTACAGTCTTGAACAAATGCTTTTAGATATTTAATTGGCTTATTCTTGATTCATAGAAATATTTTAAGACCGACCATTTGCCATACTTGCTATGGTACTGTGCCACTGTTCTAGACCCTTGTTCTCTGTTGGATCATGATTATATGATAATATATACATCTCATTCTGAATGGCACTCTTTATTCACCCCCGTTTCTGTGTGTTTTGTGTTTCTGAGCCAGGTTATGGAGTCTCCTCTCGGGAGTGCAGATGCATCCCTGTCTTTCTTGCCCACTCACGCTCATGTGTCCTGCCCTGGAGACGAAATCATCAGCATCACCCTGCATGGAGCCTCCAACCTGCCCCCACTGAGGGATGGAAGCACACCGTTGCCGTTTGCTATTGTGTGAGTAACTGTAAGATGTCTACACCTCTAGACCCGCCCAAGACAGCCTCATGCTTTCAAGTACTGTAGCACCTCATCCATTGTTTTTTTTTTCTTTAATTTGAAAAATACAATAGTGAGTGGCATAACTAAAGTACTCTCACATTAGTTATGTTAGTTTTATTAATGCGATAAATTGCTTCTAGAACACTGAACAACTGAAGGCTAAAAGTAGACAGTATGATGATATTTATCATTTTTAAGAGAAATTATCATTATGTCAAAGTATTTTTTCCTGCCCATAGAACTTTGACCAGCTTTGTGTTTCATTAAAAATAAAGGTATATATTATTTGTCTTAAGTGGATTTAGTATTGCATTGTGTTAAACATTGAATTCAAAACAGTGTAGACAATTTTGTGTTTATGAAAGGCCCTCTATAATTGGATATGTAATTTAACAGAAGTTTATTGATTTTCTTTATAAATAAAATAATTGAGTAGTTAGTAAACCCCCTTAAAATGTTAATTCTCCAGTCCATATATGATGTCATGAAAACCAACCCATTTATTTATATTCTTCTATACGGCCTGAGTGTCTTAGTCTGAACTGCTTTTTGAATGACGCACAATAAAGTACGGAGTACTTTATCAGTCTTACATTTTTGCAAACACACAAAATAATTCCTTATTTATATGTGATACTATCATATCTGTTCTGTTTATTTGGTCCAACTTGTTCATAAAACGAACGATTGTGTTTGTGTAACCTAAAGGGATTGTGATGTTATGTTTTAGCCACGGCACTTAGCCTAGTTTTTAACTGCTTTTTATTTTGAAGTCATGAAGTATTGTCCTCTTACAGGTGTCCTCTTCAGACACCTAAACAAAATTGCAAATAGCCCTTGTTATCTGTACAGAACATGCTGCTTTTATGTATGTACAGAAATTGCTACATGATAAGTATAACATTGTGTACACTAAGAGTGACCACCAACTCACCATTTCCTGTGTTTTTGTTAATGAGTTTTGCTCTGCTGGAGATGCCATCTGCTTAACCTCCAGTTGAGAGGGCGTGTATGGAATCATTAACAACCTGTCTACAAATAAGCTCGCTGTACTGTTGTCAGTGAAAGAAAAAGGCTCCCAGCCGACCCAGTAAAATACATTACTGCATGCACTTGATCTTCATCTGATGAACCTCTCTTTCCTAACTTTTATTGCATTTCTGTAATTGGCTGATCACCTCTCCACCCTCCCCATTTCGGGATCTAGTGTTAGTAGGGTCTAGAGCTGTCCAAAACCTGTTGTGAGAACAGCTGAATGCACAGCTAATTGAAGTCAATGAAAGGAATCGTGTTTTTAAAAATGCATTATTTGTATCAAATTCCTAGCGATTATTAGGACAGCTGGCAAAGCGTCCAAATCCTGCCATTTATGGTTCTGCCTTATGGATGCATCATAACTGCTGTCACATCATCACATGCCCCTGACCTCATGCTCTCTGTGCACCTGGAGCAATCTGTGTAATGGTGCTTTTAGTGTCTGGTGTGAGAAATGGTTCATGCCACGTTTGGCAATTTTCACATGCCTTGCTAGGCGCATGAATTCTGGAAACACTAGTGCCCGTGTGTGTGTGTGTGTGTGTTTGTGTGTGTGTGTGTGTGTGTGTGTGTGTGTGTGTGTGTGTGTGTGTGTGCGTGTGTGTGTGTCTGTGTGTGTGTGTGTCTGTGATAACGTGTATATATGAGCTCTTGTTTATATATGCATGTGTTTTATGCTTATATACACAGACATAGACCTTCAGTTCACCTTTGAAGAACACAATTCCTTGTTTTGAGAACACTTTAGCTATTTGTTAGATGAAGTGTCTGTTTGTGCAGATCTGAAGTGGGTGAGTTCGCTCTGATTAGCCACACTAACAGCATTAAGGTCTCAGAGGAAAAGTCTGCAGACTCCATTAGCATGTAAACAATGCTCATTCAGCACACTATGCAGAGTCAATTAAAGGCTTTACCACTGCTCCATAAACTTTGTCTTAATTATGATATTTAACAGTGTAATCCTTTTTCACTGTCTTCAAGATGATTGAATAGTTCGAATCACTTTTTTACAGAGGGTCTCATTCATCAACCATGCATGCACAGAGATGCAGGAGCTTTAATGAATGTAATGTGGTTTATTTATTTTTTTCTTTGGCCTGAAAATGTTATTTTAGAGCAACTCATCTCCATGCCCTTACAGACACTCCTGGCCTTGGTTAAAAGATAACAGAATTTCCTTTCATTTTCAACCACTGTAATATAATGGACTAACTGATGTTAATTGTGGCCATACATGGCAAAAATGATTTGTCATTTCAGTCTTTAAGTTACTTAATGTGGCCCCCGGCCAGCAATGGTGGATGCCCGATCTTCATATCAGGCCAAAATTGGAGTAGCAGAACCTGACGGTGACATACCTGAGCATCAATAGATTCAACACTCCAAAAAACTGAGGTCAGACTATGACAACATGTCTTGAAGCAGCCACTGCATCTTATTGCACTGTTACCTTTCAATTTAGTATTAACTTTTTTACTTGACTACTATACACACCAATCAGTCGCAACATTCCTGACAAGTGGACAGAAGAGTATTGATTAGCTTGTAAATCAATATTATGGGAGCAGCTGGTAGCCTAGTGGTTAGGGCATTTGCCCTGTGATCAGATAGTCGTGGGTTCG
>JBBPDB010000128.1:8143323-8153359 GCA_037974465.1 Brachypetersius altus | reverse complement strand
GTGTGTGTGTGTGTGTGTGTGTGTGTGTGTGTGTGTGTGTGTGTGTGTGTGTGTGTGTGTGTGTGTGTGTGTACTCTGCAGGAGCTGCACTCTCTGCACTTTTAATGAGAGATTTCCCAGCACCACTGAATCCTCTGGGTGCTGCTCTTGTATGGAGGCTAATGCGGTCTGACGGCCCTGGCCTTATTATAACAGTCTGTAAAGTTTCAGAAATAAAGGGCAAACTGCTTTTATCGTTTCCGTTAAATTGCATTTTGCTTAGTCTTCTCCAAAGCCTAAGTGTTTGAGTGTTAGAACCCGTTCTTATGTAATTGTAAGTTTATACTGTTTATGCTTTATGCTTTTCTATCGATTTTCACTTTGCAATGTTTTTTGGACATTTATCGATGCTGCGCTGTTTAACTTGTATTATGATTTTTGGCCCGTCTTCTAAATTAGCATGAGCGGAGTTTCACATTATGTCTGATACAGAAACAGACTTCATAGACTTTTAATAGCTGGCTTTCTAAAAGTCTTCCCTGTAGTAAAGCAAACTGGGGCATGAGAAGTGAACTCTTGTTGACTGTATAATGAAAGAGGCTTGTCAGTTTGGCTCTGGTTCAGCTTGCTCTTGGTCATTATGGCTGTTATCATATCTGGTTTCACTATAATACTTCTTAGATTTATGAATACTGCTGTCTTCAGCATTCAGAGTTTTAATGATGGAGGAAAGCTCAAAAGAGGCAGATGAGGAAAATGTTCTGCTTGTTGGCGGTTTGAGTGAATCAAGTCTCCTGAGAGAAATGAGATTTGTCTGCTTTTCATTTACATTACAAAAAAAATAGAATAATTGCCCTGAAAAAAAGACATCAAACATTGTTTGTCAATCTCTCCTTCTCTCCCCTCCCCCCACAACCGCTTTTTTTTTCTCTCTGAGGTGTGTTCTGTATTTAATCTCGCTGATTTAGCAGAGATCATGCTCATTAGATCCTCCAGCTGTCTCTGTCTCCTAATCCCACTGTTTGCACTCTGCTCACACAGCAGTGCAGTCTTGGGCTTTTCCGGAGGGGGGCTGACAGATGTGGAGATGTGGAATGTTGTTGAATTTTCACGTAGATTTGTATGAATGGAGCTGCCTTATCACCAGCAGATGAACTCCCAAAGGTGTGCCTGGCATCAACCAGATCACCTCCCTTGTCTACTTTTCTTTTAAAGAAACATAGAGGCTGAAAAGTCTTTATGCGATTAAGTATTTGCAGCCTGAAATTGTTTTTAGGTGCATTTTGTAAGCACAGAGTTGTTTGTGTGGAAAGGGCAAGCTGTAAAGGAATGCGGAATGAAAGAATATCAGTCTATTGTGTCAGGGATTGTATTTTGTGCTTAGAGGTGAAAGAGGATTAACATGTTTGATCAAAATATAAATAGACTTGTGTTTCCCAACCCCAGCCTTGCTACTCCGTGTAGTTTTTCTTAGTTTTGCTCTGATGTATCTGACATAACAGGGTAACCATTTGACCAATCCATGCTCTGCCCATACTCTAAAAGAAGGTTGCTGTGTTGAACACATTTTCAGAAAATTCAATTAAACCTATATTAATCCACAGTGCATTTTTATAAAGAACAGATTGCTATATATTTCCGTATAGATTTCTGTGTATCTTTACTGTTGAGGCAAAGCCTTCTATCTCCAAAACAGTAACTTTACAGGAAAAGGATAAATACTTTGAGTAGAAGTTTATGTAACAATAATGGACCATTTCAATTGGGCCATTTATCATGACATTTTAATACAATGTGAAGCCTGCAGGTATTTTCCAAAAAAAAAACAGCAGCAGAAATGAACATATAAGGTTTTATCCTGACAACAATAATATGTACTGCTTGCTTACATAGTTTAGAAAAATATTTTTTTGCATTACATACATTGTGTCGGAATGTAAAGCTCAGTTTACTAAGTCTACAGCTTGTTGTGCAAGCTGTGCATGGCTCCACCAAAGAGGCGCCTCATGAGGCGCAAGGTTTATAAGGCAGAGTGAAATAATGGTTGTCAACAAGCTGAGGACATATTAGAAAATGAATGTAAAATAACAAGCCTAGCAGTGTTGATAATGTGCCTTTACCAACAAGACAATTCTATAACTCTGTAACTAGAATCCTTTGTAAGTCTTTGTAAGGTGTGTGAAACATGACATGGACAGTGCCTGCAAATTGCAGTGGCATCATTTCATATATTCAGCACCATCTGAATAACATGGGTACACAAGATCCAGAGAGATTAAACAGTGTTGTACTTATGATAAACATTTTTATTATGTGTTTGGAAAAAAATCAGCATGTGTTCTGTAATGTCTTCACTTTTTTTTTTTACGCAGTCCCCCATGTTTTGCAAGGTCTTCTCTCAAATACAGATGTATGAGAAAGCTTATAAACTTGGCACTTAGGATCATGCTTCAGTTTTGAACACACAGACCTGAAACTGACACAAAAGGTTTAGTATGTTGGGCCCTGAGCTTCATATTTAAAATGCTCCGGTACAAACATGGATTGTTATTGAAACTAGGAAGGGTATAAATGACAGTGCAGAATTTGCACTGAGCTAAGATTAGCTTGAGCACAAACCATATTTATGGCAAAAAACCCCGCTACACTGGATCTGTCTTAACAGTGTAACACCACGTGGAATTTATAACCAAGATATTTTTTTTAAGAATTACTATGAGATCACCTCTACTATAATAAAATTATTTGCTGTATATCTTTTCTCTGAAACTATAAGAGGAGAACTGGCCCTTATGACTGTGTGTATGCAGGTACAGTGGAGTGGATGGTAGGCGTATGAGCCATGCGGTGACCCACTGCCCTCTGCAGCCCACTCCTAATCCCTGCTGGGAAGAGACCTTCTCAGTGGAGCTGTTGGATGTTGAAGCCCACAGGGAGGGTAAGCAACCTCACAGCTAATGTAGCCAAACAGAATTATCACACTGAGTAATGCTGTGTGGGTTTAAGGGCAAGCTGTAAATTACCCAGGACAGAAATCTTAGCCAAATTTCCTGATGGATGTGACTTAACTGCACAAATGTACAGCTAACTTGCCTTAACCATCTTAGTTCAATCTTTTTGATTATGCTCCAGTACTGGGTATTTTAAAGGGAACTGCTGCTTGAATTTTCAAGAACTTAAAATGGTTATAGGTTATGATTCAAAATTAGATGGCAGCACAAAATCTTATTTTGTGTTGTTTTGGGAATTGAAAAGAAGTCCCTATGACAGATTCAGAACTAAATTAAACAATTATTTGACATAATAGAGTTGCTGGAGTTTACCCTGTATAATTACTGACTATTAGAAACAACTACATTGTTGAGACAACTTTAAGTATAGAGTAACACTGTGGCTTTTTCAGTTAAGAAAGTGTGTGATCACTATCCCTCCCCTTAGAGATTATTCCTTCCTGAGGAGTGCACTTCCAATGCTAATTGAACACATCCTTTTTCAGCCCACAATATAATGTTAATGCTTTGCTAATCAGCAGTCGCGGATTTAGTGTAACATGGCTTTTTTCAGAGAACCTGACTGAAAATCCCCACAATAACGCATATTTACTAATTTTGCAACATAAATATGAATATAAATTTTATGTAAAATATAACTGTATAAATATAGAAATGGTAAAATATCCTGTTCTTGGAGACGGGAGGTTTAAAAAGGAGCCAATCCTGGAACGTAACCCCTGTGAAAAACAGATCTGCTCCTGTCAGTAACTGTAAATCAGGGAAAACTACATGGTTGACATACCTGCTAAAATGGTCAATGACTGAAGGTGCAAAGTGGATGGACCTATTAAACTGGCAACTCAATACAAATGAACAAAATAGAGAGTGACACTGTTCCTTAAATTGTGAACCATATGTCCGTATGGTTAGAGTGGCATGGTTACAGTTATTCTCCAACAGTTCCATAAACCCATAGCACCAAACTTTTCAACCTCCAGTGGCCTGCTGTACAATAAACAAGGACAGCGAGAGTTCCTTATTACCCTTCACAGTATTCAGTGCGCATGTGTTTTGAAGTCTTTTTCTCCATGACGGGAAAAAACATCAAGTGAAAAAAATAAATCTGATGGAAATTTCTATGGGTGCACATGACTGCCCTTTACTGAATGTTAATCGAACAAGTATTTTTTCCACTGTGAGCTTAGGGAGAGAGAGAGCATGTGTGACAGGAAAATCTATCTGTATGAAATTGCTTTGCCTTGATCTGCGAGTCTTCGCTGTGAAAGGGGTTTCTCTGTTGACGATAATTGCAGTGCGTGGGTCTGATTATTCCTGCTGCATGCTTTCTGCCTGTTAACTGACAGAATAATTACGCACCGGGCCTTAATGGCTCTCCCTAAGTGAGTGGAGGGAATGATTACTCGGGATGTGTTGGGAATGCTGATGGAAGCCGTAGACAAGATCGCTGAAGCATCTCAAACAGTCTAAATCCTCCAAGTGTCTGTTTAGCCTCTTTTGTCAGCTTTATATACTTCCTGCCTGCCTGGAAAGCAAACTCATTGGCTGGTGGTAAAGTCAAGGGGTTGTCCTTGAAAACTGGCATGAATACGTCAGATGTCCCACTGAACAGCCTGGGAAACCATTCCTGAACATTGTTGAGCGCTGTTGGGGATGGCCACCTTGGCTGCTGACCTGCAAGAGAAAAAGACGGCATGGCTTATCTTCTCAATGACAGAAGCCTCTCTGCGCCAAGACCTACCCTGGTCTTCTGGGCCAGAGCCCTCCGGGCCACGAGCAGCTTATGAATTTGCTGACAGGGCTGTTGTCATCGTTCAGTTTAGACGCATTGTTCCAAAAAATCTGTCTCCATCTAGTTCTTTTAGAAGAAGCCTCTGCCCAGAGCAGTCTGGACTGAGCCTGGGGCTGGATGTAGAACACCAGAGGAAGCCAAAGGTTCATTCTCAGTTCAGTACACTTGTAGACACAAAACTAGTCTGGCACATTGTAAGAAACACAGTGCGGAAAGCAGCAGTTAAGAGAGATATTTCATAGCTGCCTCATGTTCTATTCTCTTTGATAGGCTATCACCTTCGCACAGCCTAAGTAGAGAAATTGGCACAGAACGAGCTGCAGTATTATTTCTGCCTGTCATAACCACTTACATTTCTGTTATCACCTCAGTTATCAGAATCATATTATAGGTTTCCCATATTGTTACGGTCCCTTTTTCTAACTGTGAATTTTTCTGCAGTGTTCTTCTTTGTGTGTAATACTGGCTTGCAGATGTGGTCATAAATGTGGCACATGGTCCGTCTAAAGAGTTGCTGGTCCATTACAGACTGCCTTCAGCTTACCTGAAGCCCTTTCAGCACTACCATCTGGAGCTGGTACAGGTGAGGTGTGGTCTACACTACTGCTGGAATCACATGGTCTACTCTTAAAAAGCCACTTCATTGGTTCTGGACTTGGAAATATGATTCCATAAAAATTTTAATCGGCATTGAAACCTTTTGTGAAGGTTCCTTAAATTTTAAAAGGATTTTTCACGCTCACACAGAGAGCAAGGGAGAGAGCACAAAAAACACAAGAGCATCAAAACCACAGGATAAGACATTTTATGTAGTAGACAAAAGCTGCTACAGTACACATTTGGATGAATACACTATTGACAGTATAATTGTATTGTAGCAGCAGTGTCGTAACTTTACAATTTTGTGTGTGTGTGTGTGTCTGTGTGTCTCGGGGGAGTACAGTTTCTGATTCAGTTCTGATTGTGAAATCTGATGGCCTGAGGGAAGTATCTGTTTCCTGTTTTTGAGATTGCTGCTTCTTCTAAGATGATTGTCCATTATTGGCTAAATGGTTTCACATGCTTAGTTTTCATCAGTACGAATCTTTCACTTTCCTGAGAACCTTTATGTAAGAACACACTTTAATTCATCATTGATATAACTGCATCACATGCATATTATTTTCATAACAGTCATCCAGTAGTTCATCGTGTTTACTGAATAAGTCTAACAATAAACTGAGTGCTAAGCCTAGAGTTGGTAAATGTGTTTAAGCACATTTAAGTCTTTCTTGCAATCAACTCATATTGCAGCTCATCACACTGTTCTTGACATCACCTCTAGGAAAGAACTGTCCCTCGGTTCAGACAGACGTAATATAGGGACCGACAGCCTGCCAGAACTGTGCGTGATTTAAGCAGGCCTCATCATCCACATTAAGGGTCTCCGTCAGGGGGCTGGGTACCTGACACACAGTCTAGTCGGGTTGAGCAAGAGGAGTAGCCTTAGGCGCAATCCATCAAACTGGGACCTGTGTGGGCTTTACACAGTCCAATGAATAAACCATGTTTCCCGGAACCCTCTTAAAGTGAGAGTAATTCTGTGTTGTTACATGGTTTAATGGCATTTTGCACAAGGATAATATATATGTAGGGAAATCTACTGTCTACTACCAGTAGATCTACTATCAGTTTTGGACTGGAAGTGTGAAATGATCCCTTTTCACATTTAGTTTGCATTGTCAAGATTGTCTATCTATATGACTTTAATCTAGGTTTTTCTCTACACTACAATGGATAGGTTTTTCAGACAGCAACAGAGGAGGTTTCTGCCTTTTCCACAGTGGATCTTTTGTTTGTATATTAATCAGCTAAACCACATGTAAATTACAATCTTAAAAATAAAGTCTCCTAAAAGGCCCTTGGCTTGAATGTCCAGTTCTACAGGGGAAAAAAATGTAACCTTTATATAATATGGAAGTTCTTTTAAACAGTCACACAGCTTATTTACAAAAATAAATATTTTAAAAGAACAATGGCCTTGAAGGTTCTTTTGAGGCATTGGTCTACCTTTTGCTTTGATTGAGGTTTGTGCACAAGGTTCTCCCTCCAGCATCTGTAGATTTAGACTATTGATTCTTGGCAGATCCGGTGTAGGCACAGGGTAGGTTCATTGGAAATTCTGTGTAGGTTTTTCTTGTCTCAGCAGGGACTGTGAACAACTGTCATCTACATATAATCAGCAGAGAGGCGATGAGATCAATCAGAGTTATTCAAATGCAGTACAGCTTGTGCCTGAAGTGCATCATCTGCTGCCGTCCGCCAGAGGAGTTTGGAGGGCTGTGTGTGTGTGTGTGTGTGTGTATGGGGAAGACGGCTGAATGGTTGGTTTCGACTGGAGGACATTTCAAGAGCAAAACAGGGATCTCTTGTATAAAAAAGAGAGAAGGAAATTGAGAAAAAAAGTGTGTGAGAGACAGAGATGTTATTTCTGTTCCTCAGCTTTACCCCGCTTTGCCCTTTAGCTGTCAGCATCTAGCTGAAGCCCACGGAGCAGAGTGTGTGCGAGTTCACACATGATTGCGCCTCTACCCACCGCTCTAAAACAGCTCTCTGCACCAGGGCCAGTAGACTAACAGACATAAATTATTCATCAGTCGCGCTGCGGCCATAGCACTGTAGGCACTATAATTTCATTCTCAGTTGTTCAGCTGTGTTTTATTACAATGGACATAATTAGCAATATACCAGTTTCGCATTTTTTTCCTACCGTGAAGAATTATTTTCTTTTTGTGTTGCTGAAGTGAAAAAAGTGGGGGATTTAAAGCGATTACAGTAAATGCAGGTGGGCTGCGTATGTCAATATGAATTTTTAAAAAGACATTGATTAATGGAGCAAAGGCAGAATGGCTGTAACTAGTTATTCATCAAATCCATAATAAGCAGCGTTCTCTGTTCAGATGAAGCTATGCTCAGAGGTTTCTGGGACCCTAGCTGGCTGCGCTTTATGGCCCCCATAAACATTGATCTCTTCAGTGTTGTTTTATTGAAGCACACTCTAGAGAGCGCAGAGCTGTAATCAAAGGTGCTGTGTGGCCTTGTGCACCCCCTGCCCCACCCCCACAACCGCGCACACACACACACACACCCACAACACACCCACAGATGACCACATTTAAACACCACCTATCTCTATCATAAAGAGAGGTAATATTTAGAGACTTTATTATGTTCTGCTTCTTTACTTTGAAGCCCCCCCCCCACACACACACTTTTTTTTAACCACCCTACTTGTCTCCTGGTCCCAGGTCAGGCTGTGTGTATTACTCAGTTAAACATAATTAAATTTACATTGCAATTAACATGATTATGCACACACACATTCTTTAAATATCCTTTTATGTCACAGAGTCTTAACGTTTTTGTCAGTAACATATTTTGAAATGTCTATTCATCATTTATTATGAATCAGTTCATTTTTATTGGTTAGAACTGACCCTTCGTAATTTAGTAAATTACTAATCTAAATTAGTTTAGTTCTGCATATTGCTTTATATAAACACAGCCACTATGACAAACCTGTGTAATCATTCATCTGTTTGACTTGCTTGTGTCTGACATTAATCCTGCTCTTTGTCTGTTCTTCAGTCCCACAGGGCAGTGCCTTTAGGGGTACGGCTCTATGTTTCCATGGTGCGTAAACTCAGCCTCCTCCCCAGGCTTCCCTACTTTTCCTTCACTGGCTTTGAGGTTTGTATAGCTTGCCTCCAGCTAAACCAGTGCCTGAGATTAAGACACACCTCTATGATTACATAAAGAGCTCTGCCATGCTTATTGTGGGTTGCTATATTACAGGTGAATGGGGTTATTACTGCCCACATACTGTAAGTGGATTGCACTTCGTAAGATCCTCACTGTGCCATGATAAAGCACTTTGGAATATCAGTTTATTAAAAAAGTAATCGTTATCGTTAAAAGCAATGATTTCCTCCAATAAGCCACCACGTAAAAACTACCTTCCTAAAATTATGTTCATATAAATGACCTTTATGCTGCCAAAATAACTCAGTAGAAAAACAGCTCAACATGATCAGCAGATCAGTAGTCCAGTGAATTGTGAGGTGAGACCTCTGTGAATAGCACATTTCACAGATGCTTGATCAGATTGAGATCTGAGGAATTTGGAGGCCAGGGTTTTGCGGTGTGGCAAAAAGAAGCCATTAAGGAATACCGTTGCCATGAAGGGTTGTAATTTTTCTGCTTATGAAGGTGGTATGTGTCAAAATAACATCCACATGAATGTCAGCACCAAAGGTTTCCCAGCAGAACATTGCCTAGAGCATCACACTGCCTCCACGGACTTGCCTTCTTCTTAAAGTACATCCTGTTGCCATCTCTTCCCCAGATAAGTGACACACACTCGGCTGTCCACATGACATAAAAGAAAGAGTGATTCACTAGTATCACCTTCTTCTTTGCTTCATGCTCTGATTGATTTTTGGACACTGTGGACTGGGGTTAGAATGGGCACTCTAATCGGTCTGTAATTACACAGCCCCACACACAGGAGGTTGTGATGCAACATGTTCTGACACCCTTCTATCATAGCAAGCAGTTTGTTACAGTAGTAGCTTTGGTAGGTATTGACCACTGCATACCAAGAAAACCCTGGAAGACGTATTGTTTCATATACTCTTATCCAATCATCCAGCTGTCATTATTTGACAAAGTCACTGGGATCCACCAATTTTTATCCTTCTAACACATCAACTTTTAAAGAACTGACTTTTCTCTTGCTCCCTAATGTATTTCACCCTTTAACAGGAACCATTGTAACAAGTTATTTATTTATTTTACATGTCCGTAGTTTTAATTTTGTTGCTGACAAGTTTATACGCTCATTTATGTCAGGAGTTTTTTCACTAATTGGAACTTAAATAATGGTTAGACGTGATCTCTATTTTTTTTGTTTCTAGGATCTTGTCAGTGTGATTTAAAAAAGCTAACTTAATCATGTCTTCTTCCATTTACTGAGCTCCTCATTAATTTGCTGTGTGCCAGGAGGTATTGAATATCAAATGAGTTTAAAATGCTGCTACGTGTGGCTGCATTTTTCTAAGAGGTATCTGGGTGTGCTTTGTGGAAAAGGATTATCATGAACACCATTACCTTTGTTATGTATCTATTTCAGCACGGAGGTGGGTGGGGGGGGGGGGGGGGGGGGGGGGGGGGGGGGGGGGGGGGGGGGGGGGGGGGGGGGGGGGGGGGGGGGGGG
>JBBPDB010000128.1:8117769-8142188 GCA_037974465.1 Brachypetersius altus | reverse complement strand
CCCCCCCTCTCTCTCTCTCTCTCTCTCTCTCTCTCTGTGTGTGTCTCTCTCTCTCTCTGTGTCTCTCTCTCTGTCTCTTTTACTCTCTCTCCCTTTCTCTCTCTCTCTCTCTCTCTCTCTCTCTGCTTCGCTCTCTCTGCTTCTCTCTCTCTCTGCTTCTCTCATTCTCCCTAAATTTTAATATTTAAATGTACAGGTCTTGCTGCAGTCCATGGACAGCCCGTTAAAAGATCCTGTAGGACCTTTGTTAGCTGTTGGCCGTGTTGTTGCTGATTATGACTCATACAGGTAAACATCTTCTCCATGAAGTGCTGTGACTAAAGCCATTGCCCCTGCATGTTTTCCTGCTATATGCTGTAGGGGGGCTGTGTGCTGTTCTCTTAGGGCTCAGAGGTGGAGCTGCAGATTTAAAAGCATCTTGCACCACTTTATGCTAATGCACTTAAGGTCCATGACATCAATTAACAGAGGCAGTACGAAGTGATCCACTGCTCCACATGTCTAAATGAGCCCTCTAAAAGCTTGAATATGATAGGGGCATTTGGTAGAGATCTATAAGCCAAGAGAAGCACCTCTCCCTCTTGTGGGATTAAGGCTGGACTTCCTCTTACCTTTTTGTGTCTGACATTTGCAGTGGACTGGGCATCAGAAAGCTTTTGGATGATCATGTCTCATATGCCTCGCAAATCCGTTTATGCATCTTGTTTAGATATTGATTGGAGTCATAATTTCAGCCAAAGCTCACTGTCTGTTTCATTATCTGCCCTCTATACAGAGTGCTTCTCTCTCTCTCTTTCTCTCTCTCTCTCTCATTCTTTCTTTCTCTCTCTCTTGCACTCTTGCTCTCTCACTTTCTCTCGCTCTCTTTCTTGCTTGTTCACTCTCTTCCTCTGTCTGTCTGTAGCCCCCCTGTGTTCGGTTGCTATTTAATTTCACAAAGGTGTTTTGCTCCAGTGCACTGGTGCTGTAGGAATAATCAACTAGGTGTAAAACAAGCTAGCTTTTTTAATTTGCGTTTTTGTGGAAGTGGCATCTGATTACACTGAATGTCGCCATGTTTGTTTGTGAGGACAGAGATGTGGATGGAATAAACTTCTGTGTCTTTATTAGATCAGTAGGAAGTTTGTTTAAAGATAAACATTCAATTCAAGAACATCCATCAAAGATTTTTTCCAGACAGATTTTCTTGGGTATAGATAATAGAATTTCATCAAGGACAAACGCTAACTGTTGCTTCTTTAAAATGAATGAATGGCGTTTTACATGATAGTGGTAAAACCTTGCCATGCCACTGTGTTTCCAGATTAGGAGGCTCGCTGCAGTTCAGTGCTGCAGTGTTGTGGCCTGGCCATCAAGAGGAAGCAGATATTATGCAGCCTGTGTGCGTGTGTGCGTGTGTGTGTGCGTGCGTGCGTGCGTGCGTGCGTGCGTGCGTGTGTGCGCGTGTGCGCGTGTGTACAGGTGGACTTGCTTTTTTCATCCTGCCCCACACACACACTGTGCTGCTAATAATAGTGAGGCTGTTGCCAAGACATACTATTGGAAGTGTGAATCCATGTTTTATTTATTTATTTTTTTCATTCCCAAATGACTTTCCTGTGCCAGCTTTATAACTGTAATCTCAGGATGATTCTTGGCTGTTCCATTCCCATTTTCATTTCCTGGCTGTTTGTTCTAGAGAAGGCTTTGTGTATGTGTGTGTCTCATCATTCAGGCAATCTCTCGAACAAACTGCTGTCCTAATGGAGGCAGTGTATCTGTCATTCACCGTAAGAACAGTTACAGCTCGCCTCTCCTCTCTTCTGTGTTCTCTCTTTCCTTGTGTGGAGAATTTTGCCAGCTATGCTGATACCAATTTTAAAGAGCTGAAACCACCACTACAATATTTATGTGGTAAAATATTTTAAATGATGCTCTGCACATCCAGGTAATCTTTTCTTTTTTCTCTTCTTGCATATATGCCATGTTTTTAACCACACCGGGTTCTGCTGATTTGTTTGTGTGACTACAGGGATAGCAAGTTGCTGTGTGTGCCCAGAACAGCAGGCTTGTGTGTGATGTCAGTTCCATTCCCTCGTCCTCCTGAATCTGCCTTCGCTGTCCCCGTCCTCAGTGGCCAGGGGCAGCCTCAGGTCAGATGGACTTCTTATAAAAATTTCAGCTTAACTCTGTCTTTTACACTTTGCGTTTCATGCACTCTGATCGTTACTGCTTTGCCCTGATCAGACTTTCGACATTTTACTCTCAATCATCTGCACACATGTCATTAAAATCAGATATTTGGATTTTAGCAGGTGTCTGTCAGAAATCATGTGTGGGAAATGTGCCTTACAGCAAAAATATTTTCTTTTTATCGCTTTTGCAATCACCCAGAATCCTAGCAAGCTATAAAAACAAACATATATCTGTGTGTGTGTGTGTGTGTGTTTCCTGCTGCTTTCTGTTGCTGAGAGGCTACTGCTATTATTTCCCATACTCCTTTGCCAACACTCTCCTCTCTCATGCTTTACTTTAAAACACACACACGCACGCGTGCACACACACACACAGAGCTCCCTGACTGGCCTTGCTGGGTGACATGTCATCTCCTGCTCTCACTTGAGGCTAAAGTGAATCCCATAGAGACTGAGCCATATTGATCTATCTATTGAACTGTTCGCCTTCATTTATCCAGCCATCCATCCGTCTTCCTTTCTGCCTTTCTTCACATTCATTCATCCGACTGTCCCTGCACAGCTACACATCTCTGTCCTTTAATCAGCTCGACAGGCACTAATTTTTGTGTGTGCATGCACTCATTTGATGTTCTGTGTAAACGTGCCCAGATTTTTAACCTATGTTCAGCAGATTTTCAACTGCTCTGGTGTGATGTGATTTTGATTTTGAGTGAGAGACTTGTGCAAGCTTGCCTCCATGTATTACATAAATAGCAGGTACCCACCACCTGCCTTGGAATGTGCATCCTGGCATGTTGGTGTGTGTGTGTGTGTGTGTGTGTGTGTGTGTGTGTGGGCAAGAGGAGAGGTCTGACATGCTGGTCCTGTACCATCTGCGCCCAGTCAGTGCTGTGGCATCCCTCCATTTGCAGGACTTTCTATAGCTGCTTATACAGCACTGTGCACTCACACTGCGGTCAAATGTGTAAACTGTGGTCACGTTTTACATGCTGAAAATTTGAAATTGTGACCATTAAACCTGGTATAAGATACATAATAATTTCTTTACCTTTGCTGTTAGTTGCTGTTATTACGTTTTAAACAACTTTGGGAGCAGTATATTAGAAAAGCAGTTCTGATTTCTTGTTTCTTCCTGAAGTTCAAGTAGGAAACTTCTCCACATGCTAGAACTTGGGCTACCTCTGAGAGAACAAATGATATAGATTTACTGCCAGTTCAACAACCCAGTAGATTCTATAATAAATATTCGCAAATCAACAGGTTTTCTGTGGCAAAGTTATTGCCCATGGCGACGACCATATACCATAGATGGGGCAGATATTGAGTGTGAGTTGAAAAATTAACAGTGGTGTCAGACAGTACACAGATTTTAGATCAGCATTTGCTTATGAATAGTTTTTTGCCAAAATCCTTAATATTGGCATTCATTTGCATGATTAGAATGTCAGTGTTCGGTGTAATTGCCCCGCATGATTATGCAGAAGAGGAATCGATGCGGACTGGAGGAGTCGCTGTCACTATTGACCTTCATGTGTGCTCAGTGCTGCCAGTGCCAGTGACATTTCAGCAACATGGCTCTCAGGGGAGAAACGCTAATCCAAATTACACCCCTGCCATCTACCTGCACTTGTATAAAAACTATGCATAAACAACTTCAGGATTCAGAAGATCTACACAAGAAATTCTCTAATCAAATTTTCTTTTGAAGTTGTGTTTGGTGCTCAAATTTAGTTTTTGTTGTTTTGCTCTGGGACATAATTCAAAAATATATATTTAAAAAATTCCAAATATAAAAATCGGCTTAATTATGGCATTATTGGCAGCTTCAGGAATTCTGAATTAATTATTACCAACATGACTGCAAACATCTGTCTGCTCTGAGCTTGGCCTGACCACTCTCACCTTATACCTCTTTGAACCCAGCTGTAACCTGTTCACTCTCCTCCTCCAACCTGTTCTCTGCCTTTTATCCTCTCTTGCTCTCTCGCTCTGTCTCTCTCTCTCTTTCTATCGCTCTCTCTCTCGTTCTCTCTCTCTCTCTCTCTCTCTCGTACTTGTGTTCTCTCTCTCTCTCTCTCTCTCTCTCTACCTGCCTCACTAACCCAGCCTCAGGGCACAGTGCCAAGCAGCAGGACTAAGCCAGTGCCCTCAGGGTATGGGCCATCTGCTAGCCATGCCAGCCCTGCTGGTGATCCCACCCGTGCAGAAACTGACAGAATCCAGACACTCGCGCTTCGGCCCAGTGCAACAGCACTGCCCCCAGGGCCCGACAAGCACCACGCCGGCCGGCAATGTCCACAGCTCCTGTACCTACAGGGCCAGGGATTACTGACTTTAATTTAGACATTAAAGCAGATTGCCGGTTCATTCCAAATACTGAGACATCAGAAAGGGAGAGTGCGACTGTTTTTGAAAGTCTGTAAACAGGAAACTATTATTTTAATGAGATTTTATTGTATTTTTGTTTGAACTAGATGGGTTGAAATAAAAATAAACAGACATCTAAAACAATTAGAAATTTGAGACGCAGTATAAAATATATATATCTTGAGTGAGCCAAATGGAACTATAGGAGATATGCAAACAAAAGTAGCCAGATTTAGTTTTTTCTTTTGTTTAAGTGGTACTTGAAAGTGGGTTGATTTGCAGCACCCCATGTGAGCAAAATGTAATGAAATTTCAGTTTGCTTCCAAAGAATATTGATGTTAAATTTTGTGATGTTTGAACCTTTACATTGAGATTTTTTTTGCATTGATGTTATACACTGGGTGGTGCTACTCCACAAATCTAAATGTGCTGGGGGCATGCGCACCCTAGAGGTCAACCTGTAACCTGGTTTTAAACAGTTAATACCAAAAAGTGAATTGTGAGTTGATATCATCAAGGGAAATCAGAAATCCTGTGAATTTCATGACTTGCATACACAGTTGTGTGCAAAAGAGGTTAAATTGACACCTTTTTCCACCTCATTGGAATACTCTAAAACATGGATTATTAATGCATTGTTTATTTTTATTTGCTGAATTTAACCTTTAATGAATGGATGAATTTCAATCTCTTAATGTTTTGAGTCTTTAAATAATAGGACCATTGTTTTGTTGTTATATCCAACCTCTTCTTCGGTTTCTTCTCGGAGGTACTTGCAGATTGTACTGATGTTTAACTGTTGATTTTTAGTATAATTACGTTTTCCCTCCCTGTCCCCAAAACATTTGATAAGAACATAACATAAATTTGTTCTTTTATGTATATGAGCCAGAGCTGCCCAAACTTATATTGTAATGTCCCTGTATGTACAGATTTCTCTACCAGGATCACCTGAGGAGCAGCCAGTATGGAATCACCGTTTCCTCTTCCTGGGACGGGATTGTGCCACTGTTTTCACACCAGGGTCTGCTTTGGTACTGGAGTACTATCCTTTTGACACTGGTACAGAAAACTTGATCACTAGATATTTTTAGCCCTTTTCCAAAAAATGTGTGACAATCAAAATGAAAAGAAATTACCAGACCTGAATATAATTCAAGGCTCAGACTGAGATTTTCATTACGTCTAATTTGACATCATTGTCCTTTTATGCTTGAGTGTATTTTATTTTTAATTTTTTAAATAAAATGTATACATACTTTATAAGACTTATGTAAAATTGCTTCATCTATGGGTGACTGGATAATCACATAAATAGAACTGCATTACATTGTAAAGCTATGATACATTTATATTAGATACATCTCTTTTAAATGTAATCCTATTGTAAATCAACAGGTGGAAAGTTTGTCTGTTGCAGTAAAAATGTTTTTACACAATTTATCATAATTATATAAATTTGGCTTTCTCACAGTACATTTCTACTTCAGTGAATTTCACACCATGCATATATGCATTTTGTGGTTGTATTGGTGTGAAATTGTTGTGAGTGTGGTAAAACTGAGATGATGACTGGCTAGTTAGAGTTGCTTGCTAGCTAGTTAGCTCTCCAGGCAGGCAGACAGGCTACATCCCCTCACCACAACTACACTTACTGCACAGGTTAATAAATGAAATTTTTTGGTCCAAAATTTGCAAGTGTGAATGAGTGATTGGTGACGATGAACAATCAGGCAATTTTTGATCCGTTTTTTTCTTCCCTAGTAATGAATACTGTGAGCTGGCAGGTGCAGAATCCTATAGGACACTCGGCTCTGAATCTGGATCAACAGCTCTACAGTAGTCTGATGTCTGAGGAGGGCCAGAGAGGCTTGAGACTACAGGGCCTAAAGCTACAGGTACAACAAAGTATTAGCAAGGGACCACAGTCATTATTTACACTATTTAGTGGACTTAACTAAGACTAAGACTTAACATTTTTCTGTGATCATGAATGCTTATGGTGTGCTCGCTCTGTCCACTGCAAAAGCAGTTGTCACAGTCTGTGCACCTGCAGTCTTGAGCGATAGCTGAGTGAATATTGATGGTATGTTAATATGTTGTGTTACCCAGGATTGCTCACTCCAGACCACCACAAACACTCCAGCCTCCGTCAGCCTTGTGCTACATCTCATTGGCTCAGAGGTGGGTGACCAAGAATAACCTCCTCCAATCAAAGAGCAGTTGTTTTCTGCTTATTTCTCACTGTGGTTCTGAAACGTGACCGGTGTTCACGTGTCCTTATTTCTTTTGTTGGCAGACAAAGGAAACAAGTCAGAAATGAAAGTAGCTTAATTAAATGTGTTAACCAGTTTAAAACTTTGGTTTATTATTTTGTCTCGCTTTTTTTTTGCGGGGGGGTGGTGGCATAAATTGTCATTATCAAGGTCAACCCTGAGAGAGCAGCTATTTAAAACAATAACTTGCAAGACAATGGACAGAAATATTTTTCTAGTAAGCTGATTTGCAAGAGCATGTGCTCCATTTACTGTATAACAGGATCTCTGAGCAGCATTATGTGATTACAAACTGACCTAGTGTGATCACAAAACCGTCTATATCCAGGCCTAGCACCTTGACAAGTCTCTCTCTCTCTCTCTCTCTCTCTCTCTCTCTCTCTCTCTCTCTCTATCTCTCTCTATCTCCCTCTCTCTCTCTCTCTCTCTCTCTCTCTTTCTCTCTCTCCCCCTCTAACACACACGCACAACCCCATAGCCTGAAGAGGGTACTAAAGCTGTTTTATTGCCCTTTAATAATTGCTATACAGCATTATTATCTTAATGTGGCCATTTTTATAGGCTGTAGGGAACAGGCAGCAGTTTACTGGCTCTCTCTGGAGCACTCTGAGGAACAGAATCCATCTCCATCTGTCTATTCCTCCCTCTCATCATCCCTCTTTCCTCTTGAAGAGCTACTTCATAACAAGCTGGGACCGTGCTGATGACATGGATTGCAATGGTGTATTGCATAGTTTGAGGAAAAGACACACAATATTTTCTTCCAAAAGCAGCTGAGCACTTAAATGCAATTAGTACAAAAAAGTCACTGACAGGTCAAAACCTTGTATCTCCATGATTGTCTGTCATTTACAGTGTCTGGAAAATATAGATGGGAATGTTACAAAACTACTGAAAACATCCTTTTACTTCTATATAAGCCAAGCTAATTATTTTTAGGAACTTCTCATAAATTCCACACATCTATTTTTGGAATCTTGGATCTACCACTTTTTTTTTGCTGACATTTATTTATTGTAATTATTTTTATAATGAGCAAAATGTCATTGTCTTGTAAAAGCAAAGTTGTTTGCCACAGACTCTAACAATGAACTTTCATAAGACTGCACCTTGATTTTTCCATATTTTTTTTCCCCTGTCATTTGCATAACTACACCAGACACCCACGCGTGTTCAGGGGAAAGCCATGGCTCTGCCTAGCAGCCCCTGAGGAGGGTGGGGGTGGGCTACTGTGAAGGTTGGGTGCTGGAGTGTTAATTGTGTGTGAGTGGAGGATCTGAGCTCATACAGACGTGATGGTGTAAAGTGAACAAAGAGCCTGAAGAGTGGGAGGAGAAAAAGGGGCCACAGTTCTCTGAGGGCCAGAGAGTGAGAATCAGCACCTCCCTGTTTCATCATTAAAGCGCGTAGATGAAAGACAGTACCCAAGAACACGTATGAATTTTGATAAGTATAAGGGGTTAAAGGTAGGAAATGGGTAAGGATAACAAATTTACACAAAATGTGTGCAAAGTTAACTGAAAGTCAGAAAAGTGGGTGGGGACAAAGAATGTAAACTTCCAGTTCCCCAGAAATGAACCATTGTTGACTGTTGAAACGTTTATGGTATTTCTTGCTTACATTATAATTAAAAATGATTTTTTCCTTCTTTTCCTAGGTGCAAGGCTTTGTTCAGATATATACTATAGATTATGGATGATCACATACGTAATGCAGAAAATATTCCTGTATTCATTCCCAAATAACAGTACATTTAATCCTCCCTGCAACACATTTACCACGATCATATTTCATAACAGTTTAGCAGGTGTTTGTTTAAGTGGCACAGGGAGTCCTGCCAAACCACAGTGTGGATCAAAGCTTTTGGAGGAAAGCAGATAGGTTACTAAAAGGGAAAGCAGTTTAAGTATGAAAATGAATTGTTTATTTTTTTTATGACCCTCTTTTTCCAGTTGGTTGCTGAAAAAGATGAGTGGTCCCATTTGTGCTGTAAAGTGCAGAGGAAATCATGGGGATGAGTGTTATTGTAGCGCCAAAGCTATAATGGCCTTTCCCCCGCCCTGTGCTAGTCTACCACAGGCTGCTGCTGTTCAGACTGTATGTAATTATCTCTCTGGCTACTGCCATGCAACTGAAATGTGAAAAACCAGGGAGGGCCAGGGCAGGTGTGTGTGTATGTGTGTGCGTGTGTGTGCGCAAAAACTCTTGCACAGCCTTGCAGATTAATTCACACTCTTGTAGATGTCACACCATTCATGGTCTGCATTTCATTAAAATAGAATTGTCTTAGATTGATTCATCGCCTGATGTGTAATTTAGTTACAGCAGCATAAGGTCTTCATGGGAACCAGACATCATACATCACCCTTCATCCATCCGCCCTTAAATAGACATCTGTCCTGCATCTGTAGACCCACTCTGTTGCAAGCTCAGTGGTGTGGTTTTATATTAGAATGATCAGAATCATACTAAGACGTTCAACAATTGCTTTAGTTTTTCTGTTTCCATGGAACAAACACGAGATGACAGTAATATTTGCTGCCCAATGTTGAACCATGCCAGCCAAACAGGTGCTCCAATTCTCTCTACTGTCAAAACCCACGATTGCTTCCAAAGTGATTCCGACAGCCCAGCAAATGCAGAAATACAGACATCTGCTGTGTCTGCGAGCACTGGCAGCATGGGGCTTGAATACAAATGTTGTGAGAAGACTGTCACCAGCCTGCGGTCCCCATCCATCCCTCCCCAGGATTTACACAGCCCATTCTTTTACATGAAACAGAAATACTGTGGCTCTGAAACTAAGATAGGGGATGGTCTGAGGGTTCACGTTATCTAGCAGCAGGAGCTGAGCAAGACCGTGGAAGACTCAGTGACAGAGGCAGAAATGGCTGTGAACAGATGCTGGTTGTGAGATATCTCAGTCTTCTGATGCTGCACAGCCTCCTCCAACAGATAGACTTAGTGGAGTTGCTGTGTCAGAACATTTTTGAAAGGAATAAAAAAAAAAAACCTGCTATTATTCTCTGGAACAGTTTTAATATAATTGCTTACTGGCACTTTTAGTATGATGATGTGAAATACATGAGAAATGAATCAAAAATTGCTAAATGAGAACATTTTTCAGCAGCTTTTTTATTATGTGTTAGTCATTTGTATAATTTAAAAAAAATTTTTTCTGTCTCTGCTTTTCAGTGTAACATGTCTGTATTTCCAAGTGTGTGTTGCATATTATGTAGTTTAACAGTCACCACACTGTTTGCAGCATCAGAATGAGTGTCAGTCAAATGACAGTAAAAGAGAAAACTGTACCTTCATCATGAGAAAACACCTATTTTTATGGTGATAAATTGTTGAGAAATGTGTTGCATATTAATTAGGTACAGCAGCAGCGTTTTTTAGATTAATGTACAATTCTAACTGTGTGTGCTGCAGTTCACCAAAACGTTTTCCCATAAAATACTTGGAAAAGGAGTTAAAGTGCATGAAAGTGAGCCAGCTCTGTTAGCTTTCTAGAATATAGTAACCTAGAATTCTTTGAGCTTTTAATTTCTGTTCATCTCCTGTCTCCTGCTATCTATCCTCTCAGGAAATGCTTTGTGTTACAGTTTTGCCCCAAACACTAAAATGCATGTCTGTTTTCTGTTGTTGTCATCATGGTGGTGTTTTGTATTCGTATTTACTGAAAGCTTTTGTATAGTTTGCAAAGTAGACTTTAAAAGTTTAAACCCTAACCATGCCACAGCCCAAAAATTCTATTTATTCACAAATTATTAGTATTTTTGTTAAGTCTGTGGATCTGTTTTGGTCGATATTATCAGTCAATCAATATATGTTTCAAGTTTGAGCTGATATTTTACTGTACAAAAATATATATGCTGTAAAAAAAAATCAAGATTTATTTTTTCTAAAAAAGTAGTCAGTATTTTGTGAGCTGGTTAGAAGAACACAGGTTTGGATCCAGGTTTCTGCTCAGTGCCTCCTCCAGTCATTGGGTGAATTAATAAAATTCCATTAACAACACCTAATTTAATCTACTGAAGTGAAAAGAGCCAAACCAGATATTTGATGGAATGGCAATTAAAACTGGGCTTCCATGAGGAAAGAGGTCTGGAAATGGTTAAGCGAACACTTTGCCGCACATAAAACCACCATTTACTATATTACTGTTGCTTAACTTAACACCACTGCCCAGTAGTAAACAGCTTTTAAGCATAATTTCCTCAGGTGTCTTGCACAGTTCTGTGTGTGTGTGTGTGTGTGTGTGTGTGTGTGTGTGTGCGTGCGTGCGTATATATATATATATATATATGGTTCTGAATAAGATCAGAATATCTACTGTAATTTAACAGAATTCTTTTTAAATAACATTTTCCCCATTATGCAGCTGCTGAGGTCAGGTAGAGAAATATTGAACTAATCCATAAAAGAATATAAAGCTGCAACAAAGTTGCTCTGTGGTATCAGTAGGGGTCCCAGCGCTGGAGTGAAATGCACACAGTATGTGGATGTACATGCCTGCCTCCGTGTGTGTGCATGTGCATGGGTTTTTGAGGCACACTCGTTTGCTTGACTAATGAGGTGGACTGAGCCAGGGCGCGGGGGGTTGAAGCATGTCTTTGTCGGGCTGCAGACAGCGCCGTCCCCCACACTGCACTCCTTTGTCCCATGGGACGCCTCTGAAACCCGCTAATTGAATCAAGTACACATGGTGCCTCCCCAGTCCAGAGCCTCAGAAGAAGCCAGATTTTGGCTTTGATGCTTTTGTTTGGCTCAGCACCATGGACAGCACTCGTACAGCTGCAACTGGTTGCGACTGCTGGAGTGAAGAGGCATTCTGAGGTGTGCTTTGGGGCTCTGTTTACTGCGTGTATGCTGGGAGTGGTTGTTAAGACGTTCCACTGTGTGTTTGCATGTGATTGAATGTGTTGGAAGATGGATATAGAACAAGTACACGTAAAGCATAATAATCTGCATATATAAAGGCTACCTCTGCCCTTTTGGTGTCTGGGAGAAATGTGGAATGAGCATGAGCAGCAGCCAAATGAGACTGTGATAAATGATTCTGAACTGCAGCCATTTGTTTTTGACACAGCTGGTGCAGAAGGTCAATTCTGTGTGTTTGGGAGGTGCACTCAGGTGGGTAGGAGTGACAGAATGTTAAACAGACGCACACAAAGGTGTGACTGTGCATAGCTTACACTCCATGTCCAGGTTGCCTCATTAAAAAGTCACATCAGCAGCCGTGTGAATTAGAAGAGCCTGTTCTACTCCATTGAGCCATTAAATTAAGGGGCATATTTTAGTTTTTCTGACTTTGTTTTGTGATAATATTTTATTAAATGTACAAATAGTTTTTCTTTAAATGAACTTCTCACACTGGTAAGGTGTAAGTTTAATAATGCATAATGTTGTTTAAATAGGGTTCTGTCCATTTTTATTGTTGCGCTAGGAGTTTTTTTTTTCTTTTTAAAAAGACAGCAGCAATGAAATGAGGATATATCTCTGGTATATCCATATTTACGTCCTGCCGGGAAGTACGAGTATAGTAGACCTGGGCAGGATTCGTGTAATAGGCAGAAATACTGTGTAATTGAATTGGCCAGAACAGCTGGATTAGTCCTGCTGATGTGCATCCGCTGATAATGACATTAGTTTGGAGTCTAGAGATGCATTTCCAGCACACTGCTTCCATTTAGATGTGAGCAGGGAAAAGTGGTGGTTGATGGAATGTGGATGCTGGTCTTGCTGGGTTGGACTGGACGGCCTCTGCTCTCCTGCACAGTAATTCTTCTCTCAGCCCTCAGTGTCAATTAAAGCAGCATGATCCGGTTTCTAAAAAGCTTTTATTTCAAGGTTATCGAGGGTGTGCTCTGCTGTGAGCACTTTCCTCTCCCTGTCTCCTGTGCAGCTCAGCCATCAATAGTCAACAGTGTAGATCAAAATTATTTTGTGCTCTGTTCAGGGAATGGAAAGGCACTGCTTTTGCCGTCTGCCTCTTTTTATAGAATCATACATCCGAATTAAGAACCATTTGGTAGCGTTACTTTTTGTCACCAATACTCACACTGGTCACGAAAGGGCTGAAAATTCAGAAAAAATATGTTGTCTGTCACTATAGCTTTACACGATCAAATATCAAAATGACTCCAATAGTTCTATTTGAATGTTGATTTGTTGTTCTCTATTGCTTACTTTTATTGCCTGTGCAAATAAACAACAAAAAGTCTTAAAACAAGTATAATTTAGGCCAACGAATACCATGACATTCTCTAACAAGAGCAAATATGTAGTACAAGTCTGTTCTACTTAACAAAACACTTAAACTGTTGTTCATGCACAAAAAAAATCTCAGTGCTTCCAAATGTGTGTTCTTTTTCACCATGTGTATTTGATTCAAGATGTGTTCTTTGTTTCTCTTGTAGCATCCGAATTTGGTCATTAGTGAAGTGGACTGTAGTCGGCTGCCTTGTGTGGAACCACAGCTTCAGAGTCAGCTTTTCCTTTCTGCTGCAGCAAGAGAGATTGAAGGTTCTCGTTCATCAGTAGATCTGGACCTGGAGCAGGAGAAGTATAGAAGTGGCCACAGCCCTCCCCTGTCAGAACACTACAGCCTACAGCAATCCACTGTGAGCCAGCAATCCTCTCCTCTCTCCTCCTCTCCATCTATCTCAGATGACCACACCCTACTGTGAGTCACCTCCCTTCTCCCTTCTTCACCTCTCTGCTGCATCTTCCCTCACTTCCTGACTCTGTAGGAAAAGACTAAGGTGCCATAACTGCATGTTCTTTCTTTGTGTTTGCTACTTTTACAATACTCTGTTCCCAGAAGACTGGATTTGGCATTAACTCTGTATTGATTGCAAACATGCTGGCTGTCAAAAGCCGACATGATTGAAGCTGGTCAATATTCGTATTGAGTACAAATTTCTAATTCATCAAGCCTCCTTATATCCTATTGATTTTTTTCAGATTGAACGCCTTGCAAAGAATCTGATTACCCTTTTCTCAGCAGTCTAAAACAATGGCAGCCTTTTGGTGACAGAGGAGCCTATTTTTATAGAAAGAAACATAGAGGGCGCAGAAGAGGTGTTAGACTGTAGGTATAGTATGGGATTAGGTATAGTACAGTGGACTTTTCAAACCAGTTGTCTGAAAAAGGAACTTCTAAAATATTAAAGCGTTCTCTAGGGTTTGAGTAACGTATTATCCTAACGCCTTTAGTTACCCAACCTTCTCAATATTAGCCCTGTACAGAAGCTCAGCCTTGCTTTCAGATAAACCCTTTATGTATTTTTTTATTGGCAGGCATGTGATATTCCCAGCAGGAAAAGTCTGGTGTTCAGATGTGGAATAATGTATGGGCTCTGTAGCACAGGAATGCACTGTAATTTACACACACACACACACACACGCACAGAGAGATACATACACAAATCCACAGATCCACATACCCATGCCTGGGGTAGACGGAGACATATTATGAATTATAATAGTGAGGGAGGCAGTGCACTCTTCCTCATATGGGTTGTGTAGCAGGTCAGTGCAGAGTCTTCGGCTGACTGCTGGCTGGGTTCCTGTGGGACCGGACCACTGGCCTCAGGGTAGAGAGTAGGTCACAGAGCTCTGTGGGCCCACAGTGACATCTAGTGGATGATTTAAAAATAGAAGGTTTCTTGGACCCTGCAACATGTTTATCACGGCCAAACTCAGACATGCTGTTCTACCAGCGTGTCTGCTCTCTCTGCTTCTGACCACCTCTCTCCAGTTTGTGGTGGTATTCTTATTGCCCTTTGTTTCTTTAGGCAGTACTAACACGTTGCAAAGTAAACAAAAATCATATTTAATGTATATATTCAGTTTTAGATAGTAGAATGTATTCACCTAATATTACAATTTGATGTTTAGAAGCTATGACATGTATTTGTTTTTTAAATAATGCTTGATGGAAGTTTTTTTGTAATATTCTAATTTCACTCTGTATATACAAATATACAATACCTTATTGCCATTTAATAATGAGAAAATTATATTAGGTAATTATTGCCTAATGATTTGGCTTACCTGTTATTTTTAGCAATACAGTCTTTCCTTTCCTCATCAGAATTCAAGCTTGTTTTTTTTTGCCAGTTTCTGCTCTTCCAGGACCTCCAAAATTGCACACGATTGACTGCAGGTGGAACTCAAACTGTGCAAGAAAAGCTAAGAGACTGCTGGCCTTGAGAGACAATGGCAGAGTCAGGCTGGAGGGTGTATAAGAGTGTGGAGGCGTGTATGTGTGGAGGCGTAGCACGGTTGGATGCTGGCGGCAGAGAAGTACCTACATAATGTCTTGAAAGAAAAGCTGAAGCTATGGATAGGTTTGCATCTACAGAACACATTCAGACACTCAAGGCTGGTCTTTGTTGAAAACCCTTACGAGTGCCGTCAGCATCCAAGGCTACATCACTACATAACAGCATGTTTGTCTGCCGCCAGCCTGTGTGTTGAATGCCAGTTTGAAGCGTCTCGAGAGACGCCCATGTTTGAACACTCCTACTCCTACCTAAGTTAGTGTCTGCTGATGTATCAATTATCCCAAACTATGATACTGATTTTAGTTTCAGTGGTTTTGATGCATAAAAATGTATATAAAACATGTAATTTTTGTGGGTTTTAAAAGAACAGTTTAAAATACATGAAGACTTTGTAAGTCTCTTTTCTGTGAACATGGCTTGTGTATGATTTAAGGATACTTTATAAAGCTATGTTAATTTTCTCAAACACTTATATTGCAGTGCTCAGGAAGCATATGTTCATTAGCTTTATTGATGCAGATTTTCATATAATGTCACACTGTGATATACTTGGAAAACACCTTGATACTGACTTCTTTCAGTACTCCCCAGTGCTACCTCTGACGGATTTGAAATATGGTCACGTTTTAGGGTTCTTATGTCCTTGTGCAGTATAAATAAACAGAGAATTTAAAGTGGCTGACGGTTTCCTCGGCTGCTGTTTTGGAGACAGCTTCATTAGCACCTTTTGTTATCAGGCTTATTTACTGCTGTTTGGAGCTGCAGTGTTTCAGCCCAGCTCCTGTGCTGGTCTGATAACAGTCTCCAGTGACTCAGAGAAGAACGAAGGGGGGGGGGCAGATTTGGCTTTTCGGGCTGCTTTGAAGCATCAGGGATGTAGCTATATCTGTTTATGGTAGCTATGTGGTGGAGAGTGAGAGTGAGAAATAGGAGGTGGATATTGAGACATTTAACAGGACCCCCTCTTGTTAGCTGTGTATGCCCTCTTGTTCACCCCTTGCACACACATTAACTGCTTTACAATCAGGCCTTTCTGCCATTCACCTGCATTGTTCACTCTGTCCCATGAGTTCAGCATCGTCTAATGGGCTCTTCTGCTCTGCTATCTCTATCTAGCCATCTTAACAGACTCTGAACCAGGTCGCCACGTTGTAAATCAGGGGGAGGACATCGACAGAATAAAGACGGGGTCAGAGATTATCCAGACCACCCCACACTGATCCGTTTTTAATTTACATGTAGGAGTCACATATTCCCTCTGCGGCATAGTGGGTTTTATTACTTTCAGTTGGAGAAATTCTGTCTCTGTTTACGCTCACACAGCCACTCACTGGCGCAGGTGTTGGCAGCAGTCTGATGACATGAGTTGCCACAAGACTGATTTGAATGATTTTCTTTACAGAGTATTTCTATGACAATCACAGAAGTGAGACACTAGAAGTTCCCCAGCCTTTCATCGAAACCATCGTATTCTGTGTAGGGGAGGAGTAAGAAAGTACACAACAAACAGAATCATTGTTATAAAGCCCATGAGAAACATCTATTAGAGTGTCACAGGGAGTGTCGGGGTAGACAGATGAAGTGAACGAAGACACAGGAGTGTTTATAGAGGGCAAGGATGGGGAACACCTGGGTAAAGAGAGGTGAACACACTGGTGAACACACTGGTGAACACACTGATCAGGAGGAAAGGACAGACTCAGCTGGAAACCAAATCAAAAACAACATGGCACAGGTGGAAAGAAAGGCAAGGAGGGGCAAACGGGGTAGAATGTTACATATTCTTTTGTCTTTTAAGAAACCTTTAAGAAACGTGATAATAATGATTCTGTATCAAAAAGGTGTTGCACTGAGGTGAAAGAACACAAACACATATGATATAGAAAATTTGTGCACTGCTCCATTCCCACCATTCACAGAAGTCACTGACTGAATTTATGCCACTTTTGAATAAAAACTTTCTTTCTTCAGAATGGTGGCGTTAAAAATATCCAAAATAATTTAGGACTATGTGCACCGCTGATTCATTAAATTTGAGCAATGTAAAAATATAATAATAATTAAATCAAATAGTCAAATAGAAGTTCAGGCCAGTCAGTATTGGCCTGAACAGTAAATGATGCTCATTACTTCAGTAGTATTCTACTCCATAAAATGTGCGGCACATAAACTACAACTTTGCTACCAGTCCATGTGTTTTATCGCTATAACACAATCTGTCCTGAAGAGTGAAAAGCTTTCTATTCTATAATGACATGTACAAACAGAACACAAGCAATTTATTAGGCAACAATTTGGTCCACAAACCTTGTCTGTGGGTATATGATTAAATCTGTCCACTGGCATGGCTGTATTTGTATTTTGCATTCTGCCTCATCACTAGGTATTTCTGTTATTACGGCTGTGATGTTTCATTTAATCCTTTCATTGATTGGCCCACAAACCTCTGCACATCTAAGCTAGAGTGCTATCTCAGAAGGAGGAAGCAATAAATTATATCTTCCATTAAAAAAATGGGCTCTGATCTGAATCCAATCTCACTCACAGCCCTGCTAAACCACCGAGTATCAGTCATCATCCACCCCCAACCAACCCCACCCACCATCATTCTCCCAGACATGCTGGAGTCGACAGCCTGGCCTTGTGAGTGTGTTTGCACGTGCATGTATGCAGGTGTGAGAAAAAACATGCTTCACGGTCTGCGTGCAGGAAAAGCCCCCTCAGATTCCTTACCTGATAAAGTTCTTGAGTTATTTAGAAAATCTGCATTTTCAAGTGTATCAGGGCTTAGTAACACAGTGCCCGTTGGGCATGAAGGACAAGAGTGTTTTTCAGCAGCAGGTTGGCATGCGTAAATGTCACATTCTATGTAAGCCATTAAGCCATGCTTGTATTGCACTTTGCAAAGGTCACAGAAGCCCTTTGGGGAAAAACTGGGTGCAACAGTTGACTGTATCCAGCAGGGTAAAGTGCTGCCTGTGTGCTACACACTCACAGTGTAGAATATTGTCAGATTCTGGTATTTCAGTGGTGTTGCCTAGAGCGTCATTCTCTGTCTGTTATTATGTCGAGTAATGTAGCTAGTATTTGCCTGCAAGCCGACAAGACTGCTTTGTGAACATTTGTGGAGCTTCATAGGAATCAACCAAGTGCACCAGAAAGTAATAAATAATGTGCACCAGTGACATGCAACAGATTACAGATTACAGCATTATTTTAATCATATTTCTATTAATGTGTACACATGTTCACATCCATTTATGTGTTTGTCCACCCACAAACCTGAGATTTGTAGTCATGTTACAAAAAATGAGAACTAACCAATGTTGACTTTTGGCTGTAAACCAATTAGAATCACTCTTAAATGATGTGAATGATGTGAACTTATTTCGTGTTAACATACTTTCCAGCACAAGGCACCACAGTTGGGCAGGGTATTGTGAGAGAACTGTAAAACTAGTTGTTTGAGTGTAAGAACACAGAGACTGTGTTTTAGTTTCAGTATTAAGTGATGCTTTGTAATATAATTAGTGACCAAACATTTGCTTTTTGATAACATTACAGCTTAATGTTTTAGGCTATGTGTCAATAGAGCTGATTTGCTTACCAGCTTTATTAATGCTAAAAGGATGTCTATGTAATTTCCTTTCTCTGTAAAGATCATCATTGGTTGTGTTTTTGTACTACAGACAGAGATAGCATGCTACTCAATCATGCGTCCTTCACCAAGGCTGCTGTCCTTGAGACACACACACACACACACACACACACATACACACACACACACAGTGCGTACGGACAGTCACATGCGCAATTCCTCCCAAACATCCGCACACACAAACATTCCACTGATGTGTTTTTCTTTGCTGACACTGCATTATTAAGATTGTGCCTTGGCTCCTTGTCCCACATGGGAATATCTTGATTTAATTTACGAGCTGCAGCATAACCAATCTAAGCCAAACAATAGGGTGTAGATTGATTTAAGCCATGCTAATGTTGTTTCAAGTTATTAGATATGAATTAGGATCAGTCATTGGACCTCCCATGTTCATGATCACAGTTCAATTGGGTCATTTCATAAAATTAATTAAATTAAATGTCTCATGAAACTTACATCTTTTTTAAAAAAAATAAGGCTGACTTTTGTTTTGTTCAAATAATTGTGAGCGAGTGAATTTAAATAACACAATTTCATCTCTTATGAGTTACTGGTCAGTTCTAAAGCAGCCTCAAAGGTGCAGATCTCTGTATCCTGTTGAAGGAAGAGGATAAACAGGAGAGACTTATTGGTGCAGATGTCTGTATCCTGTTGAAGGAAGAGGATAAACAGGAGAGACTTATTGGTGCAGATCTCTGTATCCTGTTGAAGGAAGAGGATCTTATGGCTTTTAACCTTTCAGGGTTTTTAAAAATGTATTTGGCCTTCAAAAAGTGCTACATTAACAGAATATCAAGCCTCTGTTTTGCTGGGGTTATTAACTGTAAGCAGTGCATAACGCTCTGTGTGTGTGTGTGTGTGCATGTGCGTGTGCGCGTGTGCATGTGTGTGTGTCATTATTCACAACACACATATCTTTCAGGCTGAATGTGTATATGATGTACATAATGTGTATAACTGGTTGTGAGATGTGATTACAGGATTGTCTGTAGACCAGTTTATTTCTAAATTGCATATTTTACATTACAGGAACTTATGTGATGCATTAGTCATTCTCAGATTTGTTCAAAATTTGTCTTGTACCACACAAATGCAGGCACAGTCCCACCCCTAAGACATTACAATAAACAAATACACTGCACAATAGTAATGTATTTACTATAACACAAGATAGCAGATACATCATATTTAAATAAATGACTAAAGAAATACATTAACAATGTATATATGTATATCCTGTATATATGTTCTGATATGTTGGTTTTGCATGATTGTAAAATTTGTCTATTAAATAGAAACAATCTGGCTTTCTCTAAGAATTGCAAAGTAACTGTCTGAACTGCTTGGAGTCGTGTGATGATACGACGGAAAACAATTCCCTTGTTCATTAGTTGTTGAAAATATTAATGATGAGCTTGATGAAGATCTGAAGAAAACACATGTAAACAAAAGACCTGAAGGAAAGTCAGAGAGGCGTTTCCAAATTAGAAATTCGTGAGTGAATATGAGCTGAGAATGTAAGGAAAACCGCTATGTCTAGGAGGGAAAGGAGAGAGAAAAGTGCGGCGGGAGGCCGAGAATACTGGGGGCTCTGGGGACGCAGCCCTGTTCTGACAGGCTAATTGAGCTCCATGTGGCGGCAGACTCGAGCCTGTCACTCTTCTGAAGGCCCATTTGCTGCATTTAGCAGCCTGTGTCCTGAATACTGATGCAGGGATGAGAGCCAAGCCTCCAAGCACAGAGCTCACAGAGCAATCAGCAAACCGTCTGGAGTCATAGCACTCTTCGTCTGTCTCTCTCTCCCTATCTCTCTCTTTCTCCCTCTGCCCACTCTATCATGCACGCTTGCTCATCTCTCACTCTCATCTTTGTCTCTTATCATCCATCGTTGTGTTAGAAGAGATTATCAGCACTAAATGTGATCATTCAGGTTTTTTCCCCGTATATTTTAGAATATCACTTCTCAGTTTAATGGACAATGTGGTTTATATTTGTGTTTTCGCTTCATGGGTTTGCCATTCATGGGATTTTTCTTTGGATTTTCTTTGCCTCTCTTTCTCTTCCCCTCTTTCTATCTGTTTTTCTCTCTCTCCTTCTCTCCTCCTCTCAGAGTACATAGCTGTGAGGACTGAGTGAATTATTAATCATGGTTTAAAGCAGGCAATTATGAAAACCACTATTTGTCCTCTTGAAATTGCTTGGGTGAATACTCAACAGCTGAAGACTCAGAAAAAAATCTTTTGTGGAGGAAAAAATAATATATAAAAATAAAATAAGATTATATTTTATGATGGTTGTATTCATGGCAGATTGGGAGGGTAGGCGTTTATATATGTGAGTAAAGCTATTTGTGACTAGGTGTCTCGGACGTTGCCACAGGCCTTGTTCTTATTGGAAGAGAGGAACTGCAGGGTCTCTTTCTTCACTGTCGCTATGCGACCTGTCAGCCATTCAGCTAACTAGATGGTCATGTGGTTTCACTCCCACTGAAAGGAGTGTTGGGGTTGATGGGGTTGTGTCCAATCCTGCAGTTGGTGTTGATTATGGTTTATGGGAGAAAGAAGTTATTGTATTGTAAGTAAAAAGATAATGTACGCACAAGCACACACATATATACACACATAAACCACACACACACACACATACATATATATATATGTATATGTATATATATATATGTGTGTGTGTGTGTGTGTGTGTGTATGGTTTATGGGAGAAATATATTAAATATTATATATATATATAAATATATATGTGTGTGTGTGTGTATGTGTGTGTTTATATATATCAATTTCATTGAAGTCCCTGTTGGTATAATGGTCAGGAGTCTCATTAATTTTGTCCATTTAATATTCATAGACATAGACTTTCATATGGAGTTGGTCCCACTTTTGCAGCTGCTATAATGGATCTGCTGTGTTTAAAGTTTAAAGGGAGTACTGCTGTTAATAGGAACCATATTTGTTTCCAAATTCATTGTTCTAGAACTTTTGTCCATATGACAGTCCTTTAATAACAAAAGTGTGCCGTACACTATTTTTTAATAAATTATTTAATTTTGCATATAACAATGAGATTGTAATTGTTGACCAGCACTGCATGAACATTGATTGATTGGGCTGGGCCGGGGGAGCAAAACATCTTGTATTCAGAAGCTAACAGGTCTCGTGGTGTGGCTCCAGCCGCGCTCAGAATGTGGAACAAGCCCTCACAGCATGATCACAGCATACTAACAATCAGACCTCATCAATCTGCTGCTGCACACAGAACAGTCGTCTGCAGACTAGCACTTAGGGGTGTTCGATTGGGCTTTAGTGATTTTACCTGGACTTTCAATTCATTCAGCTTTTCAAATACAATGGTATATTAACTGTAATCTTGAAAAAAAGAAAAACAAGGAATGTTATGGGAAATGCTCATATGTTGCTTTTGTATATATTATAAAATGGTTTAGATTACTCACCTGTCACACAAAACATTTCTGCATATTTTAATACAATTACTGGTTTTTTTTCTTTGTGTTTAACAAATCCAAGCCTTATGTAACATGTATGTATTTTTATACAAATGTTAAATTCAGGAAATAAATAGAAATTATGCTCTATTGTTTTTATGCTCTTTGTTTATTGTAGAGAATGTGTACTTAGTTTTATTTATAAAAATCAACTAAATTGTAGTTTGTACATGTATCTATATGACAAACATGGTGTGAAACAATATTTTCTATTTTTAGTTTTACTGCAGCTTTTCTTTAAAGCGTGTTGATAATACATGAAAGATGAGATCCACGCTCATAGCAGTTGCTTAGCAAGGCTTATGTTGTGGAAACAGTCAGACTCTGTATTCTTATTCACTTTTATTCTCTCGCTCTCTGTTTGTTTCTCTCTGGTGAATTAATTCCCTTTAAACAATTCAGAGTCCCTCAATCTAATGCAGACCTCTGTTGAACCACAGGTGCCCCCTGCTACTAGACACACCGCTGTAAGTAGATACAGACTAATAAGGCTATTTCTAGACCAGTGCTACAGATCAACCCAAGGGTGTGTTTGTTTGCAGGCAGTGGAATGTTTTTAGTTACAGCAGGAGAGATGACTTCTCCTTTCTGCCATATAACACACATGACTGTACCTGAGTGTCTTTGGAAGCAGCTAAATGTATTAGACTTGCTGAGAAGTGCGGACACCTTTGTGTAGCTAAATTATTGTCATGGAGATGCCTTGTGCTCAAGTGTTCAGGATGAAATCTATTTACCGGCCATTTACAAGAGCTGTGAGTATTAGTGTGACTACGATTTTTATTCATGCTACAGATTATACAGACCAGCAATCAGATTTATACTCTCAACATAGTTTTCACTAGTGAAGGATGATGAAGAAATTTAGAACAGGAACTCGGGTCTTCAAAGAGCAGTCGCAGTCAGAGAGTTGAGGCAACACTGTTTTATTAAAAACAGCTTCGTGGTCTGAGAGCACTGATCAGATGCTCTACCCACAACAGTTTCTTTAAAGTTCACATATATACTCTTCTTGGGGTTTACTCCCCCTTTTTCCCCAAACCATACCCCTTGGTTGGCTCTCAGCCAATCAGGCCTGAGATGGGTCTTGAAATTCTTTCTTTCCTCAGCACTTTTCTGAGACTCTCCCATGATTTGTTTAGGTGATCAGTGATCAGTTAATCAGTTTCACTCAGGGAAACAGGCCTTCAACCCTAAATGGCTGATCTATCTGAGGTCACATGATCTATGATCAAAGGCTTGTTTGTACAGGTGTCCTTTTGAAACAGTGCTTTTGTCATCTGACTGTACTAAAGACCTCTTGAAATAGATGACTGTTCTTTAAATCTGAAAGAGCAGTTAATGGTAGCAAATTAAAGCCAAAATAGAGCTAAAAATGGACACTTATGGCCACAACAAGGAAACACACATTTGTGTATGTATAATGAACACAGACCTCACCCAAAGTACAGACTGGCTTTTTGCCACTGTTTCTTTGCGATGCTTCATGTAGATTATTTTATTTATGTTGGGCTTCAACACTTTTGGGATCAGTGGTATGGATATAATCAGTCATATACATCCCACTGTAGTCATGCTGAAACTTCTTCAGTCATTCATCTAATTGACACTTGATGACCAGGCAGTTACACAATGCATTAATACTAAATGTTCTATTTTTGTGTGTGCTGAAATCATGGAGATGCTGCGTATGTAGCGGGCGATTGCTACTTAATGATGCATTTTTAGTTTCTTTTTGCAATTAGAGTCTTATATACTAAGCTTTGTAGCTGATTACCTTAAATGTAGTTACAAAGTATGCAGATGTATAATTTCCATGAATGGTGTTGGTTAAAGTGGTTTCTATAACTAACCAATTCTATACTTTACACTTAGCCCAGATGCAGTCGATCAGTAAAGACATGTAGTCTTTGGTTTAGCACATCAATGATACTGCTTAGTAACATTAGAAGTCAATGTTCACCCAAATGATTCTCTTTAAAAACATCCTTAAAAGGTCTATGGGCTTCAAATAACCTGTTCTTAATCAAGTTGGCAGAAACTTGTGGAAGCAGCGGTCCCCAACCTTTATTTGGTCACGGACCGGTTTAATATCAGAAACTATTTTCACGGCCCGGCCTTTAAGG
>JBBPDB010000128.1:8097917-8117669 GCA_037974465.1 Brachypetersius altus | reverse complement strand
TCCACGTTTTTTTTTCTGTGCAGCCCGCGGACCGGTACCACATGACCCACGGCCCGGTACCGGCCCGCGGCCCGGGGATTGGGGACCACTGGTTTAGGATACAGTGTGACTTACTGAGAGCTATAAAAATTAACAGAACACTTTGTAGCGGAATGCTATAATAACCTCCCTGGGAATAGCAATGCTGATCTAGAATAAGTTTTTTTGGCCTAACTATCATAGGCACAGAGTTGCTGTTGTGTGAAATAACTGCCAGCAGTCTTGAAGTCGTTTTATGGTTCAGAGTAAGCTGTACCGCAGCAACAAGTTTCTGCTGTCTTAATGAAGAGCAAGGTTTAGTTTTAGAAATTTATTTATGGAAAATACTCAAGTGATTTTTGGTTAGCTATGTAGCTCCTGTGCTAAACTAAAGAAGCAACATTTGGACAGTAATACTTCTGGAATAAAAGGGACATTATAGGAATTTGATTTGTCCAATAGGCAAACTGTTCTATGTTCTGTGTGGTTTTACACAGCTCCAGAGGGATGGCTATGATTTGCCAGGCTATGATGCGCTTGCCCAAATCCTCCCAGAATACCAGCACCTCCTCAAAATGCCTAAAGCTCCTCAACAGAGCAAAGCAGAACCAGGAGAACAGAGGAAGAGCCAGAAATCATCACAACTCAACAAAACATTTGAAATCCACTCTCCAAGAGAGGGGTGAGCTGCCTAGATATGAGCGTCTCATGTCTTAGATGTCCTTGTCCATTATCCAATCCTGTTTTTTTGTCAATGTTTCAGACTTACGATGCCGAATGCTCAAGACAATGACCCACATGTTGCAGAGATCACCGAACACCAAACAAAAGTGAGTTTCACGCTCCTGATACTAAGCTAAATTATTCTTTGCAGAACTTTAGCCCTCTCTTCAGCTCCTGTACCTTTACCTGGCAAGCTGTTCTCAGCTGAAGACTGTAGTTTTATTAATTCATGAAAAATGAACATTTCTGCAGCACGCCAGTAAATATAAAGAAGCTTATTCGTTCAAAGGGGATTTTTTTTCCCACTTAACTTTCTCTCCTTCCTCTGTCAGCAGGGGTGTTCAACTGCATGAATAGATTAACATTTACACACATCAATTTGTGCTACAGCTTTAGAATACATGAATAAGAATATTGATCAAATTTGCATCCATACCATACGGGTATGAGACACATGGTGCATTTGATTGCCTCCATGATATTAACTTATATTTTGAGGAATCAAATCATATGTCTAGGCAGAGCTTGAAAATGTGTTTCCTATATCTGGTATCACATGACCGTACTGAGTGGTACTGATATAAAATCTAAAAATAAGCGCAGTGTATATCATTTGTTTGAACAAATGCATAAAAGACCGATTTCAATGTAGTTCCGTCTGGTTAACGTTACCAAAAGTAAAATTTACTTTGATCGCATCACCACAACTTCAGACAATTCTGACTTTTTGTCTAACGTCTTAACCATAGAGTCAGTCAGACATTTTGAAAAGAGAATGTTCTATGTATGTTTGTCCTGGAGCAACAGTCTCTTTTTTCTCTCTCTCTCTCTCTCTCTCTCTCGCTCTCTCACTCTCTTTTTATATCTCTCTCTCTCTCATTCACTCACACCTCTCTGTTCTATCTGCCCACCCCTCCCTTTCAGTCTTTTATTTGACAAAATTATTTATCATTATACCCCTCCCTTTCTCTCCTTCTGGTCCCTCCTCATAGCAAGTCCCCAGTCTCCAGTCTCATCACCAAGTCATGATTCTCACCTTGTGTGTGCGCCCTTTCAATTAGGCGCTCAATTTCATCCTGAGGGCCCGAGGGACCCAGTGCCACACTGGCCCAGATTGGAATCTCCTAATCGGTTGTGTATTTTCCTCCCGTCCCTGACCCCTCATGACCATCCACCTCTACCCCACCACCTGCCTCTCATACTCCCCCATAGACACAAACACACCATTTGTCACACATGCGGGCCCAGAATGGTGGATAGAGGGATGCATAAAGGCAGGGAATTCACGTCTGTATGTTACTACATGAGGCAGTTCACACAATGGCACAAAAGAATGGCATAAAAATAGATAATGCTACAACCAAGCCTTTTCTTCAGGGCGCCTGATCTGGTGCTATTGTTTAGTGGATTATAATGAATGGGTTCTACAGAAACCAGGTGTCATTTTCCTATAGGTTTCATTCTGTGTATGTAAATAAAGGTGGAGTTTGGTTTTTTACCATTTCAAAAACATTTTACTCCAATATAGGAACAAAGGGAACTTCAGTATTAACTTCTTACAATAACGATGAATTTAACTAGAATTTAGACTGTTGCTCTATTTCCCTTTCTTTGTGTTTGTCACTCAGGATAAATTTAAAACCTCCATATTACACCATAATATATCACAGATTTGTTACAGATGAGGAAGATTGTGTAGAATCATGAATTTAAAGGGGAATTTCATATTTTGAAGTCCCCTCTGCCTGCATGATCTTTCTGGCTTTGTTTCAAGGTGAGGTAAGGAGTGTGCCCTGTGTATCCCATTGAACCGTACTGTTCTGTAAACAGGATTTCACAGCGCAAAATGCACCCAAATCCCTGTACATTCATGGCATGTAAAACCCCAGACAGATCTTGTTCCCTCTGTGTAGCTTTGGAGACTGTTTACAATGTCACAACCACAAAGAATGGATTATTGTCAGAGCTGGGTTTCACCTGAACGGAGCTCACTTTTCTTAACACATTGATGCTATGAGGACCCCTACTGCAGAAACACTGTAACTACCATCACCTGGCCATACAGTCGTTTATCCTCCGGTCTGTTTACATGTTATGTGCAAGGTTTATTGTTCACAAAACTGTTTTGTTCTCTACTCTGTTGATCTGAATGTTTCAGTTAAAGAAATGGAATGAGATATAACCTTTAAACCAGTATATAGCAGCTCGATTTCTTTCTGCAATTCAGTTTTAGTGTTGGGTTTTCTGAGCACTAATGTAACATGCTGAGTGGGGACACTGTTTACATTTTTACATTTCCATTTTTTCCTTTGTTTGTCTGTTTCCACCAGGAGGTGGAGAACTACCGTACAGCAATGTGTAAGATGGCAGAGGACATCCTCTCCCTGCGCTCTCAGGTGTCCAGTCTGGAGACAGAGAACAGCCAGCTGCGCAGTGAGCTCTCCCTGCACCAAGACCTGGGCCGCACCCTGCTGGAGGACACTGACCTTGATGTCATGACCAAGGCTGAGATCACTGATAGAATTAGTAAATCTTTTTTTTTTACTTGTGCGTCTGTTAATATCTGTAATTTAGTTTAAAATACATTTGATACCAAAGAAACAATAATTAGTATTATTTTATTCCATCACATCACTTTTTCTGAAGTATAGTTCAATGGGTTTTCTGATTAACCTGTTTTAACATATCAGCTCCATCTTGCAATTAACTGATGAGTCACATAAAGTGTATTTGGACAGGACTGTTTCAGACTGCAGAACTACATTTACATTTACGGCATATAGCTGACGCTCTTATCCTGTTTCTTACCTGAAAACAGCTTAAATCTGAGTCAACTATTTAACCAAGATACTGCAGTCAGAGCATCTATACAACAACTGTCCAAATAATAACTAGCCAATGCCTAACCCAACAATACATAAGCCTTAGAGAAGAACATAAGTCATAAGACATTTTTTTAAATTATTGATTATTTATTTATTTTTTGGGCTAAAAACAAAACTATATTCAGCTCAGTCAAGTACCTGTTCTGTAAAATGTCAGTCTTTCTGAAAGTTTTACCCACACTAGGAAGCGGTCCTAAATGCAGGTATCATTTCTCAGAGGGACGTCGGACGTGCTCATTGTTAATCCATGAAACTGTTTCCTTTGCTAGATTGTGCTGTGGTTTGATAAGACTGCTCATTTAGCCCAGAGACTCCGATAAGTAGTCAGGGTCTTATCTACTGAAGGACAGCATGTGACACACATACACACACTCAAGGTTTTTATTTGAAGGAAGCCTCACAGACCTTTCAAAGGCCATCAAAGCAAGTCGGGTTTAATTCTGTTACTGCTGGAAATTCATCAGTGCTGTTTCTTTAGCTTTAGATTATCTTGAAGTAAATCGCAAAAAGTTTGTGGTTGTAAAAATCTCATCTGTTATTTAGAATTTTGTAGTATTATATATTGTACTATGATGTAGCTTAACTTCTGAATGTACTTCCAGTCATATTCTTAAAACCTTTTACTATTCTTTGATTTTGACCATAATTTCAGACTTTTCTGTTCCTTTCCTGATTGGAAGGTCCCTCTTAGAACACCTCTCATTGCATGTTGTTCTGTCTAGTTTCTCTGAAGGTCAAGTTGGCCAGTGAGAGCAGTAAAACAGCAGAACAGAGGGATACGATCCAGCAGCTTCAGAATGAGCTCATCAGAGTGAGTCACAGCATCACTCATTCTGATTTTGCTTTATTGATGTGGCACTGGGCTCTGGGCATTTCCTAGGGTGGTTTCCTACAGTCTTAATTACTCACTCACTGCCTGCCACACCTCTACTGTATTGGATGAAACTGCGGAAATTCTCCCAAGGGAATTGACTGAATAAGATTTTTTTATCTTTCATTTCATTGACCTTTAGATATAGCTTGATTGTATTTGTAAAATAAATGAGTTGATTTTACACATTATTTGTAATGACATAAATACTGGTTAAACATAATAAAAATGACAAAACTCCCAAGATGCTTGATCAGATTGGGATCGGGGGAATTTGGCAGCCAAATCTATCAAGTCTGTCACGTTCTGCAAACAGTTCCTGGATGTGTTTCACTAAGTTAAACACATCACACTGCTTCCTCTGGCTTGCCTTCTTTCCAAAGCGCATCCTGGTACCATTAACTCCCCAAGAGAGCAATGCCTGTCCACCCATTTATCAACATGATTAGAAGAAAACATGGTTCTTCAGACCAAGCCACCTTCTTCCATTGGTCCTTAGTCCAGTTCAAATGCTCCTGATACCTTTGTAGGCACTTTTGGCAGTAGACCTGGGCCACCCTGCAGACCCTTACTACTCAGTCAGTCACAGTTTGGCCCAAGTTACTTAGATCCTGATGCTTACCCATTTTTTCAGTTTCCAAAACTTATCCTGTTTCCTAGACTCATCCAACCCCTTAACGGATAATCTGTGTCATTCACTTCACCTGTCAATAGTTTTAATGCTGTTCCTGATTGGTGTAAAAGAGTGGTGTAAAAAACTGACTTGGCCTAACAGATCTTTCCTGCTGTTCCTCTGCTGTAGAAGAACGATCGTGAGAAGGAGTTGGTGCGACTACAGCAGGCTCACCAACAACAGCAGGCGTCTCTGCAGCGTTATCAGGGACAAAAGGGGAAACTTGCAGGCATGGAGGCTACAATACGCCAACAGGAGAAGGTACCAGCTTGCAGGGTGCATACCAGGATCTGTTATTCTCTCTGTATCTTTTATACCTCAGTTTTACCATTTGCTGTGTTGTATTTGGAGCTTTGTGCCTCTTTCACTAATATGTGATGCATTTCTCTTCATTCACCAGGTTATTGCAAGGATGGAGAAATTGCTAGACATGAAGCTAAGAGAAAGAAATAAAGAAAACACAGAGAGGAAGAAGGCAGTCTTGAAACCCAAAGGTGTGTCCATCAGAGTGTCTTTTCCTGGTATTCTTTAATGAGTTTAGCTGATAAAATGCTTGTGGACTGCTGTTAAATGATCATGGCAGAGATGCACTTAAATTTGAAATGAGTGCAGACAAGACAAGGAATTCAAGTGTGTCTATTAGCATGGAGTGTAGATTGATCTGTGTGTATTATTTAGTGAAGTGTGTGTGTGTGTGTGTGTGTGTGTAGATGATGAGGACAGTAAAAGAAGAGAGATTGAGTCTGTTCTGGTGGCAGAGAACTCACGCCTCAGAGAGGAGCTGGATAAACTCCGTTATCAACCACAAGCTGTTATTATACAGCAGCCTGCTCAGGTGGACCTCCTCATACACATTTCAAATATTTTTTGCTGCATCGGACGCTTAGTACTCATATTCTAATACTCATATACACTATATGTACCACTTTTACCCATAAAAATATGTATTAATATTTAGTTATACCTAATGCTGTCATGGTAAAAATTACACAAAAAATGGCAAAATACATACAAACAAACACCTTTGGGGTATTCATAACTGAACATGCAGTATGTGGTGGACTACACAGCTGCAGCAGCCTTTTACAGACAGCGAGAAGCTGAGGTTGTTGGGGCAGTTAGAGAGAGCGGAAGCCTACATCCACACTCTGGAAAAACAGGTGTGATTCTAATTTTTTTTTTAAATTTTTAATTAAAAAAATAAAAAGTCATAAAAAATGTCTTTATGGAAGCTGCCTGTGTTCATATTTAATTTATAACTCTGTGTTCTAGCTGGAGGAGAATGCCAGTCAGTGGGGGAAGGAAAAGCAGGAGATGTTGATCAGACTCAGTGAATGGGACCATGGATTCACCCGGACATCAACCATGATCCTGCACGACCAGCCACCAGTCAGTATGCAGCCTCCACCTGTTTATGTATGAAACTTAAAATACCAAAAATAAGTTCTTTTGCTCTTTTTGAATGCATCATTGCGGCAAACAGAGACATTTTTTTGTTTTATTTTTTAAGAAAAATGTTTCAGACTCCAGTTTGAGACGTGTACGCCACAGACAGCTGGACCCCCTGAAGTGACACAAAACTGCAGCACCAGTAGCAAACCAGGACCATTAGAGCTAGGCCTTCAGTTCAAACCATACATTTAAAAAACTCAAAAAGATGAAACACAGGCGTTTGAAGCTTGTAAAAGACATTCATGTATTTTTTCTTGCATGTTGCAGTTTACCTGAGTGTGACATTCTTGGGTGTTCACCTTTAATGTAGCCATTTTCACCTTGTCTGGAATTGCAGAGTGGTAAAAGTTCACATTGATTCAGCTTTGTCCTGCACTTTGCCGCCAATGACGGTTCTGTTTTGCCGTTTGATTACTGTAGAAAATGTGCTTCCTATTTTAGGTTTCTTGAATCATAAAACAATTAGTAAAACTAATTTACTAAAATGAATGTTAGTATGTCATTCTGCCTGCTGTACGTGTGTATTCTGGGATTATGTGAGTGCTGCTTTAGGTGTTCAGTCAAGCACCTGAAACTCACTTCGACTACATTCTGATTGGACAATTTTCATTTGGGTTTTTTGTTTATTTGTTTGTGTCCAACCGAAAATTAACAATGAAATATGACTATCAGTATACAATGTGCAGAGTTTAAACACAAGTATGATGATTATATGAAACATACATGTGCACATTTTTTAATTTACTGACATCTATTTCACTGCTTCATAAACAGACTAGTAATATAATAACATTTTTATGTTTATTCAAATATTGAATTGAAACATTCTAGGAGGAGTTTAAAGGTGTTTGCTTTTGATCCCTCTAAATAAAAAAAGCAGTCACACAAACTCCAGGTTTGTTACCCAGTTTATTTCACATAAGGTGCTGCTCTCTGGAGTCGTGTAGAGGTTTTATGGTTAAGAGAATGGGCTTCTCAGGGAGCAGAATCAGCTCAAACGTGCTCCGTACCTCCACCTGCCTCTGCTTCTCAATCCTGAAGTTTTCCAACATCTGTGGAGGCACCAACATACAAATGATACAGTTGTTACAGAGAAAAATTAATAAACAAAGGAACTGATCTCTCCAGACATTTGTGATCATAATGTAAGTGTTGTTTCCATTAAGCATAGAATTGTTTGCTCCCAGTGACTTTACCATATGGATAAAAAATGTATACATTTACTATTCATTACCGTACAAGAGTTTGGAATCAATATTTATAGTTTGAAATGCATCTTTTCAGTAATAATCAAACAAGATATGCATTAATCTGAATTAATCTTGATGACTTATCTATTCAGAGAGCATCTCCTCTCCTGATGCACTTTCTATCTTCTTACACTGCCCTCTACATAATGATTGTGGCACTTAGAACTCTCATCTTGTTTTCATGTTTCTGAAATGTTACTTTCCTTAAATTGTAAGTCACTTTTGATAAAAGTGTTTGCAAATTAATGTAAAGTAACATATTATGAATATGTTAACACCAAGCAGCCATGCAGGTTGGTAATTACTATAAAGCTAGTCCAGAATGATGATGTGCAGAAGATTTTTAAATTTAAATGACTGAGAAAGATGGGTAGCATCGGGAATAAAGTCTTAGTAATATTTGTTCATCATTTAATAAATGGCTCTTAAAATATTTGAAGCATAAAGTAAAATTTTTTTTTTTTAAATATGAAAGACTAATAACTAGATCCAGTATAGTATTATACTGAGTAAACATTTTTGATAACAGTTACAATTATTATTGAAATGACACGTAATAGAACTCACATGAATGAGGAAAAGCTGCATCTCAGTCTCTGCGATCCTACGGCCAAGGCACTGGCGGGGCCCAAAGCCAAAACCCAAGCTCCTGAAGTAATGGCTCTCGTTCCTCAGCCAGCGAGAGGGTAAATACTGCTCTGGTCGAGGGAATATACGGTGATCTCTGCCCATAGCGTACAGCCCCAGCTGCACCAACGTCTGCTCCACACACATTAAATTACTCTTAAAGCGCTTTTAGATATATCAGTGGAACGGTCAGCATTATCTTAGGTCTGGTTCAGGTTATTCAAACGTTGCTTACCCCAGATGGAATTTCATAATTTTGAATTACAATGTCCTCAGTGGTGTATCTCTGCAGGCTTATCGCAACAGGATGTAGCCTTTAAGGGAGAAATTACTTGCAGTTAGTAAAATTATCCTAATCCATTTCTTGCCTATTTGAGAAGAGGCTTCCTAGGATGGAATAATCTTATTTCTAGGGTTTTCCATTGAAAACTCCCTTTCTGGGGCTACAATTAACATGTTTGTGAAAACGGTGTAATTACAGCTATTAAACAACGGGCAGCAGTGTGTGGGGACAGGGCACCTTGCTCAAGGATACCTCAATGGCCCCACTAGCATTCCTATAACTCCTAAGCAGCCCACTGCTTCACTTGGTGAATGGGTTAAATGCAGAGAAAGAATTTCACATTGTGTGCTGTGCTGTGGTGTGTTCATGCCTGACTAAAAGGGGCCACTATACTTTTTACAATAAAACAGGCATTAAACATCATAAATTCTAGAATCACCTCCGATTATACCAAGTCACTTTACTGTTCAAAGGTGCTCCATAAAGAGACGGAGAACCTGAGGTCAGATGGTTTAGGGAAGCTATTGTTCCCAGAAGCACTATTTTGGTCATGTGTACTGTACTGTTCAGTGGTGTGATGGAAATCAATCTTGTTTTCACTCTGTTCTGTCTTTATGCACACCTGAGAGTTTCCTTTAGAGCTCCTTTGAGCAGCGGCACCATTTTCAGCATCTGCAGTAAGTCTCCCTGTGATGCAGCACGAGCAGCCCTGACCTCGGCCCTCAGCTCCTCCTGCAGGTCAGGGTGCCGCGCCAACTCATAGAGAGTCCACTGCAGGGTGATGGACGTCTGAAACACGTGGCACACAGCATTGGTACCATCTTGCAATGACATCATGACTAAAGGACACTGTTCTTTTATGCTTATCTGTGAAAGACTTGTCTTACAGTATCAACTCCTCCAGCCATCAGTTCAGTCACACTGGCCTTAATCTCTTCAATGGACAAACGATCAAGCATCAGAAGGCTGGCCAGCACTCCGGGGTATTTTCCCTGGGCTCCAGGCTGTTTCCTCAGCTGCCTGTAAATGTTCTGGATACAGCGGTCCGCTATGGAGCCCCAAAACGAGATAGGTGTTAATGCACAGATCTCATCATGTTGGTGCAAGACTTCTACCATATTGTTCTTTTCTACTGTCCTATCAAGATCTGGTTTATTGATTTTTTTTTTCCAGTTTACACAATCTAAAAATTGCCAGTTGCCCTCCACACTGTTTGGTTACGATGAATGGACCAATAAAAGTATTCCAAGTTTACTCATCACAAGCACAAAACTTCTATATGGTTTCTTTTATTAAAACAGTGAGGAACAGTAATGTGCAATAATGTTTCCTTCTGCTAGCAAAGCAGGCTGGGAAGGAGAACACAGGTTTTGTTATGCTTCCATCAGCAGCTCCAGATTCAATTTAATTGAGTCAAACCAGCTTTCTGATGGTAGGCACAGGTAATACTGTACATAATCTACATAAAATCACTATTTACTGTTTGTGATTAGTATTCTTTTTTAGTACATTTAGTTATATTAATGTGAAAAAACAAACTACACATCCAAATAGTATATAAATATGTACCTAAATGTTCTCTTACACAAAGTTTTGTCCTCACTTGAATTAGTCTTACCCTGGTTGAAGATGCCGTCCCAGGCCTCCACGTGGTCTTTCCACACTTTGGCCCCCAGTCGACGCAGCACGGCAGGGGGGATATACAGCATAGGACAGGTGGTCTTAAACATGAGAGTGATGCAGTCGATAAAGTGCTGAGCCTCTGGGTCTATGTAGTCCAACAGGAGCCCCAGGCGTTCCCCATACAGCACTGAACTCACAGCTGAGGAACAGAAAGGTCTCGGGTAAGCATTCACAGAGCAAATAGACCCTTACTGAGAAAAGCAAGCCACTGGTTCTCAGTACTGGTCCTCGATCAGCTGAACTGTCAACCTCATGTATAAGCCATGTAGTGTCAAACCTTACATTCCAGTGCGTATTTGAAGAGCTCATGGGAAAGATCTGTGGTCCACTTATTCTGTCCACTTCTTTCAATTTTAGTATGTACGCGAGCCACAAAATCCTGGCCCACCTCATTCAGCATGGGCACAAAGTTACCCTGCACCTTCGGCGATATCACTTCCCGGTTCAGGATGACTCTGTTAGATCTCCAGTCCTCCCCATCTCTGAAGAGATAAACAATTGTACTGAACTTCATGCTCAGACTTATTCAAATACAACCACCATCATTACGTGAGGAGTCATACTTGAGAAGAACGCCGTATTTGCGGTTCCTGTAGTCCCTATAGGAGGTCCAAGGCTCCACTCGAAGCCTCTTGGGATAATGGCCTTCTGCTTTGAATAAGATGGCAGCATCTTCAGGGTTGATGATATTCACGCTTTCATAATATCCAATTTTCTCTCTGGCAAAACATTTCAAGACACATATATTGAAACAAAATGCCTCACCATATCCATCTATGAATGTACATAACATGATCGATCTATCGATTTATGATATGCATATCATACAAGATGACTGCTGTTGGGATAGCAATGAATAACGATTAAGAAAAGGATTTTTTTTTAAGCGAACGCTCTTATAAGAACATGGGATGATTCATTATTAGAGTTTTTTCAGAGATTGCAGTTAAATATGAATATATAAATACTACTCCCATGCATTAATAAAATATATTTGTGGTGAATAATCAATAGAAACTTTACCTATAAATTGGTCCAAAAGTATTGAAGTTATGCACCATAATGTGATGGATGTTCTTCAAGCCGTCCATTTTCCAGAAGGTGTAGAGGTTGCTGATGCTGCTCTTCCACAGGCCAGGGATTTCATGGAAGGGCTTAACTGTGGAGCTGCTCTCTGAGAAGTGTGTCTCTCTTCCTGTGGAAACATTCCCACTGTAGCATGTCCTGAACTGGCCTGGTCCATCCAGCATGGCTAGGGTCTGAGCCACAGGGCTGGACAACACTCTCCACTTTGCTGCCATCACACACACACTCACAGTCAGGTTCTTTTCTAGCCCTCTCTTAACACGCCTTCAAACTCACAGAGACAGTTCTTCTGGTCAGGGTCTTTGGTTTCAGGCACCTCCTCTCACTGCATGAATTCAAGGTTAAAATACAAGTTTATCTGTGTTCTTTAACCACCCAAGGCATGGATAATGCCTGATCTTGCCGAACCTCCAAAGAAGGTTTTTTGTCTTAATCTGTGTAGAGTAAACAGACCCATTGTGTTTTGAAGCACCTTGTAAATTCTGTAGATTTTAGTTTTTCAAATCATCCATGGTATTCCTGCAATGGCACTTTTATAGAAAAGATATTAATTTTAATGTAAAAACCTACATTTATTGATGTTCAAACATTTTTGAAGTTGTTCAAACAGTTGCTGCCTTCAGGCTTTCATATCTGTTGGGCTTGATGTGGGTAACAACAGAAAAAAAGTCCTTTAAGGATCCAGCAGAGTTTGAGTTTGCAAGAAGAATAACAGCTGTGGCTATATATCTAACCGTATATGCTGCTTTTCTGCACTAGTATGAGTTTGCTGGCAGTACACTGGCCTTGTGGGAGTTTTCTCTGTAAGCAGCTGTGTGTAGGCAGGGAAGGCCACATGAGTGAGGGTCAGAGTGAATGGGAGAGTGGCACTCAGCCTTGTATGGATGTGTGTAATGACAGTATACACACAAACTCAAGGACACCACTAGATAAGAGGAATGGAAAAACACCTACAAATCACAATGATATTTTTCACATTAAAATGTGAGGACATCATTTAATGTCATAAAACTACAACATTTATTGGCTTCAAACAAAGCCATTCTTTAAATAACAGAACATTTTCAATCACATGAATTAAAACCACAAGTCATTAATAAATAATGCAGTAAAAATTAAAAGCTCTGTATACAATCACATTACTCACAATAAATTCTGCTCTGGACTGCTTCTACATTGGTCACATTTACAACGTTTACCCTTTTTCATTGTGATAGCCAATTTAATTTTACTTTGCATACTTTCACTGCTTAGATAAAAAAAAAAAAACCTTCAAAACCTATATAAGGCACTTGTGCTCTTCTTATTGTAGGCTTCACAGAGGCCTGAGGAGCTTGAAAAGAGATTCTAGCTTCATGGCAGTGCTGAGGTTTCCCTGCACTCTTAGTCGGCCACTGCTGTAGGCAGCAAACGGCTGAAGGTTCCCCTGGACCATGGCTATCAAGTCCTGTTCAGTCAGACTCAGAGAGACATCCGGCTGCCTTGCTTCACCTACACCACATGATCCACTGCCTAGACATGGAGAGAAAGAGAGACAAAGAAAATGGACAGAGAAATATGCATTAGTTTATCAATATACAGGTACACATACACATACATGTGTATGTGTTAGGAAGTTGGGAGGGGACTGTAACTTTTCACAAGTCTTATTGTACGCACTGTGAGTCAGATCCACATAGTAGCGTCTGGTCTGGCCACTGCTGGTACTGATGTGAAACTGGAAGCAGGCTCCCACCTGCTCTACCAAGCTTTCAGACAGAACCAGACTCACAGCTGTCAGCAGCTCCTCTGCCTTACTGCTGCCCACGGCCACGGAGTCCTGCATGCCATCTAGGCCCAGCTCATCAGTGAAGCTGACTGTATCTACACAGGAAAGGACACTGTGAATATGTGAATGTATGAATGACTTTGCTGGACAGTGGGTGAGTGAATGAATGAGTAAATGTACCTTGAACAGGTTGGGGGCCTGCTATGTTTTGCCCCAGGAAGTGCATGGCAAGCTGCTGTATTGGTCCTGTGAGACCTTCCAGGCCAGGAACGGAGGGAGGCATGATAAGCTGTCCTGACTGAGGGCCCTCTGGAGCCCTTAGCACATTTTCTACAGTTAGCTCCACCCGGTCTACTTCTAACCCCCATGGCTTTGTCAACTCATTTATGTCCATCTGCAGAACATTAAAGAACAAGAACATGTTTGCAGCGTTTTTAATGAAACCATCCGTCAATCCTTGCATTTGTCTACCCATCCATCTGTCTATACGTCTATCTATATGTTAAAGTAAAGTGGCCCCTTATAGTCCCACATGAACATCACACAACACAGCATGCAATGTGAAGAGTATGACATTCTTCTCTGCATTAAACACATTCATCAAGTGAAGCAGTGGGCTGCCAGCAGCATGGGACCTAGGAGCAGCGTGTGTGGGGACAGTACCTTGCTCAAAGGTACCTCAGTGGTGCCCCTAGTAATCCTGGGATTTTATTCCACAGCCTTTTGCAGGGGCAATGCCCCAGCAGCAAGTTTAATAGCATGTAGTAAGTTTAACCTGGACCTCACAGCTCAGGTCAAGTTATAATAACATTATATTTTCTATATGTTGTAAAACAAACGGACAATGAAGTGGCCTACAAGAATCCACTAAACAACTGATTTTGTATCTCACCCCAAGGTGTTCACCCAGTTTCACTCTCTCTGTCTGTATCTCCCTCAGAGTCCTCTTGCCCAGGCTCTGGGTCATGGCATTCTGTGCAGTAAGGCGTGTGGAGGCATTCAGATCCTGCACTGCCACTACAGACATCACTGGATTCCAGATCCGGAACTGGATGTCTGCTCCAATGGACACCAATCCACCATCTTTAGTCGTCACCTGGCAAGAGCACAGATAATTGGTGTAATGAAGAAAGTTTATCTAACATTAAGACACTGGCTGGCTGCTTTAAAATGGTCCAATGTCACAGTTCAGTCCAGGTAAGAATTTGGTGAGGGCAATAATGGGAGATCATTTTTAACATTTAATAATTTCTTAATAAGTATCTTAACAATCACATTTCCCCTTCTGAAGAACAATATCTGATTTTTATTTCCAATTTCTTTGCTGGCAGTGGGTCAAACAAATAACAGGGTTGAAAGTAACATTATTGCACTACTATAGCACAGTGTAACTGCCATCCATGCATGGCATGAGAGCATTTAAATTTATTTAATAGATTTTTTCAAATAAGTGAATATGTATTTTGCAAAATATGTATTTTGCATAACTTGTATTCATGAGAAAGGATGTTTCATGTATGATGTGCCAAAAGGATTCATGGAAGTAAACAGGATTTACGAATATGAAGGAACCTGTGTGTAAAATGTCTTACCTTCACATTCATACACTACAATGGACAAAAGTATGGGGACACACATTTTAATTATTGAATTCAATTTACTCTTAATTCCAGTGGAAAAAAATCTTAAATTCTTCAACATACCAAAACATTTTGGACAATGTCATGCTTCCAATTTTGTGGACACAGGTTGTAGAAGAACCTTTTCTATTCCAGCATGACTGTGCCCCAGTGCACAAAGCAAGCTCCATAAAGACATGACTGAATGAGTTCAGTGTGCACAGAACCCTGACCTCAACCCCATTCTTGACTAACATAAATGTTTTACAGAATGAATGGGCACAAATTCCCACAGAAACTCCAAAATCTTGTGGAAAACATTCCAAGAAGAGTGGAAGCTGTTATAGCTGCAAAGGCGGGGACCAACTCCATATTATGGATCTATGGATTTGAATGCCACGTCATTAAAGCTCCTTTTGGCGTCGTGGTTAAGCGTCCCAAAACTTTCATCCATATAGTGCATTTGCAAATGTATCACCACTGGGAAAGAGACTACACACCAGGTGTGGGAGGGGCTATTTGATGGTACCTTGCACGGCGGGATGTTGAAGGCCCTGGTCCTCAGGTCCACTCTCTGCCACTGATCAATTAGGGGGAGCACAAGAACCACTCCAGGACCTTTAGGGGGTCTGACACGACCCAAGCGAAACAGAACGATCCTCTGATAGTTGGGCACTGTCTAAAAACAAACATTGACTTCTGCAGTTTAAATAAAAAACATCCCTGCAAAAATCCACAATGTCTGTATTATCAACTGGATAGACTTACTTTTAATACAAACCAGGCAGAGATAGGAAATGTGACCACGGTGCAAAGAAAAACCAGGAACGTAACGATCAAGTTGCACATCCACGACAGGAATCCCTGGGTCGTGTCTGTGAAGTCGTTGTCCTTTGTTTTGGGCACGTAGTCGTAGGAGTGTCCACTGCTGAACTGAGACTGTCCGAAGGAGAGGGGGGACACGGACAGGTCCGGGCTGCTACAGGGCTCTCTTTGGGGCAAAGCTTCATACCCGAACCCCTGCGATTTTCTGAACATTTTCACGACACCTCCTTTTCGGAGTGTTTATTTCAATAAAAACAGCAAAACAGCGTCACCCTCATCACTGCAACTGCCTAGCAACTCCCTTCCGTGTTTTGAAGCCAGTAGGCTGCTCACAATCCCAGTCCAACAGCACCCTCAGGAGGAGAGGAGCCCAACCTTAAACACCAGGAAGACGCACAGTGCCCCCTGCTGTAAAGAGAAGAGATTAAAATAAGAATAATGGGAATAATCCCAGCCACCCTCACCCGCCGAGATGGGAAATTCAGAAAGTAAAAACCCTTCCCAGAATTTTGTTTCAGTAGCCTGACCGCATGGGTGTCTGGGCAGGATCTGACTGTGTGGAATTTCCACCGCTGCCTTTAGGAGGCCGGATCCTCCTCCACACACTGGACAGTGCAGAGCAACCGTCTTCCCCACATGTGACCCAACATTATAACATCGGAGACAACTGGAGCTCAGTGAGCAGTAATATTTCGGGTAAAATAATACTATGTGCATCAGTGTCTGCTGCTACCGCACACACGCGCGCGCGCACACACTTTCCTGTCATAAATTATTGAAGGTGCATTGTAATCAAGCTTCTCTCTTTCCCATTCAGAAAAGGCTACAGGATCCCAACCTGTCTGGCTTCAAATCAGAAATTTACACGAACTGGCCTGAGAAAATCTATGCAGCTAGATCTGGCAATTTAACACTGGTCCCGACTCTTCAGTTCTCCGGTCTGTCATCTCCAGCCTTGGAATCGCTGCACAAGGCTCTATATTCTGTCCTCTTTACTTTCTCTTGGCGATGTTATGTCCTGTGGGTTCTCATACCATAGCTATGACACTCAAGTGATCTTCTTCTTCGCACCTCTGACGCTCAGATTTCCAGTTTCATTTCTGCATGTCTGGCAGATGTCTCTTCATCAATGAAAACACATCAGTTGAAACTGAATATCAAAAAGACCCATTTGATGTTCATCCTTGAAACTATAGGTCCTCTTATGATCTTAGCATCTCATTCAAGGGCTGCATGACCTTTTTTCTGTCCATGCATGCATGCATTGCTGGTGTTTCTGGCCATTTCTATTTAAACATTATGCACTTAGAACTCTTATTAGACTTATTAAATTCTATTGGTTATTATTTTCCTCTCTTGTTCTGTTCACTTTACTGCTGTTACAGAGTTTACACTTGTGGGACTAATAAATGATCTTATCTAGTTAATTTATCATTTCACTCATGGAGGTTCAAGTTCATTCTACTGATTAGGTTATAGGTTATTTGTCAGAAGAGTCTCTCGTGGCTGAGATTAGGTGGCTGAATCTGTATGCCGCAGCACTGTTGCAGCTCCCACACACAATCACAACTGTTTCTGTGCCCTGTCTGAATAATTTTAAACATGATTATAGTTCTGTACCTAGAGCCCTTCAAACATCTAGCACAGCTCTTAAGACTGTTCTCTGTTCTGGCACCCAAATGGTGGAATCACTCCTCTAACTGTGACTAAAGACCCACCTGTCTGAGAAGCATTTAAATGAGTATTAACCCAGCATTTTCTAAAATGTCTTTTTTGCTTTCATTTATTGATGAGTAAAAATTGCACTTCTGCTACTACTACTAGCCTAGCACTTTTTAAACGACTTATATCTGCATTTGTGTCCTTTCAGTATTGTGTAATACTGCTTTCTAGGTATCGGCATTGACTCTTTTCTAACAGTATCTTGAGCTTGATCTGTTGGATACATTCTGATTAGGCGTTGGATGCATTCTGAGTAGACAGCAAAGCACTTTTGAAATTCGATCTAGATGCGAACATCTACTAAATGCTTTAAAAATAAATGTAATGCCAGATACAACAGTTTTTTTTAAATAAAGTAGATCAACACTGACAGCTATGTTGTTGTTATTGTTGGGATCATGGCTAGCAAACTCAGATATGAGTATCAATAATTCACTTACTCCATGGTCCATGATAGCTTACAAACCTGGACATATTGGATTTTTTATATCAAATCAAATTTAATGTGAACCCACAAGAATATAAAATACCTAACAAAAGTGTCATCTGAAGACTCACCTCTTCAAGGCATACCCTGGTCACTAACTAGGCCTCTTTTTATCGCGTATTCATTTCTTCTTCCCTATATAAAAAAAAAATCCCCTCTAACACTCTTAACTCCATGCCTTCCTTACCTTTGCTCTAACCTCTGACTTCTCTTTGATTTGAGTTTTGAAGGTGTGTAACTTAACTGGCAGTAAATTGGTTGAATAGCGAATGTCGATTTAAGTATAGCATTTCAGGTTGAAGATCAGATGTGGACTACTAGAGCACTGTTGTACGCCGCTCTAGATAAGAGCGTCTGCTAAATGCTGTTATGTAAATGAACTCTAGGTTTTTTTTTACATGAAACTAATGTAATGGATGCTTCAGAGATTAAAACATTTGTAAAGTTTGTGCATTGCTTATGTTAGTTAGTCTGCATACACTTATGACTAGCAAAGGTGGAAAGTGTTAATGGGCTTGTTTTAATCATATAGGCAACAAAGTTCATGGTGACTCCAGGTTAATGTGTAGGTTACTGAAGTGCATACATATTATGAAAAGACTGATTTTCAAGATTCTCAAAGTAGATCATAACTTTTATTTGAATTCTGACAAATAAGAGGCCTGTCTGTGAGCTTTGTAAAAATACTGTTTTTGGGTTGGATTACCCTACAAAAAGCTTTTACCAAAATAATTTTGCGTTATAAAAAGCTTAAAAGGCAGTGACATATTCATCGACATTAACCCTTAAAGATACAAAGCGCACTAAGGTCACACAATAAAGATGCATATACATGTAAGCAGTATTAAAAATACAAAATCTAACATAAACATTTAAAAACAAGTCATGGGGTGTGAAGAAAGAACAATAAATAAAACATTTTTCTCCATTAGGGCATTGATGGGCAACTTGTCACTAATTTAGCAGTAGGGGATGAAAGCACCTAACAATGATTTTATGCTTTAGTGGAAATATCACTCTCAGCAACAACACCGTTGTTTTTCAGTTCTTGAACATGTCACAGAGCAGCTTCTCCATGGGAGTGTTCCCGATGGTTCTGTGGAAAAATAGCAGTTCGATCCTCTCTGAGCTCACAAAGTGTAGGGAGGGAAGAAGCAGCAGCAGCCTTCCAAACCTGAGGGGTGCAGAGAAACTCATTAGATTGTCTGGCAGCATTAATGCATTTCATCTTTGTTTGTTTGTTGTCCTATACAATAAAATAATTAATGAATAATTAATACTCATATCTGAGTTGGCTTGCCATGAAACCAACAATTATAACAACACAATTATATCAGTGTTAATCTGTGCAAAGTAAAACAGGACTAACCTACAGCATCATACGTAGAAACTTTCTTAACTGATTTAAAGTCATTTTTGGCCGTTTCAGCTAGTCAAAAGAGAGATAGCATATAAAATAAAATATAACTTGTTATATATTTAAATTAATATTTTTGAATGTTGAAATATATAGTATTTATATATAATTAATTATAGATATCATTTATATTTGGGACATTTGTATTATCCCGCGTCCTCACATGTGTGGTGTGTGTGCGTGCATGTGATGTGTGTGTGTGTGTGTGTGTGTGTGTGTGTGTGTGGTGTGTGTGCGTGCATGTGATGTGTGTGCGTGTGTGTGCGTGCATGTGATGTGTGTGCGTGCATGTGTCCTTACTCACCGTGCCGCCTGACTGGCATAGAGTGTTTGGATATGCTGAGAAAGCATTACTTGAGCCTG
>JBBPDB010000128.1:8064381-8086110 GCA_037974465.1 Brachypetersius altus | reverse complement strand
TTTATGATTTACTTGCGCTTTTTGGTCCCTCTGTGATTCCATATTACTTCAATCACGTCTTCTCTGTCGTACCGTGTTTTCTCCGAAAAACATCATGTACCTGTTCGGTACAAATACATGTACAGTTGCAGTCCTAGTCCTAAGGTATCATTACAGCATTTACCAGGCGCTTTTATCCATAGTGATTTCCATTCCCTAACTACAGGGGACAGTCTCCCTGGAGCAACTTGGGGTAAAGGGTTTGGCTCAGGGACCCAATGGTGGTGCTGAAGGCAGGATTTAAACCCATAACCTCTTGGTCCAGAGGCAAGTATCCTGCTCCTGTTCATGACAACAGTATTCCCTAATGGCCGTGGCCTCTTCCAGCAAAATAATGTGCTCTGTTACAAAAATTCTTCAGGAATAGTAAGAGGAACATAACAAAGAGTTCAAGGTGTTCACTTGGCCTTCAGATTCCCCAGATCTTAGTTCAGTCAAGCATGTGTGGAATGTGCTGAACAAACTAGTGAAATCCATGGAGGCACCACTGTACTTACAGGATGATTTCACAGTGCGGTACAGAAACCCTGACTTTGGTGGACTTTGTGTTCAGACAGACATACCAGAACTGCCAGTCCTAAATGTTATCAGAACAGAGAGCGATTCCAGCTTAACTGAAACTTCAGACACAGAATCACTCTCCTATGCTCTCAGCATGTGTGCAGAGATGGCCTGATATGTTATCTTTTCTGCTTTACAACTCGTAATGCATCGTATCAGAATATTTGAAACAATTAAAAATGACCAAGATCCCAAAACCGTGGGATCTTGGAATCCATGGCCAAGACCATTCCCAATCCAGGCCCACCCTAACCATAAAGAAGCGGCAAAAGCTGCTGCAAGAAGCTGAACATTCAGATCTGGACATGAGGAGGTGGCTGACAACTCATGGAGGAGGAACCAAAGTAACCTTGTGAGAGAGTCACCTCACTCCAAAATCAAATGAGCGTGACGAGCTGAGGTTAACCACCTACCAAATTTCCCGAGAGGAGAGGATGCCTTTAGTCTGGAGCAGCTGAGATTGTAAATCGTAGAGGAAGCATCAAAAACAGCAAAACATCTACAGATGATAGATGGGCTACATATGTACTTTTGTTGCAAACATATGTACTTTTGTCGGCAACCTTTTGCAGCCAGTCAAGGGTTTTCAAAAAAACCAAAATCTTATGATATGAAGTACAGTAATTCCCTGCTTTTTGCGGGGGTTACATTCCAAGAGCACCCGTGTATCGTGAAAAACCGTGTTGTGTTTTGGTACAAAAAAAACGCCTAAAAATACATTTTCTTATAGTGTAAACCTTAAATATGCCTCCAAAACTCAGTTTAATGCATTACCCTTAAAGAAAAAGTAAAGGTAAACCTGTACATTATGCAGCTCACTACTGGAGCAAACAGTATCAGATCTGCAACAACTGTAGCTTTAAAAAGGTGCTAATAACTGCACTATTCTCAGCCTTCTTTTACACATTTGCACTTTACTACACTTTTCTTTTATTAATTTTCAATTTATACTTGTATTTTCTTATTTATTTCATTATTAATCAAATTTTTATTTAGTATCTATGTATAACTCTTTAAATACCCTTTTGTGTATGATATTATGCTGTATAAATAAACCTGGTCTTGAGCCATGTTTAAAGATGGTAGTAAATGACCAAATTTAACATGATTACTAATGTCATCTTATAGGTTGCATGCAGAGCAATACAGGCATGCACTGCGACTGATGGCTGTCTACAGACAGAAGACTGAACATAATGGCAGGAGACTGGTTTGTGATATCTTCTCCAAATATTGTGACTTTCCATTAAGTTTCTTTACTCTTTTGTGTTTTTAATTTCTCCCTCTCATGTATTTCTCCTTGTTTTTCTGTCTGACCCACAACTTCTTTGTTCATGTCTCTCTTTGCAGTAGAAATTTGATGTCAACAGACAATGCACGGCCACGCTATGCGCCCTTCCTGCATGAAGATGACTCTCAAAATTCAATAGTAAACCATTAGATGAAATTAGAACAAGAAGGCACATATTTCTCAAATACAAATTTTAATATGAAATGAGACTAACATGCTTTGGACTCCTTACAAATTCCTTACAAATGGTCATGATTTTCAGATAAAACAAGACCTTGCAGACTCAGCAGTATCTCTTTCAGGTTTTGAGAGCAAAGGCATGAATTCCCTTGCTCTGTTTAACCTTGCCAGAATTACCATTGTGCTGGAAAGCAACTTTGTCCAACTTTGACCATTATTTGACTGATGCTTTTCTCCTGATGTTTGGTTTAATGCATGAACTACACCTTGACTGACCAAAAGAACTGAGCCACACATTCAGCTACATTCAGAAAGTCTTCATGGACTTGGATGACCTCAAGTCACTAGCGCTCAGGATGCTTTGTTTAAAACATGCTTTGTTGATGAAAATCGAAGAAGTGTTTTTGCCTCTGGAAAGGACACTTTTTCACTCGTCCTCTATTTTTTTCATCCTGCTGTTGTACACATTATTTGCTTCTGATCTTTGGTTTGTGCAATGATGTAAGGAGGTTCCATAAAGTGATAACTTGATGTAATGCTGGGTTTTGCTATGTTGCAGCTTCTAACAGCCTTGTATGGTACCTGATGGGAATACACTGTGTAAAGTGTCTGGGTAATATGCTTAGACATGGGTTTCATGTCTGGATCAAAAGGTTCAGGTTATAAAAACTCAGACATGCTCTTATAAGATGGAGAAAATTAACATTCAATGGTTATCAAATTGTTCAAATAAAAGCCAATTTGAGCTTATTGACTTCTTCGCTTGATTTCCATCCAGTTTGTGTGTTGCAGTCAATTTTGAATTAGTTTTACTCAATGAAACGGAGTAATTAGTTTCCTCAGTAGATTCAAGTGATCCTATTGAGTTCCTGCTGGTGAAAGCATTCAAGTTAATAAAGTGCTGATTTTACGCAACTAAATATAAGTTGTACCTGATATTTTTATTTGAGAATTACAAACTTAAAAGTCATTTTATGTCAAGTAAAATTGTATTAATATAATTTTAGAAAATTAGTACATTCTAACTATTTGCTTTTTAATTTGAAAGGATTTTTTAAAAAGTAGGCATCACTTTACAATAAGACAAGAATGAATAAATAGTAATACATGTTAATATATTTATGAATAATATAAATATTAATAAATATTAATAAATAAATATTAATAAATATAAATATTAATAAATAGTTATAAACAAGTTATAACAGTTGTCATACACTGATGCAGGCTTACTATTTGGCAAGATATTGTGTTAACAAAGACCTGATAAAGTTTAACATTCTGTCTGAGAAAGGGATAAGCTAAGTAACTTATTAGATCTGAGATCTTGCTAAATAGTGAGCCTGTGTCAGTGTATGACAACAGTTATAACTTGTCATGAACCTAATTAACAACCTGATTATAACACATTTTTGAACCCTTTTAAGGGTAGTCGTATTTGGAAGTCGTACCAAAATCTGTTCTTAAGAGTAGGAAGTGAACCATTTTCCACAAAAGTTTCAGTTTGAGTAAACTTGAATAATGTATATACTTTTTACCAAACATATATAATGACATACTCAGGGGCTGACATAATGTTGCTGTTGTACTCTAATGAGTACCTACATTAATGAATTGGTACATACCCAAATTCATTTTTTTTTACCTGCCCATGGGAGCTGGAACCACCCCACCGCCCAGCGGTCCCCCGGCGCATGCATATATAGATTGTTTTTTAACTTCACTTTTTTAACGCTTCCAAATGGTGCTGAACGTGACTTTTAACCTAAATTAAATTACAGGTCTAGTCACCCACGGGATTATTTGACACCAAAAAATTTCAATCAACATTCTAATATGAGGGTCTGTCAGATCCGTGGAACAGGGGCAGATCACTCCTCTCTGGACTGGAGAATAGGGGGCAGATCACTCCTCTCTGGACTGGAGAATAGGGGGCAGATCACTCCTCTCTGGACTGGAGAACAGGGGCAGATCGCTCCTCTCTGGACTGGAGAACAGAGGCAGATCGCTCCTCTCTGGACTGGAGAATAGAGGGCAGATCGCTCCTCTCTGGACTGGAGAACAGGGTCAGATTGCTCCTCTCTGGACTGGAGAACAGGGGCAGATCGCTCCTCTCTGGACTGGAGAACAGGGTCAGATTGCTCCTCTCTGGACTGGAGAACGGGCCTCATGAAGTTGAGGGGCCGAGACACGCAGTTCCAGAAGCACTGACATGACTGCATTTTGGTTGGTGCAGAAGTGAGGCTCCACGCATCGGCAGGAACCATATTTTTTAAACGTCATTATTATTTTTCTTTTTAAGGTTTACCTTTCCTGAGTGGTTCTTAGAGATCCAGTATGAAGTTTCTTAGATTAGGGACGCATTTGTGCAGGGAAGACTGGAAACTGATGCGCATTTGATGTACCACATACACCAAAGCGTACCGCTTATGTCAATCCCTGTATATAATGTTTACCAAACATATATAATGACATAATGTGCTTCTTCTAATACATTGAGCAGAATTTCTAATAGGTGAGAAAGCATTCTTGCCTCAAAAGTCAATAAGACAAATATCGCACACTTCACAGTAAAACAGGCATGCTTTCGCCACAAACCCACTGCAGGCCACGGCACCTCTACAACCACGACAAGCCACTCATTAGCATGGCTGCACTGCATCTCCACATTCTCAGTCTCGAGACTACGGTCATCTGTCTTTTCATTCCACGTATCTGACGTCTCCTTATTTTAGTTAAGTACTCCTTGCTCCAGTTAATGCCCTGTTGATTTCCCAAAGCCCTTTGTCCGGTCTTCCTCATGTTTTTCATACGTTTTCTGGCTAGCGCTCAGATCTACACTTTATGTACCTCACAGAGTTCAAAGGATTTCATTTCTACCCAGTAATCAGCGTTTCTATGTGGGTACAAGCCTGGGATTTCCTTTTTTTGCCTCTGTTTCGCCCTTTGTCCTGTTTTTCTAATGAAACCTTCTGTGATTCCACAGTGTGTCTGTGTCTCCTCCGGCACACTAACCATGCCACTCACCAGGCAGCGGTGCAGTCCTCCCACTACCGGACATTAAAGCGGCCTGACAGGAATTTTTAACTTTGTCTCATCAGCCAGCTAAATCGGGCTCATCAATCATGCTCTATGATGTATTAGCCCTAGTCAGAGCACCCATGCTTATCTATAATTTGGGCGGTTATCATTTATGAGCTGAGGTTTTATGGAGCACAGCCAACCCACACTGTGAATCATGCCACCTGGGTCCCCTCGGCACAGCCCCCCTGCTAACGTATCTGTGACTGGCTCACCCGTTTAACAGCAGGTGACATATTTTTCTGACATCTACAATGCAACACTGACCCATAAAATGACTGGCGCCAAATGAGGAGTTAAACTGGCTGTAATTTAGTGCTTTGCAGGCAGGTGGATATTTGCTGAATTATGGTGATTTTCAGGTGAAAAATCCTGCTCACATTAGGCTCGCTGCCACACTTAGTTTTAGGTTTGCTTGTTATTATAGGATTGCATAAAGTGGCACATATGTAAAGCAAGTATTACATGTTGAGAAGATCATCATCTACAATACCTGAACTTCTGAAGGCCATATGGCGCCATTTAGGATTGCAATTGTAATTGTTTTAGCAAAGTAATGCTGTTCTATAACCTGTGCTATGAATATTACAATTGCAATTTTATATAATAATTAAAAAATGATATCATGCATGCGGTGGTCATGTTTGATGAACATCCAACCCATTCAGCAGAGTTAGCGTTGGTGCTCATTTGGTGTATGACTGAAATGACAGTAAACCTACTTGAGTCGAACAACCTTCTCCATATTTCTCACGAAGCTCAACCGTCTTCACATTTCCCTCTGGATACATCAGTGGCGGTTTCTCTAAGACTACAGGAGAAACAATGTTTCATCAAGAAAAAAAAACGTCCCTTTTTTATTGGTGTGAAACAAAAAAAATGCTCATAAAAGGTTGCTCTCCTAATTTCAGCTCCTCAATAGCGTTAGTTGTATACGGCGTGAAACAGCGCCCCCACCCTCTGCATGGGTGCTTCTTCTACTACTTCTTCTACTATTACTAATATGTTCTATTCCAGGAGGTTGTTTGCATTTCCATTTACAGCATTGGGCATGCACCTGTTCTTTGTCACCCCAAAGAAAACATGTTCCTTATCCTGAAGAGCCTAGACTTAAAATTCAGAGGACTCTAATTCTAGAGATTCTAATTCTACCAGAGATTAACTTAGTACTCCACCAGGATCTGATCACACACAGAAGACCTATTTATTTGATGAAATGTGTTTGTTAGTTTATGACATGAGTTGTTATCCTCAGTGCTCAGTGAATAGGTTGGTCTTCAGTCTCTGTTTGAAGACAGCAAGGGTCAGAACTTTGTTAAACTGCTTCAGTGCCAAAGCAGAAAATGTTTAGACGAAGCCCTCACATTCCAAGACTTAATTCTGTGGTAAGACTAAGATTTTTTCACTTTTAATGATAATCCTTGGCATATATTCACAACAGTGCAGTACAGGATCCACCTCTTCTTTTGTGGCACGTTAGCTGTGGCTATTCGCAGCCAGTGCTTCCTCTTGGTTCCATTTGTATGGGTCAGCAGTAATGTTAAACAGTTTGTGGAAGCGTCTGCCAAGCCTGCAACCGTACATGCAGATGAGTTAAAAGGCAGGCTGGCAGTAATTAAGAAGGGGAGGCGGGGAGGAGGCATGTCAGATGCTGGCTCCCTAATTACTGCCAATGTGGGATTTATTGTTAAGCTTGGATGATCCTCCCTTTAACTCCTGAGAGGGAATCATAATCTGAAATATAGATCCATTAAAAATGCATATGGCCCTTGTTTCAAATGCAGCCATGATATATTTCATTTTGAAGACAATGTCTGACCAGTTAACGGCAGTCGTTAAAATGATGTGTAGATTTGAGATGGGCCAGCATCCGCCTGTATATTTCACTTTACAGGAAAGTCTTTGGGCGGTTTTTGGTTTGCTCCGCGCTGCTTCATTTCCTAGTGGTAGGTTTTGCCTCGCCTGTTGCCCATTTGTGTTGAAATATGCATAAGCCTTTTTCACGGCAGGCGCTTCAGGGGGAAAGATGTCCTCAGGTTTTGCAGGGCAAGCTTGCCTGGTGCTGGCCTAACTTTGCTTTGACTGCTTGTGCCGGCTGAGCGGGAATTGCTGTTGCCTCTAATCAGTTTGTCTCTGTTGTGGTGCCTCTGACATGCCGAATGCTGAGAAGGGGATGCAAGTGGCTTTGCAGATTTTTCACTTTATGCAGATGGCATTGGAGCACAGTGGCTGTAGCGTTTTTACTGTGTCTAGTTTACATGTTTTATAAGAATGTGCAGACAACAGAGTAATGCATTTGGAACTACCCAGTGACCCCAAAACAAATCGAAACTAATTCGGATTCTGCAAAGTCTCTCTTTGACTTTTTTATTGGTCTTTTGTGTATTTAAGTTCCAATGATTCTTGTCTCAGTTGTCGGTCAACCCTCACAAATACCCTCACCCTACCTTCTCCTCGTGTGTCTTCTGTTTAAGTATGCTTTATGTTTTGGGCCCTCGTGCCTCTTTGAGTTTATTTCTTTTTGAGTTTGTATTGTCAATTAAAACCAAGAAAGGGAACCCTGCGTCTGCAGCTCACTACATACCCTGAACCAGAGCATGTTGACAGTATTATTAGAGCCGCCTCATAGCTTTCATGCATCCCTGTTTATTAAGTAATGTTAGGAATGCCATATAGAAATATTAAAATGTGTTAATTTATATTGTTTTTTTTTTCTTTTGCTGGCATTGAAAATGAGGCTACCCTGTTTGTTCTATGAGAATGCCTTTTGCTCACCTTGTACCTTGTGTGTACATCTATATCTGAATAGAGCTCCACAAACAGGCCTACAGAGGGCTTGGTGTGTCAGGGCCTTGAAGTAGCGGGATGCAGTAATTGAGGTGTGTCTGGATGCTTTTAGACAAATAGTGTGTGAGCATATGTGTATTTAAATTATAAAAATATATTTTTACATAGTAACTGAAAGTGATTTCAACTGGGGCTGGTGGTCTAGTGGTAAGGGAGTTAGGGAGTGGAAGGCTGTGGGTTTGAATCCCAGGACTGTCAGTGGCACCACTGAGGTACCCTTGAGCAAGGTACCGTCCCCACACACTGCTCCCCTGACACTGCATCGCTGGCTGCCCACTGCTTCACTTGGTAAATGGGTTAAATGCAGAGAACAATTTTGCGCTTTTCACACTGTGTGCTGTACGGTGCCATGCTGTGGTGTGTTCATGTGAGACAAATGGGACACTTTACTGTTTACCCATAAAGATATTAATGCAGGAGTGTGTACAAGCACAAGAAGCAGTGCTAAGATTTTTTTGCAGATTTTTTTAAACTAGTCCTTTGCTGCCATTGAAGCATGTGAAGCAATTTTTTATGAATGCTTAAGGCTTCACAAGCAAACAAACGTCAACAGTAATAAAAAAAATATATATATATATGCTTAAAGGATTTTGGGTACACAAGCGTCAGGCGTAAGTGACCCCAAGAGCTCCCGCAGTTGTTGAGAAAAGATTATATGGCTTAAGTATCTACTTTTGTATTTAGATTTGCAGATGATGGTCTCACCTGGATAAACAGAGGATAGGTTAAATACGCATAGAGATGAGGTGCAGCTATATTAAACTGCTTTCTTCCTGCAGGTTAATATTGCTTTACATGGAAAGACATTCAGTGTGAGTTGCGGGTTTTGAGACGTACAGTTAACGGTTACACAGTCACATGAAGGGCGTCGTGATTACACAATTAAAACAATTACAATTCAATTTACCTTCTCTATTAATTGTCAGTGATTAGTTAGTCAGTTGAATGACAGTCAGAAAATACAAATTATCATTCAAATTGCAGACTCAAAATTCTCCATAGTCATGGCTTTGTCTCACTGAAAGAAAGAAAACGCAGCAAAGACTGCATAAATACCTAAATTGAATTTATATGATAGAAAAATATCATATAAATACCCTGTATAAGAATGCAGCTTTGTTCAAAACCTAGGTTTAGATCTGCGGTTTCTAATCTTATCCACAAAGGCCTGGTGTGGCTGCAGGAGCTCAGCTCATCAACTGTTTGAAGACCGAGGCGAGCTGATTAAACAGGCACAGGCTCCAATCCATCACTGTTTATACTGGACACCCTGGTCTTAGCAATTAGCATTATTGTTGTTTTTACTCATATTAATGACTTAAGAGATGGTTTCTGCATTAATGCCTTAATACAATACTGAAACACACACACAGGCTGTAAAAAAACGTACTTGACGTGATTACTCTTGACATGCAATGAATTGATTTTTGACAGAATTAAGAAATAAATAACATGGTTCCATGCATACTGTATCACATGCATACACACACCCAGGCTATATATACACAGTGTGTTCATTGCAAGTCAAGAGTAATTAAGTCAGGTGTTATATATATATTTTTTTCCGAGTCCAAGTCTAAGACATTAGCAATGAAAATCTCCTTCTGAACAGGAGAAAGAAACCCTGAGAGGAACCAAGATGCACCACTTCAAGACAGCAGATGGCAAAAGAATAACATGAAGCAATTAGTACTAATATTTTAATATAAGAAGTGCCTTGTAGTAATTTACGGTGGATGAATTTATTAATATTCAATTAATGATGAAAGTTTCAAAGGAAACCAGCCACAGTTGTTAGAGCTGCTGTTTCAGTAAATCGTTTCTCTTCTAGCAGAAGATAAGATAATGAGAAAATACACAATAATGTCTCAGTGGCATCTAGCCAAGGTTGTTAGTGTCCTCACGAAGAGTGTGAGCGACCAGAGTTGTGAAGTTTTTTCAGGCTAAATATGTATTTTGTTCCTACCGTTATACAATGCTTTAGTTTCAGGGTCTGATATTCTAAACTTTCTGTGCCAGTTACAAATCTGTCACACAGGTCGAAGCACTCTCTCTGGATGATGTGCTTCTCTTCCCCACAAAACATGGGATTTTGCAAAGTGGGTGTAGACATTAGACTTGCAGCTGTTTGCATATTTCAGTGGGGCAGCTGGTGGTCTGGTGGTTAGGTAGTTGCCCCTGTGTTTAAAGGTAGTCGATTCGAATCTCAGGATTGCCAGCAGCAATACCGAGGTACCCTTAAGCAAGGTACCTGGTAGCCCACGACTTCCCTAAGGTGGATGGGTTAATTGCAGAGAAAGAATTTCACACTGTACACTGTGGTGTGTCTATGCGTAATGAATGGCCAGTTTACATATTCCACTTGATTTACAATACAGTGATCCCCCAGTTTTACGCGGATCAGGAGTCGTGGATTCAGTCACAGGACGATTTTTTTGAGAAGCAAACTCAATGTTTTATGCGGAAATCCCCACAATAATGTGGAAACTGCATATATCCTCCATCTTTTTTTGGTTTTTTGACTATATTTTTCTGGATGTTTTCCTCCGTGGTGGAAGCACTCAGACCTTTCCAACGAGCCCTCATTTGTATTTTTAGCCCGAGTAGATCAGTGGTTATACCCCGAAAACCGTTCACCTCGCCGCAGTGTCCCAATACTTTTGTCCCGCAACCTTAAATTACAAGAGGTGAATACGGGTTTACCATTGCATTTTATTTAGGGGTAATGCATTAAACTGAGTTTAAAATTAAATGAAAGTGTTCTGGGAGCCGATTTGGGACAGATTTAGGGTTGACGCTATAAAAATAGACATTTTTAACCATTTATTTTTTACCAAAATGCCATCTTTCACTATATGTGGGTGCTCTTGGAACAAATTACTGTATTCTGATCAGCTCAAAGCTTACTTCGGTTATCACCCACCCCTTAAAACTAGGTTTAGAGTGCTATAGGGTCTCGAATGACACGCTCTATGGCCAATTCCAGAGCATTCAGATAGAGTCCTGGTCCTAAAGCCTGAAAGAATGTTTACCAAATGGACATATGTGAGAAAACACAGCACAGAATAGGTTTTACATGTTGCTTATTAACACAGCTCTCTTCATCACTGATCTTTAACTTTCAGCTCGCGCTTGTTGACAGCTCCATTATATCTCTAGGCCTTTTAAAGCCTGCGGTTATTGACCGGTTACATTCAAGCACATTTTGCAGCTGCATCAAGATTTGATGCATTTTACTCTGCGTCTGCGTCTTTATACGTTATCTGGAGCTCAGTATTTTCCCTCACAATGCAGCAGACAGGAAAATAATCAGGTTTTTTGGTTTGTTTGTTTGTTTGTTTGTTTGTTTGTTTATTTTGCATCCCAGGCTCTTCTCCATCTCCAGCGCACAGTGGAGATCTATAAGGCTGCAATCTCATCATGACAATTCATAAGCGGACTGGTAAATCGTCCTAACCCGCATGAGACCCGGCAATATTTCTCTAATCAGAGGGAGCTGTTGGGTGTGTGTGTGTGTGTGTCACACGATAGCTGGCAAAATCTCATCTAATCATGTATTTCGTAAACACAGAATCAAAGGCGTCTTGCAAGGCGCGTAAATGTCACCCTGTCGGCTCGGAACTGAGAGCTTTGAGCCACGGCAATTAAGCGTGGCTACTGTTCCCCTGAGCTGTGGCTGAGCCTCAGATGTCGGCCAGTGGAGAACTGCAGGCAAACAGCCATTTCCTCCTGCCGATAGCATCTCTGCCTCCATTCCCACAGCACACACACCACATACTCCAAAGGTAAACAAGAGTAATACACACTAATGTCATATTCCATCTGTGTCTGCCAGGAGAAAAGAGGATGGTTCTGTTTAGGCAGCGTATCGACCCGGCTCTTTGTTAGCAGCAGTGTGCTTTAACCTCATTCATCCACTAGAGGTTTACTTGGGCTGCAATGGCAGCCACACAGCAACATTGTCTACATTGTCAAGGCAATCTAAAATCAATCTCTTCAATTACAGAGTTGATTTCCAAGGACAGGGAGCGTAGACAGGCTGGTGGTATGGGCCTGGAGGGCACTGTTGTAACTCTTTTTTAACATGTTTGTTGGTTTATCTCAGGTATGATGTAGAGGGGCTGTAAGCATCTCTGATGTTCTCTTACTGTCCCACCATAAATAAACACACTTTGTGTAAGTGTTTATATGGAAGAAAGCATTTGAAAGAAAAAGCGAGAACTAAAATAATGCAAGCCTGCGAAATCAGACTAAATCTGTGATGTGAAAAACAGCTTCAGTCCTATCCACAGCTTGTTGCTGTGAAGCTCTTTATTGTTTTGTTCTCAGGTTTTCTGATTCAGCTTTCTTACATGAGAGTTGTTGGATTATCCCTTTAATTGTTGAGGCTTGTAGGCTCTCATTATATACACCTCAAACTGCTTACACTCCTTTTTGAGGGTCATCTATTTAAGATGCCCACCGTTTAAGTGTGTAGTTTAGAATTAAAATGATTGTTTGACATTTTTCATAATGTCGTCAATAAAAGCAAATAAAAAAATAGAACCTTTTTTATTCCAGTATGACTGTGCTCCAGTGCACAAAGCAAGATCTCAACGCCATCCAGCACCTTTGGGATGAACTGGAACGCGGATTGTGATCCAGAACTTCAGTGTCTGATCTCATAAATGCTACAGAGTGAATGGACACAAATTCCCACAGAAACACTTGTGGAAAGTGTTCCAAGAAGAGTGGAAGCTTTAATTGCTCCATAGAAGGGACCAACTCCATGTTAAAGTCTTTGAATTTGAATGCAATGTCATTAAAGTCGCTGTTGGTGTATGTATAGTGAATGTATCCATATCTATGTAAGATCCACTACTCAAAAACATTCATTTACATTTTATCCAAAGCGACTTTCATTCTCTAACTACAGGGGACAGTCTCTCCCTGGAGCAACTTGGGGTTAAGGGTCTTGCTCAGGGACCCAGTGGTGGTGCTGAAGGTAGGATTCAAACCCCTGACCTCTTGGTCTGGAGGCAAGTATCCTACCCACTGAGCTACCTCCACCCCTACTGAGCACTGACCTTGAGTGCGAGACTGAAGCTTCATACACAACATAATGTGTAACATATTATTTACTAGTATTTATTAATAATATTTCTTTTTCTTTTTGTTTTTATTATTAGTGTACAAGTGCACAGAAGGAAGGGCATTAGCTTGTTAGCTTGACCGCTTGCCAGCAATCTGTGCCACTACCCAGCCAAGCTGGGCACTGGTGAAATCCTAGTAAATTGGCTGAAGATACATTTCTTAAAATAAAGTTTTTTCACCAACTAAGAACTTAAACATAGGCTGATAGAAAATACTCTTTTAAAAGAAACGTCAGGCGGATTTAGAGGGTTTTGTATCTGAACTCTTCATGTTTACTCGTTTAAGGTAGCTACTTGCCTCCACCTTAAAAGCCGCCTCAACAAAGTTGTATATATCTACATACATCTATATAGAAACAAACAATCCAGGGTTCATGTAGAGGTCAGTTCTCCAAAGTGTTTCATGCTGAACTGCTTTTTAGCAGCCTTGGAGTATAGAGCCCCTCTAGTGGAAGTTACCAGGAGGTATTGGGGGTTGGGGGCTGCCAGTGGTCCAGGGAGTGTCGAGCCTTGCACCAGAGTCTTGCAGGATTAGCCAATCCCTGCCATCTGCTGTCAGCAGCATAATCCCAGCAATGAGAAAATCAATCGTCTAAGTAAATATCAAAAGCATGTAAGCTCATTTGGCAAGTAAATTAAACATTAGGGGGACTTAAGTTAAAAGACCACGTTACTGCTGAACAAGGGATAGGGAAGCTTATGTGCAACTGCAGTTGTTGCTGAATTGTCACAAAAGGATCAGGCCTCAGCTTACAGCATATGCAAAGCTGTAAGAAAAACAATAGTTCAGTGTCTAGATTTAAGTTACGTAATAACATGGTAGCTGTGAAGCTATATGTTGTTCAAAATTAGTTTTGTATTTTGCAAAATATGGATTGATGTTTTAAATAGAAAGAAAAATGGGCAGTTATTAAACAAAATCTAATTAAACAAAAATGTATTTTTAACTGAATACTTCATAACAGTTAAGGAATGGCTGAAAAGTTGTTTCACACGTTTCAAACTATGAATTGAAACAATCCTTTACACCAATCGTTTTTCAATCAAAATATTTCAGGACATGATATGTTCTAATTTAGCTAGGACATAAACTCCATCAGGCTTAATAGGATCTTCTGCAGTGTATCTAGTGAGATGAGCCCAGCATCTCAGCAGCAGGAGATTTCAATAAATGTGTGTGTGCTTTACCCCACCATTCATGTAGATCTGCCAACACAGTGCAGTCCTCCTTCAGTGAAACAGTGATGGGCTTCTGCCCAAACATGGCCACGTGTTTGTCAAACACAATTTTACTTTTGAATTACAATAAATATTTGTCCTTGAAATACAATGCCTGGCACACATTCAACGTCTTTATCATGATTTATTTTTTTAAACCAATTCACAGCATTAGAAGAAAAACATATTAAAATTATTATATATATATATATATTAAAAAAATCAGTGCTATCTGTTCAAAAATGAAGGCACAATCCAAGTACAAAGTTATTTTCGTGTTCATTCCTTCCTCCTTCCATTTGCTCTATAGACCGCTATACTCATGTTTGCAGTGGCCTACAAACAGAGGTTCTGCCTGGATGCCACGTCTACAGGAACAGAGGAATAGACAAACAATGGTAAATAAGAAAATAACATTTGTTTTCTTGCTTTAAAATGATTTCTTTTTGCTATCCAAAACAGCAATAAAAGCATTGACACTACCACTGTATTCAAACAGTGCTGTACATTGGACAGAGTAAATGTAAATGTAACATTCTGCAAAGCCAAAGTCTCTTTACCTGACCAGTGTACAGCGAAAGTCCTCTAGACGTGGGAACGCTTGATCCACACTAGAGGTCTTCTCCTCATTGCTCCACAACCTTTCAGCAGCTGCACTTGCTCTTGGCCTACATACACAAAAAAACACATTTATTCAAAAGATTCTTATAGGCACTGTTTGAATATAATGAAACATTTGAATTTCCTCTTACCACAGGCGAGGATTGAGATTGGTTGCATCCACATATTCTCCCCACATGCAGACCTCTCCACCAATCACCAGCTCCTTCTGTTGCTCTGTGCCTAAACACAACAGATAAGCACAATAAACAGGGAAAAAACAGCAAGTCAACATCATACACTGCAAACTCAACAGCAAGGTGGCTAATTAGAGAAACATTACAAATCCAGACACGAGACACTAGGAGTCTCATCCCCAAGACCACAGTACTACAGAGTCTACTCAAACTAAATTTGTGTTAAAACTCTGCAGTGGACTGCAGTCAGAATTGTTACATGAACTGAGACCATAACAAATAACATTTCCTTGTGCATCTGAAAGGGATACTTATTTGAAAACTGCAATGCAAATGTATGTACGATCACCATGAAATGTGAACCAACAACACCAATCACAAATCTAGCCCCCGAGCTTCTCCTGATTTAATTGATCCACTACTCTACTGGCCACCAGAAAGGACTGACATTGAAGACCCCACTAGCTCTAATCCCCAGCCCAGCAGGCAGCTCCACACACCGGAGAAGTTCTGGGGCTGCACAGTGTAGGCATTGCGCCAGTCCTGTCCGTAGCTGATATGGTTGATGTACCAGGGAGCCGAGAGCAGTACTCTGTACCCAGCAAGAGTCATCCTGCCCAGTTCAGCTTGGTATGCTGCAGGAACACCTTTCCAGATCTCCAACACTGTGTCCTTGGGGATCTGAGAGAGTACACACAGAAAAGTAATGCTTCTCTAGCCCCCATGCCTCATGATTTACAACAGGAGGGTCAAACTGAGAACCTGGAGGACCACGGCCTTGTGTGGAATAGTATTTTCCCTCTGAATTCATCTTAGAGCCAGCCATTTAGCTGCTAACCTGAATCGGGTGTGTTAAACAATGACAGGATGCTAAAAACTGCAGAGCTGTGGTCCTCCAGAAGTCTGACGCCTCTGTTCTACAGACTAAAGAACCCATGAGTAACTATAAATATTGAGCTTTTCTGATCCAGGTTTGAAGCTCTTTTCCTGATGCAGCATCTTGAACATCAGCTTGAGGGTATTTAGCTTTTGTTAAGATCACAATTGATAGGAAGCTTACACACTTGACTCTTTGCTGACATCTGGTGGTAATTACCCACTTTAAAAGGTACCTCTTCTTTCTTGCACTGTGCAGTCCTGCCCTGTCCGCACTTTTTGTGCTGTGTATACAGTTGAAAAGACCTTGAAATAAACACCTACTTGACTAGGCCTGCCTTGTACCTAAACTCTTATCAGCAATACCTGACAAGCAGTTTGTCAGCCACTTTACACTGATGGGGGTGTCTTTATGTGGGTAGAGTGGGGCTAATAAATTGTGCAGCATGAGCCAGGCATATCAGCTGCATATCACCTGAGTCAGTGCCTCTCAAACTGGCCCACAGTAACTTGACACAGTCAACTCACAAGTAAAAAAAAAAAAAAAGGAGGTCCTTTAAAAACCACTGACATCATGTGTATGGTATGTTCCAGGTAAGTAGACTTGATAACTTGATGTATAAGCATCTGTCCAACAGATTTCAGTTATTTCTGTGTTTATTAGCTCCTTATTAAGCCCTTACTGAGCTGAATCAGTGTAGATCACGGAAAACAACTTGTCAGAGGAAAGATACTCCAACAGTAGAGTTTTGAAAGAGTCACAGACTATAAAGAACCGATTCGAACAGAGCGCTGGCAAATAATGTAACGTGGTTTAAGCACATGACCAAAGACGGAAACACAGCAAAACATCACAGCACTCAGATCACTCTGCACTAGGAGTCTAACCCTTAAATGCGAGAGGCCGCACGGTGTAGTACCGGGCCCAGTTGTGTGTGGGTCCGGGCAGGTCCAGGTAGAAGGGCGCTGCCAGGATAACCTTCAGGCCTGCCTTAGTCACCCTGTGCACCTCACACAAGTAACAGCCCCCTTTCCACACCTCCACCACATAGCGAGCCCTGTGCTAGAACACATGGCATCCATTCCTGTGAGAAAGCATCTTCAAGGACAGGATGAATTTAAACTACACACATACAGGTGTAACATGGGAGGAGAGAGCTGAAGCTTTCAGGAGAAAAAGAGAGGGATTTGCACTTACTCGTTCACGATAGTCAAACACATCCTGCCAAACAACCGAGGTCTTTTTGAGGGCAGCAGTGATGTTCACAATACTAAAAAAATAACAGTAAGACTTTTTTTAGATTACCACAGACATGAGTTGAATTCAATGTGAATAAACACAACCAATGCTGTTAATTAGCTCATAGTTATTTTGCTATCTGGTTTGAACTTTTTGATATTCAAACAGCAACAAAAGCATTGACACTACCCACAGATTTCAACCTTTGTGGTGGTTTCTTTTTTTTTTTAAGGGAGGTTTTCATTGCTTTGTGATAACTGTCATTGTGAAAAGGCTTTACAAATATATGTGACTGATGATAAAAACACGTTTAATCACTTATTCTAATTCCTGCTTACACCCTCAGGACAGTGTTCGGCATGAAACTGCATGCTGTGCTTGTCGACTCTCTAACAACTTGCTAACTCAATAAGATTAAGTGGTCACCTAACACACTTCTGTTCAGCTCGTTAAGAATCAGCTTGCTCTCAGGGGTTTTACTTACAGAGGTGGTGAAGTGTAGAGGACCAGTGTCCTGCACAGTTTGGTGATCTAAACCTTGTAATGAATTGCTGGGTTGAATCAGATGTGTTTGGGCATTAAGATCACCAAACTGTGCTGGACTCCTGTGTTCCAGGACAGGAGTCTGCTACTCCTACCATAAACATTCCAACAGTTATTGTATCAGAGAAAGCGGAGCAATATTGCATGGTTGCAAACATCAAACATGTCCTCTCGTATATCCACTTACTTTTCCACGTAGTATGATTCCAGTTTGGTGTAATCACTTCCAAAACCCATCTTTGCCATGAAAGCCCGCACACTGGGGTTTGTCTTCCTATCAAAGTGCACAATCACATGCAATCACACCTCTGACACTCGTCAGCTTATATTTTACATTTGTATTTTAGAATAACATTAATTAAAATTATTAATTAGAATTATTACCAGCAGGTGAAATCAACCTCATCTCCTCCCAGGTGCAAATATGAGTCAGGAAAGACAGAGGTCACCTCTTCAAAGAAGGCCCTCATGAACTGGTAGGTGGAGTTCAGGGTTGGGTTGACAGGGCCAAACACTCCAGAGGGAACTTCTCCCTTGTAGCAGGGTGTCAGCAGGTTTGGCTGCCCTAAGAACAAACATAAGATGGAGAAAAAAAAGAAAAAACAAATACCAGAAGTTTTCATATTGGTTCTAGTCTTAAATTAATGAGTGATTTATTTCATAATTACACCATAAATGAATACTGTTCTTGCTGGCTTTATGCTTGTTTGTCCTACCTTTGCCCCATGACTGGGTGTGTCCTGGAGAATCAAACTCTGGCAACACTCTGATTCCTCTCATCCTCGCATGAGAAATAACCCTCCTCACATCTGTCTGTGTGTAAACATGGGTCGCTGGGTGATAGGCTCCCTGCAACAAAACACAAGGCTGTACAGAAGACTCACTACACAACAAACATACATCACATACACAGCACTGATATAAAATGCACAGGTATGTATCATTAGCTGCTACAGTCCCAGAGTATAATATTATTTCACACCTAGTATGCAAATTCCTTTTAACTCAAAGGGCCAAGTTTATGTTACAACATTTTCTCATGTGTACATATCCAGGAACCCTTTGAAATATAAACAAGAGCTGTATGCTGTATACCTTGCTGCTAAGGTCGGGATACTTAAAGCTCTGGTAAGGAAAAGAGGGGTCATCCACAATGTGCCAGTGAAACACATTGAATTTATTATAGGCCATGGCATCCTATAAGGAGATAACAGAGAAAGGGTGCTTCGAATTTATTCTTTTCATTTGATACGTCAAATCCATCACGTGGTGATTAAGAAGAGCCAGAAAAGATATTGGTTACCAGTGTCTTCAGGATAACATGCACAGGTAAGTAATGTCTTGAAGTGTCCAACAAAAGCCCTCTAAACTTAAAGCGTGGAAAGTCCTCAATTTCAGTCTTATTGACAAAATACTGCAATGACAAAAATGGTAAAAGAGGAAAAATTAGTGGCATCATAGTTAAATGTTACTTAAGTGCTAAAATATTGCTCTTGTTCTTCTTAAAATCGTTTTAGATGTTGACCCTCAAGCTTACACTTTTTCTTTAATAAACAGATTTATAATATTATACTTACCAAGTCATAATCATCCTGGTACACCAGCTGACTGAAGGACTCCAGACCTGTGGTTTTAAGGTATGGGGGTTGAGTTTAATATTTAATCAGAAAATAGGAATGCTGTTATGTTTATTGTTCAGTGTCTAAAGCATAACTAGGTCCTTAGATGATAAATAATTCTTATTATTAAGTTATTATTACATTTTTCTAATGTTACTAGGCACAGCCAAACCAGTAAGCATTCTTATATCCCTGTTTTATAAAACAAAAATCTAGCACTGACTCTGCATTTTAGCCTCATACATATAGTGATGCTATTTTAATCTTAACTACAATACAAGCGTCAAGTAAAGTGAAAATAAATGTTTTTTTAGCTACACTGTTACTCACTGTACTTAGAACATTTGTTTTGAACGTGGAAGGAGGCAAAACAGCACGAATGAGGCTAAATTGTGTATCATATTGGTCAAAAATACATTTAAAATGGGCAACATGGAATGAGACACACCTCTCAGGGCTCCCCACACTGACTCTGCTTTTAGTACAGCTTGACCTGCCGAAACACTCAGCTTGTCTGAAAAGAGAAACACATGTTGGTATATCTCGTTTGTCGCCAGTCATAAGAAGTAACATGGATGTATATTTGTCTGTTAGGAAACACCTTATAAAAAAGCCTGTACTCACAGCTTTCATCTGAGCCTTCATCAGGGTATCCTTCACAATCATTATTTTTGACACTCACTGATACCGTAAAGCCTTTTGGTTCCAACCAAATGTTACTGAATCCTGATAAAGTAAGAGCCAAATAAATAAACACGGTTGTTATACATTCAGAAGACGTGTTCTTCAAAAGGGTACATTTTATATTATATATTCAGTACATGGTGGATCCGAAGGGACTTTCATATAAAAATGCAAGAATGCAGGATGAAGTACACTGGCTAGAAGTACAAGACTAGAGCCTTTTACCACTGTGGCAGAAACCTGGTAGCTGGACACCATGTGGACAAAAGTATTGGGACGCCTAACCGTCACGTGCAATGTATGTGAAAGCCATTGCGTGTCCCAATACTTTTGTCCATACAGTGCATGTGGTATCTTGTCTCCTACACCCCCCACCCCAGGATTCTGCCTATGTCGCCTATTCCTAAATAGGCCACTAGGATGCGGGTTCTTCTTCTTCTTCTTCAGGATAAACACAGACTGAACCTTACCTGTTCCATCCGTGAAGTCTGGGAAAATGAGGCTAAAGTATCTTTTGAAAGAAGCATCCAGGACAGAACATCCAGTCTGAGCTGCTGAGTCCTTGCTGTAGCTGAAGATAAAGAGCTGAGGGCTGAGAAGGTATCTCTCTGAGGACTGGCTGATCAGCTGTGGCAGAGGCCACACTGCACACACGCTTTGGACCAGACCGTGAAGAACAAAAACCAGGATAAACCCCCCAAAACGCCTCGTTACTGCGTGGCGCATGGTGCCTTTAACGCGCTGCGATCTACCGAGCCCGGAGGTCTTCAGTCGTGGTTGTAGTGTTTGCACAAAAATGAAAACGCTGAAGAGGTGAAAACGTACTACGATGTCACATGACCGCTGTGTGAAGAGGAGTCAGCTGACCCTGACAGACGCTTTTATTCGGTCCCAGCTTTTATTAGCGCTGCTTCCTTATTTCTCTACAGCAATTTACCTTAGCTCTCTGAACCTCTTCAGCGTAATCAAATATTTATCTACACACAACGGACAAAAGTATTGGAAAACATCTGTTTTTCAAGTCACATCAATTAGGTTTTATTGTCATTTCAACCATAAACATTCAGTACACTGTGAAAACACCGTGCCACAAAAACATAACAGAACACCACAAGACAACAAGTGCAGACAAGAAAAAAACATCTAAACAACAGCGCAAGACAACATTTAGGGCAATCGACAATCTGGATAAATACAGTATTTTGACAATACTGTATACTAGCAGCAGAATGTTTGTGCAAAAATGCAGAACAGAAGTTACATGTACAGAAATGCAGTGAAGAAATTACTTTCAGTGAAGGGCAGTCCTAATTCTTCAGCATACCAAGATATTTTGGACAACGCCATGCTTCCAACTTTGAGGACACAGTTTGGGGAATGACCTTTTTTATTCCAGCATGAATGCGTCCCAGTGCACAAAGCAAGCTCCATTAAGACATGTCTGGATGAGTTTGTGTGGAAGAATTTGACTGGCCCGTACAGAACCCTGACCTCAACCAAATCCAACACCTTTGGGATGAACTGATCTCGCAAATGCTCTACAGCAGCGGTCCCCAACCTTTATTTCGTCACGGACCGGTTTAATATCAGAAACTATTTTCACGGCCCGGCCTTTAAGGAG
>JBBPDB010000128.1:8052537-8064281 GCA_037974465.1 Brachypetersius altus | reverse complement strand
ATTTCACAGACGTGTGATTGACTTGAAGTTACATTGTGTTGTTTAAGTGTTCCCTTTATTTTTTTGAGCAGTATACTAACATACTCCATATGAAAAACCTTTGTAGCTACAGAAATATAACCTACTGAAGACAATAATGTTTAATATGATAATAAACACCACCACCTTGACTGGTCTGGACATGCACCCAGTACAGGAGGCTTTGAAATAACTCTCAGTCATTCATAACTCAACACATGAGGTATGTACCTGCTCCAGGGAGGATGTCAGTGTCACTGAGGAGTAACTTGTGCCCGTACTTATTCTCCAGATGAGGTTTCAAGATAAAATTGACAAACTTCCGGTCATTGTCACTGTTCATATATGAGATGTATGCATCATACATTTTGCCATCTAAGTGCAAAAAAGATACATTTAAAGCACTTTTGCAAGACCCAGTGATTAGACGATATGTAGCAGTGAAGAACTGAAGACAACAATGAAACAATGTTCCAACTAAAACAATAAAACTGTGTACAAAAACTTACCATTGATTTCGTAATCTCCATAGTTATTTTTATACCAAAGTTTGATGTTGAGGTGGCACTTGGAGTAGATTAAAGCAGCCAGGACTAAGACTAGCAATAAAACCACTGAGGCCACAACTGCTCCTGTGTGACTGGGGAAAGCTGGGTAAGGACAAAAGGGTCTCTGCGTTATTACACATGCTCGTACGTTCACTGACTCTTTGTGGAAAAATGCTTCCCACATTTTCCGGTAAGGGAGCTGGCAATGTTGATCTGTAAATACAGTCCGAGAGTCACCTGACCAAGCCAAACAATAAGTGCTGATAATGTAAATGACTTTGCTGTTCTGTATGTAAACTCACCTTTTACAGCTATTAATCATCAGATGTGCCATTTTGCTAAACATGCACATTAACATTACATATCAATTGAGTTAATAAAATAATTACTAGCACTGTCACATAATGAACTGCATTTGATTTACATGTACATCACAAAACAAGACTGTATACACAGCAATCATTTTTCATTAAATTCAAATATGAAAATGTTCTCCTTCTCTCCTAACAAACACACAGTTATCAACTGTTCAGAATTTTTTTCACTTACTCTAAGAGCATGCATTTTGGCCCACGGAGACAGATAAATAAGTCATGTAAGTCTTACTGGTGTTTTGAAGGTTGAAAGTGACTGTGCTGTTCCATATTTCACAAGAGTAGAGGCCAAAATCAGCCTGTTTCTTCAAGCTCACAGTCAGAAGACTGCTCACAACCTGCTGGCCATCACCAGCAAACCTGCAAAACATTCAGTTTCATTAACTTACATCACTGACCTTTTCAAGCTGTGGCATCATCTTATGCACTGGGCATAACTGTACCCCTCATCACTGTTCATTTTCTTGTGTTGAAACATTATTTAAATTATATTGAGGTACACTCAAACATTAAAATATTGTATAATACCTGCCAATGGGTCCAGGCTTTCTTTACTCAATCCCAAAATGTAAGAATTCCTTTTGCTTTAAAATCATGCTGCCATTGCATTGCAGAATAGTAAGCATAACACTGGGTAACATTTTTTATGAATGGTCTGTTTAATTGGAATTTTTGATGTTTCTTTGTCATGTTTTGCACACTGATTCAGTTTTTTTCAACCAATGGTTCTAGAGATAAACAAAATGTCTTATATATTTTTCATTATAAGGTTGTTGTAATACTATCATTTTGATATTAGTCTCACTGATGTGTGTGTCTCACGCTCAGTGTGTGAGAGTTGGCAACCCTGTTATCTACATGTACAACAAACAAACAAACAACATATTAATTAGCAAAAAGTTGTAAGTATAACAAAAGACCATGTCAGCCGAGCCGCCAAGTTGAGTTTTTTCTGACGATTCTAACTAAACCTTTAAAGCTACATGAAAATAAACGCTACCACCGAAATCAGTGTGCTGAGATTGTATAAGAAACACTACAAAATGTAATGAAACAAATTTTTGTTGCCTGGTGTAATAAACAAAACAAGCACTAGGAACTTAAATATCCCAATGTGGGCTCTGTTACCACAACATAAAATGCAATAGCAAAGAACACTGCAATTTATGTCGAGGTGTTTCCTGAGTGTGTTTGCATTTTAATACGAGTATAACATTCAGCCTTTTGCTGCACTGACCATGTGGAGGTGTTCTGGGTGAAGGAACTGACGTTGGTGAGAGGCTGTCCATCTTTTCTCCACTGCAGATTGGCCTCACAGTCAGATTTACTCTTATTGTAGACCCTTAGTGCAGTGCAGTTCAATTCAGCCTGGGAGCCAAGGGACCCCCACACCTCTGTCCGAGTGGCACTGGGCTTAAACTGCGGAGCTATGCTGCAAACTGCCTCTGTGGGTAAGAAATTAGACTATTTTATTGAGGGAAATGTGCAAAACAGCTTTTATATAGAGTTCTGCCTCCTTGATCTTATCATTCAAATTGTGACATGCCTTGAAATGCCTTCTTTACAGCTTCAAAAACCAAGACAAAAAGTGGGTGTCTGGACATGTTTTTGGTGTCGAGGCCAGGATAATGAAGAACTCGTCATGAAATGTTGGCAGAAGTGAATGTAAAATACAACTAGAGTATTCTTTTCTAACATGACATTGTGAGGCTACTTTACTACATCTATGCTTGATGAGAATACATCTAAATTGTAAATTATAAATGCTAGTGTGCAGGTATGGTACAGGAAAATGAGCTGTGTAGTACAAAGCGAGTGTGTATGAAGCAGGCACAGATTAAAACAATGATGGCTTTATTAGTCAGGCTTAGGCTGTGGAGGGAGGATGGGATATCTCATCTCAGCAGGAGAGAGTGAAACGTTATTCTCCTGAACAGGTGGTGGCTAATACTCATCACCTCTACCTCAAATTCCCTTTCTTTTCAGCACTGGGTCCATGTTTTACTAATGACACATGGCAAAAACTGATATACAAATTATTTAACATCATTTTATACACTATAAATGTAAAGTACTTGACTATTTCTGAACAGCATGTGAATTCATGTGAATATAGGTTAATGAAAAGTTAATGTACTGCACATCTCTTACATAAGGATCTAAAGTGTCATCCATTAACAAAAAGGAATGAATTTTAAATGCTCTTCGTGAAGCTCTTGGAGGAGCAGGCAGAGCACATTTCTCATGTACTTTATGCAAGTGCTCTTCCAGTGCTCCTCAAAAGTATGTCTGGGAACGCCAGCTGTTGCCCTGTGATGAAAAGTCCACCTGGGTCGAGTACGAGTCCGGGCCTCCTGTTAGCAGGTGGACCTGTTCATTCAACTAACAGTGAGGTCTGAAGAACAGGACAGTTTGAATAGGCCTTCTTGGCCTTTCCGAAAGACAACACCTTCATTGTGATCTGCTGCTCACTCACATACGACTGATTTGAGATGGTTGGTCCTTTTGGAAGCTCTCTGAAACCTGCTGCATATTCTGTATATTCCAAACCAAATTAATTTGCCCCAATAGATTGAAAAGGATTGATTCATTTGGTTCATTCAAGTCATTCAGATACACATTCTGTTATACAGCTGTAAAAAAACACACCAGCTTAATTCACCAATTTATCATTTTACAGTGATGCAAAGAATTTTAGGCAAGTGGAGCTACTAATATAATGTACTAGAGTATGTCCCATAACAAGCAATTCACCACAAACACAGAACACAACACATATTAGCATGCACACTTTATACTGTGTACTGTGCATCAAAGCGACAGCTTAAAAAGTGGTCAAATCTGCAGTACAAGCCTATTCCAAAGACAGTATAGTCCAAACAATGTCCTGTAAGTACAGTGATGAGCACAGGTGCAGGAGTGATGAATAGAGCAGTAATGAAAATGTGTGTTTGCACTGCTAACATGTTATAAACACACTGGTGAAATTCTATGAGTTCTTCTTGTTTTGTTTCTAGTTGAGGGCACAAGAGCATGTTTAAGCAAGAGCAGGTGTGTGTGTGTGTGTGTGTGTGTGTGTGTGTGTGTGTGTGTGTGTGTGTGTGTGTGTGTGTGTGTGTGTGTGTGTGAGTGAGTGTGTGTGAGTGTGTGTGTGTGAGTGAGTGTGTGTGTGTGTGTGTGTGTTTGCTGGGCAGGAGCAATTTTCATTATTTAACATTCACCAAGACATTTCTGCTAAGCACTTCTCTCCCCCACAACTTCGGGTGCGTAATTGGAGTGCAGCCTCAGGAGTGTAATTAGTATTCAAACCAGGCTACCATGGTTATTTCATCTTGCACATTCAAGCACTTAAACCAGGAAATGTTGAAAAGATGAGAAGAGTGTACACAAACAATAGAGTCAAGACTGGATTTGCATGTATTCAAAAAAAGGCTGTGAGCAGGTCTCAGCTGAGAGGAGATGGGGAAGAAGAAACACATGAATTTCATAACACTACACTGAAAGGTCATGCATTTTAAATGTAACCCTAAATGCTGTGATTGGATTCATGTACTAATCACTAAAGGTGTCTCAAACCAGCCTGTTGACTTTCTCAACTACTACTTTACGGCTTCAGTGTTTAACGTGTGCTAACAACCATAGATGTAAATGGGTGACAACAGGTTTGACCAAACATTCTTGTTGTTCAAGTGTTCACTGTCCAGTGTTTGTGGATACTGCACTTCACATGAATGTGAACAGACCTATTTGCACCATACTAGTTCATAAATAATCTGTAAACTTGTTATTATTACTCTTAAGCATCATCTAAATGAGGGCAAGAACTTGTGTGATAATATGAATACAGTTTAATAATAATAATAACATGTTTATCTGTGACTATGATGCCAATAGGATAGTTCACTGTCCAAAGTTTGTGTATGAATAGCAATGCATTTTACAGGACAGTGAAATACCTACTGGAATCATTGAAGCTTGTAAAAAACTCTGTAAATTGTTGTTATTACTCCTAAACATTATCTAAGTGGGGATAACAATTTGAAGACATTAATGTGTGGTAGTATGAACAAGGTTTAAGGGTAATAATGCCATTTTACCTGTTATTTACAGGCTAGTATGATGCCAGTAGGTCAGTTCACTGTCCAGAGATTGAATAATAATATAGAGTTTACAAGTATATTACTCATAGTATCACACCTGCACAGGCGATAAGGCTAGAAAACAGTTGAATGCTATGGTGAAGAAGGTAACCCACCATGTTTTCTTTTATATGTTGCATAAATACACCTATTTGCTGTGCTCATGCTGACAGTGCAGCTCTGCCGTTTAAGCTCCATCATTCATTAACCAGTGACAGAACAATCCAAATTGCTCCACAGGTCCAAAGGTCGTGTTGGCCTTTCCATCCGACCAATAAACACACTGCTTAACGCTTACAACTGAAAATATGCCAACAGATGCTTAACCCGTTTTTGAAACGTCTTGAAGTCAAGTCAAGCAGGTTTTATTATCATTTCAACCATATACACACACAGCACACAGTGAAACAGAACAACATGCCTCCTGGACCTTGGTGCAGCACAAGAACAGAACATTGTGTTTTCTCGTGAAACTTTCCTTTTAAGCTTCTTTAGTTTAATTTTCGTTACTTTATTTCACACGTCGGCTCATTTGTCTCTCTAGTAGCCAGTAAAAACAGTCACTTCAGGTCAGACGTACCCCCCCACCTCATTTAGAAAACACAGAAAGCGAAGGGATGAAGAAGTCAAAATCTCACCTGTGAGAGTAAAGGGGCAACACAAACACATGAGGAAAAGCACTTGGCTCTGCCCCATCGCAGCAACACCAGAAACCGCCTCATAAAATGACAGTGCAGCTGTCCAGGTCAGAAGAGTCGAGGCTGGTGTCCTAAAGCAGTGACTGGGGTGATGATGAAGGAGGTAAAGTCTCTGCTCCAGCTGGTGAAGGTCAGGAAAACACTGATGCCACCTGAACTACAGGAGCGCAGAGAGCTGTGTCACGTGACGCGCTTACCTGTCGTGTTGTTTTTCCACCCGTATTCCCACAGGCACCACCCCTCCACTCTTGTCTCAGGATTGGTTACGAGTGTCTCACAGGCTGTGTTGGGATTGGCCAAGTGTCTTGCAGCCTGTGCTGCTATTGGATGAGGTTTATAGACCAAAACAGTTCTCCTATCAGTGTTAGGTTTGAACTACTAGCTGATCGCATTACAGGAGGCGGGACTTGTTCACATGTGGGCGGGGCTTTCTTTGCTGTGCAAAGACAGCAGATTTGATTTTACCGGGCCGAACGACTACTACTGCTACACCAAAACCCGTTCTGACGCACTAGCTGTCTTCATCCACTGGACTTTTGCAAACGTTTCCAATAAATTTAATTCAGATATAATACAGTACCCAAATTTAAACCAAGCTTGTTATATTTGTTTAGTTGGAATATTCTTTTTTGTGTATTTGTGTATTCTGTTACCTTTACTGAGCCTTTATAAATAAATTTGGGTTATTTGTAAACTTCTTTTTTTGGGGTTGACTCAGGTGCTCATTTCACTACATGTTGAAACTACATATATGACAAATAAAGAATCTCGAGTCTTGAATGTAAGGCAGTCATTTTGCAGTGTAAGGCAGTCATGATGCATTAATGCAAAGAATTAAATCAATAATTAAGAATGGACAGTCACTGTCTTTACTAGGATCTGCAGAACACCAGTACTGCCATGGAACAGTAACAAAGAAATATGTAGAACTCAACAATTATACAGATTATATATGTTTACTGTTTCACAATGCCCTTCATGAATATATACACATATATTTACAGTGCATTAACAGTAAATGGCAATAAAAACAAGTAAACAAATAAAAACAAGGCAGTTACAGCATTCAAAAAACAAATAAACCCAGCTTTCAGTAGAAATTCAGCATATAATATAAATATGCATCAAGAAAAATAATAGGGACTGACTGTATTAGGACATTCATGCGGTCTGCCAAATATGGCTTTAAAAAGTGTGAGCAATGGTGTATGTGTAAAAATTCATCAAGTTAGTAAGTGAGCACAACAGCTGGTGTTTCTCCTTCAATCTTTTGCTGCTGAGCTCTACAAGTAGGTCTGAATGGTCGGATCTCATGCTGGCACTTTATGTTGATGATGATTCGGCTTATTTGGGACATCGATGGTCGTTCATACTGTCAACTGTTCTGTCTGTTTCTTTCAGTTCTGTTTGGGAATAGAACACAATTAATTTAATCATTCTTCGTTTAGGGCTCCCAACTGAGGGGATAATTTGCATTCATTGCAGACCTAATGAGGGCCTTTCTTTGTCTTATTTGCTCAATCATGGCGTGTACAACCATTCAAACATGCTTTACTGAATACTGCAGTGAAATTGTATCTAATCCAAACATCACTGATGACATCTGAAATGCATTTGAAGTCTCTGGCCTTAATTGGCAAAGTTAAACACATACCTTGGATTTAGGTTTGGATTTAGATTTTATGGTCCACAACACTGTTTAATCAAGATTCTATAGCTTTCATCTGATAAGGTATTCTGAATTAAAGTTGATTACTTACCTTAGTTCCACCTTCAGTCTTTTAAGTTTGTCTTCCTTCCTATTATTTTTCACCTCTAAGGGACAACCAGGAACAAACCACCCTGCTATGAACTTAAACAGCACCACCACATGCTGCTCAGATTTAGGGACAATATGTTGGGGAGAGAGATAGAGAGAGAGAGAGAGAGAGAGAGAGAGAGAGAGTGAGAGAGAGGGAATTGAAAATAATAAAGAAGTGAAAATAATAATCATATGTCATGAAACTGAATGATATGTCTCCTTTATGAATTATTTCCTCTAAATGAGTTATAATACCTCAAAAAGAACAACGAAGGCAAAGCGGATTGCCTGAATGACCCAGAACTGACTGGTCAAGGTATAGTCCTCATTACTCCTGTAGTCTCTATAGCTACAGAAAAAAACACAACGAAAAAACTCAATGAAGTGCAATGTTCCTGCTAATGAAAGTCACACTTTCACAAAAGTTATCACAAGTACCTGCAGGATGTCACAATCTTATTATCAGAGGTAACCAGCTGTTTGTCGTTAAAGTCTTTGTTGATGTTTTCATTGTTGATAGTAGCAATGGACAGAGTGTTATTGATGTAACCTGACATACAACTGTGTGAGAGGAAAAGAGAAAAGGAATATGATATCGTGGCACTTTAGCATAACTGAAGCAGTTTATATAATGATAAATTTGAACATTTTGCTTACTCCACCCCAGCCACAGTCGAGTTGGCACATGGTCCATAGCGATAACGATACACCAAACGAGGGATAAAATCTGAGGATATCCCAATGACCAACCCATTAGCAATGACTGCTAACACACCAATTGTTTCCAGCACATCCGTCCAAATACCTGCAATATAAAACGTGTTTATGTGAAATATGAAGCAGCTTATTACATTACACTATCCTTACACCATCATTCAATCAAGTGTGGGTTTCATACTCATTTCTTTCTTGGTTGTATGTACATCAATGACCATGAGTCTCTGTTCTCACCAATGTCGTTCGTCTTCCTGGGCACCAGCCTGCGCTCCAAGCTCACCATCTTTATAGCGTCCAGCCTGATCTCAATGATGTTGTTGAGAAGAGCTAGGAGAGGAGCTAAAGGAAATGCAGCCACGAAGATGGTGGTAAAACTGAACTGCAGCACTGGGTAGACCAGAAATGAGTGAAGAGAAAAAAGTAAGGCTTTAATAAACAAATACTATAAGACTTAAGGACACTCAAGTGCTGCTTTAAAAATGTGTCGATACCCATCTCGAGGAACTCATTGAAGAGGCTGAATTGGTCCACACTATCAAGATCAAAGTTCCTGAGCAGATCCTTTAGTTTGCAGTTATCGCACAGTTCAGTATCTTCTTTGCTCCCCATACAGTCTTTCTTTGAGCACTTGCGAACCTTTTGCCTCATCGTTTGACTCTTCTGCCTCTTCCGCCAACGTGTGAACCAGCTGTGGGGAAAAAAGGGTGCAGTATTTATGGCTCAACTATAAAGACAACTATAGAAACTTTGACTAGATAAAAAGATTAATGCCACTGACTTACGGGCCTGAGATCTCAAACACATTGTTGATTGTCTGTTTGAGAACTAGGACAATAGCCATCTGAATAAACAGGTCTGTCAGACATCCACTTGGGTGGCACTGAACAGAAGAAAGACATCCATGTCATATTTAGTCATTTTAGCACCACCTAGTGTACAACTGATGTAACACTTCTTGTGCTGATTCCATGTAGGCACGTGTAGGAAGGGAGTTAGTACACATAATAATTGTGTATAATGACTGTATATAAGATGCAACATAATATAAACACCTCCTCTAGTCTCCAGATGCCAGCTATCCTCACATATCCCCCTGGGTGTCCATTTATTCTGCAAAAGAAAAATATATAGTTTATACTTTGAATTACAGACTTGACCATCATGGACTACAGTGTGCATTTCAGGCACCCATACTGGTGATCTTCAAATTGTTACAAGTATTACAAGATTCAGCTCTGTCACATTTTACCTTCCGAGAAAGAAAGCTGTGTATATGAGAGAGGAGAAGAGAGTGAAGAACTGGAAAACAAACATCTTCACTGTGAAGCTCCTCTCAGTGGCTGCAGGAGAGCGTGCTTCCTCTACAAGAGATAAAGCGGAGAATGAACTGATGATATTAGCAGTGGTCAGTTTACAGATTATAATGGCAGAATCTCTTTTCCACTAACCTAGTTCACAAAGCTTCATGGCCACTGTCCGGTTGACCTGCTCAAGATGAAGAATAAACAGATTATTATTATTTTTTTCCCTGAATTATCAATAGGCTACCTGTACATCATTTAGAAGGAGAAATAACACATTTAGTTTTGATTATAGCATAACAGACAGGGTCCTACACAGTAGTATACGTTACCCGAGTCATGACAGTTATTGTGAGGTAGTGCAGCACGGCTCCCAGCATGAAAGCCACTGTACTGGAATTTTCTTTGAGGAATGTCCAGTTTTTTGACCTAGCAAACTGCACACTGGCTATTACCCTGAACACCACCAGGGCATGCGCCAACCCAATGATTACCAGCAACTGAACACACACACAGAAGAAAAGTCTTTAGTACCTTCAGGATGTAGAAATCTCAAAACCTTTGTATTTAGTTCTGGGAACAATTACGATTTATGGGTGTAGAATTCTGTGTGAGGTACTCACCATGAGGGCCACTAACACCATTACTAGTGTGCTGCGCAAGTACGAGTGACTGTGCTTTTTTGATTCACAATCAAGATCATTCACGATCTCCAGAATCAGCTCCTCCTACACATGCACATACACACTCTCAGAATCTATGTGATTACCTATTCAACCCAATATATCTTATAAAGATAATAGTCTCACTAATCCTGAGACTAGTACATTATTAGTACATTATTGGTAACTGCTGATAGAGTCATGGGCTCCGGAACCATTATAGCACTCATGATAGGGAGAAACTGCGAAAAAGGGAAGAATGTCATGATTGTATTCCTACCTCTTCTTCGCACCAGTCAAAAACCTTCCACTCAGAGACGTACGATGCTCTGTGGCGTTTCCAGAACTCTAGAAACACAGTAGCTAAAGAGAAGGACAGGAATGGTGGTGAATCTGGAAACAAGGTTCTTAACAAGTGGAGAAAGAGCAAAACTTACCCCAAACTGCCATGAACATGGCAAATGCGACTGTTCCTTCATTATCAAACAGTATGCTGACCTGCACAGAGGGAAAAAACAATAGTCAAGGTTCACTATTCTTGCTCATACAGTGCCCTTGAAATGCAGTAACACTGTAGGGCTGGCCCAAATGACTTGATTTGTTTATATTTAGTATTTAAAGGTGTTCTCTTTATTCAAGTCACAAAATTGAAACAACACCACAAATTAAACTACAATGCATACCTCTAAACCAGACAGTAACTACACCAGTCAGATATAACATTAACACCACCTGCCTGTAATTAGGAAGGCCACAAAAACATCTCATATCCACTGAGACATGGACTCATGATAAAAGGTTCATATTAATGCATGATTTCTGAATTGTCTCAGAAATGTGAGACAGAAAAGTGATATTTATTAAAGTATTTATTAAAGGGAGGGTGATACTAGCTAAATCTTGATTGTTATGGTAAGTAGATTACAGGTTAAGTAAATTTCTGATGGTGATAAATCAAAGCTTAATGCATTTTCCTCAAAGAAAATGCGAACCTGTATCCCTACTGTACAGTTTACACTGAACTGCTCTCACAGTGCTAGAATGCAAATTACAGATGTTACCTCTGAATAGCTGCCCTGTAATTCGTACACGCGCATTTTCTTTGGTAGGTGCTGTCGTTTACTTTGGTGTAAGCAGGTAAATACAGTAAATAAATTAATTTAATTTACAGTAATAAAAATACATGGCTTTAAGAAAAACAAAATGAAAAACACAAGAACACCTGAGATAGTTCCACACGGGAAAGTGTTCTGATGCAGGAATGTTGGACTGTGTCTGTCAGAGATGCGTCACAGGGCAGAAGCCAATCAGCAGCAAGGAGAAATAAATAATGTTCTCAGATTGGCTACTTTCAAACCTCCCACACTCTTTTGTGGAAATGGTAACCAATATCTATTCCCTATACCTAAATACACTCACCTAAAGGATTATTAGGAACACCATACTAATACGGTGTTTGACCCCCTTTCGCCTTCAGAACTGCCTT
>JBBPDB010000128.1:8018893-8042625 GCA_037974465.1 Brachypetersius altus | reverse complement strand
ATTATATATAATGTAAAACTTAATATTGATGTGCTTTTTATTTACTGTAACTGTTATAATTGGATCCTTCATCCTATTGTCTCTTACATGTCTGCTGTTTATTTCCACATGCAGATCTCTTTAATCATAGCGAGTATAATTGGAGTGATAGCATATCGACTGGCTGTGTTTGCTGCTTTGGCCAGCATAATGAAGGACAGCCCCACCAATAAATTGGAGCTGGTGGGCTCACTAATCACCCCACAACTGGCCACCTCTGTCACTGCCTCCTGCATCAACTTTATCATCATCATGGTGCTCAACTTCTTATATGAGCGTGTGGCCATCTGGATCACAGATATGGGTGAGTTAGGCTCCTCGTTATTCAGTACCAATATTTCTTATAGGCTCTAATAGTTACCATAATGATTTATCTTACCCATTGACAAAACTGAGTGTAGAACTAACTAAACTGGTCTGCTTTCTGTCTACAGAGGTCCCTAAAACTCATGTGGAGTATGAGAACAAGCTGACTGTCAAGATGTTCCTCTTCCAGTTTGTTAACTACTATTCCTCCTGCTTCTACGTCGCGTTCTTTAAGGGAAAGTTTGTGGGCTACCCTGGAAAATACACTTACATGTTTGGTGGGACTGGACTGAGGAATGAAGAGGTATGTCTACTATAAAAGACTCTGCCTTGTCCAGGTGCAGTGTGATATTGATTAACTGGTTTCTATCTGTCTATCTTTTTATAGTGTGATCCAGGTGGTTGCTTGATTGAGTTGACTACTCAGTTGGTGATAGTGATGACTGGTAAACAAGTGTGGGGGAACATCCAGGAGGCTCTGCTTCCGTAAGTGTTTTCTAACCCTTAACAGTGATTCCAGTTTAAGGTGCTGTTTGATGGGACGGGTTCTGCCCACTACGCTTCAGTGAATGGATTAGTGCAGTAAGTTGGGTGTTTGTGTGTGCAGCTGGCTGAAGAACTGGTGGAGTAGCCGAAGTGCACGGAGTCACCCTGAGAGTCTTTACAGCCGCTGGGAGCAAGACTATGACCTGCAGAACTTCAGCCAGTTTGGACTTTTCTATGAGTACCTGGAAATGGGTGAGTTTTACACACAGAGTTTTGCATATAGAATCTTTTAACTATTTTTTTTTTCGTAAAAAATGTGCTTACTGTTTTAGAGATGAAAAATTGCTATGACAACATTCCCTCTTACCTTTACAGATATTGCAGATATAATGATGCATTTTTGGAGCATTTTGGAAATGGATATACCAACACAATTGTTTAATTCTCTCTCTCTCTCTCTCTCTCTCTCTTTCTTTTCTCTCTCACCTCCCCCTCTCACTCTCCAGTGATCCAGTTTGGTTTTATAACGCTCTTTGTTGCCTCCTTTCCACTGGCCCCTCTCCTGGCTCTGATGAATAATATTTTGGAGGTGCGGGTGGACGCATGGAAGCTGACCACTCAGTTCCGTAGACCTGTCGCAGCCAAAGCCCACAGCATTGGAGCCTGGGAGGAAATTCTCAACTTGATTGCTGTTTTCTCTGTAGTGACCAATGTGAGTTCACTCCTCTCTGTCAACATCTTACCTTACTGTTCTGGTTTAATGTTAACTTGTGCATTTGAAAGCATGAAAAATATGTCCAACTTGCTCATTTTTTACCAATGCAGTTTGCAAGATAAAGTGCAACAGGAGGTTTGTTGGTTTTTGTTATTTTCACTCCGTGTTCTCAGTCTCATTTATTTCTATTGAACAGGCGTTCATTGTGGCATTTACTTCTGATATGATTCCCCGGCTGGTGTATATGTACAGTGGCAGTGACCTCACTATGAATGGCTATGTCAACAACAGCTTGTCCATCTTTGAAATCTCAAAGCTCCATCCAGACAATACACCCGATGCCAATGAGAACCCTGCCTGGTTCAACAGTTCTGTGATTACCACCTGCAGGTTTGTTTATGTGTTTAAGCTTTTTTGATGCAAATAGATAGATGTGAAACTCATTATTTGGGATTTTTGTTGTGTGTAGGTACCGTGACTACCGGTATCCACCAGGAAACGAGTTTGAGTACTCCCACAACATGCAGTTCTGGCACATCCTGGCAGCCAAAATGGCTTTCATTATCATTATGGAGGTATCCCACTGATTTCATTGCATCAACGTGTTTTGACACTTTCTTACCTCATGTCTCACCGATGATACGTGAAAGAACACCCTCCGTGACTCATTAAAATCTGCTGCTGTAGTTTAAACATGTGCATGTCAAACTGGGCATAACAAAATGTTTCCGCATCTGGAACTTCTGTTCTTCCTCATGTTTACCGCTGTCACTTTTTTAGCATTTATAACATACTCTTATTCAGAACATACACTCAGTTCACTGTGGGCTTAATATTCATTCGCTTAATCAAAATAACTATAAATGTATATGTACTTTATGCAAAATGGTAATGATCCCAGAATAAATGTGCAGCAGCACTGAAATATGTTTTGAATTGGGAAGATAAGTTTTTTATTTTGGTTTGAGGATGAAGGTTCACCGAGCCTCTCTTTGTTAGAGCTTACTTGTTTTTCCTTCACCAATCTTTATCTCTGTCTGTTGCAGCACGTGGTCTTTGTGGTGAAGTTCTTCATAGCATGGTTGATTCCGGATGTGCCATCTGATGTGCAGGCTCGTGTAAAGCGAGAGCGCTTCCTGGTTGCAGAGTACCTGCACAACTATGAAGTGGAAAAGTTAAAAAAGCAGCTGAATCGGGCCGGAGGAGGAGACGACCTGTGCATCTGTCCACAAACAGCAGCAACTGTGAAACACGAGGTGCTGTCTGAATGCCTGACCTAGTCCAAGACACATTTCGCTTTCCCTCACCTGTGAAATAGAAAGAGGCTTTTATCAGTCACTTACCTTGACCTTAAGCGCAAACTGGTCTTCCCACGACCGCTCCAACATCTGAGTGAAATTAGAGTGAAATATTGATCTCGGATCAGCTCCTTTGTGCCCATACATATGTGTGCATATGGACATGGAAGGTAAAGGTCCCTCGTCAGCACTTTTGCTCTGAGAAGTCTTGATACATAAAAGCCCAACAAAAGACATATTTTATTCTTGACCTGTGGACCTGATCATTCTTTTTTTTTTATTATTCTTGATGCTGTTATCTATTTCCTCAGTCCGTCCAAGTTCATTGTTTTTAGTTTATCAATTTTACTTTTGTTTTTATGACATTTGATTTTATGATCTCTTAAGAGTTCGTTTGTCGGACCTATTATGCACCAAAGACAAGATGCCTTACTTATCTCTGTGGCTGTTATGTGCAAGGCAAAAATAAAAAAGAAAGGTTATTGTATCAGTATAGATGCCTACAGAAACAAGCTTTCAGATAAGAGTGTGACTTCAGGGGAAACCTCAGTTTATGTTGATTTCTATCCTGTGTAGCCTGCTCTGTAAATACATTTGACATACAGTACACAGTACGTTTTTGCATTTGAAAGCATAGGCATTTTACAAAAAGACCTCTAAGGTCTTAAATATCTAGCACTCAAATGTAAAGCAGTATTATTATAATTATTTCACCGTATAGCTGCCACATCACTACAAAGTGCCCTTTTCTTGGCATGCATCTTCGCAAGGCAATCACAAGAATGTTTTCTTTTTCTTTAAGACTTACTGAACATCTATGCCAAATATGTCTGCAGCCTGACGATGTCATTTGTGTGTTCTCGCATTCTATATACAGAACAGACACCTCAGCTAATATGTTTGAAAGCAATCAGCACCTCAAACTCTGTGAACCAAATCCAGCCAGACCTTACTATTCAAAGCCAAAGTGTTAATCAGCGTTTAATGCATGACTGAAAGAGTAGAGTAGCCACGCTAATGGCTTTTACTGTGCCTTTATTTCTCTACATGTTTATCAGTGAAAGAAAATCCAGCTGTAGTCATGGGGACTCTTTGTCTCTTTGTTCCTTGTTTTTTCTTTTCATTTTTGGTTAATTTTACGGGTCAGGGGACATAAAGTAAATGTTATGTAAAGTGTAACGTTTTTGCACAAAGCACTTAATGTAGAAGGGGTATAATGTATTTACACTACAGTATCAATGTTGTAAGGACATGTCTGAGATCAAGTTGATTGATGTATTGTCCTGTCTCTAGTCTCCTGAAAGCTGTATAGCATATTAAAGTGGATGTCATTCAGGCACCAGGATATGCTGGTATATGTCCTTTGCCTTGAAAAAGCAAAGGTGCTCATTTGGCTAGTTTTATTATTTTTTAAATAAATGTGTGCCCTATATGCCATATAGTCTGGTATGTTTTAACACCCCTGGTTTACAATAAAATCATATTACAGTTTACCTTTGCAAAAAATACAAAGATTTTGTTGACAATTGCAAGTTGAATGATCAGCTTTTTATGTACGAGTTTAAATTTTGCTTTTCAGTTTGTCAAGGACTTCCAACTGTTAAATCATTTAAAGAGATTTTGTTTTTTGTTCACTTGTAAATGTCTAGAATGCCATAAGCCATGCATACTAATTTTTTTAAGCATATTAAAAGGTAGAATGCTATAAGCCATACACACTAGCGCTTTACTACACATACTTGCCTGTATGACGTTTTTGACCCTTCAGGTGGACACTGTAGCTGCAGGTTGGACCTTATCTGTTAAGACAATCGACAACTTTAGTGCTCTTTGTTTCTCTTTATTTGAACACGGATATTGATTTTATCATGCTGGTTGTAAAGTTGTCCTCGGATCTGAACACATAAATGAAACGTTTTCTAAAAATCGAAATATCAGTAATGTGTTTTGTTTGAAATCTTTCTTACAGATCAGTTTGTTCTGTCATTCTGTACTATGTGCTTCCCATGCATTCAAATAAATTATTTGCTCAAATATTTTAATGCCTACTATTACATATTATATTCATAATATTGTATTATACATTTATTTTCTTCCCAAAAGTAAAATGGCACAAAGTTAGACTGTGAGTAATGCTCTGCTCTGCTTTGATGATGGCTGTCTCATTCTGATGGCACACTTTCAGATACAGTCGCGTCATCAGTAGCAGATGGCATGAGGGGGCTGATATTTGCTTTGCTGTATTTACCTAATATCAAAGAATGCAGGAGTGGGAGGAAAGGTGGGAACATGTCTATTCATCTTCCCATCCATCACAGGGAGGCAGTGTTGCACACCAGGAGGTGCGTCTATGCAGAGATGGACGGCAACCTCACTCTGGTAGGTAACTGCAGCAGGTCTTTCTTTCTATATTACTTGGCATATCATATACCTTATATGCATATGTAGATTAGTAAAACAATGACTTACACAGTTTTAACACATCTGACAAGGGTGTTAATTTTCAGATGCTTCTGAAAGCCTTAGTAAATCGGATCAGGTGTGTTAGATTAGTCATGGATCTAAACACTCCATGGTGATGCACCACCAGGACTGACTTTGGCAACTCCTCGTTTAGTGTTTCCCATGTTTTTGATTCGACTCTTCCTGAGGACATAGGTGTGTTAAAGCAGGAAAAACACTATAATCTGCATGACAGGCGTTCCAGTAGTAGGGCTGAGAGCCAGTGTCCTGATTTTGGGACATTTTTCTTCTAATCTTTCCACTAGAGGTGGGCATAGATTTTTTTTAATCTAGATTAATCTCACTGTAATCTTGGAATTAATCTAGATTAATCTAAATGTTCCCAATACCTGTTTTTATAGTGTAAACCATAAATATGCCTCCACATGTTCTCCCAGATCACTTTAATTTCATTTGGAACTCAGTTTAATACATTACCCTTAAAGAAAATGTAAATATAAACCCGAGGTTTAAATAGGAAAAGTCAGGAATGAGAGAGAGAGAGAGAGAGAGAGATACAGGGAGGCCTCCGGAAAAGTCACGAACTAGAGAGAGTAAGAGAGAGAGAGGGGGGCAAAGAGAGAGCACGCGCGAGAGAGAGAGACAGCGACAGAGAGAGAAACAGCGAGACAGGTTTAAAATGGCGTGATCCGGAAAAGTCACGAACGAGAGAGACAGACAGACAGAGAGAGAGAAAGTAAATCCGCGCTGAAATATCAAGGTGAAAGTCATCATAACTTGCGTAGTATAGACCCAACTCCCAACCCAACTTTGTGAATAGATTAACAGCAATATTTTTTTTATCGGCATAAGAGTCTCACATTAACGCAGCATGTTAACGCCGATAATGGCTCAGCACTACTTTCCACACAGTTTACAGTTAACATATGCTTGCACTAATTTTTTCTCTATTCATATACTAATCTATATTTTATACCCATTTGTATCAACTGTATTTATCTTATGTTGCATATTTTGCCTTTTCCTGCTGTCATGACTTTGCACTGCACCATGGGCCTAAAAATATTCAATCCAAATCAGGAATGACAATAAATACTACCTAGTTTTTACGTGTCTAAAACCTTGCCGGCATACTTTGACAATGTTCGTCATTTAATAACACTTGAAAAAGGTGTGGGTGATATAGTGAGCACAATATGTATCACAATATTTAGTTTGACTGAAAAATGTACAGATAAAAAGAACAAATACTGGCATATTTCACCATAAAAATTCTTTAGGAATTGATAAATGATGTAGTCATTATACTTTTATATTTTTAGAAATAATATAACCAGAACTATAATTATTTATAATTATGTATACATTTTAATGCAACTATGTATCTATTACTTTGGTTATGAGATACACTCTCTAATACCGTGACAGTGGCAAATGCCTTACTTGATAGTCGCAATGCCCATCAGTGCATTCCCAGTTGCTTTTTCATCTTTCTCTCTATCTTTTCTTATTTTCTTCATGCAGGAGGACTCTTATAAAATTTCCTGCAACATGACCACTCCGGGAGAGGGGCTCATGCGTATTGTCCAGCTTTCCCTGATGCCGGGCTTCTTCCTAGGAGTGTTGGTTTTGGGCCTACCCCTTAACCTCTTCTCCTTGTGGGTCTTCTTCCGCCGACTGAGCCAAAGCAACCGCAGCATCCTGTTCCTCCACAACCTGGCCCTAGCGGACACCATGTGGCTGCTGGCCTTGCCGTTCCTCATCCAGTACCATCTCGCTGGGATGGAGTGGTCCTTGGGGCAGCCTTTTTGCAAGGCCATCCGACTTCTCTACCATAACTACTTCTACCTTAGCATATTCTTCGTGACCTGCCTTAGCATAGACCGCTACCTGGCCATTGTCCATCCTCTTCGGTCACCGGTTCTCCTCACTCACCGGCGGGCCGTTGTGCTGTGCATCACTGTTTGGTTTTTTGCTATAGCTTTGAGCCTTCCAATGGTCCAACTGACGTACACCTCACACTGTCAGCAGAACTACAGGACAGTGTGCATCATCTACATCTTCACAAATGAAATAAAGGAAAACTTGCTGTTTTCTCTATTCTGTTCATGCCTGGGATTCCTTCTGCCTTTCGTTGCTCTCAGCTACTGCTACATCTGCAGCGTGTGCCAGTTGCGCAGACAGGCCGATCCACGGCTCAGGGGACTGGCCTGGGAGCTAGGCCTAGCCATGGTCCTCTTTGGACTCTTCTACTTACCCTATCACATGAGCAGAAACACAGCCATCATGATGATGAGATTGGCACCCCAGGATTCAGCAAGAGAAGCGGCCAACTTGACCTTTTCACTGGAAATGTGTGTATGTAGCCTCACGTCCTGCACCAACCCTCTTTTCACCTGCTTTGCTGTGAGGCCCATCCGCAAGGAGCTGAGGGCCACTCTTACCAGGCTGTGGAAAAAGCACCAGGTGGAGCCTGAAACTAAGGGAAAGAAGGAGAGGAACATAAGAGAGGCATGCTCAAGTTGTAACAAAAAAGGCAGTGAGCTAGACAAAAGTTGAAAAAATCAAACTCAGTACCATGGGAGCATCACAGTGACAGTGACAGTATTCATGCATATTTTGCCTTTGCAAACTGAGACACAGAAAAAAGGCCGTCAGTTGTCCCCACCACCAATGTTGAGGATAGAGCACCCTCTTGTGGCTAATCAAATATGAGTATACTGTATATAGATTCTCTCTTCTCTTCTTTATGTCAACTTATTGGCACCCTAGGAAATGATGGGGCGAAAATGTCAATGTCTGAAGTAAATATAGTGTTAAACATGTAGTACTTTGTGCAAGATTCGTATAACTTTGCTCTAGTATTTCCCATTATGCAGTACTATCGCTTTTGGTCTCTTCTCTTCAGTTCACTCGACCGGTTTCTGTCGGGGGAATGGCAGGACCACATCAAAAGTTTGATTCTGTGATCCTTAAACCATTTTTCATGCCCATAATGCCACATATCATGAAAACGCTGTCAGGAATTTTGGAGGAGAAATAGTCCCAAAATTACTGTTTTAATGAAACATTTTCTGTATAAGTGGTGGTGGCGTAGTGGGTAGGATACTTGCCTCTAGACCAATCCTACCTTCAGCACACCACCAATGGGTTCCTGAGCAAGACCCTCAACCCCAAGTTGCTTCAGGGAGAGACTGCCCCCTGTAGTTAGAGAATGGAAGTCGCTTTGGATAAAAGCGTCTGATAAATGCCGTAAATGTAAATGTAAATAACAAACCTACTTGATTGCATCGTATCACTGAATCTGAGGTCTAGCAGTACTAGTGAGGTCTAGGAAACTCTAGTCACTGAAGTGGCTAGCATGACTTTCAAATAATCTGCTGACATGTAAGTCCGTTTGTAGGCTAAGGGACTTCAAAATGCTAGAGACATTTTTCACTTTCCCAGTATTAAACACGCATTCTGTTCTTTTTGGGTGCACTACAGTTCTGGTTGTTTTACCCTTCTTCATAATTGTCAATATAGACATTTTCAAATGTGTGGCTTGTTTTTAGTCATTGCCTGATTTATGACGGCCAGCATAAATTTTGTCTCAATTGATTTGTATGTCCAGCCTTGCCTGTGTTGATACATGACTTTAAAAGTTTGCCCTCTGAGTCACCTTATGTTTAAACCCCAGTGAAACAGGAGGACAGGACCCCTAAAGAGTTCCTGAACTGGACTTTAAAGAAGTGAAACGTCTAATTTGTTAATAAGAACTTTTACAGGTGGGATTAATTGTGGTTTTAACAAATATTTTCAGACAAAATGTACCTCAATTAAATGTCAGATTTTCTCATATTTTCAGAGAGACCTTCTTTTAAAGACTCTTAGCAAGAATACTAGAGATCTGCCTGCGTGGTCTTTCTTGTGGTTTATTCTAATCAGATTACTATGAGAGAAAAATAGAGAGAGATGGAATTACATACGGCGATGCTGCCCTTAGTCTTAGAGGACCCTGGAGACCCTTACTCATCTGGTTTCCATGGCACCGTCTCCCTCTGCAGCTTTAAAATGGACTTTTAAAATAATGGAATCGAAGAGCATCTTCAGCCGGTGGGACGAGCCTAGGTGGGACGGTGGTGCTGCAGGGTGGTCCCAGGACGCCACATGTCTCAGCCATGCGTCTTTCTTTAAGATAAGATAAGGAATGGCTTTATTTATCATTATGGAAATTGCCATTAACACGCTCAGTTCAATGAGAAAGAATCAAATATAATAAGATAATAGAATAAAAATATACAAAAAAACAATATGGCAACAAAAAGAACATTATTGTAACAAATAACTGTACCACTGACATTTTCTGTGTGTAAAGATTTTGTGTACAGCAGGTCAGTAGTGCAGAATGGTTTATGAAAATGACATAATGCTATAAAATGGCAGCAGATGAAGGGGGGGTTAACATTGCCAATTCACAGATCAAACAGTTGAGTTAAGTTAATTTGCACAAATCCGATTCGGAACAGAATGACGTGAAAACTTAAAAAGATCACCTCGAACGGGGAGGAGTAGAGGTGTGCAAAGGAGCGCGCCAGGCGCGTGCGCGCGCGCGTGTGTGGGGGAGTGGGGTTGATGCGCGCTCACGCGGTCCTCGTGCAGCAGGTTCCCTTTCAGACAGCGCTGCCTCACCAAGCAGCGCAATAAAACTGTGTCGTGCGCGCCTCTGCCGCTTCGCATGCGGGATTTTACAGGTTGTGGCGCAGTGAGGATGGAGAGGCGCAGACCCACTGAACTCCAAAGAAACGGAAACTTAAAAGACGTTTATGTGGCGGTGAAGGGAGACCGAATGTGAGTGTGTGTGTGCGTGTAAGTGTGTGTATGTGTGGGCGTTCGCAAGGATTACACTCACGAGGGGATTAAATAACAAAAAAAAACGATTTTGCCTGTTCGAAGAAAAATCCACCCGAGCGGTTTCTGCACTTAGGACCATGAGAGCCGCGACTCAGTGAGGAGATTCAGCAGTCCGGGCAGAACCTTGAGCGGGGCGGCGAGTCAGAGATGGAGGCGGTCAGGGAGAGAGTGCTCGGGCCCGGGCAGGCGGGGCTGAAGAACCTCGCGGGTAAAACCCTGGGCCACATGTACAGGTACAACTCACCCTTCACCCATTCATTATGTACCCATAACATATAATTTATATACACATCATTTCTATATTATTTAGGCTACATCATATACTCATGAATGTACCCATCATTTATATACCCAACAATATATATAGGCCTATATGAGAATATGTAGGTTCATCATATGTGTGTATGTATGTATGTATGTATGTATGTGTATGTCATACACACACACACACACACACACACACACACACACACACACACACACCTGCAAATAGAAACGCATATGTATATACATATATATATACAACATTTATTAATCAATCAGAATGTGCATTCCGATTATTAACGTTTAATAGTTTTTTTCTCATTCAGAATTGATTTGGACTCCTCGTTGTTTCACGCTCTTTTCGACATTTCTTCGTTTCTGAAATTCAGTTACAACATTATAAAATTATAAAAGCAGCCCAAGCGAGTGGTATGGAGTCATTAGCAGGTCCGTGCTGGGGGTGGTAGGTTTTTTAAATTTTCCCTGAGGATTCCTGTTGTGTCTGTCATTAAATAATGAATGAAACGGAGCGAGTCGTGATACAGAGAGGATCCAGATCTCCTGATCAGTATTCAGCGTGTCAGAGCGGAGAGGTGTTGGCCTGCTCCAAATAAATAAATAAATAAATAACTGAATAAAATCGTGATTTCTATGTCAGTGTATTGCATCTCAATAAAAAAGAGTTTCTGCCCTTCACCTTACTTCTTTAAACCAAAGCTGTGATGATGTAACATGTTTTATCCGTGTGCAATCGACAAAAACACGAGTGAAAGACAACGCACCATTTTTTGTTTCAGTGTGAAAGAGTCTCACACAAAGACAATTTAATTTCTATGAAGCGACGCTTCAAGATATGTCCAGGTTTGGGGGAAAATGTAAAATATCTGAGAGCAACAAAAAAATTATCAGGACATTTCATGCATTGTAATGTCTATCTAAACACTCGACATTTAAATGTATTTATTCATTTATTTGTTTGTTTATTTATTTATGTAACAAAAGATGTTTTACAGCTCACTGCAGACCCGTCCCCTTTGCTGCAGTCATTCGTCAATATTAGCCTACATAAAACTGTTTAACAGTTTTTCCCCTCTTTTCTTGTGGAAGATTCGACGTCTTTGTTTAAACCTGCTGTTCACAGACTAGGGAACATATTTCGTTCGTTTTTGTTCACTTATTTTATTTTATTCATGCTACAGTCGGCCTTCCTAATTATTTATATCGCTGTAGGATGCCTTGCAACACCTCACTGCCAACAATTATTAAAATATTATTACATTATTAATGTATTCGAATTCCCAGGAGAAATACTGAAGAAGACGCTGCAATGCAGAAATATATTTTAGCGAGAGCTTCTAAAAATAAAAGGTGATACACCTGAAGAAATTCGTTGTTCATTATTTCTATTTTATTCGTTATTATTCTAAAAAGATAAAAATATATATATATTCATCTATATTGTATATTATTCGTTACTGGACTGTGTATTGGTTGTTAGGGAGTTGCGGTCAGAAAGGCATGGGTTCGAATCCCAGGACTGCTAGTGGCACCACTGAGGTACAATCCCCACACACTGCTCCCCGGGCACTCCCCAGGTGTCAGCCTATTGCTTCACTTGGTGAAAGGGTTTAATGCAGAGAAAGAATTTCACACATCAATGTGTGCTGTATTCATGTGTAGCTATAGTTTATTGCCTTTTGTTTTCAGAGTTGATTCGAATAAAAAGAAATAATACGTTAAATCCGTGAACAGTGTGAAGGGGTGGATGGAGACCGTTTGTATTGTCTGTGTGTGATCTGGTGTGTCTGGTGTGTTCAGGATCATGGAGAAGAAGCAGAAGGGAGGAGAGGAGCTGGAGCTAACCGAGGACGGCCGGCCCGCGGAGATGAAGCAGAAGCGCGCGCCGCCCATCGACTGCACATGCTTCGGGCTCCCGCGCCGCTACATCATCGCCATCATGAGCGGACTGGGCTTCTGCATCTCCTTCGGCATCCGCTGTAACCTGGGCGTGGCCATCGTTGACATGGTCAACAACAGCACTGTGCACCTAGGGGGCAAGATCATTATCAAAGAGGTACGCCGGACACGCCCATTTCATTTAACCCGCCCATCGTGCAGCTGCCCCTCCCACTGGGTGATTTACTCCCTGTTTCTCCTCCTCCCCTTTCCCTGAACCATCCTCCTTTATTTACTGCCCCCTTATAACACAGGTCAACAAAAAAAAATTAATCATCAGATACCACAACACACTCTTCTAGACCAGTTTTTCATTCTGGTTTCAGATCTGCTTTCAGTTTTTTCAGTCACATCAACTTTTTAAATTATGAGTAATATTAGATGTGCAATAGACTTGCGTGTGGTTTTTATTAACCGCAGGCATCAATCAAGTAATCAATACTGTGGCATATATATAATGACCAGTGACCAAAACCGCTTAGCATTACATTTTTTATATGCTAATTATACCAACTATCATGCAATTTATAACTAGCTTCATCACAAAAACTGTACATGTTAGGGAAAAACTAAACACAGATTTAAACATGAAAAACACTACAAAACCCACATAAACGTATCTCTGATGATTTGGACTTGTTGACCTGTGTATTTGTTCTTGGCTTTTCTTGTCTTTTATTTTCTTTCCTTGTCTCCGTTTCACTCGCTCCGCTCTCTTTCACTCTCCCCGCCCACCCTGTCGCTGCCCCTCCCCTGTTGCGATTGACTCCTCCTATTATTTCTGCCCCGCCCCCTTAACCTGAATCTTCCTCCTTTTTTTTGTTTTGTTTTACAAAATTGTTCTTTTATTGGATTTTCTTTTCTTCTCTTTTTTTTCTTGTCTTGCATTTTCTTGCATTTCTTTACTTTTTTGTTTCCCCCATCTGTTTTCTCCCGACACTCTGCTTCTGGTGGTCTGGCAGATCAGCCCTTCTATCGAGCTTAGGACTAAAATTATTTATTCCAAACAGCAGATGAAATTCTTAGTGTGGGCTGTGTGAGGACTGGTGAGATAAAAAAGGACTCGAGTTACATGATGAGGAACACAATGATTTTTCTACTGAGCTCAAACCGTATTTTTATTTAATCTTAAAGCATTGGCAGTAGAAGTTATTATTATTGTTATTATTATTAATATTATTATTATTAGTAGTAGTTGTAGTAGTGTTCTCCTTCTTCTTCGTCTTATTCTTATTCTTATTATTATTATTAGTAGTTGTTATTAGTAGGTGTATTAATATGCCATTACTTAGCGCATTAGGACTGGTATTATTAACTAACCATGAAAATCCCATTTCTGTTGATTTGCAGTCCACATTTGATCATTAAGAATAATGATTTGTTTATTTTCTATGTGTGTTTTGTAAGAAAGCAAAGTTTAACTGGGACCCAGAGACGGTGGGGATGATCCACGGCTCTTTCTTCTGGGGTTACATCGTCACTCAGATCCCTGGAGGATACATCTCCTCCAGACTGGCAGCCAACAGGTCACTCACCTTTCTACACACTCCACACACACACACACACCTCCACACACTTACCTCTCCTCATACCATACAATCCACACTCCAAACATTCACTACGCCACACACCTACCCCCACATCACACACTCACATGGACATACCACACACTCAGCTCTCCGCACACCACACAGTCAGCTCAGATATGGGATTACATAATAGGAGCTGGTATTTTTTCCCAGTTCTTGCACAGAAAGGCGGGCTATGTCTGAATATGGCTGGAGAAGAAACAACGAAAAGCTTTTTAAAAACGCATGAACGGCACTGTGTGATCTACATGTTCACTGACTATTACAGCATCACATTTTTACCATTACCAGCCCATCCAGAGTGCTGTGTCTTACACCACCGTGATTCGGCTCCTTCTGTTGTTAAACGCAGTCAGCGGGTTAATTTATTTAACACACGTGTATTCTGCTCATTATTACCACGTTTTATATCAAAGCATTTGAATCCGGGTGCGAGCAGAGCTGCAGACCGCCCCCCCCCCTCACTCTCCGCAGCTCCGCCCCTTCCAAGTTAATGAGGTCCCGGAGGGGCGTGCTCGGGGCACGTGGTGCTCAGAGAATTCCCTACTGCCTAATAAATACCACAGACAGGAGACATTAAAACCCTCACAGTGCCCTGATCCATAACTCAGACTACAACAGCACGTGGCGAGACAGAACCGAACAAAGCAATCAGCAGAGGAACAACTTAATATTTGATTTTCATGTTTGTGCCAGAAAAAGATGAATTTATGGGCAGATGACTGTGATTAATGAATATGGGTTAAAATGTAAGAATACGTTCTTGAATGATGAGTGATTTATGAAAAAACGCACGTTTATAAAACCAATTAAGATTATATTTAACCCATATTACAGCTGAAACTCACGTTCAGTTCATATTACAGCTGAAATTTACATTTAACTCAGATTACAACTGAAATTTACATTTAACTCAGATTACAGCTGAAACTTACATTAAACGCATTACAGTTTGCCGTAATCACTATGACGAGCCTCCAGTTGCTTTAAATTATAAAGACCAAACAGGACCGTGTGTTTCATAAATCGGGGTGTTTTCTTCACGCCTCCGGTCTTCTCTTGTTTTCAGGGTGTTCGGTGCCGCCATCCTGCTGACGTCAACACTCAACATGTTCATCCCGTCAGCCGCCCGCGTGCACTACGGCTGCGTCATGTTCGTCAGGATCTTACAGGGGCTCGTGGAGGTACGAGCTGTTCGACTACGTTATATATCATCTACATAGAAAGAGAGAGAGAAAAAAAGAGAGAGGGAGAGAGAGAGAGAGAGAGAGAGAGAGAGAGAGAGCATATAGCATTGTGTATACTGTGCATATCGCACAGTGTTTTTGTATTTAGTACAGAGTATTGTCAGGGTACTTTCTGGGGAATTTTGACTTTATATTCTATATTATATTATATAATTATGTATAGTGTCTTTGTGTCTCTGTGTGTCTGTGCAGTTGTTGTATAAGCAGTTTCCTCTGGGAACAATAACGTTTTCTGATTCTGAGATAAACAGCTATTCTATTCTATTTTAAAGAGACACAATAAAAGAAAGAAAGAAAGAAAGAAAGAGAGAGTGAGATAGAGAGTGAGATGACAATAACAAGAACAATAGTATGTGTTGGTCTTTTACCAGTCCCAAGATTGTCTGGACTACCCTCACACCCTTTGTGGTGTTCAGAGTGAATGTCAGCAGCAGGCTGAGGAAGCTGAGCTGTGTTTAATGAATATAAGTGTGTTCTGGGTCGCACCAGCTTATGTTTTGTACACTCAGTGATTGCAGCAAATTAAACTCTAGCCTTCCAGATCTGCTCCTATCGCTAGCCCCAGCAATTTATGTCCATCAGCGACTGATTGTGCACAGATTAGTAGCTAATGAAGATTTAATGTGTGCGTTACTGTTTTGTGGTCCGCTTGGATTTGCACTGGCCACCACCGGCTCATTAATCCTTATTTAAAAGGTGATTCGAAGTTGGATTTGTTCCTACACTTGCTATTTATTTCTTGCTTTGTCTGACTTGACTCACAGGATGCATTTGGTTCTTATCTGGAGCCTTATTTTAAGCATTTTTCATTATACATAATAAACAAAACAGTTAATTGCGATTAATATGGATTCTATTAGGACATGCTAATTGATTACAGTACATGTAATACTGGCTGTGGGTGCCTCAGTATAACTGTAAAGTATTGTATCCAGGGTGTGACCTATCCCGCTTGTCATGGAATCTGGAGCAAGTGGGCTCCACCATTAGAGAGAAGCCGTTTGGCAACCACTTCATTCTGTGGTAAATATGACATCATTCTTGTTTTATGCACCCTTTTGCAAAACTATATCTATACACAAACTAAACAGTAGTTTTCTACAAATAAACCCCTCAGGTTCCTATGCTGGGGCTGTGGTGGCCATGCCTTTGGCTGGGATACTTGTGCAGTATTCAGGCTGGTCCTCTGTCTTCTATATTTATGGTGGGTTCATTTATAATTAATCTGTGTTACATCTGTGATGTTAGCAAAATATGAAATTGGGTTATATGTACTGTGAATGTGATGGAACATGTTACTTTGTGCCTGACCCAAAAAACTGAGCTCTCCCTTCCTCTATAGGAAGTTTTGGTATTGTCTGGTACATGTTTTGGATCCTGGTGTCTTACGAGAGTCCAGCAGATCACCCGACTATCACAGACGAAGAGCGACTCTACATAGAGGAGAGCATCGGAGAAGGAACTAACCTGATGGGTGCCACTGAGGTGAGTCTGCTACATTCTAAGACATTATTATTGTTTCTTGTGAAGTAGCTTACACTGTCAAAATTTCAGTACTGAACAGGCTAAAAAATAGCTTACTGTGGGTAACTGAGTCTCCATGAAACAACAAAGCAATTCCCCCATGAAGAGATAATTTATCATCAAATGTGACAGAGCAAGAAGTCTGACCTTTCTCATCTATGCACACTTAAAAATGAAGGTGATATTGGAATGATGCGAAAGAAGAACCACCTTTGATTCCCCAAAGAACCTTTCAGTGGATTATTTTTAGAAGATTTAAAAAATAAATGACACTTGAGACTATAGAGAAACTTTTGTGAGAACCCATTTTAAGAACCCTTTAGATGCTTTATTTTAATAAAGTCATAGAGCCCTTACATTATGTGATCTGAAGAGGAAGTAAAGTTCATACTGAGTGTATTCATAAACAGATCAATGAAAATCTTATTTGTCGTCGCAGAAATTCAAGACACCCTGGAGGAAGTTCTTCACCTCCATGCCTGTCTATGCAATTATTGTGGCCAACTTCTGCAGGAGCTGGACCTTCTATCTTCTGCTCATTAGCCAGCCTGCGTACTTTGAGGAGGTGTTTGGCTTTGAGATCAGTAAGGTGAGTTGAGTTTGCGAAGACACTATACTTCCAAAAATATCCAAAGCATAATTAGGAAGTCCTGATACTTTAAAGTGAATCAGTTACTGACTAGGGGAGTCACACTGAATGTGGAATTTCCATAGCAAAAACATGCCTGTAGAATAGGACACAAGAGCCGCAGCTCAGGTCACCGTGGCCAGTGCAACTCATCGGCTTGAGGAGTATAAACACCCTCAGCATAGGGCTGTAAAGCACCAGAAATGTGTTTTTTGGGATGAGTAAAAATGGTGTTTGTGATCCAGAACTAATCATTCAACAGCAGGACCTGACCCCACTAGTGTTCTTGGCGCTGAATACAATCAAACTCTCGCAGCAATGTTCTAATATCTAGAGTAATGATGAGATGAGCAGAGGCTGTAGAGACTACAGCAACATTTCATATTCACATGTCATGTCTGTATTTCGTAACTGTTCAGGTTTGATTGTTTTTCTGAAGGCATAATTGGTGGTAGTTTCAGTATTTAGCATTGATCAGAGTAGGTCATAATCTTTATTAACATTTATGCTGATGTGAAATATCTGTTTAACCCTAACTTTGAGTTTATGGTTTTCATACTGTTTCACAGAAGTCCATACTGTGCTTTACTTTTGGAGGACAGTTTGTTTGATACTGAACAATTCCACATGCTGCTTCTCTCATAATTGCCAGCTACAGCTACTGTCACTGCTAACAACTTTAGCTGTCCTTATTTCCCATGCTAGACATTCAGAAATATTATCTTCAAATGCAACACATAAACAAATACGACATTGCCATTGATTTCTGGCACCCAGGCAGAACGAGTGATTTAAGTCTGATTTGGCTGACTGGAATCATGTAACAACCAGATTGATTTCTCTGGCCATAACCGGCTCTGAGTTATTGCCTACCCTGGAGATTGAAGCCAAAGGCCGCTGCAGTTGTGATTCTTTCTTGAGTGCCGCTGTCTCACAAACAGTGTCTGAATTAAGACATCTATCATGCTTTGCTATTCAAAATGCCCCTGACTATAAATGATGGTACATGATACTGAAATCAATAGACCACATTCTTGGAAGGAAAGTTTATTTGATATTCACTATATAATCACAGTTTTCTACCACAGATTTGGTCTACTAAATTACTGTGAATATTATGGCTTCTAAACAAGAGTTTTGTTTACAGGTTGGTGCTGTGTCTGCTCTGCCTCACCTAGTCATGACCATCATAGTGCCCATAGGGGGCCAGTTAGCTGACTTTCTGCGCACCAGGAACATCTTGTCTACCACTACAGTCAGGAAGATCATGAATTGTGGAGGTAAGGCTGATTAGTGCTAGTGTTCAGACTGCTGTGTGGGTGTGTCTGTACTGAAAGAGTGATGCCTTTCAGAAGCTTATTTGAGCTTTGTGTTTGTACTGCCATAGGGTTTGGTATGGAGGCCACACTGTTACTCGTCGTTGGTTTCTCCCACAGTAAAGGTGTAGCCATTTCATTCTTGGTGCTGGCAGTGGGTTTCAGTGGCTTTGCAATATCAGGTAAAGAATTCCAATGATTACCTATTACCTGAATACACACACACACACACACACACACACACACACACATAGGGACGTGTTTGTAAAATATACTAATTTACTAATTTATTTTTTTATGTTTGTTTGTTTATTTTCTTCTTCAAGGTTTTAATGTGAATCACCTGGACATTGCACCCAGATATGCCAGCATACTGATGGGCATTTCTAATGGAGTTGGTACACTGTCCGGTATGGTCTGCCCTCTCATAGTGGGTGCCATGACCAAAAACAAGGTAACGAGAGAAGGAATTACACACAGGCTTCTGTCACCTGTAACAGCATCTTTTAATAAACCGCACATTTAATTGTTAATAGAACGTGTGTTAATTCCTAACATAGAAACCTAATGCTGTAATGTTCACTCCTTATCTCTGTGTTCATTTCTCTAATAACAGGGGTCTTAGTCTCCAGTCCTGGAGACCCCGCTCTCTGCATTTTATGTCTTTGCTCATCTAGCTCATCTAGCACGCCTCATGTCTATGCTCATCTAGCACACATTCATTTTGTAACAAGGCCCTCCTGAAAGGGAACTGACAATTTAATGAAAGATTCATATAACATCACAAAACCGACACACTACATAGTTTTTTTATTTCTGTAATCGAGAGTGAAGTCGAATACAATGTGTAAGTGCTCCTCTTTCCTTACACTCTTTAGACTCGAGAAGAGTGGCAGAACGTGTTCCTGATTGCTTCGCTGGTACATTACGGTGGTGTGGTGTTCTACGGCATTTTTGCGTCAGGAGAGAAGCAGCCTTGGGCAGATCCGGAGGAGACTAGCGAGGAGAAGTGTGGCTTCATCGATGAGGACGAGCTCGCTGAGGAGACCGGTGACATCACGCTCAGTCATGCTCCGCTGGGGTCCCAGGGAGCCTTTGGGGTGCCCCCGAAAACATACGGTGCCACAACTCAGCTTAATGGAGGGTGGGCGGAAGGATGGGAGAGGAGAGAGGAGTACATCCAGGAGGGAGCTGAGCAGGCCTATTCTCATCGTGGAGACGGATACTCATAAAGCACAGGAGAAGTTTACATAGAGGAAGACGGACACTGCAGAACAGAGGAGTTGCAGAAACGTAAAGAAATTGAACAGCCGTGGTGACAAATCTGAAAATGTATCTGCATCTAGGGTGCAGGGACAAGGGACACACAGTTAATGATGGGGGGTGGGGGCTTGTCCAGAACTGAAATTCAGAACCGAACAAACAGGAGTATATTATGTAGATGTTACATAAGTAGTTAGAATAACATTTATAAAAAATAAAATGAAATATTAAAGTATAAAATATATTAAATGAGATAAAATAGATCAGAAATTAGCACAGATAAGTCTATGTTGAATTATTAAATGAGGAAACATTCATAAAAGAGTCTGAAAGTTTCCAGAAGTTAAAAATATATTTATGTACTATTTAACATTTTGTAAAGATTTTAAGCAAAAAATATATTGGAAATGAATATATTGGAAAGATAGACTGATATGTAATGAAAGAATTTCTAATGAAGTGCTGTATAATAAATAAATTGAGTGATTCTAAATACAATTCAATATTGTATCCAAGCTCCAGGCAGGCTTTTCCAAACCTAGGTGTTATATATAATAGGTCTGACGTACATACGGACATTTTGAATGCAATAACACCTAGATTATTAAACAGAGGTGTGATTTACCAATATAGCAATATATATATATATATATAAATATATATATATTTTAAATCTTACAAAATGTTACATAGTATAACTTCCAATTGCAAGTCCAGATAATATCTGTATAGAACTCCTATCTGCTGTATATTTGATGTTGCACTGGTCTTGTCTTGTTTCTTTAGTTTGTTTCTTTCATGTTATTACAGTGTAGTGGTTGTGTACATGATGATGTGCTTTTTTTGGCGTCCTAGGTCTTTCAGTCTCCGATTCGGAGCAGTTGCCTTTGACTTTATAGGCCACAGTTGATTCCCTAGACAAGTGCATACTAGCATAAAATACCTTAAATTAAGCACTGTGTATCACTATTAACAAAAATGGTACACTATATCTTGGTCCACTTTTTAGGACCTGATTTTAAATGGGAAAGATGAGCATTATGTGGAATATTTATACAGTGAATGTAGATTGAAATAAAGTTGAATTCATATTGTTTCAGAAAGGTACGAGAGCACAAATTTTCAGAACATGTTGATGTACCTGAATGTCTGTAAATCATAAGAAGTGGAATATAATGAAGGAGCTGTGAATGTTTATATGGCTGACCATTCTTTTGTTGACATTTTTGAAGTGCAATCTTGTAAATGTTGTGGCACAAACTTGCTGATTCCATTTACATCATACATGTACTACAAGGACAAGTATGTGATATCAGTCCTGTGCTGCCTTCCCAATACAGTCCTGTGCTTTAATTGACACTGAGCCAGTCTTCAAGACGTATTCTGACCATCATAAACAGCTGTTTTGCCAACTTCAAAGATCTATTGAATGCACTAATGAGTATTTCTTTAAAAAAAAATCATTCCTTGTGCGCGTTGATATAGACCTGCTGTTTCTGTGAGCCTGTTGTGAAGTCGGGTTGGTGATGTGTATGCTTATTGTTATACAAAGACCATCAGTTTCATAGGCAGCACCATATCAAGGCGCTGTGGAATTTTGAAGTGTAATGACATGTCAAACAGAGCATGCTATATGTTGTCGAATGAAAATGTGTGAAAAACCCACTGAAACCTTCATCAGGAGGAATTTGTAACTTTATGTTTTTCAACTATCATTCAGACTTGGTTTAATATGTTTGACTTTCATATAATGATGGGCTTTTAGTCAAATATGTTTACTTGTCATGCTATCCAGCACAAGTCTAAGATTCCTTAAATTCCTTAAGTGAAAAAAAGGCATTGCAATAACTCTATGGTAATGGTAACTGTCATTGCACATTTAGTATAATGCGATTTATATGTCTTACTAGTTACTCTCAGAGTGGTGTGTAGGAGACAAAAAGCAATGCAGGAATATAAAGGAATGATGTAAATCCAGCTTTTTACCTTCAGGGGACAGATCCTACAGCAATTTGTAGGAATCTGTTGCAGTTTTTGGAACAAGAGCCATTGTTTCGTTCTCTATAAACAAGCTAGCTGGTCGGTTTGTGTGGCACTATGAAATAGCCAAAGTCCCTCTATACATCGCTTTGGTTTAAATATGGTGTACAACGTTCTGCAGTTACTAAATGAAAAAAGCACTAACTTATTGTAACATATTTCAGTGAAGATATTCAGAACATATACGCAGATACTTATCATAAATCAAAAGAATCTATTACTAGTTCCTTACCGAAGACTGGAGTATAAATGTGATTATCTTCTATTGTTGTGTCAAAGAGTGCTTTATTGATGTCAAAAAAGTGTTATAATGTACTGTATAACTGCGCTTTATCATTTTATATAAAAAAATTGACAAAAACAAGCCTAAATAAGACTCTCCTTCTTTTCATTTTTAAGACTTTGAGAGGGACCAAATATAGAAACACATTTTATACCTAGATGTTGATATACTTTACAGAATGTATTGGCAGTTTTGCATGATCTAGTCATTAAAATCTCTTGGTTTTGATTTAATACTCTTGTGCTGTCTTTACTGTCACCACACAGTGAACTACAGGCAATGGGATGTGGTTTCTTTCACTAAGGGCACTTCAGGTTCAGATTTTTCTTCTCAGCTCTCTTCTAAATGCCTATAATGTGTTGTCTGTTACAACCATTTATAGACAGAGTAAAGTCAATAGCTCCTGCCCCGTCCCCACACAGGACCACACCGGGGATATTGACCACTCACAAAAAGACAAATTACCACTAGCAAATTAAATTTAAACAAACGACCAATCAATAACGCTTTGCAAGAGAGTGCTAAAAGAGTGCTAAAGTTGTAATAGGAAACACAACTTATATAACTTGTGATAGGAAACTTGTATATATAGGAGAATATCTGTAGGCAATTGTATATGTTGTAAGCCCCCGTTATCCAAAAATCACCACAATCTGTAAGCATGGATTTGATGTAGCTTGTGTCCTGAATCACAGTATTTCTCAGTGTTGGAACCTGACTGTGTGTACTGACTCTGTGCACCTCTAAAGATCTTTCAATCTAGGCTCTTTTCATTTAGATAAAATATATTTTTCTCTGAGCATGCATAGTATTTGTTTGTTTCTCGTCATTATTAGTGTTATAAACTGTATGAACAGTACAAACTTAAAGGGAGCAATTTTCGACAAGGCAGAATAACACCGGAGTTATTATATTAGGTGCAACACGCGAGACGCCATTAAAATGCTTCTGACACCCCTGCTTGTTTGTACAATGTATTAAACTGCACCCTATAGCTTAGTTCTATCATTGTTCTTGCTGAAGCATTTTTGATTTTATCCCTCAGCATATTAGGTCATATTTGTGATTGCTGTGACCATTACTGCACTTGAACAGTCTATTAATTCACTCATATGCCAAAATTCATTTTAAAAGCTTTCATTTAAAAAACCTTCGTTTTTCATTGTTTAAATGCTTTTACATTGTAATTAATTATATATATATTAGAGGTGCCCCCACCCCGCCCCACAGAGAGACCGAAACAGGTTTAAAACGTGCGTGAACCGAACAAGTCACTGAAATATCAAGGTGAAATTCATCATAGCTTGCGTAGTGTAGACACAGCTCCCTCTGTCGGGGGGGTGGGAGGGAGGGGGGGGATTTAACGGCCATATTTTTTTTATTGAGCGATAAGATTCACGCGCCGTTGACGCGCGGTAGCGG
>JBBPDB010000128.1:8001879-8018793 GCA_037974465.1 Brachypetersius altus | reverse complement strand
ACATACTGTGATTTAAGAAATATACGCTATGCAGTATATGACCAAAATTGTTTTTATAGTGATATACAAATCCACAGGTTTGAATGGCATTTAGTAGATGTGCTTTGAGTGACTGTGGATTAAAGCCGTGAGATAAGCAAGCACACACTAATGACCCTGCCTGGTTCGTTCTTGCGTGTGTGTTGATGTGACTGCATACACAAACCCGTCGCCAGCCAACCTGAACATGTTTCCCCACAGCTAACCAACCACACCAGTCACGCCAATTGCCCTGGTGACAAATCCACCCAGCTGATGATGCCATGGGTCGGCCTCGTTCTAAATGAGCTGTATATTATACAACGGGTCTCCAGTACAGCTAGGGGTAACCTCCTATTTGTGGGGTTTCCTTCAAGATGGAATAGAGTGTCGTTGTTTGAGCATACGTGTGTGTGTGTGTGTGTGTGTGTGTGTGTGTAGTGTGTTTTGTTAGAGCTAGGCTTTGGGCACAGGCATTAAGGGGTATCCATGGATCTCTAGGGGACTGAGCATTCTAATCAAGATCCAGAATGACTATTTAATGACGGGAGCTCAGCAGGGCTCAGCGTGGCCTGAACATGATTATCCTTCTGGCCAAATGCACCCCCTCAACCAACACAACCACTACCTTTTTAATAATTCCACCCAGTCTTACAAACAGCCGTACACCCACCAATATTAACAGCGCTTTAGGCCTCAAAGCAGCTTCAGCAATAGAAAAAAGAGAAAGGTGATATATTCTGACAAAGGGCTTCAGTCAAGCCTTTCCTTTAAATTAAAGTTATCCATTTTGTCCACTTCTTCTGAAAACTCTCCCATTTCTAGTTTCATTGTTTATGTATGATCATTCTTATGCTCAGATAGTCTTTAACATGTTCACTTCCTGCAGGTGGTTCAGAAAATCATTACAATCGTAACAAAACGTAGCTCATTTATTTGCATTTTAAAATAACAGTTGGCGTTAATATTCTGTGACCATTTCTCAATTGGATCAACAGACAAGTTTCACAAATAAAATCCCATTATTTTATTGTGGCCTTCATTAAAAAGTCAAGAACGTTTTATATGTATGAAGTTACCATTTTGGAGAGGTTTTGTTAAGAACAAAACATCGTTCCTGTCTATGTATCCATTTCTAAAAGTAAATCCTCCATTTATAGAGCAGACATCAGCCAAGGCACCAGTGTTATTTTATTTATTTATTTGTTTGTTTGTTTGTTAGTTAAATGACATACACAGGGTATTCCTGTAGATGTTTATTTACTTTCCTTTTATGCTCTTTCTCTTCCCCATGGCAGACTTGATGTAGCTCAGGTATGAATCATAAATGATGACCTAGAAATAACTTGCTCAGATATTCTTACAGGATAACTTCCTTTAGAGGTTATATCTGTATTCCATTCTTTATTTCATATACTCCTACACCTCCACACGTTTCTGCCCTTGGAGGTGCACATGCAATCCCTTTTAGCCCGTGTGAACTAAAGAGGTTTTAAACTATACCTATTAGTGCAAAGAAAATCTTATGAACACTCGTAATCTTACCACAGTTCGATTTTAACTAAAGTGATTCTGCTTTATAATGTTTTAATACCTGCATAGCTTGGATATCCAGAACTCTTTGTTCTCGCTGATTGAGCTAAAATGAATATTTCATCACTTATTAACACCTCTCTTGCAAGCAGGAGCTACTTCCCCCTTTCCACATCTTGTTCACACCATCCCAAAATAGTGAACTCCCTGCAGCAGCGGCAAGCTGCTGGGCTCTGACAGTGCACTTTTCTTTTGTTAAGAGGACTATGCGACTGTGTTAGCCTATTCTGTTGAGGCAGGCTGGGCAATAAATAACCTCAAAGCATTCTCAAACCGTCACTTTTTAGACAGAGTCAACGATATACGGAAATGATCATTTAAAGGACCTGTGTCATTGAACACTGCCTGATAACAGATGTGAAGTTATTAAATGTGCAAAAGTCCTCATTTAAAAACTATACCGCCAAAACAACTTGTTATGAACATTGTTGTGATGTCACAAAACAGTATTCAGTATACTAAAGGTTAGACCACCTATTCGTGTTGAAGTTCTAAAGAGTGTTTCAGCTCAGATATAAAAAAACACAATATAGGGCTGTCAAAAAAGAGGACATTTGTATACAGCCTGGTTAATTGTACGAGAGTTTGGAAAATGGCCAGGCAAAGTGAAAATGTCTGGTTTTGGTAAACAAACCCACAAAAGCATCATAAATGGCATTTAGGGAACATAGTGGAGATTGCCCTTTACAGGGTTACATATAAATAACATCCATGTCTGAGAAAAATGGTCTATGGTGGCATAGATTTGATTAGAGTCATTTGCAGTCTTGTGCTGGAGGGTCTCAGGTGTGGCCTAAGCCCTCCTGCCTCTCACTGTCTAACAGTGATCAAGAAGTGAGAGAGAGAGAGAGAGAGAGAGAGCATAGCCACATGTTGAGAAGAGGGTACACGCCCCTAGGGAAAGGCTCTCCTATTCAGCCCTGACCCGTAACAGATGGGCTCTGCTCTGTGTGTGTGTGTGTGTGTGTGTGTGTGTGAGAGAGAGAGAGAGAGAGAGAGAGAGAGAGAGAGAAAGAGAGAGGGGGACAGAGCAAACGAGCATGGGGCTTACATTTAATGAATGCTACACCTCACGTTCAATTTGATTAAAATGTGATTTGGGCTGCGAGGCTGCTGAGGGAAATCTTGAATAAATGGAATCAAGCCAAGATTACATACAAACCTGGTACATTCATCAAGAGTCAGCCACAAATGCTCAGCGTATCTGTTGTGTTGACAGTTTAAGAAAACAAACTGCCAAGGCTTATTGAAAACCTTCATGTTATTTCTAAATGAATATAGTGATAATGTGTAGATTTTAATCTGGAGCAGAAAAATATGTACTAGCTCTTGACGTCTGTCTTTTGTTACATAATGCTCACCAAACCAAACACAAAAACCGGAGCAGCGCTCTGCTGAGAATCACTTTCACACACACATACGCAGGCATGGAGGTGAACACATATGGGTGTGGGTGCGTGAACAGAACAAAGGCAAGAGACAAAGAAAAAAGAGGAGACTGTTTTTAGAACAAATGAATCTGGCATGTAGCGGCTAAGAGAGAGCAAGAGAATGTGAGAAAAGCACAAATACCTGAGAGACCGGCTGTATAACAATCAGTGTGTAAAATACACAAATACTCTTCCCTCCTTACTGAAGCAGAACCTTCACCCTTGCAAATCTGTGTGAGCAACACTCGCTTTCTCAGAATAAAAGATGGAATAGCCCACATTTTTCTGTCATTTTCTGTCAACTGTCATTACTCAGTTTTACAAATTCTCCTTATTCATAAAAAATGCCTAAAGATTTGATATAAGTAAAAAGTCAGACGTTTTGCCCTGTATTTTACCTCAGACAGAAAACAGTCTGAACTGAAACATTTCTTATAACTTCAGAGGCAGAATAGGAAGATATACACTGATAAGCCACAACATCGAAACCTGTGTTGCAATGAGTAGGCAGTCAGTTATTGATGCTGATGTGTTGGAAGCAGGAAAACTGGAGTATCTGAGTAACTTTGACATGGGCTGAATTGTGATGGCTTGACGACTGGGTTCCTGAAAAAGAATGCTGGAATTATGGCAGAAAGCCGTAAGAACACGGTTATTCGCAGCTTGCTCTGCCCATTCTAACATTGCTAAAGTCTTAGTGCTGATGGGTTTGTAGAGTCCATGCCTCAATCAGTTAGAGCTGTTTTGGCACCATGAAATTCAGGGAATTCTAACGTTAATCTGTGTATGTAAGTATATGATTTCTGTGACATCACAAAAAAAGTCTGAATTCTACATTTATGGCCAATCAATGAATAAATAGATTTTTCTGTGTGCATGAATGCATGTATATTCTGGGGTATGATCCGCAGTCACTACCAGAGACTAGATTTTTCCTGCCTAATTATACATGCACTTGAAAGATTTTGTCCAGCAAAGGAGGCGTATGAAGACATTAGAAAAAGTGTTGCTGTCTGTAAAATGTTACACCACCATCTTGGAAGAATTTGGACGCCACCAGTCTGCAGCCTGACAGATTGTGTACAAATGGAAGAAATTCAATTTTTACCTCATTCAATCAACAAAGATCATTTCAAGATTATGCCATGAAACAGTAAGCAAGGTCACAAAGGAACCCAGGGTAATTTAAGTAATTAAATTCCTCTCTCACACTGGCTAACATTAATATTCATGAGTACACATTAGAAAAACACTGAACAGCATTGGTGTCCATGGCAGGGATACAAAAAAGGACACTGCCAGCATTCCAGCCAATCTGGGACTTCTGAAGAAGTTAATTAGCCAGAGAGGCTGTTGAAGATTATGAGTATAGATCTCCAAGATTGGAATTGATAGCCACTGTTCTACAGTTTGCTATAAGTTCATGAGGACATGCCAAATTACTTAAATCGAACTCATTATAAAACAGAAGCATTACGTTTGAAGAAACACTGCATTACAGCATAACAACCTTATTCCATCTGTGAAACATACTGGTGATAGTACCATGGATGCGCCAATTTGGATGCATCTGGGTCAGCAGGGCTAGCCATCACTGATGGAGGAATGAATTCTGAATTATATCAGTATAAAGGAAAATGTCAGGGCACCTGTTCATTAACTAAATATCAAAAGAAAGTGGGTCATGCAGCCAGACACCGAAGCATGTCGTTCTACCAAAGAATGGTTAAAGAAGAATAAAGTTCACGTATTGGCATGTCCAAGTCAAAGTTCTGACGTTACAGAACAGTTACCACAAATATTTAGTGGCAGTTATTGCTGCTCACAGCAGATATTGAAAGTACAAGTTCACATACTTTTGTTATTGACAGATATGCAATATTGACTCATTTTTGTAAATCGCTGTTGTTGTTTTTGTGGCTTCATATCCGTTTATAGGTTCCGTGGACAGTCAATTTTAAGCCTGTAATAATGTTGATATATTATATCAAACTCTTATTTAAATCAATTAAAATATGGATGTTATTTTATGAATCATATGCTTATATTATTAGATTATTCTTCTTTTAGGTTTCAATTACATGTTTTTAGAGAGGGAAGCTTACAAATGAATTTCAAATAATTTCTAATGTTCCTTAGTACAAAGATATTTGTGAAACTCAAGTGGCATGATTTCCCTGTGCATGACTAGGCTTTCTGAATTGAATTGCTCGTTTCATGTTGGAGGACAATGCCAATATGTCAGTAACTCCCAGATGTTCTGGACACTTCAAGCCATGATCTTTCATTGCCATTATGAGGAATGATTGGCTGTCTCTGTGACGATGTCCATTTATAGAATACAGGCATCCATCAGCGGAGCTATCTGCTATTTTCATTTCACTGAACTGCCCCAGTGCTCAGAGCTGGCTGATGAAACTGTAACTATAATGCCAGACCAAGAATGGTACCTGCTATTCCACAAGGGGAAGGTGGGAGTAGGTGAAGGCGAGAATGCAGACACTTGCTCTCGAACTATTTTCACAATATGGCGAAGACGCATAGCACACACTCATACATACATAGGGCAGTTTATGACTCACTCCTCAGGCTGTCACCAAAATTCTCCTTGGCCAAATGGAGTAATTTAGGCTAGACATGTTTAATGTCAGAAGTTTGCTTCGATAGTTATGTACTAGAGTTATGAGGCTAATGTAGCTAACTGGTAACAGAAGCTTATGTACAGCAATTAGCATTATTTTAACTGTACCCATACACAACACCTGCTTGCTTATGTGGTTTCCGAGACGGTATGATGTACTGTTATCTAACAAACTGGACAGAAGTATAGATTTTGACATGGCTGCTACTAGTTATTTTTGGTTATTTTGATATTTTAATTAATTTTACATACAATAGTATGTCAAACTACAAAAGCATTATTTAAAAATTACATACAGAGAGCAGTAAAAGGAAAATTGTGACAACCGCCTGGTCGGTAATGTATTCTTGTAAGGATTATATTTCCCTAGAGGTCTTTCCCGCATGCCCTGCAGTCTTATTTCATCTCTCTTCCACTTGCTGTACCACATCTGTGTGCACTATCTTAGAGTACAATGGCTGTGGTAGGGTTGTATCTGAGAATGTAAGAAGCATATATATCCCCTTCTACACATCTGTCATCATCCTTTACTCTCTGTCCCCCTCTTCCCCACAGCTTCCAGTCTGCAGTGTGAGAAGCTGAGCTGTTGAGCTAAGTGAGAACGACTGATCAGCAAGCACCAGACATGCAGTGTTGCTTCTAATTACAGGAAAGTCATTTTGCTCGAGGAACAGACATGAGTCACACAGCGTGACTGCTGATGTGTGTTCTCACAGTAATTTGGCACCGTCTGCAAGTCCAATCAAAGAGATTCTCCTGGATCTTTATTAGTCAAGCCTTGCGTCTCTGAGAAATCTACCTGACGGTGTCAAAGGACATACTGCCTCCTATTTCCTGAACCGAGCACCTCACATTTTTATTTTTAAGTTGTACAGAAATAAGAGGAAAGCCTCTGAATTATTTGTCATGAACGCTGCAATTAAATATTACAGGCTACGACGAGAAAAACCTTTATCCATTTCCAGTTTCCAGATTGAATGCCTGATGAAAAAGACTCTCCTAGTTAAATGAGGAGCAGATGACAGCTGCACACTGCAGTTTGTGTTTGTCAATGGCTCAGCTGTGTTATCCTCCTGTGGCTAGATTGATAGATCCCCTCGCTCCCCAGTTGTAGTGAAACCACTGACCCATGGCCAGACGCTGCCTCTGTGAGCTGGTTTTTCATCGTGGGCTTAACGAGCCGTGCCCTTGTTGGTGTTTCCCCTCCTCTTTCTTAGCGAGACACTGCTGAGCATTGCAATTCGGCAAAAGGCCCTGAATTATAATGAAAGGTGTGCACTGCAGTACGATGGGATTTCATTACTGATTCGCTCATTTACACAAATAATGGATTATTGCATTCTCCGTACAGCTGTTTAAATATTTTTCATCTACGTAAGCTAGATCTCCTATTGTACAAAAAGTCTTATGAGCACAGTATGTGTTCAAGAGCAAACACAGAGATTGCAATCTACATTTTCATGAATTAAAATGTTATTGTATTAATTCTATGCAGAAGCATCTTTGGGGCATTTCCGCATTTCCATCGAGCTGTATATTATCCTCAAGATGAAAGAAATTTAATTTAGAAATGCTGATCCTGAATGTGCAATGTAAAGAGGACAGGTAAGCTCTGGGCTGTTTCTTTAAGCCATAAGGAAATGCTGAGCAGAAGCCAAAGCTCAGATCAACCAACTGGCAGCCAACCAACTAGAAACAGAGAGGCGAGAAAACTCCCAATACACGCTGGGCTTAGGGAAACGGGGGTTAGGAGGAAAAGATAAAAAAAATTGACAAAATGTTGAAAAATAATAAATACATAGGAAATAGTCCTTATGTATTCCCATGGTTTTTTGAGGACAGCCTTTTAATAGTATTTTCCTAGTTTATGCATGCTAAATGACTGTTTGCATTGGCCTGCTGCTGCTGTCTCCCTACATAACTGTGCTGAGAAAACACGTTTCCATGGTTTCCAAGGAGACGAGGACAGGAAAAAGGGAGAAAAAAAAAATCCTCTCATCTGCTGGAGTGTCAGAGATACAGCAGCAACTCTGAAGCACAGATTCTACAAGCAGAATAAATTATAGCACAAAATGTCATCCAGTACTTTCTACAGTAATACAGCTAATAGCAAAAAATGTTTCTTGTTCATCTAAATCTTACACATCCAGTACTTTCTAAAGTAATAGAGCTAAAGTGACCTTTCCTCATCTTTCCCAGATCTGACAGATAACAAATGTTCCCAGGAATGAGTGGTTTCATCTGTATACCTGCCACTCATCTTCTCCTTAACAAAGTCTAATTAGCCTAATCAGCGTCACGGCTTGAATTTGCCGTATGAGGGGATTATGAGCTGAGCTAATTCAAGATTTAACGAAGAGTAAACAGCTCTGGCATGAGTACGCACTTTAATTTGAAACCTCATAACTCATGCCTGCATGCTTCATTTCATATTCTTCATGTCAGGGCTCTGGTCGGACTGTGGTTGTTTACAGGCTCAAGTGACCTCATTAATCATTAAATTAAAAAAAAAAAAAGAGTCCTCACTCACTCTCTCTCGTCCTAATCTGAGGAGCTGATGAAATCTAGCCAACAGAGCACACGACAGCATATCCTCAGGAGACCAATTTGATAGATGCACACATTCACCCTTCAGCCTTTACTTCCTATTTAAGATGGACTCCAAGGCCTAATGCCAGCCGTTACCAAGGCGATGAGTGATGCCACCATCTGTCATCCCCCCCTGCCCCCAAAATTCAATTCCTTTGAAATGATGAATGTGCAACATCTTCATCAGGAAATATAGAAGCTCAGATGTGGCTACAAGCAAGTGCTCCAATAGTTCAGAAGGACTAATGTTTTTAAATCTGATTTGATACATATGGTTAGGTCGCCTTGCTTACAGCCTAAATAACAGCTTTCAACTTAAGCGTTAAAACAAAGTCAATTTGGCAACAATTCAGTAAATAAATTGTTTATTTAACAATGCATTTCATAAAACAAAATGAGATTACAAAAAGTGGTGGCTGACTGAGCTACACTGGTATTACAGCAGGACTGTACTAGAAGGAACAGGATGTGTATGTGGTTAAAGAGCATTGTCTCCCCCTGTCTGCTGAAGACACAATCCATCCCACTGAGAAAAAAAATCCCTGGGAAAAATCTAGTTTTCACTTGCTGCAAAAAGGAGAATTTCTGCAGGATAATGTCAGGCTCAATATCAGGATAAATTACCCAGTAAAGGAAAACAAAATTAAGTGGTACTAGCTAATCTAACAGCAATCTTCAAATTGCAGCTGTCTTCACAACACAAGTCCACCTTAAACCTCTGTTGTAGCAAATGCAAAGGTGAACAAACCCCATTCATTTCAGATGAAGGAGCAAGTCTGTCCACACACTCAGTCCCTGGACATCAAAATCCCCATCTGTCTTTTTTAGCGCAACCAGCTCTTTCTCAGTCTCCTGTTTTAATTCTGAACCTGAATCCCACAAGGACCTAAAACGGTCCACAAGTGCCTTAAAAGACGGGGTACTTTCACTCTGCTGTATCCACACACAACTATTCACATCATACTCCAAGGAGGACGCCCACTTCTTCAAAACAGCCCAGTAAAGAAGCCAAAATTTGGGCCACTGCTGAGAGAGTCTGGTGCACAGTTCAGCGGGTAATGCCTGACACATGTGATGGTGCAGGCCATGACGTCCCTGCAGCCAGTCCAAGAGAAAGCCTTGTGCTGCAGTGTCCTCACTTGTGCTGTCTTCTATCAGGAGCGAAGCTGTGATGACTTTAGAGAACTGGTCCAGATCTCCACTGTGCTGAAGGATAGAGTCCAGGATTGTCCTGGCGTAGCTGTCATTGCCTGGGTGGCTAAGTACGGCGTGGATGCGCTGTAAAAGCATCAGGCCTTGAACCTGTGTGCCAATCTCCAAGCCAGAGGTTTCCTTTGGGTTCAATGGAAAGGAGCTGAAGAGCTTACAAGCTGCTCTGCACCTGATTAGTCCAGGGAGGTCCGGGCCAGTTTCAGTGGCTTGTTTAGTGTCTGTATCATCCTCAAAAAGTCTGAACTTGTCTAAAATTGACTTAATGACCGAGCATGGAGCAACTGGGTTTCTTAAGAGGCGGATCAATAACCTGTGGCCACACTGAGCCAGGTCATCCAGGCTGAGATGGCAGTGCTCCGGTAGAGCCTCGGAGAGCCGCTGGTTGGTCAGACGCAGGCTCTCCTCCAACACCGGCCGGATGGAGGAGTTGGAGTGAAAACGACTGTAAACATGCTCGCAGTATATCGCCCACTGAAACGCCCTGTCCACCGTCTGCGGGTCCCATTCTCTCACAAACTCTGTTTCAGAAACGGCCAGGAGCTCCACGGTGCGGCCCAGGTTCTTCATCACGGCCTCCATGGGGCGCTGCACCCTCAGCCTGGCCCCACACCTTCACAACACGCCAAAATATACTCTCAATGTAGTCATATCGCTTCTCTGAACCTAAAACGCCTTCAATGCGCGTAGAAAAAAGTAATAAAATGTCAGATAGCCAGCGTGTTAAAGAAACAAGACCATGAGCTGCAGGTAAACAAACTAACTCCCGCCTCTCAGAGTGAAGATCGTCTTTCAAAATAAAAGCCCCCCAAAAACATCTGCTCGGACAAATCACTCATAAAATTGTCTCGTAAAAATACCCGTTCACTTTATCACTGACATAAGAGTAACATTGAGACAAAACTGCTCAAATATTCAGAAGAGGCACTCTCGGGTGAGCTTATTAAAAAGTCCATTCATCAATATATATAATATTGATTAATCTGTCTATCTATATAAGAGAAGCATATAGATAGATAGATAGATAGATAGATAGATATACATAGAGAGAGAAGGTGCACTCTCATGTAAGCCTGTTGTACATTAATCAAAGTTGTATGTATATATAAAACAAACACACACACACACACACACACACACACTTCGTACAGTGAATACAAATCCTAGGCATCACACTCTCAATGAGGTGCTACACTGGAAATGGACAGTGGTGTCTGCCAGCTGGAGGCAGAGAAGGGGCAGAGGGAGTGGAAGAAAGAGAAGGAGAGTTCTGCAGCAGCACATCAGACCAGCCTCCCGAGCAAAGAGAGAGAGAGAGAGAGAGAGAGAGAGAGAGAGAGAGAGAGAGAGAGAGAGAGAGAGAGACCCTCGGTGCGGAGCTCACTGTTGCTCTGTCCTCTCAGTAGGACCCCCGCGGTTGAGCGTTAAGGGGGGAGAGCAGGAGAGAGAGAGTGGAGGAGAGAAGCATGAACAGAGGGAGCCTGAGAGACGCGCTGCACAGGGCAGAGCTTTCCCAGAGAGGTGAGTGCAAGTGCAGGACTGAGAAGACCTGTTTCCACCCTCAGTTTCAGTCTTACATGTGTTGATTTATTGTTGTTAATATGACTTATTATGATAATTTCTTGCACTGAGCTGTGGTTTATTAAACAATTTTAATGAACATTTAAAGATATTGACACGTTTTTTCTGCAGTAGCAGTTTGTTTATGACACTGTACAAAGGGTTAGATGAATATATATTTTGAAATACTTAAACCTGAAAATACCTTGTTCTACACTTAATTATTTCTATCTATCTATCTATCTATCTATCTATCTATCTATCTATCTATCTATCTATCTATCTATCTATCTAGTTATTTACAGTGCAAGATGTTCCCTGATCAATGTTCAGAAATGTGAACTGAAGCCTTAATTAATCTGTGATTATTAAATTGAATATTTGTCTTCTGCTGACCCCTAACTTCTCATTTTTAATTCTGACAATAAAGGCAAAGTAATAAGAGAGTCGACAGAGTAATAACAGAGTAATACACATTTCTCCTCCTCTGAGTAGCCGGTCTAAAAGACTGGGTGGTCAAATGCAGTTTTGCAGTGACTATTGTGTGAGGGAGGGAATACATTGGGGAATGTTAATAGCCTCAGTGGTGTAATACACCATGTCACAGTTGTGGCTTCACTGTAAAAGTGACAGAAATAGATGCAGCAATGGGGAGAATATGAGCATAGCAGCAGCTTAGAAATATTAAAGTTGTTGTAAAAATACTGTGGAGGCACGATGCGTTCAACACATGCTCTCTTAAAAGCAAAATATTTCAGCCATTGGTTCTTTTTTTCTCTTGCTTTTTTAAAACAGCTTTTCTTTCGTGTGAGTAGTGGATAGTTAAGCACTTATTGTGAATTTAACAGCAACAATAAAAGCAGAAACTCCAGAGAAAATGATTAAATCAAGTCTGTCCTCCACCTGGTAGTCAGGTAATAGAACAGATCTGTAAACGTCCTGATGAATGTTGAGCTTTGACCTTTCACACGTCTGCCAGATGAGATTAGACAATGCTGTAATCCGTATGAAATCACAGAGAGGAGTGTCCTGTGTCTCCCTCTGTTTTACTCTGTTTTCAAATTAATAGTGTGGCAGTCTCTGAACTTTCTAAAGCAATGAATTTTCCTCTTAAAAGGAGCGCTAGCAATGCAAAAAGCAGTGTCCGAAGGCATAATGAAGCTCAGCTGAACGTTTTAAATGATCCCACAGGGTTAATAAACAAATGTAAACACTTTGTTGGTTAGGTTCACTTGAATTTGTTTCAGTGAATGTGTGCTCACCTATAGCGACTGATGCAAACAAATGGTGTTACACAGTGTGCATTATAGATTATATGTATCTAAAGTATAGTGCCCTGATGTATACAGGCTATACAAGAGTTTATGTCAGAAGGGATATATTGTAACAAATGTGTAAAGTCTCTCACAGAATATGCATATCCCCATTTACATGATATATGAAGTATTATGTACATCTGAGAAGAACGGGGTTCTCAAAGAGTAACAACTGATGGGGTCATGGCTGGGGTCGTGCCCTGATGTATTAAATATTGTGCCAAAAAGGTCAAAGTGCAAAAACACAGCTATGAAAAAAGTGAATGAATGAAAGAACAAATTTGAACCTAGAATGAGCCTGTTTTGGTTTTTAAAAAAGAGGGCACTGGGACCATCATGAAAGCAAAGTCTTGTAAAAATGGAACTATAGGCACCCTAGTTCTGCTCCCAGTGAGATGATAGAATATAGAGAACTTAGAGTACAAATGGATGTAGATGCCTTAATTATTATTTTGGTGAAAAACTGTCATGCAGTTTTGATTCCACTGTGGAGAAGCAGTGAGGTGTTTTTGGTGGCATGACACAGCATTCTGTAACAGTTCGTCTATTGAACAGGACGTCTTTCTCTGGAGGCTTCTCTTACAGTTTCCTGTATCTGTGTTAGGCAAGGTCAGTAAGCATGGATTAAGACAAGACAGGACAGAGATGTGCATTTTCCAACACTTTAACACTTCTTTGTGCAAATGAATAATATTTTACATAGTTATATGTTGTGTGTACAGTTACATTTAACATTTTCCAAAAAAAAGCAATATGCTGGCTGTTGTTTAAAGGCATATCCTGCTTGTTTTGCTTTTCTTGTCCTGGACCTCAGTGCACACACTGACCTTTGGCCGCTGCTATGGAGGTCTTCTCTCTAGAGTTGTTGGACTTTCCCATGGCTCACTTTGTCTGTGTTTTTATAACTGTGGAGATGGTTGTATGTCCTGTACAGGCAACGAAAGTGCTGCCATACACTAAAAATAAAGGTTCCTAAAAGGCTTTTGGATTAGATTCTATGTAAAAACATTATTTGCAATATAACTTCTACATTGCATAGATGTTCTTTAAGCTTAAAGGTTCTTCATATGTGAAAGAGACATACAGCAGATGCATTTATATGAAACTAGCACAGGCCAGTAGATAGTATGTGTACTGACACGTTGACATTTCTGTGTTTACTCAAGGTACTAATATCTGTGACATCCTGCTTCAATGCTTATCTTCACTTTAGATTGTCTTCTGTTTGAGCAAACAAGGATGCAGAAGGTGCACTAATGCCCTCACATGTATGCCTCTGCTGGGGCATTTGTTGTTGGCTGTATGATTTCTTATGATATTATTATTATTGAGAAAATATCCAAAACACTTTTGTATAGTTTTATTTGTGAGAGCAAGGAAATTATAGTCTGTTCGGCACATTAGGAAATGTCTCTGTTCACTATTATTACTCAAAATACTTTTCTGCATGGATTTTTGTAGAGTAGTATCAACAATCCAGAAATGTTAGGAACCTGACATAGTTTACACTGCGTTAGAACAGTATCTGAGTGTTTACAGCACACCAAATCCTGCATTTATGCCAGTGTGGACATAGCACTTAGGACCTAGGCTAGAACAGAGCTTTTCAGCACAGCACAGGACTTTTCAGTGTCTCTATCAGCAAACAACGTCCAAGAATTGTAAGTGAGACCACCACTGTCTATGGCTGGAAGTCCACTCTAATAAAACTGGCCACTAACATAAACATGGTGTTTTCTGATCAAAGTTGTTGTAGGTTCTGGTGCAGAACGTTTTCTCTACTGTTCTGGTGTGTAGAGTGATGGCACTTCACTGGATATAAAGCAGGTCACCTGGGTAAAAGGGTTTGGTCTGAAAGGCATCACATTGTTCCAGTGGGACTGAAGGACTGTCAGCAGAGAGCGCTGAGAAAGCCTTCATGGTTTTAGGATACACACCCGTGTGCCAGAGCGCAACTGACCTGCCAAGTGCCCGGTGTGATCAACATTTCAGCTTCAGAGTCCAGTTTCCTTTTGAGAGAGATCTCTGATATTGATCTCTCTTTTTCTTTCTCTCTCTCTCTCTCTCTCTCTCTCTCTCTCTCTCTCTCTCTCTATCTATCTATTTATCTATATATTTATCTATCTATCTTTCATGCACTCATAATCTTTCCTTCTTTCTTGGTTATGACACATATGCTCTCTCTAGCTTTCTTTTTGTCTATCTCTCTCTTTCTCTCTCACACACATGCACTAATTCTTTCATTCGTTCTTTTTTTTTTAATAACACATATATCGCTTTCTTTCTTTCTCTCTCTCTCTCTCTCTCTCTCTTTCTCTCTCTTTCTCTCTCTCTCTCTCTCTCTCTCTCTCTCTCTTTCAATTCATGCCATATATAAAAGAGCCTCTGTGTATGAGGAGGTTGTGTGAGAAAGGCCAAGCAGTGGTACAGAACAAAAATGCTCCAGCTGCGTGTAAAACACACAAGTGTGAAGGCAAAGTCTCAGGCAGGTGAACAACACCAATGCTGCTACAGTCTTTCCATGCACAGGGACAAGCGAACAGCCATTTAGCTGCCTTCAGCTCTTCTGAGTCCTCTTTGTGCTGTCTGACTGGTGTCAGCACACAGAGAGACACGGAAGGTCACTGACTTAAAATCGCAACTATCTTTGAAATTGCTAGTGAGAAGATGTTCACCTCTGGTTAATCACACAAAGGTGTTACTGTGTGAAGACCCTTTGAGTTAGGAGTGGATTGCACATACCTTGAGAGGGGCCATTGTTGGATCCAGTCCTCAAAATGAAAGAAAAAAAAAACATGAAAAAAGAGCGAAAGTGAGACCTATCCTGGAACATGATGAGAGAAATGGGAAGGGAGGATGAACGTGGAAATGGTTCAACAGAGACCCCTTAGTGAAGTTAACTCTGAGATCTGTGAACTGTGCAGTCAGGACCTCTATAGGACCCTCATGTTGTATCTTACATTCTGTTTAGACAGGACAAATTAACTACTTTGAACTACTATGAACACAAACCACAGTTATAAGTACTGTGCTGATTTTGTAAGCAGTTAATTATGACAGATTAATTGCTGTTGATTGTAGTCATAGGCAAGATGGCAAAAATATAATATTACAGTACTTCTGTAAACATGGTAATGTAACCATGGTGCAACATTGTGTTAGCTCATAGCTTCTAGAAGCTCCTCTCCACTGTTCTGGTGTGTAGAGTGATGGCTCTTCATTGGATATAAAGCAGGTCACTTGGGTAAAAGGGTTTGGTCTGAAAGGCGTCACATTGTTCCCTTGGGACTGAAGGACTGTCAGCAGAGAGCGCTCAGAAAGCCTTCATGGTTTTAGGATACACACCCGTGTGCCAGAGTGCAACTGACCTGCCAAGTGCCCGGTGTGATCAACATTTCAGCTTCAGAGTCCAGTTTCCTTTTGAGAGAGCTCTCTGATATTGAGAGATTTCTGATTCTTTTTCTCTTTCTCCATAATTATTTGTGCTGTGTGGATTATGTAAGATTTTGTGATTGTGTAAGATATTAGTTGTGGGTAATATGGCAATTTTTTTTACAATGGCTACATCTCAGTTTCCCTGTACTGAAACCACTTTTTCAAAACTCTTTAAACAATTTGGATAGCAGTGCTCTATGTGGGCCAAGCTGTGGAATGTTTTTCATTGATTTTATGAAATGCATTCAGTGACTATATGGTCCAAAATTCATGGATACTTTTCATGGATATATATTGTTCCTACTGTACAGGGTGCTGGTACCAGGAGGTAAGCTAGAGTGACTGAGAGCAAATGCTTTAATATTTGTTGAAACATTTGCTCACTCCACAAAGCGGTTTGCAGCATGCCCAAGCATGTCTTCATACTCCCCCTTCTCAAACCTAGCAAGATGAAAGAAGAATATTACAGTGAAATATGAAAAACATTGTACAGTAATCCCCCGTTATTCGCAGGGGTTACGTTCTAAGAGCGCCCGCATATAATGAAAAAACGCATTGTTGTGTTTTGGTTAAAACATGCTTAAAAAAGTCTATTTTTATAGTCTAAAACATAAATATGCCCCAAATATGCCCCCAAAACATTTTCAACTGAGTTTAATACATTACACTTAAGATTTTAAGGAAAGCCCCTACAGACTGTACTGTAATTCTGTACAGGCCTTTTCTTTGGTATAAACAGGTATATACAGAAATACATTTTAGTAATAAAAATAAAGTAAAATGTAGGGGTAATCCCCAATAATTTTTACAGTTCACTAATTTACTGTTCATCAGCAGCATCTTATTGTAGTGACCTGGTTAAAGCAGACATCGGACAGCAACTGTGCAACCTCTTAATTTTATTTACAGTACTGTAATAAAACTACTGGGGTTTAAAAAACGAAAATCAAGAGAAGGATGAGGATCGATTTATCATATAAAATCAAAACATCCCGATGAAGCACAGAAGAAGCAAGACCCTTCGAGCACACCCACTCCATCTGTGATTGTCAGAGTGGGGGCCGCGAAGCCCACACTCTGAGCTACCTCTGGGGAAAGAACAGGCTGGCAGGCAGACGTCCAT
>JBBPDB010000128.1:7985745-8001486 GCA_037974465.1 Brachypetersius altus | reverse complement strand
ACAACAGAGATCATGTGACACACAGAAGACAAGTGACCAAAGCAAAACCCAGAAAACTTCAGAATAAAAGCCCCCCCAGAATACAGGACAAATACATAACACCAGCATAGACCAAAAGCAGTGGCCCTAAACCAAGCCGTGACAGAGATGTTTTTGAAAAGGCAAGAAAGTTTTCCAGTGATTATGGTTAACATATGGGCTACCAGTCTTTGTTTTAATACACTATTTTATTAAAGGCCTACAGAGAATGTTGTTATATCTTTCAACACTTTTTAAAGCACTTGTTCTGAATGGACTTTGTTCATGCACTTCATTCAGAATTTTAAAATGCACATGAATTCACTTGTTTTATGAGACAAGATATTTAATTGTATAATATTTCAGCTACCTTGCTCTTAGGCTATATATGAGTGGGTCCAAGTACATTTTTTTTCAAATTTTATTTTATATTGTGCATTGTTTAAATGTTAAATAAATATTTTCATAGTTTTGTAGCAGATTTATTCTTTTAACAATTTAATAATAATTATTTATTTTGGGTGTTTTGGTTTTGGTTTTCGTCGAAGCATTTCCACATTTTTGGTTTTCAGTTTCAGCCAAACAAAATAATTTCAGTACATCCCTAAAATGCGTAAAAAACATATTGCCATGAAAAAAGCAAAAAACTAAATGTGGAGAATATTTGCAGGTTCTGCGTTGTGGAGATTTCTGCATAAAATGATGAGTTTGGTTCTCATAAAAAATCTGCTTGTGACTGGATCCGCGAGTCCTGATTTGCGTAAAACTGGGGGATTACTGTATATTTTATGTCTTCGGCTTTACGCGTAAGCACTGACATTGAATGTGTGTGTGTGTTCTATAAAATAAGTGACTTGATGCATAGTCATGATCAGTATTTTCTTATTTGTAATGTTACCTGTTGTTAGTGTTTTTAGTTTATTCATTTGTTTGTGTTTTAGTGGTTCTGTTGAAAGGTATTGGTTGTTTGTGTCAGTTGTGAAGCACAGATAAACCGTTTCCTCATTATAGTGCATTTGAATATTATATGTATTGTGTGTCCAAACCATGCACTGGTACTGCAAAAAGCAACTGCAGTATTGAGACATGTGACTTATCGACATAAAAAAATGCAATACCACGATACCTAAAGAAATATTCATGATATGATACATGATATGTCACAATGTTAAGTTGGAATGGTCAAGAAGAATCAGTGGTACCACTTACAAATACAATCAATCCAGTTTAATAGGCTTCATTATTCTCTTTCTGTTATGAGCACACAAATGTTCTTTTAAGACCAGTGATGTGATCTGAAAAGCCTGTTGATGTCATGTAGTATACATGCATGATCTATATTATAGATATATTTATTTGAATTCTTGTCTGACCTTTGCTCTGCTCCCTCTCTTTCTCTTCCTCTAGGTCAATAAGGAAGGAGCAGCATGTGTAGCTCTCTGAGCCCCAAGCAGCAGCCGGCTGGTCCCGGCCTGACTGACCTGCAGCAGTACAGCCAGTGGCTGGCAAGCAGACATGAGGCCAGCCTGCTGCCTATGAAAGAGGATCTGGCACTCTGGCTCACCAGCATGCTGGGTAAGCAGGGGTCAAACAGGCTGCAGTAGATTGCACTTGATTAATAGCTGATATTAATCTCTAAAAACGTGTGACGTACATTTTTAGAGGCCTAGATAGCTGAAGATGTTGTTCTGTCACAAGGCTATTTGACCACTTTGTTAGTACTTTTTCTCCATGCTGTGAAAAGAGGGTTTGACTATAGAGGTAATGTAATTATTTTGGGTAGTAAATGTTGTTGAAATGAGGGTTTCAGTGTCTGTATGGGTCTCTAAAGGGTACTTCAGTGTAGCATTTCTGGTCATTCCAGCACTCTAGACAAGTTTAGTGTTGGGAGCGGGGATGAGCGTCAACCTTATCATCATATTTTTTTCATGACTCAGGTAGTGGGTGGTTTAGCTTCATATGCTTACCTGCAAGGATAAATCATTAACAAAGGTTAATAAATAGGATTAACAAAGAAGAAAAAGGGGAAGGGTCTGTGGTGTTAGGTGAGTCAAGGAGGAAGTGCTGAAATGTAATTAATTAGCATTTGCCTCGTGCCACAACGATTTTCTTCTGCAAGGTGTACAGGTTCAGGGTAGTCATGATTGAGTTTCTTGAGAATCCTTGGTCTTCGTATGTATAAAATATAGCTTCTTTGTGCATGTGCGACTTTATTTACACACATTTTCCAGGATTTACTCAATATTTGGTCTGTACTCAAACCCAGCGGTGATTCAGGAGCAAGACACAGATTACGAGAAGAAGAATGGTGGTGTGTCATGGTTCTGGCCTGGGCTGTTTTAGTGCACTTGCACGCGTTCAATGTGTGTGTGTGTGTGTTGAGTGGGACGTCAATGGAATGTCTGGCAGCGGGCAGTCCGTGCACAGCCAGCAGAGGCAGAAGCAGCGCCTCTGGTCAGCCTGGAGCCGCAGTGGACCAGGCAAACCACTCATCTGCACTGCAAGTGCCTTCGTGAACCTTTAAACTTTTTTGTGGCTGCTTCTAATGGGACATGAAGGCAGATATCTGTCCTCAGATGTGTGTGAGGAGTGTGATGTGTGAGCACAGCTGGGACAGCTACTACCACTTTATGAGGGCTGCTGTGCAGAAGTGGCAGATTTCCTGTTTGTATCTCAGCTGTACACTTCAAATAGCATGCAGGCTTTGTGTTTACATGTTTAAAGTTGTAAAGTTGTGATTTATGCATTAATAGAATTCATTACATCACCAAAGCATGTAAACTGAATTAACAAATGGGGTATATATTTAATTCATGTAGAAATTATGTCAATTCAGATCATGCATTATCATTATCATTAAAGCGACTTTGAGTATCTTGCTCTATAAATAAAATGTATTATTATTATTATTATTATTTTATTATTGAGTTAAATTAAATCATGATTTGAATTCTTCTAAAGCACTGAAAACTATGTTAAACACTGAATGACAACTGTGTATTGTAAAAAAAAACTATAGCGAGCCTATAAACAACTACAGTCTGTAGTTCGGGGTACACATATCTGATTAGTCTGCTCATGATACTGATATATAGAAACCGATTCCTGTTTCTACTTACATAGTTTTTGATGTTAAAATAATTATTGTGTTTTTTCATAGCCTTTTTAATGCTACTGTCCATCCTGTTCCCAAACTGCAGAAAAAAACCAAATTCTTTGGTGTGAAAATGCCTTAAAATATAATGATAATTGTATTTTCACAAAACTGCAAAGCCTTGAACTTTCTTCAGAACTCAATGGATGAGATGTGAATGTGGTCATTTAAAGTGGTGGAGAAATGTCAAAGATCAGGTTTCTGTACAGTAGTGGTAATAGGAACCAGGAGTCCCAGTGTCTACAACACAAATCTAGCCTTTGTATGTGCTTTCAGAATCCACCAGAGAACCTCTAAACGCTGTTGTGTAATAGTTATAAAGATGGTATTAATAAATGACTTTCTTTTTAAAGTTATATTTCTGTAATTTAATGAAAACTTGTGGCATTCTCCATGAGTGACATCATTCTTCATTCCATTTAAAATCTCTCTTTTTTTCGGAGTAGTTGCAGTCATTTACACTGTCGCACTGATGCTATACTTCAGAAGCACCAAGGATGTTTTATGGAATATTTCATTAGATTTTGGTTATGCAAAATGCTTAGTATGAGTCAGAAGTGTTTCTTTTTGTGTGAGGCTGTCAGTGGAGTTTTTTTTGTGGAACAGGGTTTATTTTTGCTTCACTGTATGGAGAAGGAGTGCAGCAGAGAAGGAGGGGAGGAAGGGGGTGGACGGAGGGGATTCTCTCAATCTCTCCCTTCACTGGCCTCGTTTACCACATTTGGAACTCATTAAAACATCTAAACCCCCTCTACCGCTAATGCGCCCCCTCTTTCAGAAAAAGAATAGATGAAAAAATATTCTCTTTCCACAGACACCCCCAACCCCCTGCCACCACCTCCTGTTTCAGGGTGATCTAACTGAGAAGGAATGGTCGTCTGGAAGCCAGTCAAAAGCAGCAGCCACATTTTGATCAGTGTAGTATCTGTGTGTGTATGTGTGTCCATGTGTGGGTATGTGTGTGTGTGTGTGTGTGTGTGTGTGTGTGTGTGTGTGATGTGTGTGTTATCTGGACTACTATGCAAAAAGCAATCAGCTGTTTCCTGGTGAAGCATCAGCATTGCTGTTTGTGCTCATTACTCATTATTGAAACACGTGTTTATCAGTGCTTGGCTCCTCATGGGCTGTAATCATCCACAGGCTTACAGTAACTTCACTTTGACTCAGAGCTATTCATCTATATATCCCATACAATATTTGAGCTAAAAGACTCATGGCCTACATTTATCTGCTATTTTGTGTGGTTTTGTGTAACAGAAAATAGCTGTAATTCATTTTTACTTGACCATTTCCTTCTCTCTTAGAATCAGGGTTTTATTTGCAAATAATAATGTCCTGCAAGACGGTATAATGACGGATAAGGCAGATTAGAATCACCCCCTTAAAAAGACAAAAGTGAACACAGTGAGCATAAAGTTGGGCAAGATAATGATTAATGTGAGTAGTAAATGAACTGATGTCACAAATCTGTGTTTTTGATTTGTGTCTCAAAGCTCTTTTGAGAGCTCAATAATTGCAGCAGTTGTAATGCAGATGTGAGCAATAAACAGCCAAAGGTTGTTTGTTTTGTATTTTTGTTTAATGCTCAGCCCTGCTTAACACTGACTGTGTTATAACTTTGCCTTCAAGATTGATATACTGTATGTAAATATATATGTATGTACAGTATATACGTAATATATAAATTAGAATCAGTCCATGCTGGGGTCTCCAGAGTGGTGCACTGTTGGTTGTGTCATCAGCTGTCCAATTACCTAGTGTTAGCAACACTTTAAAAAGGTGCGATGGCTGGCCTTGACCGTCTCAGTGTTGGTAGTGTTGTGTGACTGGGGAGTTCTGGTAAGTTGGTGGAACTGCTTTAAACTGGAGAGAAAAAAATCAGACAAGGGAAGGATGTTTGGGCCAGATCATTATTGACTCATTCACTATGAATAGGTGATATTTTTTTGTCACAAAAACCTTACACTTAAAGTTTTCACTGCTTAGTGTCCATATATTGACCATGTGCTCTGTGGAATGAAAGGTACATTGTGCAACTTTAGAAATAATGCTTAGGTTCAACCCCAAAGATTCCTCCATGTTATGGCTCTTTTAATTCAGCAAAGCATTGGACTCTGCTTAATCAAATAATTCTGAGGAATAAAGTAAAGAATGTGAGAGCATGTTCCTCTATGGGGTTTTGTTTTTAAAGTGTTTCCCTGCCTTTCTCTTTCTCTTTCTTCCTCCCAGGTGTGGAGATCACAGCAGAGACGTTCATGGACAGGCTAGATAATGGCTTCCTGTTATGTCAGCTGGCTGAGACTCTGCAGGAGAAATTCAGACAAGGCAACGGGGAGTTATCGCCATCGCGCAAGGTAACCACTCTCCGTTCTCCATTTGTTCCAGTATATGCAGCTCAAAGATTTCTCATTCAGCATCACCAAAACCATTTATGTCCTGCTTGTAATAGCTCAGTTTCAGAGCAGGATATATGCCATTTACCCACTGCTGTGTTTCAAAGGGGCAGCTGGAGTTCTCCACCCCTATTCTATGGTATCACTTTGAAGAACCTCAAGAATCCTTAACTACATATAGTGCATAGTAGTCATGCAGATCATTTTGGCTAAAAATGTAAGTTATCAGTGTTATTCAGTGTCTGCACAATCCTTGGCTTCATCATTCCACATCCTGATCAGACCCTAACCCACAAAACATTAGAGGACACTGACACTTTTATTCCTATTGTTTTAATTTGTTGCTTAAACCATATAAAGTCTGTTTAAAATCTCTTGCGGATACCTAACTGCCCTGGAGAGCAAAGTTAACCGTTCAAATCTATATAGATTTATCTAGAGTAACTGATGCAAATGCAATACATGCAGTGTTTTTTTCTTCCATATGGCTTTAAGTTTTGGTTCTCTGCATACTCTTGTATCAATTCATTCATTTCATAATCCTACACACATAGATGTGTGACATTACATATTCATGCTTCAGCTCCCTGAAAATCCAAGGTTTCACTCCAAGACCTTTTATGGAAATTCAACTTATCACATGCCAAGATACAGCGCAGTGATGGATTTTATGAATCTAACAACTTCAGAACTGATGGATTCATTGCACATTTTGGATGAGAGGAGCCTTGCCTGCTCCAGACTTGTGTGTTTGTCAACCTTAAGTAGACTGGACAGATCCCAGTGTCTCAGTCGTGGTGCCTGACATCAGACGTGTGTGTGTAGCATTTGGACATTGTTGTACTGGGCTCTCTCACACAAAGACTTTTGTCTGAAGTCGTGGCCACTTGCCATCTCCTCCTAAAAACTTGCCATTGTGGGATGGTGAACTTCGGAAAAATGCTGAGCGTGCTGATTTATACAGAGCCGGCTAACGATAGCGAGGAGTCGTTAACTTTTTTCTCAAAACTCCCCCAGATGGGAAAGGCATTAAGAGCGAGAGATTTCTGGTGGTAAATTAAGAAAATATTTCTGCTTTTGTTGGCGGAAGCCCAGCTTCTTCAGAGTCTCTATAATGGGATTTTTTTTTTGCTGGTTATGACTCCCTACAGCTCAGCTAATAGAGCCCCTCAAGAATAACAGTGCAAAGGAGCAACTCTATGCAGGTCATTACCATGCTGAATTATATCACTTTTACTCTGCCTTCAGAAAGCCATATCCCGATGCACCCTGTTATCAAAGTTTTAGTTCACGTTATTTGCAGTCATTAAATTGACAGTAAGGTAAGACTTTATGAGAGAAAAATAACTGGGAGGATAGATGTGACACGCGGCTCAACATGGATCCTTTCAGTTACGAAAAACATAATACAGCCCTGAGGGATGAGAATTAATTTGAAATGCATAATCTTTCAGTCAATATAATGATAGGAAACAAATGATTAAAAAAATGCATGCAAAGAAAATAAATGAATTTAAACTATCTGTTACTTGCTGTTAGGACCTCATAAGTGCTGCTGTAGAAATCAGCCGTACAAAAGCATATCAGCACTGTCCGAACAAAACATTTCTTAACTTTCAGTAAAAGTTTATGGAACAAGATTGACTTCACAGCCATTTCTGTTTTTCTATTGATCATGAAATTTTAAAACAATGTAGACAGCGGCTGATGTTTTCAAATGATGTAAGAAGCAACAAAATGGAGATGCTGGGCATTGTACTTCAATGCTCATAAGTTTGCATTGGGCTTACTTTAAATATTATTATTGGGCAGTTCGCAGTAATTTTATTACTCATGACATTAACTGTAACTTTTCAGAGTGCTCTGAAAAAGCTAGGTGTGTTTCCAGTGTTGACAGGGAGGACTATTATTTATATTACCATGGTTGGTGATCATATATCATGCAAGGCGTGAAGTAAGAGTCTCACTATTAAACAAACTGTCAGTTGTTTCAATAATTGAGTAATTAAGATAAAAAAAAATGAATATAATGACCTGAACAATAACAAATTGTGCTTGGCCTTTCAAAGATTCGAACATACGGGACCAGTTTACAGTAAGACTGCCCATATAATGTGTTTTTTAAAATAATTTATTACTGGATATTAATAGTGGTCGTAAAAATTCTTAAATCATTATTAATCATTGATGGAAAAGTTAGATTAGTTACTAGCAAGATTTGAGCTTTAGTACAGATGAACAAGAATGGACATTAGTGAATTTTTAGGAGTTCAGTAATGCATTATTCATCATAGAGGTGAACATCAGGAAGATAAACTGTAGGTTTTTTTCATCAAATAGTCACATAGTTCAGTCGAGTAATCATGACAGCTCTGGTTTGAAGGCATCAACAGGTCAGGGTTACTCAGTCTGCTGCCTTCTAGGGGGCGCAGAGAGGACAGATATGTGGAAATATCTGAAGTCATGCCTCCTGAGGGACAGAAAGAGAAAGAAACGGTACTAAGAAGGATGGAATGCTAGACTCTATTGATCACATTGACCACAGGAGAATGAGAGACAAAATCAACAAAATGGGAGAAAGTGAAATGACATAGGTGTCCATTTATGTGTGTGTGCGTGTGTGTGTGTGTGTGTGTATACAAGAAAATATGGAACAAAGAGGTTCCAAAATGTGTCCTGTCCTCTTCTGTGACTGTAAAGAGGGCTGTGGAAAAAAGCTGCTCTAACTATATCAGTCCAGTACAGCGCTTCTCTTGTCTCTGCTCTTCTCCGGCTGAACTGTTTATTATGTAATGAGAGATTTCATACTTGCTCTTGCCATTTTTAATTTCCTTCTGCTCCATGTACACCCTTATTAATTTTGGTCAATAATATTCTGTGGTTACTGTAGAGCCCTTAACAAGCTTAATGCCCTTGGTATATAATTTTTTATGCTCTGTTGGAATGCTGTCTGGCAGCAGAAATTTGCATGAACGTAAAGCTGTAGATAGTTGCAAACTAATAAGCTGTAGAAATTTGCAAGTTTGCTTGGTTAGAGAATCACAGCAGAGGTAAGAAATTCATCTGTAATTACCCCTGGTGTTTGGTCTGTCTATCTACCTATTAATATCTCAGTGGAAAATGCCCATTGTTTTATTACTGTCACTTTTCAACAGACACATCCCATTTACTGTATCTATGGGATACAGAATAAACTAGAAGTTTTAAAACCTTTTAAATGAAAAACTTTGAATAATATGTAAAACATTCTGTTAACTCAAATCTTAAGGTAACCCCATTTAAAATAATATAAGGTTTTTGATACTGTAATATCCATTTATGATGTTGGTCAGTGTCACGGTGTGCGTGTGGGAAGGGAAGGGGAAGGACGCCGAACTGGGTGAGAAGGAGACAACGTTTAATGAACAAAAACAGAAACAGGGGAACCCCGACTCAGGGGACAACAGAAAAGGCACCACATATAAACAAAACAGCAAGACTCGTGCTGGCAGAAAAAACACAAAACAAAACACGAGGCAGTCTCAGCAGAGCATGAAAACGGGAGAACCAAAAAACCAGCCACTTCAGGGCGTACACGGGGAATCAGGGAAAGCCAGCGCGAGCCTGCAGCACAGAAGAGGGAGAAACAAGAACATCAAAGTCCAAAAAACACTCAAAACCAACCAAGATAAGGGAAACACACACACGCACAAATTGGAGCCAATACTGGCATGCAGATCCGGAGTCGGACTGGGCTGTATATAGTGCGCGGGATGGGAAACAGGTGTAACGAAATCAAGACGTGGCGTGATACAAACGGTGCTGGGAGACTCTAAAGGGAACAAGGGGGGAAAGGGAGGATAGACACAGGAAAACTAATATTCTGGGAACGGGGAGCGGAACCTACGGGGAGAGGGCGGTGCTACCATGACAGTCAGACATGTCTGATTCTCATTTTATCCTGTTTCAGAGACAGTGCAGTTTTATAGCCGTACTAGACTGATACAGTTGCAATGCCAAAAGAATGTCAGCTTACACTCCTTACATCAGCTTTGTTTTTGAATAATAGAATCAAGTGTTCTTTGACTTTTATCAACCATTGAAGCGATTTTGGTGCTATAGAGAACCATGTTTAAAAGGTTCTTAAAAGAACCATATGCAGCAGATATTCTGTATCCTTTATAGAGACGAACCTTTTAACTAAGCAAAAATTATTCAGACATTTCTTTGAGTTGTCGGGGGTCCATATAAAACCCTTAGCTTTACTGAAGATTTTTTAAAGAGCCTCTTTTTAAGGCTGTGTAAATATCTGGACTCTGGTACATTAGGCTCAACTGTGTATATGTTCTTTGGTATAATGTAACATGACTACCTAAACAGAGAACTAGTGCTGGATTGTAGTTCAGATATCAAAATTGTTTTTCAGAGACAAAAAGTCAGATCAGTCCATATGAAATGTGAACAGGAGCTTTTGTTTTAATAATTCATTCATTCATTTTCTATAGCCTCTTAATCCTTAGTAGGGTTGCAGGTAGCTGGAGCCTATTCCAGGGTCTACGTTCATGAGGCAAGGACTCACCAGGGCACCAGCCCACATACACACACATCGTTTGCTCACACACTCCATTTTGAATCCCCACTTCACCTGACATGCATGTCTTTGGACTGTGGGAGAAACCGGAGACCCTGGAGGAAACCCATGCTGCCACGAGGAGAACACAAGGCCTTAATAATTATGAGACAATTATTAAAATATAGTAATGACATCACTAGGAGAAAATAATAAATGTGTTCACCATGTTGTTATTTCCAGGGCAGTACTGTTATCGGTTTTTCATTTCATTTTACAGTTTTGTGGCAACATTTAAACTAATTTAAATGTATTATTGCATTTATTGCAATCCAACTGAAACTCTTGGAAACTCCAAAGAGTGAAAAATATATTTAAGTTAAATGGAGACATTGAACATTTCAGCTTGGAGTGTGTGTGCATGCTGATGCTGTTGTCGGAGACTGTGGGGGAGCCAGAGTAATAGTTCTGGAAAAAAGCTGGAGAAAAATCTGATCCACTGTAGACTTCATTCTTACTGCATGACATCACCATACCTATCGCAGACCCAGACACACATATCCTGTATGAAAGCATATGTGGTATAAATCTCGTTGTGTGTGAGTAAGTGGTGTATTATGTGGCATAATTTTTTGTTCCCGGCAGTTTCTGTGTCTGCATCCAGCCTCCATTGCACCACCTCTCTCTGTTATGTTCAGTATTGATCTGTGAGAAGAGGGTGGGTGTTGTAATCTCTAGCTTCAAACAGAGCTGTGGAAGACACAGGGGAAAAGATCAGACAGTGATCAGTGATCAGACCCTGAGAACGAGGGAGAGAACTGCAGGCTTACAGGGTGACGTCTGTTTAGCTAATATCTATGAAGGGAGAGAGAGAGGGTGAAAGAGAGAGAAAGAGAGAGAGAGAGAGAGAGAGAGAGAGAGAGAGAGAGAGAGAGAGAGAGAGAGAGACAGGAAATGGGGAAGGGAGAGTGAGAGAGGGGGAGGGAAGGAGTTGGGCAAAAAAGAGTGAAGGAATATTGGGGAAATGGGGATTTCTGATGTTTCTAATGACCTGCAAATCCAGGTTGAAGCCAGTTTAAACTTAACCAGGGACAGTCTGTAAAGATCCCACCTAAATTATTTGGCCCCTGCGAACTAGGAAAATACCCCTCATAAAAGATTTTGGCTAGTTTTCACATGTGGACAGGTTTAAAGGCCCCATATCAAGAAAAAAGCAGAGATTCCACAGTTTATTTTATTAAAAGAGATGGTGTAGTAGTTAGTCATAAAGCATCCCATACACTCCACAAAGCATACAGTCCATTTATGGCAATTAAGCATCATATGGTGGGGAATCATCATATAAGGGGAAAAACGTAACACTGGACGAATTTGGACAAGAGCTGTTTAATACAATAAAGTATATAGTAATGTATCGTCTGTATAAATGCAATATCTATGATTATCTGTGATTTCATAATGAAAAGGAATTGGTGCTTATAGATACACACCTTTGATTGGGTCAAACTAATGAATAATTATTTATTTCAGCCAATCCCCAGTCGGAGGATACCGTGTAGGGCGAGTGCTCCTTCTGGCTCTTTTTTTGCCCGTGACAACACAGCCAATTTCCTGTCATGGTGTCGAGAGGTGGGCGTTGGAGAAACCTGCCTGTTTGAGTCTGAGGGGTTGGGTAAGTAAGTGACTATGTTATGTACTGTCCTATAACAGCCAAAAAAGTAAACTACCCATAGTGAAAAAGAAAAAAAACTGCTTATGTTGTGCTGCTGTGGTATAGATTTTATAGTTATCGCAATTTTCACACACTGATGTATGTAAAATGTGAAAGTTTGGTCACAACATGAAGCTGACCTTCAGACAGCCGAGTACTCAGTTTTAAAGCAAGCTGGTTTGGAAGGCACATTCAATACCCTAGACTGACCTTTCCACACAATATAATGCAGTGTATGAGTCTGCCTCAGTGTCTGCATACAGGTACTGAGTTTGCTTGAACCCCCAGCCTATTAGTGTAAATTTGCTATTCAGATAAAGTGGACCAACTCTAGGATGCATACTGTACACTGCTTTGTAAACATACTGTTGGAAGCTGAAGGACAGGGTACACAAAGTAGATTGTAGAAGATCCAGTGTCAGTAGGGTTTTATAGAGTTGCTTTGTGCTTGCTCTTAGCAAACAAGGAAACCCTTGTGTTTCTCAGCCTGTTCACCTTAATATGAACTAGTGACAAATACAAAGAAGGTCAAAATCATCTCCACTCTTCCACTCTCCTCTCCTGTGTTTTGTTCTCTCTCTATCTCTCACTGTTTATCTGTGTACCTATCTCTCTTTCTTGATGAATATATATATATATTCATCAATCCCTCTTTCCCTCTCTCTCTGTTCTGCTGTTCTCATTTCTCTGAACTGTTGTAAACTCGTGGCTGGCTTAGAAGACACTAGCCTTAGTGTTGAAACAGGTTTGTGTGTGTGTCTGTGTGTGTGTGTGTGTGTGTGTGTGTCTGTGTGTGTCTGTGTGTGTGTGTGTGTCTGTGTGTGTGTGTGTGTGCGTGTGTGTGTGTGTGTATGTGTGTGTGTGTGTGTGTGGGGGGGGACATAGACAGAGGGAGAGAGGGAGAGAGAGAGAGAGAGAGTGAGAGAGAGAGAGAGGGGAGGGGCAGTGAGACAGCAAGGGAAAGAGAAAAGAGAGAGAGACACAGATAGAGAGAAAGAGAGTGAGAAAGAGGCATTGGCAGAGAGATAGACAAAGAGAGAGAGAAAGAAAGAGAGAGAGAGAAAGTAGGGCAGGCAAGTGGAACTGATTCCTCTGAATGCGAGAGATATTTTTTTTTCTCTCTACCCTACTGCAGTAGCACAGTGAATGCTTTGTGTAAGTGTGTATGCATGTGTGTGACCATATATTTTTGTGGTGAGGGCAGTGTTTTTATGAGATGTGAACACTTAGCAGTTTTCGTCATTCTTTCTTCAGAGTAAAATGGTCTGACTGAATGCATCAGCATCCCAGGCCATCAGGCGGGCTGACTTTGTGAACTGAACTGAGTTTTATATCATTTCTGTATTGTGTGTTCAGTCCTGATCGTGAGCAGTGTTGTTCGAAAAAAAAGTCCCTGAAGTTTGGAACTTCAGCTCATTGATTCATCAGCAGAGTTTACATACAGATATGACTGCAGCCAGACAGATGTATTTACCTCTGAAAGTGTCAGCCTTAAGAAGATTAATCTTCTTTTTTCTTTCCCTTTTTCCTCCCCACTTTTTTCACTAAAATAGCTAAACTCGTGAATGGAGATGCCGTTAAATTCAGGTGGGATGCCCTAAGGATTAAAGATGAGATGAAAATCTTGATGTGTTTACTGCATGTTGCTGTGTCTCACCTGACCATTATTCACTCATGGGTATGAATCATGAATCATGAAATGAAGGAGGACTCTTGGAACAGGTGTTTTGTTGGGCCATAAAACTCACATCTGCATTTTGAGCGTCACACTTTCACGCCATTTCCCAGCAGCTATTACAGCAAACCAGGCCTGATTTGGTATAACTATTAACTTGTGCAACATTGCTGTCCAAGAAATGTATAACGACTGAGGTGTTTCTTATAAATGACGTGCAACATATTTCAGTCTGTGTGGCTTATTGTGTGTTTCATATGCTTTATATGCATCCTCACCCCCTCTCTGTGCCCACTCACTGTCTATTGATCATTTTCATGAAGTACTCATCTGCAGATCCATTGTTATTTTGATGTGATTCAAGACGCATGGGCAGGTGTTGGAAGATGTCTGAATTATACTATAATAATAACTTATGAATGATTGCTCTATATCCTCTAGTTTTGCACAAACAACCACATGAAGTGTGCCTCTGTCTCTTGGAGCTGGGGAGGATAGCATCCAGGTAGGTGAAATACAGGCATAGTCCTCTGCTCCATAATTCACTCCTCAATTTTACGAGCCATTTTGATGGATGGATTGTTGTGTCTAAGGTATAAAGTGGAGCCACCCGGGTTGATTAAGCTGGAGAAAGAGATTGAGCAGGAAGAGAAAGCCCCCGAACCTCCTCCCTCCCCCATCTCTCCCACCCAAGGCTCTTCCTCCAACAAAAGCTCTTCCTGCAAGAAGAGCACTGGCAAGCTCCTGGATGATGCAGTGAGTATGAGGTCTAACTTAGTAACCAATAGAGATGTTACTGCTGGAGTATGCACTACAGGGTTAAAAAGCGTATTCAACATAATCTACATTTTTCACATCTGTGTCTTACAGTCAGTTAGCAATGATAGTAATTTTGTTGCTTTTCATCTGAAACTCATAATAGAAGCCAGCGATATAATGCCGAATCCTCTGAATAAGCATTTGACATTTGTGATTTGTTATGTAATAATTGGGGATACAGTGATGAAACAGTAGAGTCATCATGAACCTCATAAAATATTTTCACTATATTTTAGTTAAGACAAGTTTTTTTTTTCCCCCATAGAGATTCTTTCTACTCGATTCTATCCAGCCAACGTGCTCCTCCAAGCCCATCGAACTGTGTAGTAACATTTCTTTAACATGTGCTGGTGCTTCACGTTAATGAAGAAAATGTGAGCTAGTCTTCACCTTCCCAGTGTCGGTGTTGTGATTGTGTGATTGGAACAGTTTGTTAGTGGAACTGATCATGACCAGAGGGGGAGAAACCTGGGAAAGATCACCACTCCTCCAGAGGACTGTGGTCTGTTTTCACAATGAACTCACAGACTCTTAAGAGACTAATGCAGTAATATTCAGAGATGAGATTTAAGTTGAAATATTTACTAAATGGTTTACTTTAAAGCTGCAATAAACAAAGTATATACAAGCTACTTTTATAAGGAACTCTCTACACTGATGATTTGTAGAGAAATGTGCATGAAACCATCTTACAGTAGTAATATATTCCAGAGGTTTGAATGTCTATAAAGCAAATGTAGAACATTTTTATTTACCATTTAAAACGATCAGTGAAACTACACTGGAATTTTCCTATAACACTCTAACTATACAATGCCTACAATTAATGTAAAGTTACAAAGAGTTGGGAGATCTGGCCATCCTCTGTAAAATATCTGAACAAATGCCTTGGGTGGTGTACAGCCATAACTGAAAAAAACATGCGAATGTGTATGTTTTTGTGTTTCTCAGGTAAAGCACATTGCTGAGGAACCTCCCTGTAAGTGTCCTAATAAGTTCTGTGTGGAGCGTCAGTCACAAGGTCGCTATCGTGTTGGAGAAAAGATCCTCTTCATTCGGGTGTGTACTTTATATGCATAGAGTTACATCTGCCTGCAAGTCGATGTACATCAGTTTCAACTGCAGTCCAAATGTTTGGGAGTAACTAATATTTAATTTTAACACATCAATTAAAATGCAGTTTTTAACATTCTGACTAAATTGTTGTGCCTCAGTGTGAATTAGAAAGGAGTTGCTAACACTGATATATGAAACTCCTCTTCTGTTTATGATCATTCATAGTCAGGGCTACTCTTAATAGGCTGTGACAGCTTATGTGTTTGTGTGAGACACATTTCTATAATTATGTGTGTGTGTGTGTGCGTGTGTGTGTGTGTGTGTGTGTGTGTGTGTGTGCGCACCATCTCTATCCCTATATGTACA
>JBBPDB010000128.1:7957826-7969704 GCA_037974465.1 Brachypetersius altus | reverse complement strand
CGTTAGCTTTTATTGTATTGGTTACACTGCTTCTACATTCTTATATTCTGTCCACGTTGCTGCTGTAACAGTGCAAATTCCTCACCTGTAGGGCAAATAAAGCGTTATCTCATCACTAAGAAGACTATTCTTTGTCGTTTGAGATATTGTCGTTTGAGATAAACGTGTAAAAAGTTTATGTAAAAGATGTATGGGAGAGAAAACTGAAGTACTTACAGGATCTGGGGTTACAACAACGTCGTCTGCTGCTCCACCCAGACAGGGCAGACACATCCCCATACTGGCAGCTCTGACAGTGTACCAGGGCAGACAGGCCAGCCAAGTTCCCAACAGCAACCAAAGTTAGTAATGTCACTCAGATAAACAACATATGCTCCTACCAACTACAGCAGTGTGCGACTGAAAAGACACGAGCTACGAGAGCAACTACGCCTGCTGCTACTGGATTAGCCAGCTAAGTAAACACAGGTCTAACTGGCCACTACTATTACCCACTAGAAGATAGGCTCTGACAACCTAAAAACACGACTGAAACTCAGGGCAGACCTTTTTTGTATTCGACCTGGCATCTGGAACAGATTTCGACCTCTAAACTGCAATTCGTTTCCAAAAGGTGCAGTTAATGAAGCTGTATATTGATAAGACAGCTGGTCTGAGAATGTAAACAAACCCGTCCCTGGACAGACTGTTGCTGCTGGGGTGGTGGTCCCGTTACAGGAGAGGACCACGAGAGTTCAGCGCCACGCAGAGGCGTGGAAGAAAAATTATGATTTCATAAAACGTAAATGGGTCCATAATTAGTGAAAAAAGCCTCATGAGGTTCACATTAATTAATGAATGAATTCATTCATTCATTCATTCATTTTCTGTCACCACTTTATCCTTACGAGGTTCGCATAGGGATTCACAACAACTGATGCCAACTTGGGACCGTTTAGCCCTGCCCACTTATTCTCATGTGTGCTTTTTTTTATTTTAAAACAAGACACAACATTTTGAAAGTACAGTGACAAAAGTAGGTTTTTTTTTTAATTTGTGGTACTTACAAATAACACATTACCCCAGTTTTTAAACCTCAGACATATCATAAGGCATCTTTGGGTAGAGGGATGGGTGTGGGGTGACATTTGGATATCTTAAAATAAAATAGACAATAGAAAATTAAAATAATTGTGGAAGTTACACCAAAACTTTAATTTAATAAATTTAACGTAGGACCAAATATAAGAGTATATGAGCAATACATATGTACTGGCAATATTAGGAAACTGGAATTATATAACTTCAATTAACCACGAATGTAACTGTGTATCATTCACATTTTCATTTTATTATTTATCAATCCAAAATATGATTGTGTTTTCACCCTTTTAAAAACGGTGCAAACGCAAATAATGAGGAGTGAGACATTTTTTAGAATAACTGAAACAGCACCCTCTCCGTTGATAATCTACACTATACGTACAAAAGTATCCCGACTAATACAGTAACATGAACATGAATTTGTGCCCATTCATTCTGTGGAGCATTTCTGAGGTCAGGCTCTGATGTTGGACGATACGTTCTGGCTCACAATATACGTTTCATTTCATCCCAAAGGTGATGGCTGTGCTTGAGATCAGGGCTCTGTGCGGGTCAGTCAGCTTCTTCCACATAACACTTATCCAACCATGTCTTTATGGCGCTTGCTCTGCGCACCGTGGTTGCTCCGGGTTTTGCTCACTTTGGGCTAGGCTGAAATATTCGGTTCCACCAGCTGTGACGTACTAGTGCCCGTAAAGCACCTTGCTCGCGGCACCCCTACTCCCTGCCCCCAAGCTCCCCACTCTCCGAGTGATGGACGCGAATTTATGTTGTTGGAAAAACTAAAAAACACTACACTTCATTTTCTCCCTTTTCCAGCAGACGGCAGTAAGCCACTTGACTCGCCAGAAAAAGAAAAATCAGACCATGACAGCACGAAGAAGCAGGAGAGGCTGCGGTGTAAAGCGGGGTATGTGTGGTGTCAGTTGGAGAAGGTGTGTGGTATAAAGGGGCTGTGAGATTGTGTGATATAAGAGGAGAGCTTGTATGGTGAAGAAAACTGCCTGATAAACGTCGCATTCCGAGCTGCACGTCTTCTGAAAACACGGGCCACAGTTTAGCCACAGCTGTGCTCAAACATCTGGAGCTGTTTCTCTCAGCATCCCTTCATTTCTGCCACTCTGGGTTCATGCCCACTTTCTGGCTGAGGTAGGAGGAACCTTTGGCTCTCTTGTTTAAGATGTCAAGCAACATTTGTCTGTCTCAACTAGGTTGACAGGTTTTCTATTACATGTCTATTATAAAACGCTAAATCCTCCAGTGATAGTTGTGTAATAAGCTGCAGTAATTGTCTGAATTTGCTAAATGATTTTTAAAATACACTGGAAGTGCGTGCATCATTGCTATAAATTATGTTCATAATTTAACATTTGCTTTATAAAAATACTTTTTTTTTCTCTATTCCTCCTTTTTTGCATTCAGAAGCCAAGTGAAGAACTTATGGATGTCATTCGGTGTTTAAGATCTCTGCTGGCCCTCCATGTTCAGCTCCAGAAAGCTGTAGCTCTTCAGGGAGAGATCCAAGCAGAGTTTCTTGCTCAGCTTTTGCAGCCAGACTGTGCCAGCCTACGGCAGCTTCCTCTGCCATGCTTGGACATGAGGGGCGATGATCTGGAGCTCTCTCTGTCTGTGTTTGAGCGGGCTCTGGACAGCAGCGAACTGCCAAAGGAGCTGTGGGGATCACGGCTTGCGCAGCTCCTCTCCATGAAGACGTTACACAAAGAGGATCATGAATCATCCAGCCACATTAGTTATGAAGCTCTGAAAGCAGACGTGAGGAGGCAGGCGTGGACCATGGAGCTCCAGAGGTGCAGGGACTTTAACGAAGTACAGTATGAACCCTGCATTGGGGTGCGGGAGCTAAAGCTGGTTGTAGAAGAGGCAGCCAAAAAGTGGCTCCAGCCGGAAAGATGCAGCTCTGAGGAGGTAGTGAGAAGAGTGACCTTGCAGAAATTCCTCTCTCTTCTTCCACCAGACGCTAGAGAAAAGACAAGCAGACAGCAGCCACAGAACATAGAGGAGGCTGTAATCATGGCTGCATGCTTCTTGGAGGATAACAGGGTTGAACAAGACAGAGAGAGAGACTGTGATACACAGACAGGGCCTGCCTCTGGGTAAGACTGCACAATGCTGAAATCCAGTACTGTTTATGTAATAAATCTGTAAATATTTCTAAAAATGCAAAAATTAAAATCTTTATTATCATTTCAGAGAAAGGCAAGATTAATGTTTTGTAGGGTTACAAATGCAGTTATGGGTAGCCTGGCACTGCCTAAAGGTTCTGCTACATTTTTTCCCTTCTAGGTTCTTCTGAAGTACAATAGATAAATCACAATATGTGGGCTTAAAATATCAGCCACAGTAAAACTTCTGTCTGATGCTGATATAAGTTTAAGCAAGAACGCTGAGTAGGTACCAGACGTAACTGCAACTGTCAGAGAGAATCATTAGTATTCTCCTTGCTACTATGTTTGTTAAACTGAAGATAACGTCACAAGTTTCTTGCAGCGTTACCAGTCAACTGCATTCGAAAATGAACAAGGTACCAGGTTCCCAATAAGCGTTTCGAGCTGGTACCATACAGTAAAAATGTACACCTCTTTACTAATCTGATCTTTTTTACACTAAGAAACAGCCAGATACAAAGACACACCTGTTCATATTATTGATTTGGCTGCTTTGTCAGAGTTGGAGTGGCCAAAAAATGACTCTAAGATTTACTCTTACTCTTAGGGTCGGTTTCCCAGACCTAGTCCTGGATTACATTGTGCTGTGAATAGAGATTTTCCATTGAAAAGAAAAGGGTAGTCCCAGGCTTAATCCCTGTCTGGGAAACCGAGTCTTAGAGTTTAAGAGTTTATCCAGTGATGCCTTTTGTTCTGTTTGAAAAGTTGTCCATAATATGTTATTGTTCAGTTGTCCATTGTTTTGCCCTTTAATCTGATTACTCAGTTAAATGAGAAATTAGTGTGTGTATGTGGTGATTGTTATTGTTTTATGACCCTTTGAACTCATTCCTTTTCAGAGAGCATCGAATCAGTTTAAATGAGCTCTGTCTGAAGAGGCGGGATTCAGAAACAATCTTCCATTCTGATGGTCTCAACTTAGAAGTCAGTGGTGGGAACGAGCAGTTTGAAGAGGAAGAGTTTTCTGAGGTTGTGTTTAGCCCATCACTCATTGACACAAAGCCTGCCCTGAATCCAGAAGAAGTGCAGCCATTTATAAATGACTCCAATCAAATTTCGCTCCCAGGTACATGCTATAGTAGCAAACCAGCCGCTCCTTTATTTATGCCAGCCTATAAGAACTGTGACCAGACCACTCAGCCAGACAAGCCAGAGGCAGCGCTGAAATGTGTGTTTGAGTGTCCAGACTGTGGAAGCAAGTTTAAGAGGTTTGACTACTTGCAGAGACACAGATGCACTCCTGGGCAAAGCCTGGGCTGTAAGCACTGTGATCTCCGCTTCCCCACGCTCTCCCAGCTGACCAACCACCTCCGCGTCCACCGGAAAATGCTTCGCTGTCCTGTGTGCAATAAAACCTTCCGCGACCGCTTCAACCTCCGCTGCCATCAGCGCACACACACAGGTATGAAAGAGAGGCAAGTTCTAATAGCAGTTAGCAATCATGCTACAGATTACCTGCCAGTACAGGAGGACGATATGAAATAATATCACAATACACAAATGATTTTTACTTTACTTTTACTTTTTACTTTATTTTATACCTTGTACCATCAGCACCTGGTGCATTTTTAATGTGGGGGGAGGACACAGGGCTCTATGTCTCAGCCCTAGTCCAGGAGGGAAAATGTGTGGCCCATACTGCTTTCTACACCTGGACTGTTGTTTGGGAGGAGGAAAACCGGGGGGACAAAACAAATGATTTTTAAAAGTGTGTGTGTGTGTGTGGGGGGTGGGGGGTTACGCACACCCCTGCTATAATGGTTCTAGCGCTCATACATTGTAGATTAAACAGAGGAATTACGCACACACTCTTTGCAATGAAGCTCAATGTTAGTTAATGTTCTTACAGTACTGACAATATTCACAATATGCTTATCACATTAAGTAGCATTGCACTGGCCAGTGCTGTACTAGAGTGAAAGAGTGATATTAGGCAATGCATCGTTAATGGCCTTAAGAACACATGTTTAAAACCCCTCTGAGAGTGCACACAAACAGCCAGATAGACAGACACACCTGTCCATTTATTTTTTTGGGCCTTAATATTAGGAAATGCATCATTAATGGCCTAAAGGACACATATATAAAACTCCTCTGAGAGTGCACACTATGTAGCAGTGTGGAAATGCACTATGCAGCTTGGAGATTAAGCTCAAGTCACAGTTGTATCCTATTCAAACAGATGAAGATGAGCCACTGCATTACAAATGGGCTGTGAAAGTGTGTGGAGCACGTACATTAAAAATGCTTTGTGTGGCTTAAGCCTAAGCATTAGAATGAGAACTGTGGTGTGGAGCACTTTAAAATAATTTATGGCTGCAGTTTTGACTGCGGTTTTTTTCTTGGTTTGAAAAGGGCATTGTGTCAAGACTGCATTAGTTTCTGGGTAGGTTCTGAGCCCTCGCCCCTCCAAGGGGTCCTCTAACAGAATGTAATCGTAAACGAGTTGCCCTTATGGTAGTATAGAGGGACTTTCCATCTTTTCCACAAAGAGCCAGTGTGGCCGCAGTGAAGTTTTTACTCCAGCAAAGCACAAGCAGACATGATCTATTGATCAGAACACTAAGAACAATTGATTAGACAAGTAACATGGAGCGTTGCAGTGAAAACCAGCAGTCACACAAGCCCTTTGCAGATGGGACTGGAAATCCATGGCGTAGAGCACAGGTGTCGAACTCCAGTCCTGAAGGGACGTGGTCCAGCACATTTTGGTGATTTCCCTGCTCAGAAACGCCTGCTTCAGCTTGCCAGGTTTAGTAAATGTGTTTGAGTAGGAGAACCCTCAAACTCTGCAGGACACTGGCGAGAGTTTGACAACCCTGGCATAGAGGATTTCCCTATGGAGAGAATAAGACTTCATTAAAATGCATTTTAATGCCGTATATTGTTGAAAATACCTTGATCTTGATGACCCTGTAACACAGGGGTCACCAACCTTTTTGAAACAGAGCTATTTCACAGGCACTGAGCATCACAAAGGGCTACCAGTTTTATACACTAGAACAGAGTTTATCTAAACGTCATGTATAATAAACATGTTTTAATTGTTTTTCTTTAGATGTTGTCGTTTTAAAATCTATATAGATGCAAATGTGATGAAAGAAGAATAGCAACAGGATCAAATTAAATGTTAGACGCTGCTCACTGGTGAGTTGTACTATAACAGGTCCGTGGGCTCCTCATCTGGTCCTTGGGGGCACCCTGGTGCCTGCGGGCACCATGTTGGTGACCCCTGTATTAACAACCATCAACCCCTTCCTTCAGCATTTTGAACAACTGCTTTGACTTGATAATAAATATTATGCATTGTGGCCACATTATCAGTATCCTAACTCTTACTTGTTGGCCCCCCATTAGGTGAGCGCCCTCATATCTGCGCTGACTGCGGCTCGTCCTTCGCACAGGAGCGAGGTTTACGGGAGCACCGCAACATTCACACTGGCGAGAGGCCCTTCCAGTGCCCCGTGTGCAGAAAGGGCTTCCACCACAGCCGCACACTCTCCAAACACGTGGTTCTCCATTCAGAAGCAAGGCCTTTCAAATGCAATGACTGTGGCAGAACTTTTAAGATTAAAGATAACTTGAACCAGCACCAGAAGAAAATACACCACAGAAAACACTAGACACATGGTACCATATACATCCCATAATGTCAATGACATTTCTGTATTTCTGAGCTATTTCTTATTATGATACACATATTCTCTAAGATGAAAAAGTGAAAACTGTCTGTTTTGTATGTAAAGAGGTGAATGATGTCGTCTCATTGTCTTATTCACATCTGGTAATGATGATACAGCTTCAAATAAAATAAAATAACATTGATTGTAAAACTCCTCTTCAAATTCCTGAATTGCCATATTGGCGAGCAAAACAACTGCTGATGCAGTTACAAAAGGTAATTAATCCTTTAACAGAACTTATTGTAGCAACTGATGATTCATAAGCAGTAAGGGGGGTATATTTCATGTCGGTGTTGCTCAGAGCAAAAACAGTCCAAAATAACTTAATTTTTTAGCTACGATTTACTAGTGAACTAGTGAATTTACTCTCGAGCCTTGTCAGTCTGACATTAGCTGATGTAGACCAGAGTAGTGGGGGGGTGGGGGGGTGTTCTTTCTGAGTCCCCATATTTTTTCTTCCTCCAGCAGTAGGGAATTTTTCCTTGCCTCTGTTTCCTTTTTTTTGTTTTGCTCACTGGTGGCTCTCACTTGGATTCTGTGAAGCTATTTTGCCATAAGATCAGACGTTGAAGATGTAGATTAAATTGGCACTATTATACAACCTGTTTGAACTGCAGTTACTATCTTATTTAGCTTTTTAACAGGTCACTTGCTAAGAAAAAGTTACATATACTGCATTCACAGGACCCTTGCTGTGGTATGGATAAAATGCACATTTTAATATTTCGAGTATGAAACGGATAAAGAGATATCAGAGAGTGTAGTGGGTGTACAACTGTCTCAGAATTTCCAATTAAGACTGACCCCCCCACCTCCCAAGTAGTTACGCCAGTAGTTCATGTACGTTGGCGTGCAGAACTGTATTTGATGAGTAAATTCAGGGAGCCGTACTGATCGCTGTCCTCTATTGGAGTAAGCAGACCAGACGCCAGTACTAAGTCCAGCCAGACGCGCGCTCCCTCCGTGCCGTTTCAGGACGCCTTTAAACCACTTCCCCGGATGCATTATTAACAGGACAACTTAAGATCAATACGAGCCGTGCGTTGAGTGAAAACTTTAGCCGAGAAGCCCATGTTACTCCACCCCAAATGTGTGTGTGCTGAGAGTGTGTGGGGCTGTGCTGCTGCAGCGCTTCTCTCCTCCTGGTCCAAGTCCGTCTCTCCGGCTGTGATGGAACTACAGCCTCTTCCTCCGCGCGCGGACTGTTCCTGCACGCCCGGCTCTCACGATGTACTGGAAACCACAGCCGACCCTCAAATTTCTGGTAGGAAAAGAAATGTATCTTTGACTGTACGAGATGTGTTTAAACGAGACATACTTATGCTATTAGAAAGTATAGTGCTGTATACTATTTCTAGAGTCACCTATACTGTTCCATAATATACATATTCCTGTAATATTGTCCCATAATAATGTATACTTGTGGAATATCCTGTAGCAGACTGACAGACTTTACTATTAGGTTCTTATAGGAATCCTGAGGAAATTCCAGGAGTATTACTATAATCAATAAAGACAATAAAGATATTGTTCACAATTTTTAGTATGATTATGTTCACTGCACACACTCCATTAAGATCGTAGTAATGGACTGTTTCTCAGGGCAAACTTTAAGCTGAGGCAATAGCAGAGAACTAATGATGTCTCTCTAATAGTTTCCCGTTATTAATCATTTCCATAATTTATTGTACTGAAACAAAGTTGCCTTCTGTTCGTTACTGAACTGATTTGTGTCTTTGTTGCATGTTAAGAGCAAAGAGTTCTAGTGGGAGTTGTAGTGAACAGAGCAATAAGTTGACCAGTCAATATAGATGACAATGGAACAATGTTAAACTGACCAATGCATTAATTCTTAAATAGATTAGACAGTGTCTTATCCGGCATAAAACTACAGAACATAATTTACAGAACATTCAGACTTGGTCTTTCTGTTGTGGGAATGACCTGATAAGTGCAGAGCATCATTAGGAACTGCTGGTAAATCTGGACTTGCATGCAAGTTAATGTGATGGAGTGGGCCGTGGCACTATGCATTAACATCTCTGCTCTCATAATCCTGCGCTGCATGATGTTATGCAGTGTTCAGCTATTCCTATCATCATGGCATTTTATGACTCAGGGCCATGTCATGCTTTAAACTTGTGGCCCAATCAACGCCTCACAGACGGCGTCTCAGAGAACGACCGCTAAGCTTCATAATTCACAGTTCACTCAAATGTCTGAGACATGGAAGTGCAACAAATATCATCCCCTCACACTCACTAGATTCTGGTTTTCTTGTCAGATACCACACTGAGGCTGCTCAGTCGAGTGATACGTTTAAATGAATGCCCCACTGACAAATCAGATTTTTACAATTTTCCCTCAAACACAGTCAATCAGCCAAGACATGTTTGATGTCTGCAATCTGCTTCTTCTGCTTTGCACCACTGCAAGAGGGATAAAGAGTGATGGATAGTTTATTGGGGGGATGTCCTAGACATGTACATTAGGCTCATAGCTCCAGTTTGGAACTAAAGAAAAAAATTGTCTTGGCCGATTGAACGTTTGTGGTAAAGGGAAAAGGTGTAAATTATAGATTAAAATTAAACGGACTAAAATGGTGCAACGGACATCACATAATACCAGCGACATTTCTGAGCTGTTTTGTGTTATGTCACATACATTATGAAAAAGGTATATTTCATGTCAGTAGTGGACTAGGATATTTTAGGGCCCCAGTGCAAAAACAGAACAGAATTCTTTTGTAACTAGTGTGTACTGGTGTATACTAGTGTATACTAGATGTACAAATGTGCTCACTATTCCTATGCTCTCAGGTTCTCACTCTGAAGGCTTGTCAATCTAAAATTAGTTTATGTAGACCAGAGGAGGATGAGATCCCCTTTTGACTCTTTCCCAGGTTTCTTCCTCCAGCTTAGAGAGTTTTTCCCTCACCTCTGTTGCCTTTGGCTCACTAGGGACTCTTTTGTTCAAATGCTACAGGAGTAAAGAAATGGTTTTTTTTAGTTGACATAGACATTATATAAGGCTCATAGCTACACTGCAAAACATTTCCAAAACCAAACATGGTTGATTTAGCATATTTGTGTGAAGGGAAAAATGGTGTGAACTAGAACCATTTGTTAAAGACGGGGAGAAAATGAAACTGATAATTCAGCTGCATTTTAACCTGACAAGTAAAATAATTTGTGAAAAACTCCATGGGTAAAGCATCACATATTGCATTATTATTAATGCTGGATATTTTACGTAATATATAAGGTATGCATACATTGTGTTCGTCCAGCGTACAAGTGTACATTTCGATCAAGTTCTTTGTTTTGTTATGGCACTTACCAGACAAGAGGAAGTCCTGTGAGCTCAGACAAGAGCGAGTGTGTTTTTGTCTGATTCAGTGTGACCTGTCTCTAAAACATTGTCTGTTTAGTGTAAAAGAGAGTGCTCCTTTACACGCTTCCTATAAACGGACACAGAGTCCGTGTTTGTAATAAGACTTTATGAACTGCCTCTTGATAGTGATATTGTTACAATAATAATAGTACTAATAGCAATAATAATAAAATTATTATTATTGTTGCTTTTGTTAATAATAATGACAATACCAATAATATAACAACAACAACAGCAACTAAAGCAACTACTACAAAAATAAGAGACCCCTGCAAAAATGGTTTCTCAGGTTTTATCTTTTATAGGTGCAAGTATTGAACTGAACAGCTTTGCCTTAGTTTTTAAGAACTGCTGACGATCTGAATTTCTAAATAAAATATTGTTCTTTAAAGCATACTTTTAAAGGAAATGGCAATACATCAAAATATTAGAAATGACTGTGTTTACTTGAAGAATTCCAAGAAAACAAATCTTTTGTTCATTCTAAAACAAAATGGCAATGATTACCTCTAACTAAAACCTTGCAGTGTTTTGCCATGCAACTGATTCTCATTGTAAGAGGAGAGTGCTGATTACAGCATTTACTTTTACCAGACGCTTTTATCCAAAGCGACTTCCATTCCCTAACTACAGGGGACAGTTTTCCTGGAGCAACTTGGGGTTAAGGATCTTGCTCAGGGACCCAGTGGTGGTGTGCTGGAGGTAGGATTCGAACCTGTGACCTCTTGGTCCGGAGGCAAGTATCCTACCCACTGAGCTACCGCCACCCTGTTGTAAGCAAAATTACTTGCATCTTACAGCAGTCCTGCAGTTGTCTCTAGAGTGAATTTTTCCTGTTTAAAGACCACCGTCTTTTCATTTACTTTGGATGTCAGAATTTGGATTATACTGCTAAGAAGAAGACTTTTAAGGGGGTTGCATTAACTTTTTCTTTTTTTTACTGATCATTTAAAAACATTAACCAACTAGTCATTATTAATCTGAAAAGTATCCGTTTTATGGTGTACATGGTGAACATTGTGGCAAATGCTGCATTTTGAGATTTGCACTGCAGAAGATTTTTGTCATATTTCTGTTTGTTTGTCTGTCACTATGGCGTTAGTTTGGTTAGAAAACTGCGGGGTGGTTCTCATCCTTTTGTCAGTGGAGCAGGAAGGTGAGGTTCATGATCGTGTTTGTCAATGGGATGAAATTATTGCATTATTATAACTATTATAAATCTCTTCTTTATTATGAAACATTTTAGCAAAGGAGCTTTTGAAACTGAAGAATGTAGTTTTGGCTCAAGTGTCTTATAACTATTAACAAAGTGTATCTCTGTAAAACGTCTTCTAATTTCTACGTTATGCATGGCACCTGCCAGCACCTGGAGACCAGCAGGCTGAGGGTGTTTGTGCCCATGGTGCTAGGTGCCATTGGCCTGCTTAAATGTTGTTTATTCTTTATTTGTTTGCTGGGTGTAAGGCCTGGTACGGAAGACGGAGGGGAGCAACATGCAACCAACAAAGAACAATCCATTCCTGAGCAACCTTC
>JBBPDB010000128.1:7902144-7932530 GCA_037974465.1 Brachypetersius altus | reverse complement strand
TGTGTGTGTGTGTGTGTGTGTGTGTGTGTGTGTGTGTGTGTGTGTGTGTGTGTGTGAGAGAGAGAGAGAGAGAGAGTCAAGTCAGCTCACCTTGCTTTAAAACTCTCAGTTGGAAATCTGGGCCAGATTGAAAAAGCATGTTCTGCTCAGCCAGCTGCTCTGGAGTTTGTTGTTTTAGTGTTTCCTCCGGTGGAAGTCACCTGAAGTTGCCCATTTTACATCATCATCGTGATCTCAACCAGAGAGTCCCATAAGAAAGATGCAAAGAATACTTTCCGCAGTTCACACTCTCTCTGCACATTATCTCTCTTTATGTTTTTGTAATTTTTTCTTGTAATTTTATTAATGTCTTAAAGTCTTCCTTAATGTGCAATCTCTCTCTCTCTCTCTCTCTCTCTCCCTCTCTTTCTCTCTCCCTCTCTCTCTCTCCCTCTCTCTCTCTCTCTCTCTTTCTCTCTTTCTCTCCCCCCTCTCTCTTTCAGGAGGTATTTTGGGGAGAAGATAGGCCTGTATTTTGCATGGCTTGGCTGGTACACGGGTATGTTAGTCCCAGCAGCACTCGTTGGTCTTTTTGTCTTCCTCTATGGCCTTTTCACTATGGACTCCAGCCAAGTGAGGTTAGGCCCTGAGACCTCTCTTCATTAAATCCCTACATACAGAATACACAACATGTTTGTACACAATATTTGTACACAATATGTAATTTGTTATTTATTTGATATGTGTGCATCTGTTTATTTACTTTGACAGTAATTGTGTCAATAAATGTTATTGACGTGGAGTGGAATTAAGTAGAGTATATTGAATGCTCCAGGTTTTCTCAGTGCATTCATGTGAAAATACCTGATCAGCATCTAAAAGGCCTCAGGTTTTCTCATTAGAAATATGATTACGCGGTCTGATATTTTCTTATGGGCTGTGCTCTCTGTTTTTTTGCAGTAAAGAGATCTGTGAGGCCAACACCACCATCATGTGCCCAATGTGTGAAGTCAACTGCACCGCCTGGCATCTTAATGAGAGCTGCGTCTATGCAAAGGTTCATACAGCACTATGTATTAACACTGTATTCATAGTTAGAGACTGAAGTTCAAAAACTACATCAACAGATCTGGGAGAAAAATGATCTGCATTCAGACTGATGCTTGAAGGGGATCTTTTGCATTGGAGTTGTGTGAAGTACACACTTCATTATTGACAATTATTGGTTGCCTTTTTTGTATAAAATTTCAATTTTGAATCACATGTAAGAGAGACATGCTTCTTTTTCACTTTTCCTGACACATGCCTGACTTTACAGAGCGTATGTCAATAGATGAATAACGTTCTGCACAATTTTAGTTAGAGGTGCAACACTAATCAAACACTGGATCAACACCCATCCCTCCCTCAGCACTTCAGATATTTAAGAGAACACCCTCATTCCCACCCCACCCCCAGAATGTCAGATGAAATTAGGTGCGGGAATATTGCAAACCACATGGTGTCACTCTTTACTATACAGCAATAAGCAATAACTGTCTATAGCACTGCGGCCCTGATTCCAGTAGAATCTCCTGCTGTAAGTTGTATATAAAGTTTAAGTATAAACGTATAAAGTAATGTCAATATTAAATCGATATAATTGCATGTGTTGTGCGTCTTATACACACGCAATAAAGGATGAGATTCCTTCTTACATCCATTGTTGGAACAGTGAAGGCTTTCAATGTTTATTTTCAGAAATTTAATTCTAGCTTTTAAATATTTGATTAATCAAAAATTCATCACTAAATCAGAGTTTAAAGGATATTCTTCAGACCTCTGTGTACAGATCTAATCGAAGAAATGATCAGAATAAAATAAATAATTAACTCATGAGGTTTAGTCTTTGTGGCTTACAAAATGATTTCTGTGTTTTCATTAACCTCTAGGTGACTCATCTTTTTGATAATGGAGGCACAGTTTTCTTCGCCATCTTCATGGCAATATGGGGTGAGTATCTCTCTCTCTCTCTCTCTGTCATTCCTTTACTCAGTTAGAAATAGAAATGCCAGCGTTTGAACTATAAATGAAGTCATTATAAAAAGCATAGCAGGCAGTGTATTTTTACCGCACTCGCATTCACAGAAATATTGATTCAAAAGCCCATGAGACCCCACTATAATCAGCTGCTGCTTTGTCCTACTGTATAACAAGCAGCCTAGTCCATTTATCCCAACATTTATTTATTAATTTTTCTCAGTGTTGATTCAGGCAGGTCACTGTGAAAGCACTCTTTACAGAAAGAAAGCATGTATAATTAAAGTTTCATAAGAGGAAGGCTACAATACCTTCACATCGGACATTATTCTATGAGGCCAGGAAAAGATTATGAAATGCACTCATGGCAGATTCGGCTTTCGGTTCAGCCCTCCTCGCAGCCCAAAGCTTTCATTTCAGAAAGTGATTTAAGCTTTGGTTACTAATCACGCAGATTATAAACGCAAATCACCTTTTGTATAAACGGATAAACTGATCAATGTCAGCGTGTCCTTCTCTCTTTGTTCATTAGCATCAAATAGTGTGCGGCGCATAAAGTGTAATTGCCCGGCTAATGCTAATGAAATTCCGCCCAGAAAAAGAGAGCGAGCCGTTCAGTCCAGCGGGGAAAAAAACAACCTGAAGTGTCAGGAAGCTGTCAGTCATGGGATGTGTGTGTGTGTGTGTTTGTGTATCACAGAACACCCTCAGGCCACCCCCTACTGCAGGACATCCCGTATCTCTCCTTGTCTCTCGCTCTCGTTCTCACTCTGTCTCCCTGTCTTGCTGATGTGAGTGAACTTAAGCCCTGTGGACTCAGTTCTGCAGCGAGCATGGCCTGGATCTGTCTGTAACATCAGCCAGTAATCATCACCTCTGCTCCATATCGCGCCTGTGTGGATGTTTCGATGTGTGTGTCTATGTGCGAGTCTATTAAAATGAATGAATTTTAAGGAACTTTCCGTACCCAGAAGCAGTTCTTGTGTCCTGCACTATGGGTAGAAACCAGGGCAGCTCCCGTACCGCTCTCAGACACCACAGACAAGCTCCAGACTACCTTGAAACTACCTTTTACAAAGGAGGACAAATGTCTATGTCCTACTGGGTAAAATTCTGACGTTAAAGGGTCCTCAGCCCTGGGGTTACTCCTGCCCTGCTTTTTTATTTGTGTGTGAATGCTACAGAGAAAAGGAGTCACGTCCCACATTTCCATTTTTTATTTTTAAACATTCATTCACTGAGTTTTCTACATGACCATTTTCCGACCCCTCTTTACCCCTGTTTTTGTTACTTTTTATTTTAAGAAGGATATCTCTATACTGACTGGCTGCCCTTTATTATGCTTGTTTGAAAGGAACACATTGATAATTGGGCAAAGGGGCTGCTGGCTGAACAGGCAGTACAGTGATCTACTTATTTTATGACTTCACAACAATATATTCAAAATAGGAAGCTTTACATATATGGACAATATTTATTGCGTAGTGAAGAGTGTGTTTTGAAGCTTTTGCAATGTTCAGCCTGCTCCAGAAAAGTGAGAAAAATGTGAGGTTTATAATGGGCCTTTATTGATGGATTGTCTCTAAACGTTAACTTTAGAAGTTTTAGAAGCTTTAAAAGTTTTACAAATACTCAGGTTTTCTCTCTCTCTCTCTCTCTCTCTCTCTCTCTCTCTCTCTCTCTCTCTTTTTCTCGTTCTCTTTCTCTCTCTCTCTTTCTCTCTCTCTTACTTTCTTGCTCGCTCTCTTTCTCTCTCTCTTTTTCTCGTTCTCTCTCTCTCTCTCTCTCTCTCTCTCTGTCTCTCTCTCTCTCTCTCCTTCACTTTTAACCAAAGTGGGTCAAGCTATATTAAACTGCTCTTTCAACATCAGCGGACTGCTACTTGCTAACTCTGCACAGAGCCCTCATAGATCTTGCTGCAGTTATGAATTTGATCAGTGGGCAACATATTTAATCTGCAGTGTTAGGCCCATTTTAGCATTACTCCGGCCCGTAGATGGATCGGTCTGTACTGAAAAACAATGTCTAACATCTCCCTGAATATGTAAACACTTTTGTTGATTTATTACCTTAACTGACCAAAAAGAAACACAGCTGAATGAAATTATAGGCACGTGTTACCAGTGCCTACTGTATTAAAAAAAATCTTATCTTTTGCCCCTATAGCCACAGTCTTCCTTGAATTCTGGAAGAGAAGGAGGGCGGAGCTTACCTACGACTGGGATTTGATTGACTGGGAGGAGGAAGAGGTGAGGCTTGCCTCGAAATAGGAACCTGACAGAGCTGTCAGCTGAGGCTTTTGCTTACCCACGAATGCTCAGCATCATTTATAGAAGCTAAATGTTTAAACAAAAAAAGCACTTTCACTACCTGTTCACATTACTAATAGACATTTGGGTATAGCAACATGAGCTTTGCCGACTGAAATTAGCCATTACTCTGTGATTACTTGAAGACCGCGTTTGGCCAATATCTGTGCTGTTTGTTGTGTTTCTTTTAGTGTAAATCCTGTGTCATGGTGTGTTCTGTGAGTGTGCCTCCTATCGTTATCCTGCCGTGTTTGGTGCATGCTGCGCTTTCTTCTACAGATCCTGCACATGAATCATTAACAGCCATAGCATGAAATTGTCTAAGGATATGTTGAGTATTGTTTCGTGCCTTCGTGCCTTTGCAGCCTTAAAGGTAGTCTCACCAAGAACTGTATCATACATAATACGCCCGCCATCTTCTGGACATCAGCAACGTCAGAACTCAGACTCAACAACACTGTCCCTTTGAGTACAGCCCTACCGTGGGTCTGAGTGTTGTTGTCTTTTCTCCATTTCAGTTCTAGTGTTGTTGGTGTCTTTGAACGCGTTTTCTGTGTCTGATGGACATTTGTTGAATCTACCTTTAAGCAAAACATAACATTTATATTCAGAGCCAGTAGAATTAGAAGTAGGCTGCTTATACAAAAGTCATCCAGTCCATATGAAAAGGCATCCATGATGTCATCATCTGTTCTGCAGTCTTCCTGGGACAGGTTACCGAACCCAGTGAAAACAAACGATGATGCCATACATCTATGTGTTGATTAGTAAAAGCACAGTACATTCATCCATTAAAGAGATAAGATTATACTGAAGCATCTATCTTCATATATGTATGCATGCATGTGTCGATAAGGAGGAGCTGCGACCTCAGTTTGAAGCAAAATACTCGCGGAAGGAGAGGGTGAACCCCGTCTCAGGCAAACCGGAGCCGTTCCAGCCCTTCACGGACAAACTCAGCCGCCTCTTGGTCTCTGTGTCTGGAATCTTCTTCATGGTAGGCCACCATGTCCAGTCTTATGAACTTCCTTTTTGCATTCTCTGCCACTCATGCTGTTGAAGTAATTCTGTGCCTTCCTACAGTGTGGCAATTTTATACAGAGCCGCTGTATTTAGAACTACAAAGTTATATAACATCTAGCACACCGTACCACATTATGCTACTTCACACCTTCCGCCACTTTTTCCAACTTGTACGGCCTTGGACTGTAAAAAGATCCCGCCAGCAAAGCTAAAATGCCACAGATTACAGTCTCCACCTGGTGGCTTTAATCTGTCAGTGCATGAGGCTCCAGGAAACAAAATGAGTAATGTGCCTTAGTGTAGCTTCCATAAACTAAAAGTTTACCTTTACTCAGAAAAGCTATACTAGTCCAGCTATGCTAAAATGCCACAAATGACTGTCTCCCCCTGGTGGCTGTTATTTGTGAGTGTCAGTTCTCTCTGTGAGAGAAAGCTAAATGTCCTCATGTAGCTTAGCTAAATGTAAAGTTATGTTTTACAAATCATCGCTTCATAATACTTTGTTTTGCGATTGTTTGGAATCAAATCATTTTAGATTTCCTTAATTTTTTTCATTCTCCTGTGAAGTCACAATTTTCTAGACATGAGATTTTGTTAGACCAGCAACATAATAATGAAGTATTCTCTATCACCACTCTTTCCTTTAGTGTTGTCTTCATATTAATGGAAATTACTCCGCCCCATTGTCTCTCTTTCCATGTCAGATCTCCCTGGTGTTGACGGCCGTGTTTGCTGTGGTGGTTTTTCGGCTCATCGCCATGGAGAAGTTTGCCTCCTTCCAGTGGGAATTTGTGAAGAAGAACTGGCAGTTTGCCACATCTGGCACCGGAGTGTGCATCAACTTCATGATCATCATGTCCCTCAATGTGGTCAGCATCTGCTCTCTGTACAGCGTTCAGAATTTATAGTGTGAATTTAAACAGCGGAGATGTTTTCCATGGTCTGTTTATCTGCACTGCCAGAAGAGATTCAGACATAAACAAGGAAAACATTTGCTCCCAACTGACAGTGATGAATAAATAATGTGTGCTGCTTATACAAATATTACAGTACTGCTTATTTAGTTTTCATGTATTTCACGCTGTATACGGTATAATGGCATGCATGTAAATGAAGTACGGTTACATGATTTGTATATTTCTGTAGTTCTTCTTGTTTTTAATGCTTCTAAGGGCATTCTCAATTCTTTTACAGGTTTATGAGAAAGTGGCCTATTTACTAACTAATCTAGGTAAGTCTTAAATGTTGTGCCATTCACGTCTTATATAGTCTCAGTAACGGAATCTTAATCCTTAAACATATAAATGGAGGTTAAGTTGTAGATTCCTAAATGGGACTTAAACTTGTTGGCCTCAGCTTCAGAGGCTGCCCATGTGCAGAGCAGGGGTTCCCTAATGACTTGCATATGCCAGCATGCCTAAACGTGCACAGGGAAAGGTCACAGCCCTCTTGTTTGTGTTCCAGAGCACCCACGGACAGAGTCGGAATGGGAGAACAGTTTTGCCCTCAAGATGTTCCTCTTCCAGTTCGTCAACCTGAACAGCTCCACCTTCTACATAGCTTTCTTCCTGGGAAGGTGATTATTGTAATATAAAATTAGACCATTTGATTGAAACCAATGGGAGATTGAATCGCCAATTGTTTATACATCCAGAAAAGTATATTCTTTTTAGAATCATTTGTTTATCTGTATTTTCCTTCTGGTCTGTTTTGAAAAAAACCTGTTCTCATCCTACATTCACTGCTGGAATTTTCTATTAGGTCCACTGTTGACATGAAAGATTATGTCCTCCTACTGAGAGCGCATTTTCTCTTTTCCATTATCAGAAAATGATATTAGAGCACCTCTAATTGAGTTCCAAAGCTAATATTGGGTGTGCGTGTTTTCGCAGGTTCGCTGGCAGGCCTGGAGACTATAATAAGCTATTTAACCGATGGAGAATGGAGGAGGTGAGTGAGGTTGAGTTTTGTCAAAGCAGCTCACCATCTCTGATATCATTAGCATGCTGCAGCACTGCCAATTTCTATATATCGCTCCACTTTATTGTCGGGCCTTTGGCCGCTGCTGCCCGCCGGATGCAAATGCCGATGTACGTTATTGAATTAACTTCCTTCGTAATCATCAGACACTAAAGAATTCTCCATCAGCCCCAGACATTAGGCTCCTCATATGGGTTCATTGCACCAGCAGTCTATGCTTAGTCTGAATGCAGCTGCCCTGAACATCCACTGGCTTGGAACTGCAGAATGGATAAATATGACCCAACCCAACTTTCCAGAAAGCGTGAATGTTAGTGTTCTGTTGCAGGAATTAGTCTTCCTGCTGTGAAATCTCTGGGAAAGATTTGTTGCAAGTTTTCAGCCCTGCTATTTTATGGTTGCTAATGAGACACAGTGGACATTGTGTTCATGTTGTCTTTCATTCACAGTGCCATCCCAGCGGCTGTCTGATTGATTTGTGCCTGCAAATGGGAGTGATCATGGTGCTGAAACAAATCTGGAACAACTTCATGGAGCTGGGCTATCCGTGAGTATTGTGTCTGCGTCAAAGCCTTTGTTTGCATCACAAGCTTTGTTTATGTTTGTTATGATGTCCGCTTGTCTGCGCTCTCTGATCTCTCTGTATGGTCTTCTAGAATTCGCAAGTTTGTTATTGTTAAGAGAGTTTTTTTCTCTTTCAAGGTTGCAGATGGGTGATGGAGCACGTTTTTCTCTTGTTTTTTTTAACATACAGTGTTTGTTTTACTTGTTGGCCATGCAAAAAAGAGATGTGTATCTTAGTGGCTTAGATTTATCCAAATGTGTTAGAAAACGCCACAGTTTGGTTGTGTTTTTTGGTGTGATGTGGTGCAGGGGGTGAAGCTGAGCTGTGATAGGACACAGGAACAGGGGTGTTTCCTCATTTCCTGGTTTCATGGCTGAGTGGTTTTGCCTACCGCTGCAGTACCGAGGAAAATGTCCGCGTCATCACAAAGAGCCGCACTACCTCACTCCCGCTGAGTGTGTTCACTGAAGCCTGCCAGGAGCAGGACATAATAGCTATGATTAAGAAATACATGTTTAAAATAAATGTTGCCAATTTTCCAGTACTGCTGTCCATAGATGTACACTAGCTCCTGAGAACGACAGTTACTCGTTCTGTGGTTCAATTCTGTTCATATCCCTGTGTTTTGCATTTAACTGTCTCAAATGCCCGTAATGATAACTTTACTGGAGAAAGAAAAAACATTCTAAACCTTCTAACCTAAGGTAAAGGGGAAGTAAAGTAAGGGGATTTCATTTTACCATCTCTACTGGCCAATTAGAATGAAATGTTCACACACTCTAAGGGACAATAAATATTATATTGAAGTAATGCAGCAATTAGAATAATTATATTATTTTTAGTAATAGTGGTGGTCTAGTATTGTATTAAAGGCAGAGTGTGAATTACCCCTCCATATTTGGGGGGTACTGCCTTCATAACACTGCTAAGAACCCCTCCCCCCAAACTGTTATTTTGGTCTTTTTGGGGGGTTCTGGGTCTTAATCGGGGGGTTCTTTATTAAAGGTAATATGTAAGCATGTGCTTTGGTTAGATTTGTATTAGAATTAGAAGTAAGATCAACTGTGGATTCAACAGTCACATTTAAAACAGCAACAGCCACAACACCACATGGCGTGACCCTTCACAAGTTCCTCCAATCAAGAAAAACAGCAGAACCTTTTATTTGCTGACACTGAGAATGTGTGGTGTTACGTTATTATGTTAATCGGTTTGAGAAATGCTCTTAAAGTTGCCCCATGCTGTGTGATATTTAGGCTTCTTCAGAACTGGTGGTCTCGGCGGAAGATGAGGAGAGCGGGAGAGCAGAATAATGTGGAAAGTAAAGAAAAGCTTCCACAGTGGGACAAAGACTGGAACCTGCAGCCCATGAATGCCCATGGCTTAGTGGATGAGTACCTGGAAATGGGTGAGCGGTGCTGAAGAACATGGTATACTTCTCTAATGCTCTAGAGATCCATAAGTAAGCTATTAACAGTGCAAGTGAACCATTAGAAATCTCATTACAACGTGTTACACGTGTAACTTAATACACTAAATATGTTAAACATGACAGGCTTTGTGACTTATAAGATGATGATAGAAAAATAACTCTCTGTCTCCACAGTCCTCCAGTTTGGCTTCACCACCATCTTTGTGGCTGCATTTCCTCTGGCTCCTTTGCTGGCTCTGCTCAACAACATCATCGAGATCAGACTAGACGCATATAAGTTTGTGACACAGTGGAGGAGGCCGATGCCGGCTAGAGCAACTGACATCGGTCAGTCTGTTGAGCCTTCCAGGCGGCTAAATATAACCTGCATATGTTTGTATTAGATTTTGTTGTATGGCCTTATTGATGTAAGAAAACCTTGTTTCTTTAAAGGGGTCACAACATTTCTGTTGGTCCATGAGAAAAAAATAAAAGGCACTTATTAGTTTTAAATGATGTTAAAAGTGTTAAGAGGAGAATGTTTCTTATTTCAGTGTAAATATGTACAAACCAGTTAAAATATCTTGAGTATGTTTTTGTAATCTTTTTGAGCTAAAACCTTATGCTGAAATGCAAATTAAATTGTAAGACAAATATGAACTTAAAACTTAATCTTAAATAAATCGAAATTCAAATATATTATATTTATGTATTTTTACAGCACTTCATATGGGTGTATGAATTGCTGTATTTTGACTGGTATTATACTTGCACCCTAAGGGCACTGCGATGTTGGAGCCAATTGTAGGCCACTGACAATTGGACATCGATCATAGTCTACTGTCCTTTGCTGTGACACAGCATGTCTATGACAGCGTTACTGAAGGCCTTGATTTCCCCTGCATGTTACTGCCTGTTGCCCCGTTTAATTTCAGTCACTAATCTAGCTGTCAGTCAATGTTAAACGGCAAGAATGGAGAATGGACAAGACAGTTCTGGGCCTCAGTTGAAATTATTATGAGCAGGCCTGCTTTACCTTAAAAAAACGTTCCAGAATTTTCAATCATTTGTTTTCAATATTTTTAACTATTTCAAATAATATAAATTCTGTTTACTTCCTGAGTTGCAGAACATTAGGGGCAGTAATTGCAGCAGTTATGGTTTAGTCTGTTTTCTTTCATGTGTGAGTTTGTCTGGTGATCTAAAACAGCTTTTGATCGATGCATGTGTTAGTTAATCTAAAACAGCTTGTGTGTGTGTGTGTGTGTGTGTGTGTGTGTTTCTCAGCCATTGCTGCATATCCTGAGTGCTCTTTTGTCTCTGTGCAGGTATCTGGCATGGTATCCTGGAGGGCATTGGTGTGGTGGCTGTCATTACTAATGCTTTTGTCATTGCCATCACCTCCGACTATATTCCACGCTTTGTCTACGCCTTCAAATACGGGCCCTGTGTGGACAAGGGCTACCGGCATGAACAGTAAAGAAACAGCTTTTAGTTGTTTTGTGTATTTAATTCCCTATACTTCACATACTTTTTATGTCTGAGTATTTAGAGACTAGATGGAAAGCGAGTAGTATTCCTTTGTAGAAGTGAGTAATGTTGTTGTGTTTTTGCAAAGAATACATTTCACAAGTACAGATCATTCCCTCATCAAAACAAGGATTTATTGCACTGAAATTGTTGTTGCAAGAAGGGTACTTTGGGGACAGCTCCGACATAATTTGACTTTGCATGGAGTGACATCATGCTGTTATTTGATGGTGTAAGTTCTTTGGATCTGGAAGTCAATATCATGTGGAATTGACTCCTTTTTCCAACGCCAGCAAATGCGATTATCTGTACTTGGCTAAACACATTAGCCAGAGGAATTGAATTTCAAACACAGTGTTCTCAAATTGTTATTATAAGCTCTACTTTCTCTGGTTTAATATAGTGTCTGTGTTCCTCTGTGTTCCCCTGTGTGTGTGTGTGTGTGTGTGTGTGTGTGTGTGTGTGTTTACAGATGCCTGAAAGGATATATGAACAGCAGTCTGTCTGTGTTTGACATGGGTGAGCCAAAGAATGAAAATCAGACACGATATTGCAGGTAAAATGCACATGTGCTGCCCTTGTTTTATAGAAGTATTCAAATAAATTGCTGTGTTAGTTGTGTCTAAATGCCCTGGGCCTCCTGTTCTACAGATATCGGGACTACAGAGCACCCCCATGGAGCTCAGAGCCCTACGAGTTCACATTACAGTTCTGGCACGTACTTGCTGCCAGACTGGCCTTCATCATCGTCTTTGAGGTGAGTGGCTCACAGAGTGACTTTCCACTGCAGCTGGAGTGTCAATACTATATCACCTGTGTTAACCCCTTAACCCAGGGGGTCCAGTCTCATCCACAGAGGGCAGGTAGTTGGAGCACACATGATTCCACTTGTTTAACCAGTTGGGCTCAATCTCAAGCATCTGTTTATGTGGGCTCTAGCTTGTTTGGAATGAAAGCCTGCATGCTAACCTACACCTCTCACTCACAAAATTATAAACCTTACTAGTTTCACAGTTACCAATTAGTTTATACTGGTTTTAATGGCACAGTGGCAACCAGCTATAGCTCGTTCGTATGAGAGCAGACAGCGTATTGTTAATAAATAAGAATATATAATATACAGTATGTTGTTGGTATTTTAACTGTGTACATAACCCTCTGTTTAAAACAATAATTCAGCACAGATCAAATTTTCCCTCACAGCCAAGGAATGTTTAGTGTCCAGTGTTTGTTTCTATAGTTTTATACTGGAGCTGGACGGCTAGGCGGATTTCAATCAGTAATGAAATCTTCTGAAAATGCCTGAAAACACCATGACTGAATCATCACACACTTTCCACAAGCCGTGTCAAGTTTTTAAGTCATCTTAAATAGAGAGTATGTTTATGTGGTCTCTGACACTTGTGTTTGTTATTTGATTGGGTAAATAAAAACCTGTAGCACTCGGTCAGTTTGTATGAGGTGTTTTGCACGTGTGTCTGTCCTGACTATGTACCGTTCTTCCTGTCCCCAGCACTTAGTGTTCGGAATTAAGACTTTCATCGCTCACCTGATCCCTGACATGCCCAAAGACCTGTGTGAGCGCATGCGCAGGGAGAAGTACCTGATGCAGGAGATGATGTACGAAGCAGAGCTGGAGCACCTGCAGAAGGAAAGAAAGAAAAACGGCAAGCGTTATCACCATGAGTGGCCTTAGCAATGCCTATCAGACTGACATATCATACACACATACACGCACATGCACGCACCAGACGCGCATCATACAAGAGCACACATAAATGACATGGACTTTCAGTGGATGACCATGCAGAAAACATGCAAAGCAGCGTACTTGCATCATGGACACACACATTTGCATGTCCATCCTGCTGCTTTGGGTGGCCAGCTTTACTGAACTATATGCTGCCCACTCCTAATGGTCACAGCGGATGAATCAACTGGTGAAACTTGTAAGTCTCAAGCTTTACCAAGAACAGGCTCAGCCCCAAACAAGTCCTTCCCTGAGTCTGATGACTGAAGCCTCCCATTATCTGCTCTGCTCCCTCTGGCCACCCTTTGAGCTTTTCTTGCTGAATGTGGCCACTCTGGTTTGGATCCTGGTCTTCTGCCCACACCTGCTCTTTCCTGACCCAGCCTCTCTCTGGAGTCGCTCTCTCCTCTGCTGTGTCACAGTTTTCAAAAGGGAACAGGATGCCCATGCAATTGTATTGTTTACTATGCAGACGTAGAGCTTTGGGGTTCTACCTCAATACCCTCTTTTGTCACACTTTATAGCTTTCTTCCCTGTCTTTCTCTTTCTCACCCTCTTGCTTCCCCCTCTCTTTATCTCTCTGTCCGTTTTTTCTTTTCTTTTTCTCTGGCAGCTAATTTCCCGCAATCATTCAGACTCTCAGCGCAGTTTGCCTCTGTGGGCGTGTTTGATACTCTTCTGAGCGCTCTGACACTAACTGGCTTTGTCCCCCTCACCTCTCGCCAGCATCTCACATGTCCTCTTCTTACAAACGTGACAGTTCTGGTCATATGACTACCAAAAAAAGACATTGTTTATGCAAAAAGACAGCAATTGATATATAATTATATATCTATATAGAATATACTGTATATCACCCCAAAAATAGCATGCAGATGTTTTAATGTCATTTTTTTAGGGTAATGCAAACTGTAAACCTTGGCAGAATGATGGTACTTTTTATTTTCTGAAGTTTTATAATTTATAAATAATTTATTCATTATTGTTATTTTTTTTTTATTTTCCATCTGTCTACTTCTGTTAATAGCCTCTGTCTTTGTCCAGATGCCTGGCTTTATACTGTGTGGTATGAACATGACAGTATTCATTCGCTGCCATGCTTGGGGTACATCATGTGGGCCTGCGACTGCACGTGATCCGTTCAAACATGCTTACATAAATGTGGTGGAAAATGTTTAAGGTTTTTCACCATGATAAGAAACAAGCAAAAGCTGTGTCTACTATGGAAGTAAGAGTCTATAATCATCGCTCACCTCTAGCCCTTGTGGTACACATTTAAATGGTAACACTTTATTACACCTGCCGCTTATAGCACTAGGGAGAAGTAGCACTAGCTTGAAATAAGTACGCAAGATCAGGACAAACTTTTTTATGCTAACGGTTGGCTTGTCATGCTGTGGAAAAGTTTGTGTCAGCTACTGTTTGGTTCGATTTCTTCTCTGATTTGATCTAATTTGTACATATGAGTTTAAAATTGCTCTGTTTTTAAGTGCGTGTGTGAGAAAGAGAGAATGTGTGTGTGTGTGTGTGTGTGTGTGTGTGTGTGTGTGTGTGTGTGTTTTTTATAGCGCCCCCGCCCTACGTGCTGCTAGCATGCTTCTTGTTCTTCTCTCCCCCAAACCCAAGGCAATGTATCTGTTTTCCTCAGGCCTCTGTAAATGTTTGCATATGAAAACAACTTGAAACCATATTTTCTTAGCTCACAGTTAGATCTACGTTTGCTTTATTGCATAGATATTTTTTGCACTTTCAATTCGCATGGATATTAATGCATACCCATACATCATAGAAAGAAAAGCACTTTAAAGCATGGCTTATTTCCCTGTACCTCAACATTACAACACAGTGAAATGCTTGCCTGGTTTGGGCCCACAATGCAATATGGCACAAAATCTGAAGGTACGTCAACAATGTGAATTCCTTTTATCTCTACTTATGGCAAAATCATGACGAAACTGTATATATTTACTTTGTCAAATCATTACAGAAACATATTTAATTTATGGATACATTAGCTTTTTTATTATTTGCAACACTTAGTAATGCACTTCCATTTGTGGTCCTGCGAAGAGCCGTGGGAAAAGGCTTCTGGTTCCTCTGGCTGAAATGTATAGTGATGTGTAACATGCTGTTCTCTTGCCATGATGTTGTGGTATTCTGGCAATCTATGCATGATCTCAGCCATGACAGCTGTGTCCATCCGGAGCTCCTTGAGAAACATGCGTATATTGGTGCACTTACTGTGGAGTCTGCATGGCCCTCTGCATAAGCTTAGTACTGAGAAAAACTGATCAGTGAGCAGCTGTCACTCGTGTTAACCCTGAATATCCCCACGATGCAGTTGACCTGTCCATGCTCCATCTACAAATTCAGGTTGGACTTCAGATTTGCTACATAATACTGAGTTTCAGGTTTAAAATGCCACAGCAGCAATTTCATCAAGACTACACGGGTTTTAAATAACAAATATAAGCATTTTTGGTCAGAAATTCAGTCTGAACAAGCAAAATGTTCTTAATAGTAGTAAAAACATGACATTTCACTTAAAAGGTATCCATTTGAACATATTTCTCTTACATAGTGAAATATAATACTTGATTTTTGAATGTGGACATGTCAAATATCAGTCCTCTACTAGTACTAATAACATTTGTAGTCATTTATATTGTATTTCTAACAAAAAGAAATAATATGACTTTCTGTTATAGCTACTTGTTCTGTACTTTTTTTTTTTTTTTCATTTAGATTTTGACAAGCTCATTAGGTTGTTTGGGACAGTTGCTATGAAAAGGAACTATTTGTGTGCAGAGCATGGATAGGTCAATTAGCTTATGTCTTCTGAAATGTATATGAAGTGATAACGGCCTTGATGTAAGGATTTATTTAACACCCATTTTTCAGGGCTGTGTGATGCGTGAATGTCATTCTTTGGTACCAACACTTTGATGTACACACAGTACCCACATTGAATATGCCTGGCAAAAGCACACAAAACATCTTTTGAGTAAAGCATGCAGTATGCCATAGCGACATGATCAATACTCCAAACGATCTTTAAGAGCTGGAGCACTTATTATTACACCAAATACTTCAGTCTTACACTCAAACGGCTAAGCAATCTGATTTGCTTTCACAAATCAGGTTTCAGATAAAAGAGCAGTGGGTGGTTATGGCTTTCTATGTGACATGGTTTAGAGGAATGTTAAGGCTCAGTGTAGTTATAAAAGAGTTTATTAAAATGCATTATGCAAGAGTGTGATATGCAAAATTGTAATGATCTGATGGATAATGTGTAAACGTGGCAATATGCGCTCACTCAGTGGGTTACAATCAATAGAATTATACAAGCAGCAGCCCTCCAGTCCAGTTCTCAGTCCAGTTCTAGTCGTAGAACAATTCAGTACAATAGCACAGCACATTCATATTTGTACTCAGTTCTATGGAGACATAAATGGTATCAACGATGTGCTTTGTTTACACCATCCCTGTTTACATGTAAAAAAAAAAAAAGGTATTAAAATAAAATTGTACAAAAAGACTGTAACATAAATTTGAATATCACTCTTTTCTGTAATAAATCATTGATTGTATCTTTTAACTGAAATGGTTGGAGTGGTTTTTGGTTTTGACAAGTATTTTTCCACCGATTACAGTTTTGAGAGAACTTGTCTGTTTGAATCTGGGACAAAAGTAGCATTGGTGTAACCCTCATGCTGTAAGTCGTAACTTTGCTTCTTCCTCGTTTCTTGAGTTTTTGTGATTTTGTCCTGGTCGGGGTGATTCTCCCATGCTATCCCAAATTCCATAGCACCCTGCTGAGAAAAACAAGGAGTCAGAACTTGTTTGCTTAAAGACTATGCCACACATTCTGAGTCTGTTGTCTTCACATAGTATAAATCAAGTGTCTCACCGCTTTCTCCTCTGCATGGTCAAGCCCACACCAGAAAATCTGCTTGTATTTCTCTGAGCAGAAGCAGAACAGGTCACACACTGGCTGAATCAGCCATGGCTTCACCTCCTTTGGCTTAGAGGGGCCTAAAGACAAAGGACCATCCAGGCCCATCCAGTGAAAGGTGTACACGTAAATAATGTGTAAATCAGTATTATGCCTAAAGATGTACTAGTTCTTAATGCTGCCAGTGTCAGACTGAGCTTGCTGTGTGCAGTAGTTGCTGTGTCTGATAAGCATTTACTATCTGTCTACAACAACACAAAACATTAATGTGTGTTTGTGCATGTGTGTATGTTCTTGCTGACATCTTACCTGTTAACAGTGTGATTAGCAGGCCTCCTATAACAGTACCTAGAAAGCCCACTGCACTGTAGTACAGATAGGACATGGAGTACCAGGACTCAGCCAGAGCAGGCCTACACAGGAGACAAGATTGACTTTACAGGAGTGTTAACTGCTGTAGTATGTAAACACTGTTAAAGTGTCTAAATGTAACATTCATTCTGTAGCCCATGCTGGACATATACTGAAATGTAAAAACAGCCTGTGTGAGCTACTAACCAGACATTTACGTTTAACCCTGTTGTGTCCTACTGCAGTTTAGTCCTGCTTATTCACATAGAGGTTAAAGGGAGAGTTTAAATCTGGTCTGGTAAAAACGGATTACTGCTGTTGGCACACATACAAGCGAAACAGCATTGAGGGGAAAAATGCATGGTGTTAAACTTACAGCTTAGATTAGTTTTTTACATTATGATTTTAAATGATTTTTATTTTTATTTCAAATGATGAATATATGCTAATAATACCGTTCCTTTCTCCAATAAAGTTTTCTGTTTTAATGTGTATGTTATTCTTACAGTAGCAACAGCAGGCTACGGTACCTGTCTAAGCTGGCAGGTGTGCTCATGAGCAGAGGTGTCTGTGTGACTGCAGCAGCTGTGCTGGTCAGTAGACTGCAGTTCTCAGTGCTCAACGACAGAGGCTTTGTGTAGTTGAGAGGTGGAGGGTGGATGAAGGCTCCAACTGCTGCCCAGAACGACAGGCTTATGCCCAGCAACAGACCTCCAAATGCCCCCTAATGACAGCAAGGTGCGTATAATAATGTCTACATAGTATCTACATTTTTTATTTCATATTTGTAAATATGAACAGAAGGTATGTGTTCATAAACATAAACAAAAATACATTTTAAAAACCAAACTGAAAGAATAAAGTATTCAGACACAACAGATTAATATCATTAGTACTTTGTTGTAAAACCATTGTTAGTAATTACAGCTTCCATACACTTACAATAAGAAGTAAAATGGCTTCATAAGGAAAACTGAGGTTTCATAATGTATTGAATTCTCTGATTGTAATTGACAGACATCTGCACTGAGGGTTTGAACCAACCTTAGAGTTTGTGAAAGGAAAGACAATTCCTAGCGTGAACACGCCGAGCATGGGTCCTCCACACATGCCATGGATACTGAGAGCAGCCTGGAGTTTAAGAGAAACAACTTTACATTATGAATTTCCATAATGACACACTCAGAGCAGAACCATGTTCCCTCCATTTTTTAAGTTTTTAATACAATCTGATGCTGAATACCCTTTGAATTATCTGAAATTGGCATGCCAATAATATGGTTTTACATTATATACTATATGGACAAATATATTAGGAAACATTTGTTTTTCAGAATTTGGACAAGGCCCCTTAGCAGTGGTGGCTTCTATAAGACTACAGATAAAATAATGTTTCACCAAGAAAAATAATACAAAAATATCTTCAAAACTATCACTTGTTTATTGGGGTGAAACAAAAAATGCTCATGAAAATAAGATTGCTCTCCTAATTTCTGCTCCTCAATAGCGTTACAGTTGTATATGGCTCTGTCTGAAACAGAATTTCAGTGAAACATGTTTCACTAGTGGCCCTATTCATTTCAACGTAAATCTTCTCAGACCCCGGCGGCTTGTGGATATTCGAGGTTTCAATGGACTCTAATGATAAATAAGTCCCACCCGTGAAGTTACTGCCTGCTGTGATTGGGTAGTTCTCCACTTCAAAATGACTGACGTAACACTGTGGCCAATCACCGCCTTTGAAATAATTTTTCACTTCGTTCTATTTTATGTACAGGATCACTGACCTTGAGTGTGAGACTGAAGCTTCATAGGCTACATAACAAAACACGTAACATATTATTTACTAGTATTTATATTTTATTATTTGTCTATGAGTGCACAGGAGGAAGGGGATAAGCTTGTTAGCTTGACCTCTTGTTACAGCAAAGGGATGACCAGCTCCTTATTAAAATATGTGTATTTGAATGAAATATCATTAAAGTCCCTGGTGGTGTAACGGCCAAGCGTGTGAACAGGAATAAGACATTTTTAAATGCATAACATTTTGTTGTTTGTATTTTTTTGTTTTGCACCACTTTTCACCTGCACAATCGCTCCCATGTATGATGCTGCCACTGCCATGCTGGTGCAGGCCACTCCAAACACCACACCTGCAAGGCAGAACACATTACCTCATATTAGGCAGGACCATCAGTTTAATTTGGCTGTACTATGGAGACCTCCTAGATGAATAACATCTTGATAATATTCAGTGTTGTATAGTTGTACTCAATTTTCTTCTTCCTAATGTTCTTGCTAAAAGCAACAGCTTCAGTGTGTTTGTGCTTTGAAACGCTACACTCCTTCTTGTGTCCATAGCTCTAGGGTGTCAAAGTGAAGTCATGTTTACACCATACTCTGCTGTTTCAGGTGTTCGCACAGGCTGAGCACATCTCTTACCCTGCAATGTGCTCTGACAGCAAACTGTTATGACAGCTGATCATGTTCAGATTCACTATAACGCTTCCATTTCTGACCATTTCTGAGCCCTATGCTGGTCTCCGCTTGGAAAAATATTTTCACAGGCCACTCCTAATTGAGGCTGCAGTCTCATATGATCTGTTTTACTTTTCCAAGAAGGTTTCTGGTTATTTTTAACTCATAAGGACTGCAAAAATTTACACCTGAAACGACTGAAGGACACAAGGTGCTCTACATCACTCTAATTGTTTATGACTAAATTCTGTTACCTATCATCATGCACAGTCAGCTCAATCTGTTGAAAGAAGTTATTCAAAAGAACTAAAAGTTGGTTGTATTTACACAGTGCTTTGCTGATCCAGGTAGCGGCTTGGGTGGAAATATTTCCACAGCACTGGTGCACGAAATCCTCGTACGTCACTGTGGCCAGAGCGTTGATACTGGCAGCCACTGTGCTGAAAGCCACAAAATAGCAGGAATTCATTCTCTCTATTCAGGAATTTAAAGGCTGTGGAACTGATGGCTCAGCTAAAACAGTTATTTGGAGTCATACTGCAAAGTTCATTACATTTTAGAATAAACTGGGATGAACATAAAGACCAAAACACAATAAAAACTAACCTTGGATAGTGGTGCGGGGGGTGGTGTTAGCAGTGGGGGTGGTAAACAGGAAAAGGGGAATTCACCAGCTTACTCACCTGAGGGTCCCACTGAAAGCGCAGGCCACAAACAACCCAGGCAGGCCTGGAAAACTGCCCAGTATTTCCAGCACAAAGTATGGCATGAGCTGCAAAGATGTTTACAATTATACATTTTCATCGGGTGAAGCCCCTTTTGAGGCATGAACTACTGAGAAAGAGTCCAGACATTGGGAAGAGTAACTTTAGAGAGGGTTACCTGATCAGGAGCAGATATGTAACCAGCTGTCCAAGGGTCACAGCGGGAGTAGAAAGCATACATGATGAGTCCTGAGACCACAGCGCAGAATAGAATCAACCAAAGACCCAGTAGATTCAGATACAGAGCCCTGAAGAGGACAGAGAGATAGAGAGACAGAGAGAGTTAAGCTTTTATCCATCACTTTGATCACAGTGACTCTGCCACATACACACACTCTGATCAGAACTCACCAGCGCGCATGCTTCTCCGTCTTACAGGAAATGCACCTTTGAATGGTGGACTGGTTCACACCATAGACACCCAGCCACGTGAACATGCCTCCTATAGTAACTGTCCAGAACGTGTGACGCCTCAGCGGACTGAGGTCAAAGCTACAAAAAAAATACACACTTTGTTTCCAATGTAAATACATTTCAATGATCCACACACTCTTAATAACGAAGATGTCTAAAGAGTTCTTAACCTGGACTAACAACTCTAGTAAAAATCTTTACCTGGGATATAACCATTATATTACTTATGTTACTTATCTTTACATTACTTTTGTTTCATAATTCATGTTTATCTTACGCATTTGCACAAATAAATCTCCACAGCCATCTGTTGCTGAGTGGGAAGAATGATCCTTTCTCCCATCACTCAGAACAATACTAGCCAGCATGGGCGTCTGTTAGCTGAATAAAGGGTTAGTGTTCTCTTAGAAGCATGTTCAGCTTCATAATGTTATTGTATTAGCAGCAGTTCTGAAAGATGCTGTGGTGCTTCATGAAATTCTGCAGTCATGCTAGCCTTTACCCTCACAACACTGGTGATGGTCTGAGGGAATAAAGTGTATTGTCCTGGTGGTGAAAGCTGTTATGCTATAGAATCTCTACGAAAGGGGAGCGCTCCCCAATCTCCATGTGATTACTAGAGTCCAAGAGAGTGGGTGGAATTGGATATGACAAAACTGGGAAGAAAACTTGTATTTAAAAAGTCCATTATTATAATTCAAAGTTCAGAGTGTAAGTGTTTAATCTTGCTGCATTAAACAAAAAATGTGGTATTTTATAGAAACATAGGTAAAAAAACATTCTCTTAAACAGGTCAGGTGGGACGTACTCAAACACGTTTAGTCTTTCTCCAGCCTGTGCTGTTTTCCACACTACTTCAATTCCTCCACTTTTGTCTGAGCCCTGCACCAGCACAGTGAGAAAACCAACAACCATCACCACCATCTGGAATGCGTCGGACCACACCACAGCCTTCAGTCCTCCCTGTGATGGCACATACACACAACATGACGTGTTGGAGAACACAGCGATCTGCTTCCACTAATAAAACTAGTTACTACCAAGATGAGAGAAGGTGGAAAAAATAGTCTCTATGTCAGCATTAAAGGCCACTGCCAAACCCCCACCCCCCCACTCACCAGCGTACAGTAGAAGGTACAGACCACACCGGTGGCAATTATTGACCCCCATAGATTGAACTTTGTCACTGGAGGAAAATGTTTGGGAATTATTCATTTCAACCAAGTTATTGTATTAGTACACAAACCAAATATAACTCTGCTGTTACTTAATTATTGCATTAATCTATCAGTAGTGCTGTAAAACCTACATAGTCATGGTGTCATTCAGTGAATAACTTACCTTGGTTAAGAGCTAGCGCTGGAGCATACACCACTACTCCAGTGTATAGAATCTGTGTGGTTTCAAAAACAACTGTTGAGCATGGCTTTGGTCATAAACCATACAGAAAATGATGTTTCATTTCTTTGATTCAAATGTGAGCATCATTTTGACATTAATAATATTTTGTACATCAGTCTACAAAACGAATTTTTCAGCTTGTTGTCATGTGTTTTAGTCAAGAAGACATTTAAATCAGTTACATTAAACACATTTTTCTGTGTAATTATCTGTTACAGCTTTAAAAATAAAAAAAAATCCACAAAGAAGTCTTTGGGCGATGATATTAAAGAACCATCTTTATATACGAGATTTTTTACTGAACTCACCGTTTGCACCATGTAAATGAGGGTAGCAGCTATGCGAACTGGTTTACAGAAGCGTAGCTCGAGGTACTGTCAGAAAGAGAGCATACCTTTCTGTTAAAACCCATTTTGTTTCCACCAGTGTCTAACATGGTGTGATATTCTGGAAATACTACACATTTCTAAAATGTGGGAACGCTTTGAAAGTCCTTTTTCTGTTTCAACATGTGGATAGGAACAGAATGTTGAATGGACTTCCTGAAAGTGACTGAATGGACAACCCTAAAATGTGAAATGAAGGGGCTACTGCATTGCACTGCAACTGCTATATAATAGGGAAAAAATTATTCCAGAGAAATGTAACTTTTCCACAAGTTTGTACCTCATAAGTGCTGGTAATGCCGGACCGATAAAACACAGGAAGGAAGAGCTCCGCTGTGAGGATGACCACAAACGTGTAGGCAATTCCAAAGATAACATACGAGGCCCCAAAGCGGTACACATCTGATGGAGCTCCAATAACAGTCACTGCTGACATGAAACTGGCCGTCAGGGAGAGTGCCACAGGACCACAGGTCATCTGACGACCCCCCACCAGAAACTCCCTGGAAGATTTATTTTTTCTCTCTTTCACCGCGAAGAAGACTCCAATACCTGAAGAAACCACAAACAGGCAGGCAAACACCACATAGTCCCATACTTGGAACGTCCCAACAGAAGTGCCCTGGAGAACCATAGTTTACAAATATTATACACTATTGCTCGGCTGGACGGTAATATCACGCCACGTCTCTGCTTTTCTCTGTGACTAGAGTGCGGTGGATCAATTTAAAGACGTTTCTGACAGGCTGAAAACTGCTGATAGCAAGTGAAAAGGTATGTGTCGCATGAGGAAACATATTAGTCATTAACCATTATTCATTAGTTTCACCCTAGGCACTTCTTTTGGTGTCTTCCTATGTTTTTTTACAATCCCACTCTTTTGAAGGACATTTGAAGAAAATTTGCACTACAACCAGTGTAGAGTAACTAATATTACATTGGAATTAGACTGAATCTGAGGTTAAATAATTTGTGCAAGATTGTAGTCATTACCACAGATGGTTTGGTTTCGCTGTCACCTACCATTTAATTGGTAATGTTTCTCAGTGACCTTCGATAATGTTTTCACAGAACACATTCCCTGACTCACTGTTTATTCTGGCACCTGAACTGCTGAGGAAGCATTTGGATACAATTAGCTCTTTCTGGCTGCTTGAAACATCTGACATTGTGTTTATCTTGTTTTATAGAAGTCGGTACTGCAGGCGAAACTGTCCACCAGGGAACGCTTTGAGATTTTTCTTGTGAAACTCCTTTTTCCGTTTCAACACGTGGATTGGAACAGAATGTTGAATGGACTTCCTGAAGGTGACTGAATGGACCACCCTTCACCCGGCTCGCATCCATTTAAATATAAAGAGCCCTTACATGAGCAGACATCTCAGTGCGGCATTCGACACCATCGTTCCTCAGCATCTAATCGGGAAACGGAGACTGCTGGACCTGAACAGCAACTCCGCAACAGGATCCTGGACTTCCTGGCTGTGAAACCAGTCTGTCAGAATCTCCAGCACCACCACATTGAGGAATGGGTGTAAAGTATCCATTTGTCACACGTGAACACACCACAGCACAGCACACAGTACAGAACTGTTCTCTGTATTTAACCCATCCACCAAGCGAAGCTGCTGGCAGCCTGTGACACAGTGCCCAGGGAGCCTTGCTCAGGGCCACCTCAGAGGTACCACTAGCAGTCCTGGGATTCAAATGCACAACGTTTCAATCACAGTGGCGCCTCTCTAACCACCAGGAGCCTCTTCAGCTATTTGCTGTTCACACTGACCCACGACTGTAAGGCAATGAATTGCTCGAACCACATCATAAAGTTTGCTGATGACACAACCATGGTGTGTTTGGTCAGTGGGGAAGTACAACCTAGCCTTTAATGTGGACAAACAAAAGAAAAGTTGGTTGTTGACTTCAGGAGAGCATACTGTGTTCGCTCTCTTCTGAGCATTGATGGCCTCTTGGTGGAATGGAGAAGGTCTAGAGCTGTAGGTTGCCTGGCATTCTAATAATGGAGAACCTCCATGTGGACCCTTAGCACCAGCTCCATTGCCAGGGAACCCCAGAAACATCTCTACTTCCTGTGGAGATTGGGGAGAGCTCCCCTTTCATAGAGATTCTATAGCATAACAGCTTTCACCACCAGGACAATACACTTTATTCCCTCAAACCATTAGAGTCCTGAGTCAGTTGTAAAGAACAATAGTTCTTTACACACCCAAACACGTTCCTGAACTGAAATGGTTCTTTCACATAAGCACCAAATGAACACTCAACTGTTGCCCCATAAATAAGAACTGTCAAGATGCCACAAACAGCTCTTCCCCTCATTTACATAGTTACATTTGTTTTATCCCATTTCTGTTCAGGTACAATACTGTGACAATACTGCACTCTTTCACATTTATACCTTTATGTCATTGTATTGATGTGCTTGTGTTTTAAAATCTTGCGCTTTCTTTCTTTTTGCACTGTCCTGTTCTGTCCACATTTTTGTAGTCTTGTATTGTTTTTGTTCCATATGTTTCAACATGGCCCACGAGGAACATTTTCTGTTTCACTCTATACTGCATATACACTTGACTCAATCTGAATGTGGAATTTTTGTTGGATGTGGAGATTTCTATATCTGATTATTACATAAACACCACCTCCATACAGCTGAGACACCTCAGCAAAAGCAAAAATAAAGTAGAAATGCCTACAAATATAGAACAAATTTAGTTAGTTTTTGGTTTTAGATTTTAAAGATGAATATGTAGATTCATGTAGAATTTTTTGTTTACTGAATATAATACTGAAAATAAACTGAATGGTTTCATCCTCAAGTCATGTTATATCAACTGAGAAATGCCTCAAGCAGAGGTAAACATATTTACCAAAGCAAGAACTAAAGATGTGTCAGTTGTGTCAGTGTGTTTGTGAGTTGACTCTTGCAAAACCAATAGAACAGAAAGTAATTGAACAATTAAAATGTGAAATTAAACTCCTTTCTCCAAATACAGCCTGCTTGAGCACAATTCCACTGTTATATTAAAACATTGTGTCTTTTTAGGGCACAGAAAATAGAAGTAAATGTGTGAACATTTGCTTATAAACAGAACAATGAAATACTCAAAAATGAAGTGTAACAAATTCTTATTTTCAAAAACCAATCACTTTTCTTCTCCTGTGAAGTAGCCAATTTGGAGAGGGTCTCTAAGCTTATCAAGACAATTGATGATAGGTGTGGTGGAAGGAGGGTTATTTTTTGGTTTATTGGTTAAAATTAGCTTTCCCTCCCACCCCCTGGTACATGGTGATATATTTAAATTTAAATACACTTCAGTCAGAAAACAAGATATTTTAATTAGCAGGTTCAAGGGGTCAATTTGGTTTCAAGTTGACTTTAAGCATGTAGTATTAGTAAGTTTCTCACAGTTTATATGAGGCTGATTGTGTGTGTGTGTGTGTGTGTGTGTGTGCGTGTGTGCAGGGAGAGGCTGGGAGTTGCGTGGGTGGGTGTAAGAAGGCTTTGCCTGTTTACTCCACTCCCCCAGGCTCTGAGAGAGCCCTGCTGAAGCCGGATCGCCTCTTCCCTCTCTGGATACCATGGGTGCTCTCTGGCCGCTTCTTCTGGCCCTGCTGTCGCTCCCTCTCTCCAAGGCGATGTACGAGGGTCCTCTACAGGCCGAGATCTCCAACGGGACTTTCCACCACTTCTTCGTGCCGGACGGCGACTACGAGGAGACGGAGGACCCGGAGAAGTGCCAGATGCTCTTCAAGTGGCTGGACCGCAGACCGTGTGGAGAGGAGGAGGACCGGGACACGGCTGTTCGACACGAGTTCATCCTTCTCAAGCAACAAGTGGAGGACTCGGCCAGGGTTCTGGAGAGCCTCGGCCGGACCATCTCTCACGACCTGGACGGCGAGGACACGTACGGGACGTACCTGAGGAAGGAGTTGGACCAGATCTCCGAGGCGTTCTCCAGCGTGGAGAAGTCTCTGCTGGAGCTGGAGGTGAAGTTCAAGCAGGGCGAGGACGCCGAGCAGCGAGAGGAGCAGGAGTTCACCAAGAACTTCGTGAGTCCCGTGAACAGCGTGAGGCAAACCCTGCAGGACACGCTGCTCATCTCCTCGGGCCTGAAGGACAAGCACGAGCTCATCTCCCTCATCGTCCGCAGCCACGGCACGAGGCTGAGCAGACTCAAACACGAATACCTCAACCTTTAGGTTCTGGGACACCTGAGCTCTCAAGACTTGAGTGAGTGTATCCCATGTGAAAGACTGTCTCAAGCTGAAACAATAAAAAAAAAAAAAGTAGTCACAGACAAAAAACAATGTCCAATGGAGACTTTTCCCGGACACACAGGGAGACAGTAATGCATGACAGAACCTAATATTATAAATGACTTGCGGGGAGGGAATGCTAGTTTTGACAAATATCTGTGGAGTAAACGAGCTACCACATTAAAAGCATCATAAGGCTGGTCCTGCTGCTCCTGTCTCTGACAGAGGTAGACTACAGCCCGATGGGCTTAACTGAGTTATTTTCAGGTCTACTTTGTGAGTTTTTATGCTAGCATTTATGTTTGTGTTTTAAATTACTTTATTGTACTTTTTTTGTAATGAAGCCCACCATTGTTCGGTTCATATTCTGGGTGTATTTATTAAATCTGAAGAGATAAGTATAGATTTCTCCTCCCAGATTGCTTATTTATGAGTCAGTGGAGAAGCTGAATCTAAGTGGTGAGCAGGAGGTTCAGGGAAGGCATTTCCTGTGCCACGGAACAGTAGGTCTCTTTCCTCCTCTTCCAACCACCATGTGGAGGAATAATCAGGTTCTGTGCATTGGCACGTAAAGAAAAAAATCGCCCGTTCTTCTCTTCTCTCAACCTCAGGAAAGTTTAATGGGTTTCTTGTAGTTTAAACCCAACCTGCAAACCTAATCGACTTACATAGCCTTCAGAATTTGCCGGGCTCATAAGTATAACTGTCTGCTCTCTGGAACGTTTGAGGCTACAGTTTCTTCCTTTCAGCCTCTAAGCACAATAATGATGTGCATATGGGCCCATGCCTACCCAGCCTCCCTGGGGGAAGACCAAGAGCCTTTCCTGTTAATCTTGCGTCTGAGGTTGAGCCTGGAAGCTTAAGAGCAGGAGAAGGGTGAATTTGCTAACAGCTGAATGTTAGCAGATCTGGCTCCTATTCAACAGCAACTTAAATTCATCTGGATCTCGTTTCTGGTTGTCGTGTGGAAACAAAAAAAGAAGCATATATGGGCTCATTTCGGCATCAAAGGTGACTCTGACATGCCTTTCAAAAGTGAATCTACAGGAGCGAGACACAGCCAAAGTCAAACTGATATGTCAGTTGTGTTCAACTTTTTTAAAATGATTTTTTAACAGCATCCTTTTATCTCTGCCTTTCTGGTCTTTTTATCTGTATGTCTGGATGGCTTTAATCATGTGGTCAGTTTGCTCAAAGCCCCAAAGCACAGATTGCTGCTATTAAGTACAGATAGAGGCCTTTGTGACTGAGTGCATGGTGGAGTTTTGATGTGTGTAAGGGTGAGGATGTGTATGAAGGGTGTGTGTGTGTGAGTGTGAGAGAGAGAGATGGAGAGAAAGAGAGAGAGAGAGTCTGTCCACATTCCTGGAATCTCCCTTCTGTAAACAAACAGCAGCCGGTGCTCATCATGGCTCCCCTGCTCCCGCTAGGCACGCACACATTCAAAGGCACATACACACACAATCACCCGCAGGACTCGTGTGGACTGTGTCAACAAAGGACTTCAGCCATCTCATGCCAAACTGCTAAACCTCATCACTTTTCCTCACTCAGTCTCCATCTCTGCCTTTCTGTTTTTCCTAAGTAAACTAAACCCCTTCTAATAAACATCAGTAATCTGTGGAAAACCCACAGAGATTACGCTCTTGTCCAAGAAGCAATGACCATGATTCAGAAGAGTCTTGTGTTTGAATTACACGGCCTATCTGTGTCTCACCGATGAAATAACATGGCTAAGCCCAATCACAACGTACAGTTAATACCAGAAATAATTATTTCTGCTACTCTGTGTATGTCCATGTTCTTCTGTTCTCAGGATGGTAAAGGCCGCCTCTTCAGCGCGCTCAGTGTGATGACAGTCAGTTGAGCGGTTCTCTGGGCTGCCGTGTCTTGTGGGAATGTGGGAGAGGAAACATCCTGTGCATGTGAGTGCCACTGGGCCCCATCCCGGCTCAGACCGCAGCCGGGCCACTCAGCGCAATGGGAGCCTTAAGGGATAAAGCCCAAGTGTATGCTGGGAAAACAACTGGGACCATACTTGCCAAAACATGACGGCACATTATAGACACTTTTAAGCTGAATTTATAGGCACATAAACCAAAATCAATATGTAAATGCTTTTTAAAATATTACACACTGCATGTTACTGTATTGTCTCAGGCCTTGTCTTTATTTATATATTTACAGTTTCTTCACACTGACACATCCACTTTACAAAAACTGTTGTTTAAACAACCATCCCCTTAAAGATTGATAATGGGACCAAGCATGATTTGTTTAAAGAAAATTTTTGTTAGGGAAATTTCTTAACCTTCCTGCAAGAATAAAAGTTCTATCTGCTGACGAAGGGGTTTCTGGGTGAAGTTGTTAAGAAATCCCCCTAATAATCTTTTGTACCTTTCTTGAGCCATACAAAGAGCTTGGTGTGCGAGAGAGTATACTTTACTCTAGAGAGAGAGAGAGAGAGAGCTTGATTGTGATTTCCTCTTTCCCCTGACTGCCTCGCCTCAGAGCCTTTCTCCCCCACAGGACCCCAGTCCAAACACAGTCGGCCCATACCCAGCTTAGCCTGCCCCAAGCCACACACACGCACACCACAAGCACACGCCACAGGCCTGGAACACAGTCACGAAGTTGTAAAGTTACACTCAGTGCAATTTCATGAACAGCTATAATCAACACTCAGTCATAAAGCCATATTAGGGGAACACAAAGAGCTTGTTGTATGAGAGCGTATTCTTTACACTGGAGAAAAAAGTGAGAGAGAAGTTGAATTTTCTTAGATTTGTAGCTTTTAAGACTTAGAAGGTAAAACTTAAGAACCATAATAAGAACATTTCATGATTCATGAATCAACTTAAACCTAAACCTAAAGTGCAAAAAGTGTGTTTGAGAGAGAGAGAGAGAGAGAGAAAGAGAGAGTAGCAGGGATCAAATTGCGGGGGTTGGGGGTCTCCAGCACTTCTAGTGGAAGTGGGCTTTCAGCAGAGGAACAGTAGGAGTTTTATTGTGTGAAAGTTTCTCTGTGTTTTGATGAATGCTCGTAATGAATTTGTGCTCTGGAGCTTTAGAGCCAGAAAGAGAGGGAGGTCAAAACCCAGACGGGAGGAAATGAGAAAATCTAAACGTGTAAGTCAGAGTCTTCTCATATTTGGACAGATTTGAACCTGTCTGGTGTTGGATATCCCTGATTTATGACCAAAGCAAATGACCAGGTCAGATGGAGGCGTGGTTTGGGCGAGTTTTCTAAAAGGTTCTGCTTTACTGTGTGCTGATCTGCTTCAGGAGTGAGACGAAAAGCCTGGAAGAAGTTTCCACTGGACAGAAGGAGTACACTGTGTCCAAGAAAACAGGTCACATTTATGGACATGCAGTGACAGGAATCTGGTTTTGCTCTCATGTCAAAGGCAACTGCAACAACACACAAACGACTTAAATACCAGAAGTGGGTGTGTGAAGAATTACAAAAAATGTGATTGCTGTTATATTTTTTATGTTAAATAGTATAGAACAAGTAAAATCCTTTTTAGTTGTTTAAGTAAAAATTCTTTTTAATCGTAGTGCAGTTTGGAACAAGATTTGATTCCAATTCATTTTGGACAATTTTTTCTGGTCTATTTGTAATACAGTTTTTACCTTTAAAAGGAGGCTGGCTGTTTTAAAACAGTGTTTTAATAATAAAAGTACTTAAAATGAGATTTACATTTACATTTACATTTACATTTACATTTACATTTACGGCATTTAGCAGACGCTCTTATCCAGAGTGACGTACATCAGTGCTTAAGAATTCCAC
>JBBPDB010000128.1:7869169-7900377 GCA_037974465.1 Brachypetersius altus | reverse complement strand
GATTTCTTTAAAAAAATGTCTAAAAGTCTCGTCTCGTCTCGTTCTCGTGAACCCAGTCTCGTGTCTCGTCTCGTCTCATGGGAAAAGCGTCTCGTCACACCCCTAGTAATTACACATCACTGTTTTTCCCATCACTCTGACTGTGTTTAGATTACAGGGAGTACAATAAGACGCTGTGCAATAGCTCATTGTTAAGGCCCTCTTCACCAGGCCACAAGCTGTCACTGGACTCAAAGTCTCTGGAAGTTAGGCCCCGGTGTAGAGTCTATAACATAGGATGTTTCAACCGCTTTCTTATGAGAGTAAAAGGGGAATTTTTACGAGGACAGAAGCAAAAGGCACAAACCACTAAGTGCCGCCTTCGTTGACCACCAAGTTTGAGAGCTCGCAGTAAAACATGCCTAACTGTGACCTCATTGTAACCATATTGTCATAAATAGTTCAGTCACTATAGTCAGTCTCAATTACATCTTCTTTCATATGTTCTTCTTCAAGCTGAACATTTGAAGAGATTATTTGATGATTTTTGCTTTTCGATACATTAATGTCTGTCTTTTATCTAGATAAGTAAGTATTGCAGTGAAAACAGACCAAACTGTTCTCAGTGTCTATTTCATGTCTATTATTAAAGCCTTTAGACAGTAAATCCTAGTCATTTGTCTTTCATAACAATTGCATATTCACAAGCCATTGCTTTTTCCACGATGACCATAAAAATATGATTTATCACCATTTTATTAGAAAAAAAGATAATCATGTCAAAACAAACCATTTCCATCCAACGTCGTATAATACTGCTTTCGTTCCCTTAAGCTGTCCTTTGTGACTTTATAAACTCAGAGATAAATAGCCACATGTTGCATCAGTAAGAAACTGACTTGTTTTTCCCACATGCCCAGCTTCCTGTCTCCAAATTGTGCTCCTACTCTCTTCTTTCGCTTTGCCATATTGTTACTAAATTCACAAATGAAATAACATGTACAGGAAGACACTTGAAATAGTGTTTCTTTTGTTTTTTTTGTTCATTTTTTAGTTTGTTTGTTTTGTTTGTTCTTTTTTGTTTTAATTTTGTTTTTTGTTTTGTTTTTTTTTAAACTTGACCTCTTTTCTACGTAGCAGGCAATGCCAAAACACGCAACAGATTTTTCAACTAAAAGATTAATCTGTCGTTTTATGAGACTCTGAAATTCACCTTGAAATCCTTTGGAGAAAGAGACTGGAAAAAAGGGCAAGGAGAGAGAGAGAGGGAGAGAAAGACAGAGAGAAGGAGAGAGAAAGAAGAGAGAGAGGGAAAGAGAGAAAGAGGGAGAGAGAGAGCGAGAGAGAGAGACAGAGAGAGAGAGAGAGAGAAAGAAAGCACCATATGAACAGAAACACATCTCAATTAGAAGGTAAGCCCTATGACAGGCGTCAGGAGTAAAGCAGATATCTGTCTGTTCTTGTGCTCTTCTGAAAATTCATCTGTTGCTTTGCAACACGCATTGAGTTCAGTTTGTCTGTATTGTTCCATTATTTATTTTCTGATTATTGTCCTCTCGGCTGTTATTAATTAATGGGGCGCACAGGGTCCTGGTCCTCGCTGCAGGGTGTGGATCCTGCATGTTGTATGTGCATTAGTGTGTTTATGTATGTTTCTATACTTCTGTGTGATTAAATCCCCCAGTTCATCTCTCTGTCATGCACATGAGTATATATGTGCGTCTGGCGGTGTATGGCATGTGTGTGTGTCTGAAACTGTGTGAGCATGTTTGTTCTGTATGTGTTATCCTTTAAAGTCTGTCACACCATGCCGTTCTCCTGCCGGGGTTTGTGTACAGTGGTGATCTGCGGGCTGTGGAGGGAGGGGGCCAGCGTGCAGAGGAAGCCGGCCAGCAGCGTGAGGCCCAGGCCACCCCAGGCGCTGAACATGGACCAACCATAGCCATGACTGATGTCCTCCGGTAATCCATACAGGTAACGAGGGTACCGAGACAATTCGAAGTTTATACCAGCCACACACGTGCAGAGAGAGATGATACAGCAAGTCCCTATGAGGTCAGAGACAGAACACAGAGGGAAACTCTCTTAAACTAAAGAATAATCCTTCAATATAAATAAATGAGTGTTTTTAAACTAAAACCCTGAAAGACCTACATGTCTGATGTTCTGCTGCCTGGTGATGTTTTGTGCTGCTATGTTGCATATCATGTACTGTCTGTTATACATAATATACAACATAGCAGCACAAAACATCACCAGGCAGCAGAACAACAGACTTGTTATATGATGATGAATGTATGTGTGTGTTTGCAATGTACAGTCCATTGTGAAAAAAACCCTTAGGGACAATAAAATCTAACCATCTTACTAAAGAAAATATGTAAGGTTGGTAATTTGAGTGACTAATTGAAATGTAGGGCCACATCCAAGTTTTAAAGGGAATAATTCTTAATTTAAACGTACATTCTTAAAAATAAAGGTACCAAAGGATTCTTTGGAGTAATACCATCATACATCTGGTCCCCTTCATAAAACCTTCTGTACAAAAACATTTTTCGTAATAATTTATTGCTAGAGAGTAGAGAGTAGGACCCCTTTTCCAAACCTCCTCTGACAGTTTAACAGGCTTTTTTGACACTGTACTATTAAGACTGGTGTATGTAAAGGACCTCAGTTCTGACTGGCTGAACACTTGTCATTTATTGTACTAGGATGCATTTAATTATTTAAACTGTGTTATTGTAGTTGCTGAGGCATGACTGCTGCTCAGACTAACAGCCTCATGGACACTTACAAGTTCAGTAAGTGTCCCTCACAGATTTACTGCCATCTGCACTGTAATTTCTCATTCTTAATTCCTTTTAGAAGAAAGTGGAAAGTGATACGCTTATACTATATGTTTACAAGACTGGAATATGCTGTGAACTGAGGTTTTGCCTATTAATATCGATAGCTTGTGGTGTTGGTAAAGGCAGGTTTTAACTATTGACCAATCATAGATGGTCTTTTCAGTGGCACTATTCATGGTGTTCCCTTTGCACTAAAGTGCCACCTACTGGTGTGCTGGAGCAAAGTAAACAGAACTCACCTCCCATTAGGAAGAGCAGGCCAGCTACATACTGCATCAGCTCATTGTGCTCACAGCAGCCCAGCACGCCGATGATCCAGCCAAACAGGATGATGGACACGGCCATGCCTATGAACCCTGCAGTCATTCTCTGCAGATCTGCAGAGACAGAGTGATAACAGAAGAACAGTCATAAAGCGTCACTGTTTTTAAGATTCACATTTAAGGGGAAAAATAACCAATGAATCATTAACCACCCTGTCATTTTCCTTACACTCAATACAACTGACCTAGATTTTATACTTACATGCTTTACCATACAGCTAGAGTTTGAATTATATGGTCCAGATTTTTTGTAAAAAGATACACCTATTTAGAATGTGTTATTTGTGTGAATTTCTATTAATTCTATTTATGTACTTGACCACAGTGTTATTGGATTATCTCAGTCATGGGACTATTTATGTAGCCACACCAACCCATTATAGTGTAATCATGTCAAACAGGATGTGGGTAGACCGTACTTATATAAAAGTCAATTTTGACAGTTTTGTTTGTGGTGACCTTGTTCAGATCAGGGTTCCCAGGGCATCATGAAGTGGGGGTCCACCAACGGGAATATTGTGTTAAAACTTTAGTTTTGTAATATAGCTAATTTCTGCAGCTCAGTATAATTTTATTATGATGCAAAAAAACCTCATTTTAAACCAGAAACTCAATGTGATCTAAACTCCAATCTAAATTCATTAGATTTAATTATTTTTTGCCAGCATTCTGTAAAGCTTGTCCAACTCGGCAACAGTTACTACAAAATCATACATATGGGGGTAGCTCCATTTAATCCTCCTTTGAGAGAGAACAGACAAATGCATACCAAATTCATACTGCTGACTTATTAAAATAATTCATTGCTCTCTGTTGCTATATCAGATCAGCACAGTTCTCTCTTAGAAGGAGAAGTGCCATTTCCTCCATTTCTACAGCCCTATTTTTAGATTCCTCAATTGTCTGTGCTCTGGCAGGCATGAAATCAGCTAGGAGGGATGAGTGTGGTGAACGGCTCTGGTTGACTTGAGGAGTGAGCATGTCTCTCCTCAGTCAGCTGTTGGGCTGATTTATGCCACAGCATTATCTGCCCTCGCCCAGGCCAGTCAGCTGCATGTCACTGAGATAACTTACGCAGAGCGTGCCACTCGTCTTGCCGTATTGTCTTTGTAATGTTCACTGGGAGATTGCGTGGAATATTTGAAGAGGAGTAATAATATTTCACTGGAGTGCAGCGCTGAAGCAAACCTGTTAACAGAAAGTACACAAACACATTTCAAAACATCAACAATCCTCCCAGGAAAGAGACTTTTCCAACTCTTATCAGATGCACCTGTTTCAGATATCCAGCATACTCAACAATTCCTGAACCTCTTAAAGTACATGATCATAACTCCTTAAAGATATCTAACTGGTTCACTACTCAGGAACCTGGCCCTGGCTTTTCCACATTTCTTTCCAGCATACAGTTCATTTCAATTAATCTATTGCTTTTGAGGTTAATATCAGATATTCCACAACCAGTAAAACACTTAATCAAACATGTACAGCTTTAGTTGTTTGTGTCTCTTTTTTTGTGATGAACATTGTTAGAAGTGGCCAACAGGGATTAACATGCGATACAAATGCAATATTATGATAAGTAACACCATTATTGGAGCAATATAAAAGTGTCTCAGTTTTATGTTAAAATTCTGTTAAAAGAAACTTCTATTTTGAAATGAAACTAAATCTCTTTCAGGGTATTTTAAATTGTAATGAATCCATGCTGAATAAAAAGAAACTTTCTCAGAATTTTCACATTCAAGCGGCAGCATTCCAGCTGAGGGTATGGACTTGAACTACCAATAATGCAGCGCTAGGACTCTGTGATCCATCAACACTGCAGGTCATAAGGCACTCAGTCTATCATATATTTACATCCCTCACGCATATCATGCTTTTTGAACTGCTGTTTCCTATTCATATTGCATTTTTCACAATCTTCAGCAGAACATACCAATGAGTAACACTTTACTAAAGGGCATCATTCAGAAGGCTACTGAACACACAAGCATTTTATGTAAACCAGCACTCATTTTGAAGGTTCATTCAGACAAGCATAATGTCTCAGGTGGGCTACTTTCATCAGTTCTTGCCCAGAAAGTGTAATGACAATGGATGCTTGTTGGAATAATCCTTTACAGGTGCCCATGTAGGTTGATGTCAGTGTAGGTAGATGTCATGTAGCCTTATAATCACTACCATACAGTAAAGCAGTTGCTAGCAATGTGAGGCCAGCGTGTGCACAATTTTGCTGCTTTATACCCAATCAGATTCATATTTCACGCTAAAGCCGAGCTGTAATAGTCAAATGTTAGGTGATGTCTAATGTTGGAAATGACTGGAAGTGCACTGATCAGCACCTTGGACAGCGCTACAACTTCTCAAAGCACCATAAGGAGTCTGTGCTGTTCGTTCATATTTTTTACCTTTACCTGCACAGTCCTTCTTACTGATTCGACCATATAATAATAAAACAATACAAAAATCTACAGGCTGCTTTCAATTGGGGACGGCGGCTCAAAAAAACAAAGCTGAAAACATAACTGTAGTTATTTGTGCTGAAATAACAAAGCAGCCTTTGCTCAGCTGGCCTGGATGAATGTGTGTGGCTTCATTAGCCTGGATGAAGTTCGTGCAGATGTTTCTTTGTGAGTATGGGCTCCCAAAGCGGGGCCTGCGCCTGTCCCAACTCCTCTCACCTTTGAAGATGAGGTCCTCGTTCTCGTGGTCAAAGCCCTCCCTGTGGCACTTCCTCCAGAGCCCCGTGGCGGTGGAGTTGTACCGACGGCTGCAGCGGGACTCCACGGCCGAGGCGGGGGGCAGGAAGTCCCGCTTGGCCCGGAGAAGCGCGCCGCCCCCCCTCGGTAGCACGCGCAGGGGCAGGTTCTGGTTGGAGATGTAGATGTATCCCGGGTCGGTCCTCTTGCTGGCGTATTTCTTGCAGCGTTCCCGGTGCCTGCGCGCGTCCGTCTCGTACCAGTAGTCCGTGCCGATGGCCACGGCCAATAGGGCGAGCGCGCAGAAGGCCAAAAACAGACCGGACGCCGTCAGCAGCCTCATGGTAGCCATCTTCCTCCACCACCTCCTCCTTCTTCTCCTCTTCCTCGACCCGTGAGCGTGGAAAGGATGTGCGACGGCTCGGCTGCTCAGCTCACACGGTCACACCATCCTCGTGCTGCCTCGCCCTCGCCAGGAAAGCAGGGACCCCTCGCATCATCTCAGACTCGCCATGCCAGGCGAACGAAGCTCTGTAGCTGCTAGCCCTACACAGACATGATGGGGGAGGTTTATTTCTCCATTTATTTATTTATTTAGATGTTTTCCCCTCCTCGAGCCCGTGCTCCTCGCTGTCACGGGATGAGAGCCAATGCCGAGAGTGGAGAGCTCTGATGAAAGCGCTCGCGATTCGTCCGGGCTGCTGCTGCTGGAGAACAGACAGCTGTTCACTCTGAGCCATTCAGCCCCAGTCTCTGGAATACACACACCTGCAGTCCACATCACAAACAAAACACCACTTCTCTCTCATCAGGCTCTCGTAGTTCAAACTAAAGTGTGCAGAATCCCACTGAGGCCTTCTTTCTTCCCAAATCAAGGGTATTATTAGGCAGTCTGTCCCTTTTGCAACAGAAAGCGCGTTTATTTTTCTGAAAGAGGTTTTAGTGAGATGCTGATGTTGAATGATTTGCTCTGCATCACGAACGCTATTGATTCATCCCTAAGAGCTCCATCACTGCCCCTGGCCTCTAATCGTCGCTTGGTATTAGATGCGGTACATTAAATGGTTTGTCCATTCAACTAAATACACAGTAAAAAGTAATTTAGCCTCTTCCTTTTTTTATTCACCATAAATATATGAAATTAGACAAGAGTCTATATACGCCTGTTTTCATAATCTTAATTTCGCAAAGCATAATTTGTGAATTAGGTGAATAAAAGCAGTATTTGACATCAGTTTAGACCTCAAAAGTACTTCCTACACTATTCCACTATTTACAGTATAACAGTGCTTTTCTGAAGAAATAAAAGCTGTGCACCTGAACACCTGTAACAGAAACTGGTGCGCCAGAAAGTTTAGTATAACATAGTATACCGTGCTAATATCTAAAAGCGGCTGTCACAGACAGTGCCAGTCACAAACAGACTTTAACCTTTAACCTAAAAGGAAATAATCCCGAATAAGCAGTTATAAAGCGGAGTTCTCTTTGTAACCAGCGGGTGGAGCCAGAATTAAAAGCAGCCCTCCTAAGGTCAGGACAGCTTAACAGCAGAGGAAAAGGGTTATCAATTTCCCCAGGAAAAAAGCAGCAGTAAAAAGCACCTGAGAGCTTAAAGAACAGTGACACAATGTTATCTGTGAGAGTTACAACACTGAAAACAAAAACTGTATGTGATTATGCATGTACAGACAGAGTTGGGTACACATAGGTCAGTGTAAAAACAAAAGAGCGATGCCTTGGCAGAACCACTTTTGGTCCTCTTAAGAACCATTCAGTGATGAAAAACATATCTGGAATTTAAACAGCCTCCAAATAAAGAAGATTTTAAAATAAAGTTAAAATAAAGTTAAAGGTTTTTTTAGAACTGCATGTTTACAGCAAAAACCCTTTATGACCTAAATTTCACAAGTCTGTGTAGACACTGCATGAAGAGCAGAGTGTGGAGGCCTGGTTGGGTGTGTGTTGGGGGTAGAGGGGGGGCTTGGATATGTGTGTGTGGAGGTGTAGGGGATGTGTTTATCCACTACCTGATGCTGTGGAGTGTCTGTGTGCTCTGTGTGGTTACAGTTGGTCCACAGTCTCTGGCCTGGCAGGAAGTTTGTCTACAGAGATAAAAACTAAGACACTCAACTGTCAATCAGCTTAGAAACATGCAGAACACAAAACGCCCACCTTCGGTATAATCGCCTCTCGCTGATTCCAGCTTAAGGAGATATATCGTGTCTTCAGTCATTTGTTGTGGAGATGTGTGTGTGTGTGTGTGTGTGTGTGTGTGTGCATGCAAACCTTTTTTGAATGACTCTGGCTACTTTCACATTATAAGCTTCATTGTTTAAATTTGTACTCAGATCAGATGTTTTTGCCTGAATTTAAAACCTGGATGCAAACACTTCAGTCAAAAACAACACATGAATGATCCACATATACCATGAATGACAACAATAATGAATAAAGTTTATCACAAAGATCATCAGCTCTGATCAGCTCAACACAGCAGATGACTGGTAGGATGTTAAAAAAGTGTTTGACAGCAGAACCGTCAAGTTACTGCTGCTCTGCCACAAACATAGAATGATGTCACATGCGAAAATAAGTGCACAACCATAATCTAAATATTTTTAGTGTGCCTTCTGTAAAGGATACATACTTATTTTTGCTCATTTGATTTTATTTGTATGTGATTTGACCAGGGAAGCTCCAACTTTTGTATACACCGCATGTCCATGAGCAGAAGAAAATAAAAAATTTTGGTTAAAGTTACGTGGCTCAGAATCGAATACATATCCAGTCTATTACTGCATATGTTAGCAGCTCATGTCTGATTTATCTGTGTCACATTGAGGGAAAGAATCTGATGGATTCATGTAATTGAGGATGATAGGCAGCCAATTTAAAAGTGTTGGGTAACATGTGGTACATACTGTCATAGACCCTGAGTGACAAATAAAAAAAATCAAGGTCATCAGCTAAAATCTGCCCCAAAATACCCCAATCTATGATTATAATCTTAAATTGTTTCTTTTCTTTCATTTGATTCCAGTTTCCTTCTGAAGGTTTATTTTGCTCTAATGAAAAAACAGGATTTTACGGTTAGAGTGTGAGGATGTGTGGTGCAGGCCGGTCTGGTGGAGGCTGAGGGTGCTGTTTTCTGTGCTGAACGATGAGCTGGACTAAAGACAGTTACAGTGAGGATGGAGCTCTTCTGGCCTGTTGTGCAACAGAGACTGTGTGTGTGTGTGTGTGTGTGTGTGTGAGAACAGATGTAACGGACTTCCTGTGGTGCCATAAAAAAATACCCTGCAATGCACTGTTGGGAAAACACGAGAACACAGAGACAATGCGCGTGCACACTCACGCACACACTCGTCCGAATGAACATATCAGTTAAAGTATCAGTCATCTTGGCAGTCAACATTACACTAATATTCCATGGTATGTTCTAAAGGAGAGAAAGCTTATAAAGAAAAAGATGAGTGGACCAATACATTTTTACTGACTGCAGCTCAAAGAGCAGCTCACCAAAGGCACATCCCATAGCCAGACACATCCACCACAGCCATTCACATTTACACAATGGTCAAGAGGAAATGAATCCGAAAGCTTCTGACTTCTCCATTTTCTGTGTGCGTTTGTGTGTGTGTGTATGTGTGTGTCTGGTTAAGGGTGTGGGAGTATGTGTGTGAGTGAACTACAGACCTATGAATAAAACCCAATATATCACACTATCAGACATTGTGTTAATGTCTCTGGTAACATTTTAAGAAACATTTTTAACATTTTATGACATCTTAAAAAGCCTGTATGACAAGTGACATCAACCTACATAGAAATGTATGAAAGCTCATTGCAGTAAGTGTTCTTTGCTCACTACAATTTTTGAGCAGAAGCCAATGAAGGTAGCCTTTGTGATAAGTAACACTTGTCTGAGTAAGCATCTATTATAAAACACCTATATAGGTGTAATGTAGGCCTATAAATGATACTCTTTAATATAGTGCTCCTCTGCTTCCTGCTACCTGGCATAGCTTATTTAATTCTGATTTTATTTTCACACAATTATACCAAAGGAAACCTTATAGACCATTATGAACATTACCTGCTGAGAAAATGAAATCTTATTGTAGTAACTGGAGTCTTACTACAATATTCGCCTAGTGCATTGCGGCTGACTGGGAATGTAGCTCGATTATCAATCATTATTAAAGCTCAAAATCAGTGATATCAGTAATATAATAGTACAGCTGTTACTGTACTTTAACACCGATTTGCAGGTTGTGCAGGTCTCCGTGATGTGTGTGTGTCTGTCTTCTCTACTGCATGTCTCTGGTTTTGTTGTGGTCTTGTGTTTAGATTCCCCTCGCGCCAACAGTACCGCACTTTTTATGAAGGGACTTTAATAATTGGCTAAACTGAGGAACACGTATCAGCGTAAGTCAATCAGAGGCAGCGATTACATTGTGTACACAAGTGAGGGCACAGTAAGAGGAAAAAACACACTAGGCGACTTCTCTAAGGGGGCGTTGACTCGTGCCTCTGAAGTCGACTTTTGTGTTAATGCCCTAACTGTCACTGAGATGAACGTTATTTTTTTGACAACATTTGATATTCATACCTTTATCTTCAGTCACATTTCAATCTGTTAGTGTTTTACTAATAGAGAACAGTAATAATAATTAATAGTAAAACCATTGTGCTAAGTGGATTGATCATTTGAAAGATACATTGGATTTAATTGTGAAATTAAATTATTCATATAAGGTCAACCATGGGTTAAACTCTTTTAAATAAATCAAAACCTAATAGCTGATGTAAGAAGAATTTAAATTCCATTGTAATGCAGTGCATGTGAAACTGGAAACTAAAATATACATCAAAAAATATATATGTTAGTCATCTATAACATATACCTAAATGTAGCAATAGGTAAGGTTATCAGGAAAATACACTTACAGCTTGTATGCCATAATAGAACAGAATAAATATAATACAGATGTCCATAATATAATTAAAGCTACACTAGAAACATGGAATAAATAGAGTTTATGAAAGCCCCATTACGGACTTGCTCTGTGTGCTGCAACAGTAGCTGCTTCCTCAAAACAGCTGACAATAGTGCTATGCTTTGATTAAAATAAGGAACAAGACTCTCTTGGAACTTCACTTTGGGTTAACCCTAATGTTTATGACATACCAGCTAATACAATGCACCATCACTGTGAAAAGTTCCCTTGAATTGCTTGACTTCCAAAGTACTGTTGTATCCAAAAGCAAAAATATCTCCCAAGGACTAAATCCAAACGCATACACTGATTAATTACATTCAGTTCAATTTGCACTTATAGATTTGGTGTTAGAAATATACAAGAAAATGACTAACATGTAACTGTTGTGATCTAGTTTAAAATGTGTAACTTGCCATTACTTCAAGTGACAGTTGTTTATACTATTTTTTACTTTCAGAAGATTGATCTTAATCAAGTGCTAAAGTCCAACATGCAAAAACATTTTAAACATTTTATAAGCTTTTTAAAGATGCATTTAGTTCAAAGTTTTAGATTTTTAAGGTCCTGTAAACCCTTAAAGGGAGAAACAGCTCAACCTTTAAAAAGCACTGAAGGTTTGTGAAATAATATAATTAATGTCAGTATGACTCTGAAATGTCTAAAGTGTCCAGAAAAATCCTGTCCAGGATAAATCAGTTATAATAAATCAAGATGTTTCTAAAACTTTGAATCAGATCAGGATTGGCTGCTCTGAACTGTAACTCTCAAAAGTAACCTGTGAAATGCGATGAGTCACAGGCTACATCTGACCTATCAGAATGAGGAACTCACCACAGTGACAGTCAAGGACCTTAAAGTGCAGACCTGATTTGTGGCCATTTCATTTTCTTTTTCTGTATTAGTCATATAGGTGGAGAAAAAGTACTTTTAAAATACACTTAAAATACAAAAAGGGATCAATATTTTGAGGTGCCGTTTCAGTTTATGCAATGTTCTCTGAGTGACTGCAGATTAGAGAGAAGTACAGCAAGTCTTGTAGAATGGAGGGCTGTGTCATTTCACCAGTAAGTATTTTTTAAATTGTAATGTAACTTCATTTTAAAGCATAACCTGGTTTGTACTAAAAAGTTATTTTTTAAGTCAAACTGCACTTTGTCCTATACCACAATTCTGATATTATTAATATGTTTTTTTCTCTCCAACTTTCAGTCATCAGAAGAAGTGATCACGTATGATCAGGTCCTTCGACCACCATATGACTTTTACCCGTACTTGCCTAGTGATCCAGATGGCCATTTTGGTGAGTTTTTAAAAGAAAACATTTCAACTCGTTGTTCTTTTTGGCAGTGACACTTGTAGATCAGTTTTGGACTTGAAACACATTGTTTTCAAAAAGTTCAAGAAAGTTGACGACAATGAACAAGTTTAACACGAGCAAAACATTAATTAAAACAGTTTAGAAAGATGAATTGATGTCAGATTCACTACCGTGGAATATAAAACAGGGAAACAAACATACTGAAATGGGAATGCAAAGAAGTCCAAATGTCCTCATGCCAAATGCAAGCAGATTTGACATCTAAAGACAGCTCAGACTAAATAAATGTGCATGTCTAAATGTGTTGGGGCTGTCTAGTACTGTCATCATTTTGCTAAACTAGCTAGAGTTAATAATTGTTTCATGGTCTTTTAAAGTGGATGCCGCTCTGCTTTATGTTCACACTTTGTTAAGTGTGACCACACCTGCAATAAAATGGTGTGATTCTGTAGACACTGTGGAGCAAGACCTCACAGTCTTAAACCACTTAATGGTCTATATTTGAAGACGCTTCCAGCAATCAAAATGAAGACGCAGAGGTGGTCCTATTTTAAGTCATCTACTGTGTGTCAAGGAAGATATGGATGTACACCAATCAGAACCCCTGGATAAATGGAGACCTGTGGTCTGAACTTAAAATATTCTCTACTACCTTCAATGATGGAGACAATTTAAACAATCCACTTAAAGGACCCCCGTTCTTCTTGTTTCCGCACTTTGAAAAAAATATTCCTAATGTTTTTCTGGCTTTGTATATTAGAAAACAGCCCCACTTTATTTTTCATGACAGTTCTCCAGTCCCAACTCTTTGTAACCATTAGACTTTAAACTGTGCTTTTACAGTTTTGTTACTGTGCCAATAAATTAATATGTATGTTAATTCTGTTTTGACTGACTGCCCAGTATTAATCCTCATTTAAGAAGGAGTCTGAGGTGAAATCCTAACTGATAAATTCAAACTGAAATCCTCAAAGGAGAAAACACACTTCAGGCAATTATTTTGGATGTGTGGATCCAGAGAAGGCTGCAGTCATACATTTGCATCCTGGCTGCCAGAGAAAGAGCAATCTCACATCTTCTTTTCCAATAACCCTGCTATACACTGACTGCTGCAGCACTTAAACAATGGCAGGCTGAATGGGCAGTCATTTCAAAATGTGACATCACAACCATGATTTGCAGCTTAACTAAGTGGAAAATATTTTAACAACCTTTATAATATAGGCCCTACAAAATATGAAACAGTCAGAATGTAGTAATAGGATAAATGATGACAAAAACAACTAGAGAGAAGTTCTTTAAAACCGCCAATAGTGGGATGTTCTTCACTGAGGCATACCCACCCAGTCAGCTATGCACTTAGAGACTCTGAACATCCAGCCTGCTACCAAGGCTGCACAAAACAGAAAGGACTGGTGCTACAACTCTATAAATATAAGACAGGCATAGCCGTTAAATTTGTCAGTCTTGGCTGTTATTTCACGATTATCCTGTAAATATGTGCAGTGCAGTTTTTATTATGGTCAGCTCCCAGCTACTAGCTGGGTCTTTTCCTATCACATGATTGTATCAAGCTGAGAGGGTTAGGGCTAGCACGAGTTTCCCCCGAGACATGTAAAATCAGCAACCGCACCATTTCAAAGTGCGACAAAAGCATTTAAACGCTATCGGACGCTTGCTCCCAATTTTGTTAAGTCAGCTAATAGGTGCCCACACTGGCCACTAGGAAAGGCCATTCAACTCACCCAGAGCGTGAAGTCATTTAAGCTTAACATCACTGGGACTGGCCATACAATTTTCCAACATTAATATGAACACTTGTAGAAAATCAGCCTCTGTAATGTATTTCCCTTTTGACATTCAGTGTTGCCTCAGGGGAACGCACCTGTTGTAGTATTTGCTACTAGGAACTAGGAAAGGTGATAGGAGGGGGAAGGAAAATCTTCTGATTATTAGACCTGGCTGATACTACACGTTTTCTTAGTGTTTTATTTAACCTTTTGTACTCTTCCCTCAGTAAACACAAACCCCTCCCCCAGATATTATGCACATTTTATTATATGCAAGTTTTTACTGTAAATATCAAAGCTTGTCGAATATTCCGCTAAATTTGCACATTTGATATTTAGATGAAACATTACATGTCAGAGGTTTTAAAATACTTTATTCACATCCACTGATACCCAAGACCAAGGCATGGCCTCCACTACAGGTGCCATGAGGTTTGTATCCAAATGTTTAAAATTTCACAGGACACATTTTGTCCAGTCTTCCGTAAAACGGACACACAATTTTTGTTTTTTAAATAATGCATTATTTGTTATTATGACCAATGATGTGAACCAGGTGGTAAAAAAAAAAAGAAGTTTATTTCAATTTACATTTGTCTTTCAGTTCAGCATTTCAGATCATAAACAGCTCTTGAAGCCTTCTGACAGATGTCAACCCCCCTCTGGTCTTTTTCATGCCATGCTCTTGTGTGATGTTTGTGGCCACAGTCATGTGAAAAATAGTTATTTTCAACAGAGGAAATAAATTCTACTACATAGAATAGTATACAGTAAGAACAAGACTAACATGGTGCCAATACAGTGATTGGCAGTTCACTGTAATTGCTTTCATGTGCACAAGCATAAGGATTACTTGCTAACTGTTGTTATAACCATGGTTACATGTGTTAGATTTTGCGAAGCTACACCATTTTACTAACAAATGTAGGTTAGCTGTCCCTGAGCTAGTTAATGTTTAGGGTAAAGGGGCATTTAGCTGACACTCTTATCCAGAGCGACATACAATCATTAGTTACAGGGACAGCCTTCCTGGAGCAACTGAGGGTTATGTGTCCTGCTCAAGGAGGTAGAAAGCGGCACAGTGGTAGAAAGAAGGGTTTGAACCTGCAACTTTATGGCCATTGAGTTCACAGGCAAGTGTTTTACCTACTAGACTACTACCACCCCACTACCAAACCTACCACTTGGCTACTATATGCTTTAACTGCATCAGAACCACAGCAAAATCTGGAAAAAGCATAAGCCCAGACAGGTTAAATAGGGAGCCTAGAGCAACACATGAAAAAAGGACGGCAGAACGTACCAGAGTGGGAAACTTGATTAAAGAGTGCAACATTTTACTTTGCTCTATAAGTGCAGGAATATGTCATTCGTTGCGAAGGCCGCTTCTAACTCTACCTCATCCTTTCCCAAAATTCACTCCTAAAGACAAATTAATCAATCATAACTTAGGAGCTGTTATTTACGCTCACACAGACCCTTCTGATGAATGCTGGAGCCGTGGCTTCACACGTGGGGAACTGAAAATCAGACCCCTAACATCCCACAACCTCGGAGAGGAGAGTGAAGTCATTTCCTAAACTAAAGACGAAAAGGAGAAGTTAAGGATGAGGCATAATCCATGTAAAAGACAATGTTACCAATTTAACTTGCAAAATAAAAATACACAGAACACATGTGAATGTGGCCGATTCAGTTTACAGGTTGAAAAACACAGAACCACTAAAGAGACAATAAATCTGTAATTTTTTTGAGAATGGACCACCTGCTCCTGAACAAATCCTGTTTCTTACCATCAAATAGGGAAAGCAAATATGGTCTCCTTAAAACACATATATTTATCTGTCCTACAGGATGGGACTTCACTATGCACATGAATTACTATTTTATGAAACAAATATTGCAAATCAGCCTAAAAGAGGCACAATTAGGTACCAGAGTTTAAGACTTAGGGTTTTTACATAGTCTCTCTTAAAACGAGAAATTAAAATGAATAAACTAGATGAAAGTTGCTCCAATTAAAGTACAGCAATTTTAAAGATACTGGTTAAATATATTGGATAAAGTTATTGTTTAGTTTCATTTAGCGCCAGAGCTACAGATAGCCTTGCAATCACTGCAATAATGCTAAAAGTATCCATAAGATATTTAAGTAATAGGAGACTTGAGGTTGTAAGTTATCACAACTAACACTAACGCTGACACAAGACAAAAATGGAAGCAAAGAGGCCAAAAGTTTTAATCAACTGTGCTTTAGAATGTAGATGTTCTCCTATTCAGGAGCTAAAGGAGACCCTGTCATATGCAGTGATGTGTCTTAAATTGTCTTTAAAGCCATGTATTGCTTGCAGAGAAGAGAATCATTTACAGAGCTATTTACCAAAATCAAACTTTTGATTACCTTTATAGTGCTCTGGCTGAAGGCTAAAAACGGAAAATGATTCTACAGTATAAAAGACCTAAAGACAAGTGGAGATTACTTAAATAAGAAGATCTTAGCATAGATCAGGTGAAGCAGTTGTTGGTAATGGAGAGGAAGAACAGAATAAAAGACGGAGTTAGAAAGTTGGAACTAGGGCAGTGAATGGCAAAACAGATGTGCCTTGAGTCACAGATCATAAAATCGACAGCAGGCTTGATGGAAAAAGGACTGGCAGAGGGATTGTGCCAGAAAAATGGCACTAGAAGATCTACCCAGAGACGTCAGAGAAAAACATAGAGAAGACTGTAAAATATGGCCAACTGATATCGCATTGAAAAAGTCCTGGAGAACACTGTCTAGAGGGCAACAAAAAATAAGAGCCTCACTCTAATTAAATGTATCCAGAAGCTTAAAGAGGCTAATCGGCAGCTACAGAATGAGCTGTTGAAGGATCAAATGAAAGATCAGGTTCAAAAGAAGCGGAGTACAGGAAAAGAAAGAGGTGGAGAAGATCAAGCACACGTCAGTTCTGTTCGAAAAACCTGGAAGTGAACGCCACGTACAAGGCCCTGATGAAACGCAAGATGAGAGAACATGAAAGAGAAATGATTAGAGAGCCAATAGAGGAGCTGGAGAGAGCAATAAAGGAGGGGGATGATGGGATCCCATCGGGAGTAACTATTATGGTCTGGTGGAAACAGAGGCTGATGGAGGATCTGAGGAAGGAATGTCTGTACCAAAACACCAGTGAGAATCCAAGCAACAAAAAAAGGATCGGATAAAAGAAGGCCCAATAACTCAGCAGCACAAGAAGGCTGAGAAGAAAAGAGCAAAAGAGCAGCAGGAGGACATTAAGAGAAAACAGCACAGAGAAGAGAAAAGATTGGAAGTCTTTCTAAAACTACAATGTTCAAAAAAAAGTCTCAAAGCTCTGAATGGAATATAAGAATGTATTAATTTTATTTGTCAAAGAAAATATGCATATCTGTTATATATACATACATCCTGGACCATTGCATCAGCATCACCCTGCCAAAATGACTTTTGAGATGAGATGAACCTCAAGTGATGAAAAGTGGGAATGCTCCTCTACAGTGAAAAACAATGGACCAGACTAAAAGTCCAAAACTCACAGTCCTTGATCTTGTCTAATCACCTACAGCATCATTTTGTATTCCGGAATAACATAACTATGTTTATGGGAGAACATAGCTATGACATTGGAAGATAAAAAGATTGTAGCTATGACATTGAATTGTATCACATTCCATTCACAACATTAAATGCAAACTCTATTTTCCAGTGCAAAGACACAAACCCTCTGTTCTTCGTATATGGGAGGATTACCAGACTACCAGACTGACTACTCAATTACTGAATCAGAATCAGAATCAGGAGGAATTTGCTTATATTACGACTGCACATAGACACAGAGGCAAGAACAATATAAAATACAAAATTTAAATAAAATCAAATAAAAACAATCTTTATATTAATTCTGTGACATTTTGCATCTTAAACATTTATCCATAGTGTCACTATGTTCATTTGCACACATTTACATTTTATTAATCTATTCTGCTCCTTAAATACGGTCTCTTTCTCTCTCCCTGTCTAACAGAGGGTAGCTGGGACTACCACACTGGACATACTCACCATAGTGAGCTCGAGGTCCCTCTGAGTGGACACTTAACAGAACTGCATCCTGCCCCTTATCGATACGGTGATCTGGACTCCTATCACCCCTCTCTGGATTCTGGGATGGGGTCTCTTTTGCCTGTGGTTCCACCTCAGGTTGGTAGTGTTATTAACTTCTGTATTAGAACTGTACATTAATGCAGGGAATTAATTGTTCAGGTAAAAAATAACGTAGCACCACCAAATGTAACATGTTAAGGGTCTTTGTGGAGTTTGCTCGCAAATGCTGGCTGTTTTAATTACACAAACAAAAACAAAGTAATGCTGAGTGTCACATGTGAGACAGGTCAGAATGTATCTGGTGTTGAATCACTTAGAGGAGCATGACGATAAAGATGAGCAGGATGTGTGAGGAGGCCTCTCTGCCCTGAGACACACTAAAACACTGCAGACACACAGACGGATTGCTCAATGCTGTCTTTTCCTGACTGAGGACTGTGGCCACTGCTGTGAGTCAATCAGGGACAGCAGATTTGCACACCATCTGTGCACATGCGTGCTCACACACACACACACACACACACACATATATATATATACAAAGAATTCACAGGTATTGTTCAAACAAGGATTACAAAATTGTAAACTTTGCTACTTAAAAATAGTTAACAGCTAAACATTCATTACTGACATCATAAAATAGATGAGAAAAAAAACTATATATCAGGGTAGCTTGTGGATTAAATGAAGGGAACATCAAATCAATACAAAGGATTAGCTAGAAAGGAAAGAGAAATAGGAGTAAAAATGTAATAGAAATCATTTTGAAAAGCAAGCAGAATTTCTGCAGATGTCCTATAGGGCTAACATATCTTTTACTATTTGCTATACATTTTTACCTTGTTTTTCTGTGTCAATTAATTAATTAAATGTCATTTTTTTGACAACTTTGCATAATTTATTTGATATCAAGTGAAAACAACACATTTTCTAGAGATATGATTTGAAGAAAACAAAACTGTTTGTTTTGTTCCTATTCTTTAACATTTGTAATTCAGTGATGAATGGCTGAGATAAGTGGGGATCTCCAGAAAACAAGCAATGTTAACTCATTATAACAGGAAAATGTATATAATTTAAAAATCTAACCCTCATTAAGGCTTCTGCAGACTTGTTCTTGTATTTCTGCCAAATGTTACAGTGTATCTTTGTTTTGCATCGTTTTTGTTGTTGTTGACCCATGGCTTTTGCAAACAGTTCCTCTTTCACTATAAAGCAACCCTGTGGTTTCCAAGTATGCTGTTTCAGGATTGTGTTCTGTTCAACTTATTCTTGATCAAAGTAAAATGAAAACTGGTCAAATGCAAAACTGAAACGTTAAACAAAAATAGCTTACAGAGAGCTCACATGTTGTCGGGAAATCTAGATTACAGTTCCAGTAAAAATGGTTTTGACCGATTTGAATGAGCCTACTAATGTTTAAATGTTCAAATTCTCCAAAAGCTGAATACTCGAAATCTAGTTGAGGCCTCACAGCATGGCAATTAAAATGATTAAATTAAAAAAATGTTTATCTAGCTTGTAATTTTTGACATGAATATTGTCCTGGCCCACAGTTTGCGTACATCTCTCAGCCGCTGTACCAGCACCCCTCTCCTGCCCACTGCAGCACAGATGACGAGGATGCTGGGAGACCACCCTTCGAGGTTTCTGAGGGGGAAGAGGACCATGACAGCAAACATGCTAGCACCTCCAGCACCTCGACAGGTTAGTCATGAATGGGAGGTTCAGCCCTGTTTACCTTTGATGACTCTCTGCAAAATTAACACACAGCTTCTGGAAGTTTGCTGTTTTCATGCTTCAGTTGAAAATGAAAATGGTCTACCTTTGCTATATGATGGCTCTGGGCCTACTTAATCCAAAACTTTGTGTTTAAACAGTTAAAAATAGTCTTCATGAGTCTCTCTTGAAACAGTCTTGACAGTCTTATCATGAGCAGTATGCCATAATGATCATGATGCTGTATCTTTCCTATTGACTCTAAAATAATAGCGGTAAGATGCAAAGTGCAGTAAATCCACGAAGCATTTTAAAATGGAATTCAAATTGATATGAAAGAAATATTTTAATTTAAACAGTCCTATGCAGCCATGTTGGTCTCAGCCATAACATTTGTGTTCAGGGGTTTTACTTCTAATCAAAATAAATCCTAATTGATTTAAAAAAAAAAACTATTTGGATTGATTTAAAAAATGCTTTACTCAAATCTAAGTGAATTTTACTGCATTTGGATTTAACTGAATTTGACTTGAATTTAATTTGGAGCAATCTTTCTCAAGCCTGGTTCCAGAGGCTACTACCCTGATCCACCTAATCAGCCCAGTAACAGCTCCATACTGAGACAAAGTGGGTATTTTGAAGCAGGGAAATCACTAAAATCCAAACAGTAGTGGAATTTCAGGACCAGGACTGAATTAGACCATTAGGGACTTCTCTAAAAGCGTCACCAATGAGTCAAACTGTGACTCCTACTGCTATTTATTTCAGGACCATGACGGTACGTCTAAATGTGATCTAACCAATTTCTGCATTTACTTTAGGAATCTGTAGCCAAAGATGTAAGTGAGGTGTAGACAAAAACAATGGTGGTGTCTGTTTGCACAGTGAGAACACGATGAGTACACATAGCTGTAGAGAAAAATTCAGTCAGATGCAACTGTTTTTTGCTTGCTTTTCATTTTGATGTAAGAATCCCTCTCTGAAATCAACCAAAAACAAGTTACAGGTGTTTAACAGCCAGGTTTCTCAATTCTGCAGTACTATGTGTGGGCACTGATGTCAGATTAAAAATTAGAGGACAAAAAGATCAACGAAATTAACTAGAAAATAAACTAGAAGACTTTTTAACCGTACATGGCAACGGTAAATTTACATCACTGAAGGATTTGATTTGCTGAGTGATAAAATAGCATTCTTTTATTGCTTTTTTGGCTCATTCACCTTGAACGTAGCAGCAATACTGGATGCGACTGCCAGTCCTCAAAAACTAGGTGAGGACAACTAGGGGAATTCATGGGAGAATCCAGGGAAGCCTCTGAGCCGGGTTTCCCCAGCTGTATCAACAAAATATGACTTTGTTGATTGATTCTGTAGCCACTTTAAACTCTCCCAAGAATCTCCCTTGTTGTCTTCCATTAAAGATTTAATGCTGAAAGTTATTTTTCAGCAGGTCTTCTTAATAGTAAATTGTTGGAAATCATATTGGTATATTATTCTAAAAGTAATCTCATTGTTAAGCAATGATTTTAGCATGAACACATCATCTCTATAAAATTGAAATCATTTTATCAGTGTCCACTGATTTCAAGTCAACCCTGTTACTGGTGCAAAAACCCTTTAAAATAATGGCACATTTTAGCAGTGACATAATTTACAGGAAATGTTTCCAACATTTAAAACACAAGTAAGTTTCTCTCTTCTATAATGTAGAATTTTGTTGTTTTATTAGATTTATTAGTGGGGACATCCTACCACGTCATTCCAAGTTTTAACATATAATTAAAATTCTATTTTTTTGTATCTTGATATTTACCACATATATAAGTAATATCCTTTCAAACTGTATGACATCTGCTCTTGAGACCATGAACATTAGCTAACCAGAGGCAAATTAGCTTGAAATTGTCAACCGTTACTGTCAGTCCTGTTACTTTTCTATGATGTGTCATAAAATATCATACAATAAATAAATAAAATAGCCTGAGACAGCACCATACAATTTATTGTCACTTTAGGCTTCTTTCCAGAGATATTTTTTAAAAATTGAGAAAAAACACTATTTTCTATTTAAGATTTTCAAAGTTGAAAATGTTCCAATTTCATGGAATGACCCTTGAACAGTGTCATGCTGAAGTAAAAATATGTGCTTTAAAATACGGCTCATTTCAAATTCAATGCCAGTCTGCTGCTGAGATGATGTAAGAGTTATTTCTGTAAAGCTACGTGTTCATACTTTTGATTTTGGTCCTCCAGGCAACAAAAGAAAAATGCGTCTTTATCAGTTCCTCTTGGAGCTGCTACGAGATGGGGATATGAAAGAATGCATTTGGTGGGTGGACAGGGAGAGAGGCACCTTTCAGTTCTCTTCTAAACACAAGGAGCTTCTGGCCAGTCGCTGGGGCATGCAGAAGGGCAACCGGAAGAGAATGACCTATCAGAAGATGGCCAGGGCCCTGCGCAACTACGGCAAGACAGGAGAGGTCAAAAAGGTCAAGAAGAAACTGACCTACCAGTTCAGTGGCGAGGTACTGAGGAGAATTTCGTTGGAGAGAAAGTATCACTAAGAAAGATGAAGAGAAAGGATTGCCACTGCTTCACACTGCAGAGACCTCTACTTCTGCAAAACTTCAGAAGAACATCCAGGTCTATCTTCCTCTACGGTTTATCTCAGGGACTCCACACTGGACAATACTTCTAGGACAATATTTTTTTAGCCACAGTATGTTTACTAGTGTATGTAAAGCTGGAGCTTACTGAATATAACAAGACATGATTTTTTAAAAATAATTCTACATCAGTGGTTCTCAAACTGGTCCCCAAACACAACAACCTTACAGTAAATCAACTCACAACAAAGGTAAGAACAATTTGTGGACTGCCTAGAGTCCCTGAGGACCCGTACAAGAACAACTGCTCTATATCACAAGTTCCCAACCCTGGTCCTGATGGGCCCCTGCTCTCTACGTTTGTGTTTTCCTTGCTGGAGAATATTGGATGAAATTTCAAACCTCAATACATCAGCACCTGAAGATCAGCCTCCCTGCTGTTCTCTACTGATGCGTTATTCACAGGAGGCAGCCTGGCACTTTTAGGTGAACATTTGGAGCTTATCTGATGCTCGTTTTTGTTTTGCTTAGGGAAGGTGAAACACATGGTTAGACTCTATGACAAGAGACTCAATTGAAATGCATTCAGTGTAATCTCTTTTAAATGTCTGATTTGTATAATATAGCATTAATAGCATAGATTTAGAGGCTTGCAAAGTAAGCTTTAACAATGTACCTTGTATACAGGCAAAATTTCATACAACAACCACAAACACAATGAAGAGCAATTTGGCAGCAGGACTAATCAGCAACTCAGTCGATTGAAGGAAGGAAGAATTTTCATCACTAGTTTCACCCTGAAAATACTAGTGAATTAAAGCCAGAGTGTCAGATTAGGGTTGGAACCAGGCAGGATGCTCTCCAGGAGGTGGATTGGTGACCATGTGATTAGACACCTTGCTGTGTACTGCCCCCTATATGTTTAACTCTCACATTACAAACACAAATGTCTGTACAGTTTAATCCTAGAATCATGCTAACATGATCGATGTGTATTGCTTGATCAGTGAAGACAAACATGCTACAGAGAAATAGCTTTTTATTTATGTTTTAAACAATGACATTTATAAATCTTTGAGATTCTAAACTTCATGGCTTTTGTGGTGATGTGTGAACATTTGATGTGGAAAAAAAGGAATCTGATTTCACAAAGAATAAAGACAAATTTAAAGGAGCAAGGCGAAAGTAACCTCGGTTTAACACGATAGTGCCTACGTGTCAGGTTATATTTCTAAAGCAGTACGGTGAAGTACTAACCCTCATGAACTACTCCACTCCAGGGTGCCTGAGGTCTGATACAAACAACATACAGTACATCTAGTATGGATATCGTGGAGAGAATCATATGTAACACCTCTGAAAAAAGGTTACTTCAGTAACCTTCTGTTCCTGTCCTTGGAAGGGTTTTAAAATTACAACAATTTATATATGTTTCATTGGTTAAATTATAGGTAGTTTAAAAAGAAATGTACAAGACTAGAGCAGCTTCACATATTACAGAGCATTTGTGTAAATCAATGGCATTGTTAAAATACATGGTAGGAAAACAGAACAGCCATTACGGCAGGCTTGAATACTACTAGTGAGAAGAGGCTGGTGTCATATGCACCAGCAATATATTCATATTACACATTCCAAGTCTTATACCATCAAAGTGTATATGATCCCATTCTCTTTCCCTCTCTTCTGAACACTCCCGAAAAAGAAAAACAAAATCACCCACAAAATCTTACTCTAAATCTTAGCTTGTTGTGAACAATATAGAATTTCTTTAGATATATAAAAATGTTAATCACCAAAGGTTGAAAAAGGGTCCACTGCAGTAGTGTGTGCAGTCTCACTCTGTACATTTTCTTTTCAAGTTATGGAAAACTGGTACCAGAAAGTGATAAGAAGGTCTACTTAACTGCTTTGTTCTGCTGACATTTGTGAAAGCTACATGTTTAGCTTCAGGTTGAGGTCCCTTCTGTCAGGCCTGGTCAGAGTAATGTCTTCAGAGTCGGTGTTCCAGAGCTCAGAAAAAAAATCTTTAAAACTCTAACAGCTGGATTATCAGTTGTTGGCAACATCTGCCTGTCTAGGCCAGTTCTCCTCGTCAACGCCAGAGTCATAATCCTCTTCTGTGGTCTCTTTAGCTGGAGCCCTACACATTACAAACACACACACACACACAATTATATATGTTGATCTGAGCTGCTCTTGTCTTGTTCTTCACATGCTTTATGAAAACTGTAAACTCCAAATTTTACAGGTTTGTAGTTGTTCCACACTAAAGCAAAGGTGTCAGAGGTTTACCTGATGTAACGTGGCTCACTTTTGCTTACAACCACATCCTTATTAAGTTCAACAGCTATGATGTCTGATTGTGGCACCTCAAACATGGGTTCCAACAGCAGTTTCTCCTGAAAAAGACAAAATAACCGTCACAAACCGCTAAAATACAGATAGAGAGAAAAGTGTGTAGGCAGAGAGAGTTTGCGGTTTACCATAATAGATCGGAGGCCTCGGGCTCCCGTCTTCCTTTCAAGAGCCAGTCTGGCAATGGCCCTCAATGCATCTGGAGTCACATTCAGCTCACACTGAAACACAAAGCACACTTATTATCCACGGCACAACCGACACAGAACACAGTGGTATCAGCCACAATAAAGAGAGCTTACATGCACGCACTCCGTCCAGAGGATCGACAAGCTTATCTAGTCTGTAACAGGCTGGCACTGAAACTGTGCTGTAAATCCAATTCAATAAATAATTCTGAAGCAGATTCGAAGTTAAGTACAAAATAGCTAATCTATTATTGTCCAGTCTTATAGGCTACAAAATGTATAGACGTGTTGAAGAGTGCTCAATTAAATCTACAGCAAGAACTACCAAATTCTACAAAGAACAACAGTGAACACCATGTTTCTAACAAGAAAGAAATATTTTCTTATATATTATCTTCTCTGTGTTGTTACTACATTACTTGCCATGCAATTAGTGTTAGAGAAAGATGCCTTGAGAGGCTCCCTAGCCTGTACTTTCTTCTGTTGTCTATGAGCACTGAAAAATATAAGATACAGATAAAATGAAGATATATAAATTAGTACTGATTGCAGAAGCCTATGTGTTTTAGTGCAAAAAATTATTATTTCTCTCGTCGTAGTGTGAGTATACCCATAATGATGAACATTTTTCCCCATTTTTCGGGTGCCACAAAAGAAAAGAATGATCACCCTCAATTGTTTGTGTAATATATGCTGTAATATATTGTGTTTTCAAAATGTTCTACATCAACCGGCATAGATTTTATCAAGTAATTACCACAAACCTAGTATGTGTCTGTGAGAAGGGGGATAGAGGTACAGATGGACGGACAGACAGAGAGACATTCACCTTGTCCATGCTGAAAAGGGCCTGGTATTGTGGTACTACAGCATTGCGGGGCTCTGTCAGAATGCGAACCAGTGTCTCTTCGTCCAGGCTGTGCAGGGGCACCACCACAGGCAGTCGTCCCACGAACTCTGGGATCATACCAAACTCGATCAGATCCCGTGCCTCCACGTGCCTCAAGAGTCGGTCCTTTTCCTCAATCTCCGCCACTGCGTCCATCTCACTGCCTGAGCTGTTCGCCAAATCTGCTGCTGCCGCCGCCCGACGTCCTTTGCCCAAGTTGGAGGGTGTACCAAAACCAAGGTACTGCAGTAGACACCAATTCAGAGTAAACGAGATATTAAAAAATAAAATATAAAAACTTCATCCTTACAACATAAAATTTCACTGGACTTAATGTATGAAAGGATGTATTTTATTATTACAAAAAGATTCAGTAAGACTAAAGCTTTTGCAAATTTTGAAATGATATCTTAAATATCTCCCTCACTTTCTCATTTTTCCTGCGGCTAATGATTCGGTCAAGTCCGTTGAAGGCCCCTGATGCCACAAAGAGGATGTTGGTTGTATCAACTTGGACAGTTTCTCCTCGCAACTTTCTGCTGTTTTTTTCTGGAACGTTCACAATTGTCCCCTCCAGGAGCTTCAACAAACCCTGGGCAGTGAGACATGGCAACAAATCAGTTTTCAAGCTCAATTATCAGGATGAAGTGAAGACAAAAATTGAAATGCTGTCAGTATCAATGATGAGGCTCCAGTTTTCAGCTTTCTTTTCAGCTACTCAGTATCTTCAGCTTCAGTCTTTCCAGTGTAGATGCTTGCTGGTCTTGCACTGATACTGTTGCCACTAGCTTGCTAATCACTACATTCTTCAGACTGTGGATTACTTTGCCTAAAGTGAATTTGTGTGCTGCCTTTTTACAATTGTGGGAGAATTATTACATTAGGAGAATTATAATCAGTTTACTTCCATTAACTTGAGCTGGATCTGAGGACTTAAAAGCCTTGCTTACACTCAATAGCACGGGGGTACAGTAAGTATACTGCACTTTATGGTTAGATTAGTACCCTATTACACATCAGTTCAAAGTGTTTCAGTTACTGGAACTCGTTATGGACCTCGACAACACACAGCCTCTTGCTATTCTTTGTGACTGACGGACAACAGTGTACAGTGTCATGTTTTGCTAACAGTTAAGAAGAGCAAGAATATTATACACTCAGCAAAAAAGAAGCGTAATCTTTGCACTACACAAAAAAATGAACAATTTATAAAATGGGGCTTTAGGGTATTTTGGAGAGAAGTTAGTGAAGTGAGCCAATTCAAATGCAACTTTTAATTATAAAATACTTAAAGGTCTAATCTATATCTTTGCTACATTACACTTCACTTATAAAGTAGTTCGGAAGGGCAGAGACCCAAATGAAAGTACACATGGCAGCGGATAATTACATCCTATAATAAGTCTGTTCTGATTCTACAGTGATGAAGATCGAATACATACCTGCTGGACACCTTCTCCCCCTACATCTCTGAGCTGATGGATTCCTGGAACACTGCCAATCTTATCGACCTCATCCAGAAACACTATTCCTGTAGGAGTGAGACAGGGAGAGAGAGAGAAAAGGCAGAATGAGAAAGAGAGGGAGAGAACTGTAAAGATCAAAGGCTTGCAATAACATTCATTTTTCATACATGATTAATTAAACAAGATTGTCCGATTTTAAGATATGCGTCCCATTTAAGTCAATTAGAATAGTCACAATAGTTAATCTGCAAGATGCTAATGCACTTTTTGCACCATAGTGTTTTAGTCTTTGTCTATGTTTTTTTTCATGCATATAATTGCATACATAAAGCTACCTCTGTTTAAAGTTTGAGATCTGTGCTATACAATGACTTGCCAGTGTCTGAGACAGAGTAATGATATGGCCTTTGCAAAAGCCCCCACCTTGCTGGGCTTTCTCCACTGAGTAGTTGGCATCTTGCAGCAGTTTGGCAATGACAGACTCAATATCTTCACCTACATAGCCTGCCTGAGTCAGGGTGGTACAGTCACAGATAGCAAAGGGAACATCCAAACACTTAGCCAGAGTCTGTGCCAGCAGGGTTTTCCCTGGAAAGCAAAACATCAGCAAAAATCGTTAAACCTTTCTAAATGTAATATCCATTTCTATATTGATTTTTGCCTTTATATACATAGACAACAGAGGCATATCATACATTTTAAATATCATCTGATTATAAAGATGGAGTTCATACTTAGACATTCAATGATTAAGAAAATATTAATCACACACCAGATCCAGTAGGGCCTAGCAGCACAATGTTGCTTTTCTCTAATTTGATGTCAATATGGGTAGAGTCCAGCACCTCCCCGCCTCTTTTCTCCTGAGGAGCTTGCTGAGCGGCCTGTTGCTGAACAGAAGCACCGAGAGCATTGCCATGGGGACTGATCCCAGCAATCTGAAGCAACTCTGTTAACAAAAATGGTCATAATCAGTGTTGAAAGCAGCTGCACAAATGTCTTTGTTTATAATGGACCAATAAGGCAGTGGGAATGACACATTGGCTGAGCAGTGTCATTGCCTCTGCTTCGCCTCACAAAGAAAATATCATAAAATACAACAAGAATGAATGTTAGTTTTTTTTAGTTTTGTTGTTTTCTACATGGCTCAATTTTCCAATTTGGCCATCTACATGTTTTACACTATTCACCTATTTTATAGAGTGATATGTAATATTTATAGATTAATATAACACAGACATTTAAGAACAGGCCTGACTTCTTAACAGCTTGTAGTTCTTAATGCATACAGTGGTTGCAACTTAAATTATGTAATAAGTGTGTCCTGGTTTCTGTGACCTGTATTCCACAGGTCAGTGTAAATCTCTTGCCGGCCCAAGTCCTATAAATAAAGTTATCTAGCAGAGAGGCAGTGTAGAGTTACTGACTGCAGACATGCTAAATAAACTAGGTCACTAGGATATTTTATCCCTCTGCACAGAGGTCAGCTATGAACCAACAGATTCTTTTTCACTCTTATGCAATCAGCAGCACACAATCACAGATGAATGACTTGCAGGTCTGTAAAGAATATTAACCTTAGCATTCGTGCTGTGTCTTCATAATTGAGCATTTTTACATAGAACTGAGGAGAGAAACAAATAAGACATGTTCACTGGATATAAATGAAATCTGGACTTACTTGTAAATCTGTATTCATCTTCCCGTCTTCTAATTTCTAGTTCTGCAAAAAATGTGGAGGCAAAATTATTACTGGAATGAGAACACTGTAACGCTGAGTAATGCTAAAGATAAACACTGCAGGCCTGTCCTGGAAATGGACCAGCTGGGGTTAAATTCAACCCAGTATGGACTGAAGTGCTAATCCTACAGAAGCAGAAGACCCAGGTTTAGCAACCTGACAAAGATCACCCCCTAAGTGCCAAAAATAAAACCATGCACCAAATATATTTTTTTTAGCCAAAACTGAAAACCAAAATGAGGAAACACCTGGCCGAAAACCGAAACACGGAAGCAATTATTATTAAATTATAAAAAGAATAAATCTGTACAAAACTATGAAAATATTTATTTTAGCATTCAAACAATGTACAATATAAATTAAATTCATTAATTAAATATCTTCTCTCATAAAACAAGTGAATTAAGTGCACGAACAAAGAGTATTCAGAACAAGTGTTGTAAAAACTGTTAAAACATATAAAAATATTCTCTGTAGGTCTAAAACAAAATAGTGTATTAAAACAAAGACTGGCTCAGCCCATTTATTAACCGTAATCACTGGAAAACGCGCTGCGTTAACGCGAGACTCTTATCGCGCGATAAAAAAAATATCGCCGTTAATCTATTCACAAAGTTGGGTTGGGAGCTGGGTCTATACTATGCAAGCTATGATGACTTTCACCTTGATATTTTAGCGCAGATTTACTCTCTCTGTCTGTATGTCTCTGTCTCTCTCTCTCTGGTTCATGACTTTTCCGGATCGCGCCCGTTTTAAACCTGTCTCGCTCTCTCTGTCGCTCGTGACTTTTCCGGAGTGCGTCCGTTTTAAACCTGTCTCGCTCTCTCTGTCGCTCGTGACTTTTCCGGAGTGCGCGGATCATCTCTCTCTCTCGCTCTCTATGTCTCTCTTTCGTTCGTGCGATCATCTCTCTCTGTATCTCTCTCTCTCTCTCTGTCTCTTTCGCTCTTTCTCTCTCTCGCTCTTTCTCTCTGTCTCTCTCTCTCGTTCCTGACTTTTCTGTATTTAAACCTCGGGTTTATATTTACATTTTCTTTAAGGGTAATTTATTGAACTGAGTTCAAAATTAAATTAAAGCAGATTTGGGGGCATATTTATGGTTTACACTGTAAAAATAGACATTTTAAGGCATTTTTTTTTTAAAAGGTTTTTCACTATAGTCAGGTGCTCTTATAACGTAACTCCCGCAAATAACGGGGGATTACTGTAAACACACACACACACACACACACACACACACACACACACACACACACACATATATAAAATCTCTCCCTTCCTTCAGATATCCCTCCATTCACACGCCTATTTAATTCCACTATCAGAGGTTTAGCGAAGCATCTGTTGTCTCTCACCCATGAAACAAGTGGAAGACAAAAGCGTTTCTTATCTCCAGCTTACATGTTAGCCCTCAGGGTGTCTGAGTGATGTCTGGCCACTAATTCAAGGCAAAGATGCCCCCTGACCACAATCAGAACTGTTTGCTTATGTATGTAAAGCCATTGCTGCAGTTATAAATCTGTTTGAAAGCACAGAGTAACCCAGTCAGGAGTGTGTATGACATGCTGTTCGGTTAGCAACCACTAGTGGCTTAAAATAAATACAGCTTCAGGTCACATGTCTGGGGCTCAATTCTCATGTTGGAGCTAGTCTGAATCTTTAGCCATTTATCCATCTTTCTAAAATGCTCAGAATTTCATTTGTCAGCCTTTACTGGAGGCGTTAAAGGCCCAGGTGAGCTGTGATGAATTTTGAATGAATTTTATTTAATTTTTATAACAAAAGGTGCCGTTTTGGGCTAACAGGAAATTCTCTGGGTAAAAATAAACAAAATAAAAGTCCTGTTGTCTTGTTTTTATTAATAACATAAATGACTGCATTAATAATAACAATGGCACTTTTTTAAGCAAAAAAAAATAGCTGGCAGCGTTCGGTTACAAATTGAAGCCGAGCGCATCTTTCGTTGCTATAACAACAGCTGCAACAGTAGCCCAGTGCTGTGTGAGGCAGAAATGTGGAGAAGGAGAAAGTCGGCTCTTGCGTTGGCGTTTGAAGTTCCCGGGGAGGAGGATGTTGGTCGCGAAGGCGTTTGTGGTGCAGGACGTTATACGGGGAAGGAAACTGTCTGGTGCTCACAGCAGTTTAGTCCAGGAGCTC
>JBBPDB010000128.1:7852169-7869069 GCA_037974465.1 Brachypetersius altus | reverse complement strand
GGGCATGTTTAATAATAACTACATTTATTAATTTAGATATCAAGCAGGAAAATTACTTAAGTTGAACAATTTCCTCCGGGATAAATTAGAGCGGCATTAAGGCTGTGGTTAATGCCATCAAAACCTCACAGCAATGTTCAAATATCTACTATAATAGAGAAGAGTAGAGGTCATTACTACAGCAAACTGGGGTCAAACTCCCCATTAACACTTCTCATTCTAGATTGACTCATTGGAGTAGAGGACCAGTGCTGAATGGCTGCAACGGGTTATTTCTGTGTTTGTTTACATGTGCTTTCAAGGGGCACTGAATGATTTGTTCATTGGTTATTTCCTGGAGGGGGGATGTTATGGAGAATCAATACTGGTGGAAGGAAGGTTTAGGGACAGTGTGGCCATTTGTACCAATGGCTGAAAAAATGCTGGAACATTCATTTGAAATGACACCAAAGGAAAGCTTATTAAATAACGTAACTGAGACACTGCTAATAGTAAATTCGAGATGCTGATGTTTCATTGGAAAAAACATTATCAAGGATTTAATGCTGATTATCTATTAATATTGCTGAACCGAAAAAGTGGTAGATCAGTAACTGAAATTATATTTATCACTAGAACCTATGAGCACCACAAAAATGGTTCATCTGCAGGAAGCAGAACAAGCGCAGAACTGGGTCACAAAAACAGCCCACATTTATAGTTTTAAACTGGAAAGTGGAGAAAAGACTGCAGGAGCGCTCAGAGGAGTGAGATGAGAGAAACAGATGGAGAGAGCATAGAAGGGGGAGGAAGAAAGAGGAGAGAACAAGGGGAGAGGGCAGAGGAGAATGAGAGAAAAAGACAGGCACGTAAAGAAAGAATCACGCTGACTAATGAGAAACAGGCAAATGTCTGGCTGCTAACAATATTCAGATTAGTGGAGACTACACACACACACACACACACTGACACGCACACATCCTGACAGAGGTACAGATAAAGGCACACTGAACAGAAGTGAAGGCATAAGATCTACAGAAAGAAGGTGATCGTGTGTGTTTTAACCTTTTTTCCGTGCTATTTAACTACATGTTTATTAAATAATATCTCTCATCATCTTTAAGAAGTGCTGATCTAATGCTTATGCTTAAAAACACTGATGATGATGCCCATGTACAAAACTACACGCCCACACACACACACAGTTACTCTGCGGTCAGTGCAGGCGTTTGAGCAATGCCTTATATTTGCTGTTCGCCACAGTCTTGTACACACAAGTTCTAGGCTGCAAACACACACACGCACACACACACACACACACACACACACACACAAACACACACACACACACACACACACACACACACACACACACACACACACTGAAATGCACTGCTTGGCACCCTTGACATGTGCAGTTAAAGCAAAAAATATTCTTGAGCAAGCAGAGATGGATCACTGAACAAGTAGATTAGTGGAGCTACTGAAATATCAACACAATATTCTTCTAGCAGTGGCTAGGGTTGCAGTTGCTGGTACGATTATAGTCTGAGAAACAATCACGATTATTTTATGTGAATTGATTTCACAACTGTCTTAACATATAGAAATGACACAAAGACATTCTATAACGGTTTTGAACTTCAGAAGCTATTTATTGCTGCTTTTCTGCTTAGAAAAATGTATTTGTAATATAAAAGTAATCTCTGTGATTATAACTCTGTATCTATAAGGCTGTAAAAATATGTAAGCTGCACAGACAGAGATCACTAGTGCCTTTTAAATACAACACAGTCACCACAGATGTTTAAAGCTGCAACCCTAGCAGTGGCTAGAAGTGATTATTTCTACATTAAACTCTACTATATAATGACTTGTATGGCTGTGAGACTTTAATGAAAAAGCAGCATCAAAGATTCCTTAAAATGGCATTAAAATGACTTTAAAATACATTAAACTGAACTGCTAATGACTGCGGGTACTATGATGATGAATATTTTAAACTGCTCTCTCTTAAGAGTATGAAATAGAGCCATGGGATCACATTTTGTGCATTTCTTTGGCACATAGTGGTTTATTTGTTTCTGAAGAATTTTTAAAATACATTAATACGAGAATTTTAAAATATATTAATATACATAGACCACCAGTCAGAAGTTTTAACACACACTGAGATTTTCTATATTTGCATGTTACCCACTTCATATTTACTAAAAAAACATTGAATATCTTTGGCTAACAAATAAATGTTCTGTATGTTCACCGTTTGAGTTCATTTATTATCCAGAAAATGTCATTTTTTAGCACTACTGACCAATAAAAAGTCACCTAATATAATTAAAATTATGTGGATCACCAGGCAACTGTCAGTTCAACTGTCACAAGCTATTATTTATTTGACATATATTCATTTATAGATCTTCACACATTCCAGTGCCTAATAAGAACAAATATGTTCAGTTTGTGAAATAAATGTAAAAGTGGCAAAAACTAGTGCGCATATTTGACTGGTAGTGTATTTTATTTAACATTTTTAAATATTTCAAATAAATAATACTTATTTATTTAAGTAAAGCCTTCTGGAGTTCTGCAAAGAGGTGTAGTTGCTCTAAAACTGTATTACGGGCTTAAACAATTATTCTATCAATCTTCCAGCAAATCAATAGTGAAAGTGACAATCTGATCATACGTGAACACACCACAGCAGGAAATACTTCCTCTGCATTTAACCCATTCACCAAGTGAAGCAGGGGGCAGCTACGAACACAGCGCCTGGGGAGCAGTGCGTGAGGACGGTACCTTGCTCAGGGTACCTCAGAGGTGCCTAGCGGTCTTGGGAATCATGCCCTAACCACTAGGCTACCAACTGCCCAGTGTGCACACACCTGGCCGCCCACATTTATGGCTGTTCCAAAAAGACAATGTTTCCTTCTTCACTCATTTGTGCTACAGTAGCTCTTCTGCAGGATCGGGTTCAGGCTAGCTTTCACTCCCTACCTACATCAATGATCCATGAGCACCCATGATAATGTTGCCATTTAACCAGTTGACCACTTTTGGTAAGTACTAACTTCTGCATAATGCAAACTAATATATACCCCTTGCTACTACTGTAAAAAGATCATGGTTATTCACGTCACTTGTGAATGTATACATTTTCTGAATGCAATGTAGAAGTTAGTAGAATTTATTTTTTAGATTCCTTGTTACCTGTTGTGTATAAGCCTCCTGCAGCTCTGGCGTCTCCAGCTCCCCCTGCAGGGTGTCTGGGTTAGTGAGCGGGCGCACTCCGACTGTTCTGGCGGCACGATTCACCGCCTCAGAGAGAGAAAGGTGTGGTCCTTCACCTTGTGCAGTCTGTCAAACACAGCACAGACCATAATGATAATAAAAACACATGCATATGTTGGTGGTATGTGCTTCTCTATCAGCATAAATTCCAGTACACTGTATATTGTTAAAGGCAGGTATGGACAGGCAACCTGTGCGTTTTGGAAAAGTCCAGAACGGCCATACGGTCCACGGCCGTCAGCCTGTCTTTCTCCTTAACAGAGAAATCAGCTAACAACAACAGAGGGCGCTAATGCAATCACTTATCAGGTGTAAAATCCATATTTAAATGTGCTTTTTAGTATGAACCATTTTACTTTATATGTCTGATAGCCATGGATGTGGCTGAAAAACACCAACTCAAAAGTTAGGAGTGTCCTCAAACTTTTGGTCATATTGCCTGCAATCTTTAAAGATAATATACTGCCTTCACAGAAAATACAAGCACCAACCTTCCTTCTCTTAGCTGGCATTCCTTGAAGGTAAGCATCAGAAAGTGTAGGCTGAGCCTTTATTTTCCTTTGAGACAACATGTCATGCCTAATGATAGGCACCCACTCCTAAAAAATAAAATACACAAACCTAATTCTGTTGGTCATTCAGTAAAATATTAGGACTTAATGTGGCTGTACTCTTCAATAACTAGGCAAAAAAAACATTTAGTTGTAAAAACAGTTAAGTGAGTGACAATTCCATTCAAAAGAGAAATTATCAGTGACGCTTCTTACGGGTGGCACAGATGCTGCCCATGGCTCCACCTCTGCACCAGAGTCCTCCCTCCCTGCAGCTGCCATTCCAGCCGGTCCTCGCGTCTCACCTGATGATGGCCTATGAGGGGGAGTGAGATCTATAGCTGGTTCTCTTTCAGCACTCTCTCCGGAAGATGCCATGGCCTCCTCCGCAGTGGTGGCAGGAGCTGGAGACAGACCTTCTTCCATCTATTGGTAAAAATGATTACAAATCACTATTACAGAGATACGGGAGCTGGGTTCATATTTATCAAACCTCTCAAAATAAAAATGATCAGCATAATCCAGAATGTGCGTACAGGTTCCAGTACTGGATTTCTTTAATCCCTAGTAGTGAACCGCTTGCAATTTCTGCCAACGTGGCGTGCCATCACAATTTTTCCCTTCAATAATTTTGATGGAATGTATTTGTATGATGGACATGTTGAATTTAAGATGGACGTTTGATTTTGGTTTTACTGGGTTAAAATGAAATGTTTTATTGAGACAGCAATACATTGGATTGCTTTCTGTTTTATCGTAACATGACTGTCTTTGTGGAAAGCTGTGAATTGTTTTCACATCAGGGGATTCCCACCCATCCTTCCTGGCTAGCAGCTCAATCCAGCCACAACATTTCAAACACCGAAAGCAAATGGTGTCCCAGTTAATCAAGGGTTACTTGGGAAATACTTTATTTTACAATTCATTCAAAATACTACACCCAATTTCCAATCTGCCACGAGGGTGACCACAGAAAGAAGCCAAGTGAACTGTTTGTGTAACTGATACGTGACCATGTGTCATACCTTCCTGTGATTACGAAATCCATGATGGAACGTGTTATTAGATTAATGTTTTTACTATAGGAAATTAATATGTATCCCTGGGTTACAGTTGTAAAACTATCACCACCTGTCTGTCAAAATGACAAAATGTGATCTTGTCCAACATAAGCCAAACAGAAACCAGACTACATATTACCACTTTAGGGTCCTAATTTGATCTCTTATTACCTTGTTAAGTCAGAAATCTTTTCATCAGGATGTTAGCATTTGCCAGCTCTACACTTCAAGATTCAGAATTCATATGTACAGTAGAAAAATGCATTTCTCTGTGCAATGAAATTCTTTCTTTGCTGTTCTCACAAATAGCTGGGTTAAGAGTTTTAATATGAAAAGTTAATGTGCAGATGTAGAGAGATATTAACTGCACATCTGCAAGTTGAAGGAAATGCGCAAAAGAGCTTAATATGCAAAAATTACAGTATGAAGTAGGTGATGGTCTCCATTAGTTATACTCCTGTCAGTTGTAACTCCTGTCAGTTTGTTACTTTAAATAGACAAAAAGATGCAGACATGACAAGAGAAAAACTGGTACCCTGTACTGGAATTAATATCAGAGTGCTTTTTGAAAATAAACTGTGTTATAATCATCTTTGAAGTGAAAACCTATAAATATCAAAATGTCTCACTTGAGAATGGAGAGATTGCCATATTTAATGTTTCTAGTAGAATATCTACACAATGTATGAATGTACTAACTAATGCTTGACATTTTACAGCCTCCCCCTCGCCTTTTATTTCCTAAATAAAAAGAATACTAAGCTGTTATTTCCTATAAAATATTTATGTGTTATGTAGTTATTTGTAGAGTAAAGCACGTGACACAGATATTAATTGCTCAGTGTTTCGGACCGACCATTACATCTGTTTTCTTAGGGAAAGTTTATCCATGCTTATGATCCAGGGGATAAAGCACAGAATCCACAAGCAGCACACTTGTAGATGCCCTGATTTATAACAATTTATTTGTGAGGAAAAAATGACAAACGCATGATAAATGTGCATTTTAAACAAGAGTAGATATTTTAGCTATATGTCCGGCAAACCACAATGTGATAAATCCTGTTCTAAAGAGCACGGGTCATCAAATAAGAGCTCTAAACAATTATATGCTCACCTCCACAGTCTGGCTCTCTGTCTGCTGAACTGCTTGAGTATCTGACTCCACTCTCACAGCAGAGTCAGGCTAGAAATAAACAACAGCAGCAAGAATAGTTTCAGAAAAAATGTATGCAAAAATACTTTAGATGTGCTTGTATGAATTCTGAAAAGAAGATTTGTATTAAATAATGACCTGAGTGTAGACAACATAGTTCTGGATCTGGTCCTCTGTAACTGGGTTATGGTCTAATATCACATGGAGTCTCATAGACATCATACTGGTCAGCCAGTTCACTAGACTGGGATTTACCTCCGCAGACATCCTTCTCTGTGCACATTCACATCCACAAAGGAAACTTGTCAACACAGTCATGTTCATTTTAAACCAGAGGAATGTACTAGTCAGCTAACACGTAGATTTCAATTTTAAAATGTCAAAAATTTGTCTAAATTTAATTCATTTATGACTTTAAACTCACAATGCGGTGGTTGATGACGGCAGTGAGGGCCCTTTGCTCTCCTCTTAAACAGTACAGATTTAGAGCAAGACATTCAAACAGACCCTGAGTGCACAGAAACAGCAAGCGAGGGCCAAAAGTGTTATCTGGAAAAAACAAAAATATGCATTCAAGCACAAAATACTTCACTTATTTATTTATTTATTTTTTTTTAAAGTGGAGCAGCATGCACCTGTACAGCGGAGTATGTGCGTGGCCATCTGTGTGAACTGCTGTCTGAGGAAGGACATGTTAGTCTGAATGATGTCCACTCCCTCTCGTACTGTAACTGTAGACTGAAACACATAGGTCATAGGTCAAAACACAGGAGTCACTGAGTAAGTGGTCTGAAATGACAATACAGGGATGTGTTAAAACACGAACATACAAAGCTCTCAGCAATGTACTCCTCCAGTCCATTGATGAGATCTACAGCAGCAGCCTACAGGGAAAGATCAAGCCACTCAATTAGTCCATCTAACAAGTGAGCTTTCATTGTGTGTCATTGACCTGGATAAGTTTATCAGGAATTTAAAGCCAAATTTATATTCTTTCACTGTTCATACTGTAACTTATATAAACCACTTTACCCAGGGTGGGTGGCAAAAGGCTGACACTTTTTGGTTGAAATGAATTACTATCAAGCCAATAACTAGGCAGTAGAAGCAGACTTACAGAAATGTTTGTGTCAGTAGGTTCTCTGCCCTGGAGATAGTGCTCAGTGAAGAAGGCAGTAAGTTCGGGCTGGATGCGACTTAAAGGCTGAGGATTCCCATGCAGCAAAAGCACCATGTCCACCATGGAGAAACTCTGACAGACCAGAGACAACAGGTCTCCAAAAAATCCTGCCACACACCAAAAAAGATATTTTAAGACTTACATAAAACCGAAAGCTAAAATGAAACCGATCCTGACTCGTCTGATACTAACTGAACAATAAATCTAAAAGCAATGAAGTCTTTAAAATTATGCAACACAACAATTACACAGTTTACAAATATTACATAGTTTTTAACTAGTGCTGGGCCGTTAACGGCGTTAACGCGAGACTCTTATATCGCTGTTAATCTATTCACAAAGTTGGGTTGGGAGCTGGGTCTATATTACACAAGCTATGATGACTTTCACCTTGATATTTGTCTTCCCCCCCCCCCATTCTCTCGTTCTCTCGTGACTTTTCCGGATCGTGCCCGTTTTAAACCTGTCTCGATCTCTCTGTCGCTCTCTCTGTCGCTCTCTCGCTCGCGCACTCTCTCTTACTCTCTCTCATTCCTGACTTTTTCGGAGCGTGCGGATCATCTCTCTCTCGCTCTCTCTGTCTCTGTCTCTTTCGCTCTCTTTCTCTCTCTCTCGCTCTCGCTCTCTCTTTCTCTGTCTCTCTCTCTCTCTCTCACTCTCGCTCTGTCTCTCTTTTACTCTCTTTCGTTCTCCCTTACTCTTTCTCTCTGTCTCTCTCTCGTTCCTGACTTTTCTGTATTTAAACCTCGGGTTTATATTTACATTTTCTTTAAGGGTAATGTATTAAACTGAGTTCCAAATGAAATTAACGTGATCTGGGAGAACATTTGGAGGCATACTTATGGTTTACACTATAATCTATGCCCACCTCTAATATATATACAAAAATAAATATTAATAGAAGAAATCCAGGAGTTGACAAACCTTCTGCTCTATAAAAGTTTATCTAAAAGATGACACTAACCCCTGGGAGTCATAGAACTTTGCTTTTCTGCCTCTACTTGCGGTCTGCCTCCAGCTGGGAGGTTGTTGTAGATCCGTTTGTAATGGTTATATACTGCAACCGCCAACACTTTCTTTGCATATGACTGGCCAACAACATATTTATCGAGGTAGGCATAGATCTGCAATAGAAAAGCAGAGATGTCATATGAGACATGTTTTGTATTATTTTGCATTTAGCTCAACCAAAAACATCAGGAAGTCTAACACAATATTTATCATTGGCAGGTGCAGTAAATCTTACCTTCTTGGGGGGTGGGGGAGGTTTCTGAGCAAACGCTAGTTTAACTGCATCAGTGGCAGATTCTGCCTCCTTACTCAGACCCTTCTTAGAGTCAGCTTCAGAAAGCACCACAAAGAAGTGATGACACTTTTCACATTTCACAAAACGTGTGGATGCTAAAAAGGACAAGAAGTGAACCTATTACAATGTAAAACTTCAGAAGAAACTATCTAGTGCCGGTGTGCCTTTTTGTCTCTTGGCGTAATGTTTGTAATAAGCCATAGAGGGAACAATACAAGGAACCTACATGCATTTCAAATTTTACTACTAAGTAAAAGGCCCCAGATAACACTCATAAAACATTACTGATACTTACACACAAATGTCTCCACATGTGTGCAGGGGTCTCCACATTTGGGGCAACGTAGCTGACTGCCTCCTTTTCCTGAGCCCCCTGAGCCCCCTGACCTCTTTCCAATAATTTCTGTTACACTCTTCTGCATATACATAAAACACAAAGAACACAGTAAAATTCAAGCATCGTCATAAAACAGCCTTGAAAATCCATCCAAAAAGCTTGTCCCTTCTTTCAATGTTCAATTCATCTTATTCATCTTCATCATATTTATTTTATATCTTAAACATACTGAATACACATCTCACTTCAATAGTCATAAAACCCATGTTCGTTAATAAATGTAATTTATTTAACATGCTATGCATGCATTTTTCTATGGGCTTGAAAACGATGTGTATATGAATAGTCATGAGAGCAATATTGGAGTGAGAGAAAAGACAATATTCCAAATGCTGGTCCTCCATCTCCATTTTTTTATCTGTCTTTTTCATAACTACATTAACACTGCGGCTGTCCTTTACCCTGTGGGAATATTTCATTATGACTGGACAACAGAATTGCTCCAAAAGTACATGGAATACAATCTCTTTCCATTAATTTATAATTAAAAACAATGAGTGTTCTGCCTTCTCTTGCAAATTTACAATTTATAATTACTATTTTTGTTTTATTTTCTGGGACAGCACAGATATGTGACAGAGATCAACAACAGTTTACTAATTACTCAGTGAACAAAACACACCTTTCCTCCATCACTGGAGCCGCCATTTGGGGTGTTCTCCTTTGAAGCAAAACACACTGAAGTCTCTGAGAACGATCTAACTCGGACAGTTTGAGGTAGATGAGCATCACGAGATGCTGGTCTACTGAGAGCAAAGAACTGGATGCGTGAGCATGGAAACCCTGCAAGAGAGGAATCTTTGAGCATACATTCAGGGGAATCTCAGTCTGAGCAAAAACCACAGTAGAGAAGGGTCCTAAACACAACTCATACCCTATGAAGTGTATCATAAGCTGGTACAAATGAGAAGCATGAGAATGAGCTTGAATGAGAAGCTAAGCGTAGAATTCTTTCTGATTTCATGCAAAATCCTTTTTGGTATTTTATTCATGTCATGCTACTAACAACACATATACTCTTTGCTCTTGTATGTGTAATGAAAGAAAAGCTGATTCTCTGTTCTGGTCCACAGTTCTCCATATTAAGTTACACAGACAAACATTAAACTTACACAGACATTTGTATCCAGAACAGTGCACTCACCTTTCTGTGCAGAATTTAAAAGCACCCTGGCAGCAGATGTGCATGTGCAGGACATCTTTACTTGAGCTCTACAGAAGGAGAGTGAGAGAGAGATAAGGCAACAAGAAATGGTCTTCTGACGTATCTGAAGCTTATAACTGTCAGCCTTTTTGAGAAGTTTCAATTGCTACGACAGAAAGTGGACAGTTTAAGACAAGAAGCATAACCAATGCAATAAAAGTTTTAAAATTTTATATTAAGGGTCACATTGGATATGTTTTTTTGGATGGATGTTTGAATGTATAGACAAGTAGACACTGGAGTGTCCTCTGCTGCTTGATAGAAGCAGACATGGACAAACACTGTAAAAATGTACCAGATAAATTGCACAACACAATAATCTTATTTATACAGCTAATCTTAGACATACAAAATAAATAGGAGATAAACTTGAAGAAAAGCTACTGGAAGAGCTGATGGGGCGCTAATACCAACAATAACCACAACAACAATAACAACAACCATAAACAACACCGTGACACCGTGACTTTAGTCATAAAGCACGTTGAATGGGCGTTAAGTGTCTTAGTTTGGAAACAAAGCGACTGCTAGACGTTTAGGACAACTTACTCACGGGAAAGAACAGAACGTCCGAGCTCAAACACACCAAACACGTCCTGACACTGACAGCCCTCAGACCCTCTCCAGTCTCTGGGTTAGCTTTAGCCTTAGCTACACAGAGTCCTGCACTCTGACAGTAATATCAGGGACTTCACAGACAGGACAGCTCACATGCCAGTGTCAGAATCCTCTAAATACTGTATGTAACCCCACAATGCCCCCTGCGTACTCCCCAGTCTGCTGTAATCTCTAAACTCGGTCAGCGAGCACAGCCTGCAAGTGCTCTTTTTTTTTCCTCCCCTCTATGCTGTGTCACGTACAGAGGACTGTTTACAGCTTCACAGCCTGCAAAATCACACTGAACTCCTCTACCGCCCCCTGCCGTAATGGAGCCAAGCTAACATCGCAGACTAGTCTTGTATACACATATCTATAAGTTTAGTTGTGTGTGCATATACAATATATAGTTTTTCATTAATAGTTTTAGATACACCATCTGGTGTCCCTGTACACATCATCAGTGATGTAACATTTTAAGTAATGTTACATTGTTTCATTTTTCGTGAACACTGTGAAATTCTTTCTCTGCATGTAACCCATTAACCAACTGAAGCCGTGGTAACCCAGGAACACAGCACCTAGTGAACAGTGATGACGGTACCTTACTCAAATGTACCTCAGTGGTGGCACTGGCAGTCCTGTGATTCAAACCCACAACCTTCTGATAACAGGAGCAGCTCCCTAACCACTGGGCCAGCTAACAGCCCAAAAATAAAATACAATTATGTTTTGAATCCAGCTCAGGATAAAAAGGGACACATCAAATACGACTGAATATGAGGTGCAGAGACCCAATGATCGTTTCATGAAGTCATAACAAAGCAGAAATTTCAGAACATTTTGGAATGTATTACTAATACGAATAGCTTACAAAGACATTGGAATGGGACTCTAATACATAGCAAAGACAGAGTAAGGCCAAGGCCAAGTAAGCTGTGGAAACAAGATCAGGCTGTACTGTCTTGGCCATGCTTTAGAATACTTACTTACTTTTGAATAAGAAGGGGTTACCAGCAGGCTCCATATTGTTGTCTATAAACTGTATTTCACGTTGTTTGTTTGGAAAAAATGGAGAAAAAGTTCTATGAAGTGGGTCTTGACTTTCCCCACGTCTAGATTCTGTTTTTGTCTGTCAGCCGATTCTTTCAAACCAAAGTGCTGCCCTGTGTTAAAATAGTTACAGCCACCTCTCTCTCTCTCTCACATATACACATACACACACACACATACACACCCTATTAGGGTTGTTAAAATTAAAGTAATCTGTGCATAAGGGATCTAATAATCTTTAATCTTTGAACCACTGTAAGGAGTTAAATGGAAGGAACCGCATGACTTCTTTTCTTCATTAAGAATCCAATTTCAATCTAGATGCAGCATTCCAAAGATCTAATCAGTTATGTAGGCAAAATGTTTCCTTAATGGGCACTTGATAACTGCATGAGTTCTACATACAAACGCTGTAACAATATCATGAAATTTAAAATACATCAAAAGAAACCAAATGAAAACTCAAGTGACACACAGCAAGTACAAATAGATTCATTATTCATTCACAGAATAATTACAATTATGAAACGTACACACACAGACATGCACATCATTTTCCAAAAAAATAAATAAACTACGTTCTATTTCTTTGAATTTTCCAGTTCATTAACAGGAAGTTCTAGCATATATCTCATAGTACTACAATTCATGATTGTAATCCCTTTGGAAAATATACAGAAAGAAGTGCAATATGTATAATAAAGTCACACGATATAATTAAGTCACATTTTAAAACATTCATATACCATGTAGTGTACGACAATGTCGTTTTTAAATTCACAGGAAATCAGCAAGGAATTACCTTCTTTCGAACTGTGTGAAGGCTAAGATTGGGTTACAGAACCTTCCACTTTTATTGTCAGGGTTGCCCAGTAAGGGAGAAACGAGGTATAAATACTGCAGCACCTGGGAGTCACTTAGAGTTCAAGGACACAATGATTGTCAGTGGAAGGACACTTCTCTTTAAGGCCTTTCAGGATCTGGTTCTCATTCTCATGGCCCACCCTAAGAGAGGATCCCTACAGCGGCACCACATTCTGCTTTCTAGTGTTTAAAACATTTGTAACAACGGAACATTTGAACTAAACTAACCTCCTGAGACAGGAGATACATTCTGGAATTCAACAGCATTTCTCGCCAAACACAAGCCAGTCTATACATCAAAGGTGTAGTTTGCTGGGGGCAATTAGCTGCAGTAACAAAACACTTAATTCCAAATGCAACCACTCTACAGTCAGTTTAAATACAGCTTAAAACAGGTTTCCCTTAATGGTGCAACAGCATTGAATGTATACACAGGTCCCTTTTTCATATCTAAATATAATGGGAGTGAAATTCAGAATGGAGTGGACAGAGTCTTTGGCGGGATTTCATACTGATACTGAGTTTGGCAGTAATGGGAGTATAAAGAAGAAGTGTGATCATGGGCCTGTTCTCTCATTTTGGCAGTGATCTGTTCCCTAAGCTCCGAGTGCACGTTCAGATCCTTCACTTCTTGGGGCAGAAAGCTACTCCACATCATCAGCACAGAGTCCTCATCTGACACACACAGGAAAAAAAGAAACAGCTGAAAACTCATGCACTCACTGAAAATGACTGCAATGCAATATTAGTATTGAAAGGTTCTTACATGGCTGAGGCTTGGTTTGGTCTTGAGACATGCGAAGGCGTCTGCCCAACATCAGAATCATGCTTTTCCGGTTTTGCGTTTCTGTAAATAGTTTTTAATAATCTGTTATTTACATTATATGTGTCTTTACATGCAAGTAAGAGTCATAGAACATCGATTTGGCTGCAAGTTAAAAGGGTACAGTAACATACTGATGACATAATCTGTGTTGCACAGATGTACAGAGAGAGATAAGCACAACCAGAGGGAGTAACTGAATAACAAAACAGGTTCTACACACACAAACGAGCTTTAAAAAGCAGCTCATGATTGGGTACCAACAAATCCACAGAAGCCATCTTTCATTTTACTATACTACATAAATATGATACTACATAAATATGATAGCATAAGTTTAATTAAATAGTGAGTTATGGGTTCCATTCCAATTCAATCCACATTCTTTATCAACAGCTTCAAGACTTTTCACTTCAGAAGTCTTTCTGTATAGATTAAATACCATGCAATGAAGAAATGTGTGAACATTTCAAAGAAATGCAAAATCAGATTGTAGATGCAACACCAGGTGGCGCTGCACTCAGAAATACAGCAAGAAATGAACAGAGCAGAGCAGGTACCTATCAGCACAGGGGCCATACTGCGCACTGAGACACAGTTGGGGTTGAAGGCCTGCAGCAGCTGCAGTGTGGACAGATCCACCAGTAGGATGTGTCCGGCTCTAGTGCCAATCCACAGTGTGCCGTTATGTTGTACCAGCAGAGTTTTCACATAGGCCCGGCATGATTCCACCATTTTGGGCATGTCAGAACCTTGTTTGGTCTTCTTGCCAGAGCTGGGATTAGCACAGGAATCAAACCGTACAGGATTCAATAGTGTTACAAAATGCATCCTATTCATTGTATTAAATCTGCCTGAAGGTGTTTTCTGAAATGCTAGAACTATTATAGTGTCTAATAGTCAAATGATCATTTAGGCCAAATACAATTCTTGGCCTACTTTCAAACATAAAACTTTCACAAAAAACTTGCAGTAATTTTGTTCAGTATATTCCAGACTTTGGCCTCAATACCCCTGTCCACACGGTAATCATTCTGAACTGTACTACGCTTCTACAGCGTAATATCAATTGAAAAATGACACACTTTTACTTGATCCATGAAATATCCCCAATACCAATCCAAGAAAATACATTTTGATTCATCTAGCATATCTGGCTCAACTGGTTACCTAATTAACAAGCTTCTTGTGGGCTTAGGCTCAGGTGTATAGAGAAGGGAAAACAAAAATGTGCACAGCTTGTGATTTCCTAAAGCATGGGTAGGAGGCCAAAGATGTATACCTGTAGCAACAAAATTCAGTACCCCAGTTCTCCCTAATCCACAGCATGTATGTATGTGTCCGGTCACCTCAGCAACTGCGCGCAGTCAATGAAGTCAATCATCCTCCCACTCTTCTTGTCCCACACCTCCACTCGTTGTCCTCCAGCTTTACACAGATATATGTGCTTGTCCACCACCAGCCGAGAGATATATGCCTCGCTATAGGCCGACCACTGCTGCCTTTTCAACAAATGCACAGCAAATGGGTCACTGGTACCACAATAAATTTCAATAACTTGAGAAAAGCAAGCCACATGGTCACTTACTGGTAGAGTTTGGTTGGCCGGACGTCTATACTCTTAGAAACGTTGAAGTCTACAGTGAGCGAGAACACTTCGGTGCCACAGCCAGCCCAGACAGTGCTGCGGTCCTGAGAGTGGCCTGACAGACCCAGACATATCAGAGGTGTATTCACATTCCCAACCTGCACCACCTTCACTGGAGCACCATCTGCACACTGGGTTCAGGGGGTTGAGAAAGATCCAGGTCCAATTCATCAACTCATACTGGATCAAAATCTCTGGGTCAAGACTATGACTTGCCTTTACCACAGTATGCAATGAAACGTTTTAACAAGAGAACAAAGGAATCTACATGGGAAGTAGTTTGAGAGGCAACTGGAATTCAGTGAAGCAATACCTTTAAGACGGAATCTTCATAAATGACAATCGTTCCATCTGCTGTTCCCACCAATAAGTACTTTTTTAAACAGCTAACAGAAAGAAATCACATAAAAGTAATATTAAGCCCAGTGACATTATAACCAAAAAAACATAATAAATAATATAGTTTAAACTAGACAATCTCAGATGCTTATCTCATGACATTTGTCCATGACAGCAAATCACAAACTGTATTAACTCACCCACGCTGAGATGGTGTATGGAAGAAGAGCGAGGTCACTGCATCCTTTACGCTCTGTAAACGGTGTAAAACTACAGCATTTTTCATATCCATTATGACCAATGAGCCCAGCTGCGTCCCTGCAACCAACCAGTCATGATTCTCCTCAGGAACTCTCACGGTGACCAGGCATAGGACAGGGCTCCGGTCAATCTCCTACATGTAGAAATACATAAGCATTATCATAAACATATCCAGAAAAATGTGTTTATATGCACTATAGATACCTACTCAATCAAAGTTTCTTCTGGATTTAATGGTATAAATGGGAAGTCTGTCCTGCTTTTTCTGCAGTATTACACTCTTCTCTTCTGGGAAGGCTTTATCCTACATGAGCGAGGGTTGTGGTTTTTAAATCCAAGAGGCTTTATATCCCTTTACCCATTGTGTAGCGCTGGAATGGTGATGTGCAGTTACTAAAGAGCACCTATTCTACTAGAAGTGCTTCATAATGGAGATGCTCCTTGAGGTAGCTGTATCAATTACAGAGTTGTGTACCAGTCAAAAGTTTGAGCACACCTTCTCATTTAATGTTTTTCTTTGTTTTTATTATTTTCTTCATTGTAGATTAATATTGAACACAAAATGATGAAGGAACACATGGAATTATGCAGTAAACACAAAGATTAGTTAAACTAACCATAACCTTAGTCGAATAGGATCACTAGCTGTGTACCAACCCGACCATCACAACTGATGATCATAAACAACATTAAGAAAGCAAGAAATTCCACTAATGAACATTCCAGTTCGATACCTCATGAATCTGACTGAAAAAAATGCCAAGAGTGTGTAAAGCTGTCATCAGAGCAATAGGTGATGTTTTCAAGATTAATCTACAATGTAGCCAATAATAAAAACTAGGGCTGTCAGTAGATTAAAATAGTTAACTCGCGATTAATCGCACCTTTAAGTCTGTACTAAATATACTGTTATTAATACTCTTATTAACATAGGAGTAGACAAATATGTTTGCTTTTTGCAGATTTATTTTTATTAATGATAAAAGTGGAATAACACTGTAAAAAAAAGACTGTAAACAAATAAGGGGATTTTTAACCGCGGTGTTCCATTTAACAGTCACAGCTGAAGTTCAAATATTTCTGTAAAAACATTAATGTAATCAAATCTAACATAAAACCAAAGCTATTTGCCACTGCAGTGCGTTCACGTTTTATCTAGCTTAAGTTCCCAGAGCATGGGGGCGCAACCA
>JBBPDB010000128.1:7815230-7845022 GCA_037974465.1 Brachypetersius altus | reverse complement strand
AGTCTGCTTGATTGATTGATTCTGTGGACAGGTGTCTTTTATACAGGTGACTAGTTAAGACAGGTGTCTTTAATGAGAGTGACTAATTGAGTAGGAGTGTCTAACCACTCTGTGGGAGCCAGAACTCTTAATGGTTTGTAGGGGTTCAAATACTTATTTCACTCAATGAAATGCAAATCAGTTTCCAAGTTATTTTTTCAATTTTCCCTTTGATGTGCTATCGGTCACTGTTAAAATAAACATACCATTAAAATGATACAGTTTTGAGACTATTCATTTCTTTGTCATTGGACAAACATACAAAATCAGCGAGGGGTCAAATAATTATTTCCTCCACTGTACATGCCATCATTATGCAACACAAATATCCTCAAAAATACTCAAAAACAATAACAGCACAGCCACGCTCTTGGTATTTCATTACTGTACGGCTGATCTGGACTTGACTGCTTTTAATAAGCAAGTTCAAAGTTCAGCAACATACAAAAATGAATTATTATCAGATTTGGACTGTGCAGATTCACACTGGGTTAAAATCAGCTATGGTACACCCCCAGATAAAACTCAATATTAAAACTTCCCAACAGTACAAGCAGGCCTGTTCAGTACAGAGCAAGTACCTGCTGGGCATCAGCAACTGCTCGTCCCCGAATGGCAGGGCAATCTGAAACTTCTCAAGCAGTTTGAAGTACTGTGTGAGGTGCTCCTTAGGAAAACACTGGCTCTCGCAGAGAAATGTCTCCAACACTGAGCGATGTACCACCCCTGTGGGCATATCACTGTTGCCTGAGCTCCTTAGAGTGAGAGTCTAGAGTCCAAAAAAAGCAAAAATTATATGTTATGATATGATATGATATGATATGTGTGTATATGGTATGTAATGTGTTTGTCTGTCTGTGTTTGTGCAGTGTTTCTGTCCAACCTGTGATATAACGTTGCACAGCCACTGGGTGTTAATGAAATACAAGTCTCTGAGTTGGAGTGCAGGGTCATCAAAGTGCAGAAGAACACCTGGAGTTTACATTCAAACATGCATACATTAAAAAGGTAAAAGAGTCAGCATACAGGAAAAATTCCCTTAAACTAATGTACTTTACATTATTAAAGCTCATTATTCAACAACTACTATGCAATATGTGATTGAAGTGGGGAACGGAACTGTGGACTCGTTAAAGTTTAAAGCCTCTACTCATAGACTGAAATGGGGGGAGGCATCATATATAGGACCATAAATACGTATGAATTTAACATATAACTGATTTGACTCTTTGATTCATCAATCCTGAACAAGATGTGTGTTAGTTACATATTTCATTTGTGATGGAATGGGCCATGAAAGCAATGGAAAGCAAAGATGATCCTTATACTTGCTTCTGGATCATCTCTGCTGTCCAGGTAAAAATCCTGTGAGCACATCTGTGCCCTGTGCCTTTCTCTGCAGCTTTGGGTCATTATGTGATCTGACATGCTCTCACAGCTCTGAGTAGGCAGCAGCTTGGAATTTCTTTCTGCTAGATTGTATTAATATTTAATTATGCACTTGAATATAAAATTTGCGTAAACTTATATCTACACTGGTAGGAAAAAAAACCTTTAAAAGTGTCCAAACACGGCATTATAAAAACTCCCATATTAAGTCCTCTCACCAGTCTCACTAAGAAAGCGGATGGCATGAGGGAGTTCTCCTTCCTCCAGCGGGCTGTCCTGGATGAGCTTCAGGAGATACTTGTGTCTGAGCACAGGGAACTCAGCAGGCACCCGGCTCCTCTCCTGCAGAACTCTCCGCTCCAGTTCCACATAGCTGTCAGGAACCAGCTGCCCCATCACCAGCTGCCCCTGGATCTTTTTCCCCCAAACAGAAAATAATAATTCCCAAAAAACATCTAATGGGCCTTTTTGATTCAGGATAGAACAGTACTATAGGACTTCTAAAAACAAGATCCATCAAAGTAAGTAGACAATTCCCAGACAAGCTTTTAGGTCACCTTAAAGCTGCCGGCCTCCGTTGCAATGGCCTTGCGCAGTTTGCTGATGTCCGATTCCTCAGAGGAACACAGCATGTGCTTTTCTCTGATGACTGGAAAATCCGTACGGAGCAACAAGTCTTCACGGAGCTTCCGCACACACTCCTGCACATGACATTCTTCACACATGTCTAAATGAGTACCAACCAGAATCACAGGAGAGAGCGGGGCGAGCGCCTATGAGGGGGAAAACGGTTCACTGGCAATAACAAACCTGAGACCTCAGAGGTTTAAGCAGAGTATAATCTAATCTGTATTTCTGGCTCCTAAAGCCGTAACTCACTTTGATGTTGAACAGCCAGGGTTTGACTGCGTCAAGCTCACCAACTCCATTACTCAAGTCATAGACCACCAAGTACATGGCTCTGGAGCTCAAGAAGTGAGGGTGAGAGTCACTGTACTCCTCGCCACCTTCATGAACACAGAGAGGCTGGTTAGAACTCTTTAATGCTTCATAATGTTAGTCTGTAGTCTGCACTGTCTATTACACTTTAAAAAACCTACCTGAGAAGTCCCAGACGTTCAGGGTCATGTTTTTCTTGTCCCGGTCTCGGATGGTCCAGTCTCGGACACTGATGCCTGTAGCTTCAGTGTCAGAGCGACACTGGGAGCGTTTAAGTTTCATCAGTTGCTGAATCAGCTTAGTCTTCCCACTGCCTGGTGTTCCTACCACTATCAGCTTCATACGGAAACATGGAACAGCTTTCCTCAGGCGGTGCTGAAAGTACCTGAACGTAAGGAGAGGCGGGGAGAAAAAGGCAATAAAAATGAATAATAATTATAAAACAAACATTAAAATAGTCATCAGGCAAATTACCAACTCATCCAAGCAAAGACAAAAGAACCATTTGTGGTTTTTGATTTGAGCTTAACACAAGCCTAAGAATGTGATGATTAATCACTGGCACTGCAACTTGGTCTTAAATGCCTGTTTGAAAAGAAAAAAAAAACTAACAAAAAAAACCAAAACTGTTCTTTGTGTTTGGCCATTTTGCTTTATTTTTAAGAGATTAAGCCTAGTCTTGGACAACTACTTCCTCTGACTGAAGGATCTTAATTCAGAATATTATGTAATCCAGAACTAGGCTTAATTCCCACGTGGGAAACCGAGTCAGCTCACTCATTCTTCTGAACTACACTTGCCTAATTTAAAAGCCCAATTACTGAAATAAATACTAAACTGCATTTGTATATCTCTACTTCTAGTCAGTCATATAAGCTCTAAATAAGGGATGCAGATCTCCCCTAGGGGAAGAGAATGGGACAGTGACTCTGACCTGACGATGTCCTTGGTCTTGTTGCCGATGTGCTTGAGGTTGAGCTGGAGCTGCAGTCCGTCCAGAGGCAGATCCCACAGCCGTACCAACTTCCCCAACTCATCAGGGAAAGAGCGCAGGCCTGCATTCCCACTCACATCCAGAGAGGTTAACTCTTCCAGCAGCCCGATCTCGACAGGAAGCTAACAACCATGACATCACACAGTGAGTGATTATTGATTTTAAGATATTTAGAGAACTGTGTAATCGAAAACATCAAGGTCCTTCAAACAGAGCAAGACTGCAGTGTGTGTTCAGTCATTAGGTATTTGTTTTGAAGACGAGCCATGGCCTACCTCAAAGAGTCTATTTTTACTCAGATGCAGTTTCTCCAGACGGGCCCACTTATGAACCGGTCCACTCAGGTCTAACTCAGCGATCTGGTTCTGACTGAACATCAGCTCTCTCAGATTAGTGCTGGTCCACTCAGCCGGACCAGGCAGGACCGTGATACTGTTACTCTTCATATCCACCGAGCGCAAACTGTACAAGAGGCATCAAACCAGCATGCAATGAGATTTCAAACATTCAATTTGCATTTTATTTTTTACGCAGTTCACCAGCTGACCTCAACACTGAGGAATCGACTAATAATTTACTTGAATGCTTTTTCTTTTTCATTACTTCCATTAAAAATTCGGAATATTTTTGGCTTTCTTCCCTCAAGTTAGCATTTAGGAGACATGCGATTTTGTTCTGACAGCAACAATATTAAGTCACTTACTTTGGTAAGCTGATGAGTGCCATGGGAATGCTTTTGAAACTGTTCTGGGATAATTTCAGCGTTGTTATTTTGGGAGGCAAATGTGACAAGGAACCTGTAGAAAGATGTTAATTGCTCAACACCAGATGCCAAGTGTCACTTATGAATAGCATTAAAGACATTTTTATTTCAGAGAGCATACTGAGTTTGTTGTCAGAAGCACTGAATGTTTCCAGCTTGAAGCATCCAGAAAAGAAGTCTTCGGAAATCATTGCCACTTCATTCTTAGAGACATCCATCATTTTTAATTCAGCCAGGCAGAGAGGGAGGGAGAGCTCAGAGATCTGATTCCTATATAATGAAAAGGACAGCACATGTGTGACCAGCAGGAGCGACCAGCAAATTCAAATTGCTCCACATATAATTATACTGATCTATATTGATCCAGTAAAACAGAAAATATTGTATTTTCAATATGCAATACAATGCGTTCTATACTAAGCAAAGGGCCTTTTTGCATCATACCCCTCTAATGAAAGCTCTTCAAGGTTGTCCATGGCTTGGCCCAGTTGGTAAGGGAAGGCAGTGATGCAGTTAAAAGAAAGGTTAAGCTGTCGCAGGGTTGGACAGCGAACACGTGGCTCCAAAAAGAGCACTGGACCAACACAGTTTCGTGATACATTGAGCATTGTCAGCGATGGCAGGCTCAGGAGTTCGGCAGGAAGTGAGCGCAGCTGATTGCCTTGGAGATCCAGTCGTGTGAGTCTTTGCAAACTCTAAAACATGAATTCGATTTTTTTAGATCTTGCACTTGCGATGATGAGAAAAAAGTTTTATCAATGATTAAGCTAGAAAGTGGCTGTACCTCACAGAGAGAGCTGGGAAACTCAGAAAGGCTGTTGCTGCTGAGATCAAGGCGCAAGAGGTTTTCAAGATGCTGTTGGACAGCACCGTCATCCATCAAGCATGATAGTGAGCTCAGTTCATTCCCTGACAGATCCAGCACTTTGACACAATCCACTGCAGACAGTGGACCTCCAGGAGAGGATGTCTCAGAAAGCAGCATTCCTGAATATTTAAATAAAAGAGGCAAGCATTAATAGCAATGATATTATAAACAGCAGTCACTTGTAGGATTTTGAAGTATGGAATTAGAGAGGGTTGTACCTCTTTGGATCTGGCCATTCCTGTTGAGTCTCTTTTGCAAGGATTCACTCAAATCAGGCTCCAACTGGTTTCCCTATAGAAAGAAATGAAAAAGCAACCAATGATTATTTAAAAGTTCACAATTTAGGCTGACCCTTTAAGTGGCTGGGCTTCGAACTTACCTCGGAAATGGCACGTCTTCGTCTCCCCTGCTGCCTCGCTTTGGAGCGCCCCCTAAGCTCTTCTGGTGAATCAATGTACAGTTTCTGTCCTCGAACAGGGCCATCACTTCCTAACAAAAACAAAACAAAAAAACTTAAAGCTAATGATTTTGCGAAGACAATTTTGAACTCATCATTTAAATGAATGAAAACAACAAATAAATTATAGCTGTAGAGAAAACTTGCCATCACTCTCCATGTCATCAAGTGTGAAGACTGCACTTCCATCGAGAGAGAAGCGAGAGGAATCATCGCTTTCCTCACCAGAGAAATAACCCGAAGTGTTCACATCACCTGGTAGACCAGAAATCCCTAAATAATTCCTCTTCCTCTGCAGGGCCAGTATCTGCCTTGCCAGCCGCTGGCCTTTACCTGCATACACACATGCACACGTTCGTTTTTTTACTTTGTCATGGCTGTGCGGTTACACATCCCCTTTTACATTTTGTTGCAAGAATTTTAAAACTCTAAAACTAGCCCTAAAAAGACATTGTAGTGTCAGATGTGTTGATAAAAAGTTTTTCCTTTTCTGTCTAGGCCACCCTGATTGTCCTGGCAATGTAGACTGTCTCCTTTCATACATACTCTGGCATTCTCTCTCTCTCTCACACACACACAGACACACAGACACACAGAGAAAACTGAGATAAATAAACTCTCACATATGTCGTCACATTGTGTACGCTTTGTTTGTATCATCAGATATGCACACTGCTTTGACTCAAACTGACACCAAATGAGCTAATTACAACAGAAGGTTCATGATGTGAACTGGTCTGAGAGACTCACTGTTATTCTTTTGAGCAGTAGGGGGTGCACTGCGTTGTGAGAGGAGTGCACTGAGCCATGAAGCTTCCAGATGTCCAAGCCTGAAACCTCCCAGGCACAGAGCGTTGTTGGTGGGGTCCAGGCCAAGGCGGCCAAGGAGCAGGATGACAGCAGGGCTGTCTCCTCTCTTCACACACACACCCAGAGCCCCACGCAACTGCTGCTCATGAACCCCACCACCAACCAACACCTGAACAAGAGCCAGAGGCCTGCCATGCTCACACACCTGTACACACAAGAACAAACATAGGCAAGTACTTTACAATCTGATGCATTGCTGCATAATAAAAAGATGGTCCTTTTTCTTCAATACTTAAATTAGAGGCACCCAATTTTTGTTCCTCAAGATCTACCATCCCACAGAGGTCTGTTCATTGTGCAATATTAGCTATAGGTACGGTAAATGTATTGTTTCTTTTGTTCCCATTAATGTACCACATTCTTTTTTGTGCTTTGCCTTAATTTAATTACTCCATTTGTTCAATCTAGTCAAAACCAATTTGTACATCCAATCTATGGTTAGTTTCATATATATGACAGAAGACTTAACTTGTGCTTAACTACAGACTACGGAAACAGAACACAAATTAAATACACAGATATAGACATTAAACCCTACCTGGAAAAAACCTTATGGAGCATCTGAATATTAGAGCCATGTGTACAGATCTCCAGGACTGAAGATAGGCACCCTTGGTAAAAACTATTAATCCAAATGTACATGTCTCAGTGCAAAGTTACCTGGTATATGAGAGACTCCGTCTTGGTTTTCTTATTGACATCAGCACCCAGCTGGATGAGACACTCAGCCATGCCAACATCTCCCACCTCACATGCCCTCTCCAGCAGCCTGTAGCGGATATCACTGTCCAGCACCATCTTTGACAGGCACAGGCAGCTCAGTTTCTGTAGCTGACACACACATACACACGCCATGGAACTGATTATGATTCAGTTTTATAAACAATAAAAGTCTACCTAGGATTTCCCATACACATGAAGCATGGTCACATTTCTGTTTTTCATATTCAAAACACGGTCAGGCTTCACACACACTCACCTGGCCACATCTCTGATCAGGAGAACTCTCTCTTAGCTGCTGGAAAATCTCTTTCTCAAAGCTCTCTTTCTCCAGTTCAATAGCTGCACCTGAGCACGTGTCCATCAGCTTCCATATGACCTGAAACCCCTGCAGGCCAAACAGTCAAAACCACAACAGCTTACGTATGACCTCTAGCATATAATCAAAAATACAGAACGTTTTTATTGGAACGTGACAGTGACCCACTTTCAGGAGCATTGCTGTGTCCTCCTTGTGCTGTCTCACAGAGGCGACCAGGACAGAGGCCAGCACAGGCACCATCATACGTGAGAGCTTGTTCTTAGAGATCAGGTACTGCAGGAGGCTCAGACCTCTGTAGTGAATTTCTGCACATAATGAACAGGACACTTCCAAACTAAACATTTGAAATCAAATTTACACAATTTTCTGATTATCCTACATGTGGTCAATCTGTGCTTCTTCACTTTTGCAGTGGAGCTGACAAGTAACTTATTCTTATAGGCAGAATCTGCATGCCTAAATCATCACACACTTTACTGTTCTCTATAGTGTTATTTATAAAAGCAGACAAAGCTATGCGACTATTTTGACTCATTTCAGAGATAACAGATTATACAGTCAAAAACTGCATAAACTAGCCCATGACAGATTACTAAATCATTCAATTCAGGTTTAAGGCATACAGTTTTCACAACTGAGGAAAAATCTATAGAAAAAAAAGGCACTAAACTTCTCTTGGCTCTTCAGTGTTTGTGATAAAAGGGACTCTGTTTTAGGCCAAACCACTGTGTGAATGGAAAATAAACACACGGCTCTGAAATGGAATGCAGAGACACTGGCACTTTCAGATATTTTACTTATTTACAGTACATCTGTACTATAACCTTCCAGCAGGTTATAAAGTATTTGGATATTTTATTAGATTTGCCGGACTTCACTTATAAAGTCTTCACTCACCACGTTTCCTAGGAAACATCTGTAGTGTATGCAGTACTGTGTCTATTGCCCCCTGCTGACACATCAAGTCAACAGCTCCAGAACAGTCAGCCAGTACAGAGAGGACTCCAAGCCCACATTCTTGAATCTCCTCACTGCTAATGAACTGTATATGAGCACACAGTGAATACACAAATATATATAATATGCACAGAATTTTAACTGAACTTTCATTAAGAACAGCAAAACTGGCAAAGGCTTCTGTCTGCATTAACTATGAAAAAGAAAAAGACGGCTGATCTGGATTCCGACATTTAGAAAGTCCAAATGTTTTGCTTCTTTTCCTCAAGACTAAAGATTAAAAGACTAAAAGACTGAAAGAGGTAACATGTGTTTATAAATAATCCAAACTCCCCATTAAGCTGAATATTAACTATATACTAATATTAGCACATATTAACTCTGGGAAATGAAGGAACATTGCTTTGCAGGTTCTAGAATGAAAGAAACCTTTAGAACTTCACTGAAAAATGTCACGATTAATGGTTCTGAATGTTTACTTAGGAGGCTGTAAAATGGACCAGACTTTATTTCAATAGCATTGTGCTTATTTTTACATCTTACATATAACTGTTCTATGTTGTCCTTTGAGGTAACGTTAATGTGGCAATACGAGACAGTGGCAGTACATTGAGTTTACACAACAGAAATGTCCTTTGCTGTGTAAGCAGACACTTCTCACCCTGTTCAAGGCTTCCAGGTAAACAGTATGAGCTTTCTCTACTACACACTGATTCTTCAGCACTCTTAGAGATACGTCTGAGGTGTCCGGGTCTGCCACAGAGACACCATGCTCCCTCAAGCTGAGGTCTGTTCACATACAGAAAAAACATTCATTAACATTACTCATATATGGACTTGAGGATGTACAGTACCACACAAAAGTTTTAGATGCCAAAGAAACTTGTATTTAAAACCTGCTTAGCTGAGCAGCACGTTTTAAAAGTTAATATAAGAATGCAAACAAATAATATTAATACAGTACACAGTGATTTTATGTATGTTTATGTGATCGCTTAATCATTCCCAGACCTCTCCTCATGGAAGCCCAGTCTTACATTGCAGTCTTACATTCTCAAACACCTCAAATACCTCAATACTTCATTATATGAAGCCATGGGGTGCTGCTGATGGAATTTCACAATCCATGCAAAGACTGGAGGTAAACACTTTTACAAACAATATTATTTAAGGCCTTTTTGTTTGATTAAATTTATTCTCATGCTAACCTGTGTATTTGCTGGCACAACATCCCATACTGCTCAGATAAATGATTTATAACAGTTTGAAAAAGAGCCTTTTGTGTCATACTGTATGTTGAGTATAGAGGCACTGGACAGAGCTCCTACCAGGGTGGAGAAGCACAAAGCTGGCCCTCAGACCCTCCAGCTGGACCTCAGCTTCAAAGTTATGATCCTTCATGGCGATCAGGATGCGGCCCAGAGCCATTGCACCTTCATCTAGACTCACTCTCCTGATGCCAGAGAGAAACAGAGAGACAGGCAGTGATGAAGGATCTATGTGACAGTAAATGAGAAACATGCAGGATGATAATGACTCTGTTCCTACCCTCCTTGGAAAAGAACATGTAGGAGCTGGCAGGCACTCTCACACACTTCACTCGAGTCGCCATATCTCTTCATCAGTTCCACAATGTTGTAGTGAATCCCATGGGACAGCAGCAAAGACCTCATCTTACCTAAACACACACATTTGAATCACACTCTCCATATACACATATCTGATAATCATGAGCACAATTTTGAGCATTAGTACAGCCTTTTTCAAGAAAAATATCCTTATGTATTCAAATCTTACATACTTACACAGCCTCATATACAGCGATTTGCAAGCATTTGGACATGTTCTGATTCAATTACAACACACTTTTGTACATTTTAATGCTCACAGTAACATCTAATACTTACTGTTTATTTGCTTAATTCACTATATAGGAAAACATAAAATACTGCTTATGTTATGGTTCATTTATATTTTATGCTTTCTTTTCCCCCCCAAAAAAGTTTAATTGTGCACTAAATCAGCAGAAGAGATTGGCGATTGGACACAACTAATATTAGGAAAAGATATATATATTTTTTTTAAGGAAGAGATTATGCTAACTCACTGTGTCGACGGATGAGTGTGCCCAGCGTGGATGTAGCAGCCTGAAATACAGCAACACTAGAGGATTGTGAAAGCAGCACAGCTATTATCTGAATATGTACAGGAGGCCTGGGAGAGAACGAGAGAGAGAGAGAGAGTGTGTGTGTAAGTGTAAGAGAGTACTTGTGAAAGTAAAACAAGAACTACTTAAGACTGAAATACTCCGATATTTCACTTTCTGAGCTCATCCTGAAAGCAGACCTTCCATCGGACTCCACATATATGTGACTGTGTGCATTCCCATAGAGCAGCAAGCTGTTCAAGGCCCGGCATGCAGCTTCCTAAACAGACAAAGAACGAAACAGATAGTTGAAAAAAATTCCCAGAAAAAACCCCAAAACACTGCCTCTAAAATGCTTACTCTGCTCACCTGTACCACTGGATCTTCGTTATGTCTTTCTAAAGCTGTGCAGCAAGCCTCTCTCCAATCCAAGCATTCCTCAGCATTAACCACACCATCTTCTGTCATCCTGTCATCCTCACTGCACTCTCTCTCTAGGCAGTTGTTCTCCACAATTGTCTTTGCTGTTGGATCAGAGGCAAAATGGACTTAACACAGCTTAGTAGTTTAGATATCGGATACAAGTGTAATATTAACTCATTACACTGTAATGCATGTGTGTGGATAAATTAGGACAGTCAATGTTGAATGTATTATTGTCAACACCAATAATGCAGTTTCCAACTTGGACTCTAGGAACCATTCACAGGACTTTAGGTCGAAGCCCAGCAGCTCAGGCACTGCAAGTTGCTAAAAAAGTTCTTGTTCAGAAGTTCTCGCTCTTGTTCAAATGCAGTTTTTAAACAGTTTCTGAAGCAGTGCCTTCAAGAGATGATTCTGGACAGTCATGCTATGCATAAATCAAAAAGCAGCAAACTAACAGAAGTACTAAAATGCCTCCACTGTAACAAGAATCCACAAGCTCTACTTGGGTGACTGTAGCGTATAAAAACTGAGAACCTCAGTTTTTTATACATAAATTAAGACTTGTGAAAATGTTATCGCATACATTTTATGTTTTTTGTATGAAAGTCCTATATTAACGTTTGTTTCATGTAAATCATAAAAGGTCATTTCACTGGGAGTGTTCAACTACTCTTGCTCACACTGTCAGGTAAGATCGTCCAAGGTTAGAGCAAATTAGATTAATTATGATTTACTACAATTCATAATCTGACAGTCTTTATTCTTAGACCCTTCCCAAAGCCTGAAGACTCACTAAGTGCAGCAAGACAGGAAAGGGCATCAGCCTGGATTGTGGGATTGTCAGGATAGGCGAGACACGCTTTCACAGCCACTCTGTGCACACCGTTCAGCACCAGGATATTGAAGTAACTCTCTGGAAGACAGAAAGTTGTTGAGTCAGACTCAGTTAAACAGAAGTGAATGTGTATCGGACCACATCGGTCACTTAGAAGTAAAGTTTAACTGGAATGAACAGTAAAGTCCTAATAGACATTCACTATTAGAAGGTGGAATGTCACCTGTATAACATGACCTTCCTTGATAACCCACCTGAGGTCAACTGATGCAGCAGGCGGCATCCCACCTCCTGTACAGCCTCTGAGTGCGAGCACGCTTCTACCGCCTGACACACCAAGCTGTAGCATTTTTCAGTCTTGGACATTAGGATCTCAACATTGCTTTCTAGAATGCAGATAAACACATAATTAATTTAGCATTGCGTCACCCTTCCCCCATTATTTAATGTTCTTACGTATGAATGAACATTTTTCTTGTAATTAGATAAAGTTCTTTGAACTGAAGCCAACTTCAATGAATAGATGGTAGAATTCCATTGTGGGTATTTCAAGCCTTAATCAGCTAACTCAATTACGTATTTCTATTAATATGGTTTCTGCGTAAATCTTCCCTTCGAAAAATGTGGATATTCCCTCAATTCATACAATCTGTTAAAGAAGTACTGTAACAAAAGGTCACTAAGAGAGACAAAAGTTAATAGTATTATTTACCAAGTTGAGTCAGTGGTATGAGGACCTGCAGTGCAGGCAGGACTACGCTGACACTGTCCTTGAACCTGTTTAGGGCACTCAGAACCACAGTATGGTCCTTCCTCTCTATAAACTCCAATAGGTGCTCCTCTGGAACTGATGAGGGCCATAAAATCAAACACACATACACACAAACACACTTAATAAAGCATAAATACAAAATAACTGGGAAGTGCACAAACATTCTGATGCCTCAGTTCTGATTTAAAATAAAATGTTTTAAACCAGACAGTACAGTGCCTTGCAAAGGTATTCAACCCTCGTTTCAACATTTGTTAATCAGTGAGTGTGAATGACAGGTGATACAGCACATCAGATCTCTCACCTCTCTCCAGCAGCTGACGCAGAGCACAGCAGCCCTGGAGCTGCACCTCCTCACTGTGAGGAAACGTTTTCATGGCCTCCACAACCAGCTCAAACACATCGGTCTCATCCTCCAGCACAAGCATCAACAGCTCATCTACACATAAACACAAACACACTTCACTAATGAAAACAGAGTTTAGACCTATTCAGGAAAGCTTGGACATCTTTCACTGCAAGTTTTCTTCCTGTACTCTCCACAGAAATAATGTATACCCAAAAGGCATGATGGCCAAAAAGAATCCACACGGAGCCTTTCAGTTGAGTTTTTAAAAATCCATCCACTGAAATGTTACAAAGCAGTGCTTTTGAGCAGACAGAACAAAACCCCATAAATTTCCAGTCAAAATGATTCTCCCATGCATTTCTGCCAGAACCTGAGGCTCTTTTATATATATATACTATATTGAGCCTGGTGGAAATTGCTTAAGTCCTCAGCATTTAACTCATTCGCCTGAATAAAGCAATGGGAAGCCGGCAATGGCCCAGGGAGTAGGGACAGTACCTCCCCAGTGGTCATATTGGTGGTTCTGGGATTCAAACCCACAACCTTCTGATTGCAGGGGCAATGCCCTTACCACCAAGCCGCCAGCTGCCTATTTTGCACATATAATAGATCTTTTACCAGTACTTTCCTTGTACCTTTATTCCCCTTCAGTTTAAAAAAAAGTGATCAACACAGGTACACGAGGTCATACTGAGACATGATGTACCATTGCTTTAGAGAACCAAAAGTGGTTCTTCTATGTCAGTGGTCACCAACCTCATTCTGACAATTAACTTTCCCACAATGTTTAGTTCTTGCTTACATCTAAAATACTGATTCTCTTATCTACCACTAACTCATCTGATACATGTAATCGAGGACTTCTGAAGAAGTTATTTAGGTAGATCAGGTGGGGAAATTATCTGAAATACATGAAAGTAGACCTCTAGAACAAGGATTGGGGGACAGTTTTCTCTGCCCTAAGTGGGACATAAAAATGACACATATAACCAGGTAAAGCAGTATACATAGTAGTATATACTGGCATAACATACATAAAATACATATATAGCATTTATTATAGATAGATCACACACAGGTGAACAGTGTCATTTTTTTAAATGTTCAATATCAACAAATGCCATCATATTTTTTAGTGGCAAAGACACTTCATATCAGGAGCAATATCACAGTAATAACACTGACAACTAAACATAATGATCTTTCAGCCCCACCCAGCTTCTCAACCACACTGAATGTCTTTAAGGTCAAGTAACAGGTTTGGTTTTCATCAGAATCTACAGACTGTGCAGAGTACAGCATATTAAATACAGGGCCCATTAAGGAAATTCTGATAAGACAGTCATGTTACTGTAGCCTGTGTGTTTGCAGCAGCTGATGAGCAGCTGAACCTGATTTAAGTAGGGCAGAGATACAAGTAAACTAGACACAGAATTACACAAACTAAGAGTGCAGAACAGGCTGCATAGCTGCCCACTCCTGAACAGCAAGGAGATCAATATCTTTCTGAAGTGCCATAAACAGCTATAAATAAGGTTTATGGTGTTTAAGATATAGAAAAGGATTCTGCCCATAGATATATAGGCCACAGACAGACTTGGATGATCAGACTCAAGTATGTCACTTCCTCTCAGTCAACTTCAGATTATGTAGAATTATGATCCCTGCCATAAAAAAACTAGTGTGACTGAGTAATGTGAACGCTCAGTAAAACTTACTGTAAGAGCAGGCTTACCTGACTTCAGCAGCAAAGCCAGAGCTCGCAGTCCTACCATCACAACTTTAGAGTCTTTGTGATACATGGTCAGTGCCTTCAGGATTTGCCTAAATGTGCCCACACACAGACACAGACACAGACAGAAACATTGTAAAACTCAAAACATTTCATTAGCCTAGCTAAGTGTTTCTCAAACCAGTCTTCAGGAACCCCCTTGATAGAACCACTGGTCTAGCGTCTTCTTCTATTTAGTGCGCAGAACATTTCATTAAGTCTAGTTGTCAGCTTAACCTGTTTTTTGTCTGACCTAAAGATTGCGCAAATGATCGGCCTTCATGCAGGTGAGATCAGGTGATAACAGGTAAAATCAGCTGTTTTCGTTTTCAGTTCCTGCAAGCCCCTGCCATCACTGGTCTCTGTGGTTCTTGGTTACGGTTCTAGGAAGAACCTTTTAGAGCTTTTATATTATGTTTACTATTCAGTTACGTTTACTATTATGTGCGTATTATGTGGAGGTTCTGCAACCTTAAAAAGGTTCTTAATACTCACACAGCTCAACTAGAAATATGGTGCTTTAAAAAAATCAGCATTTCTACAAAGAACATGTTATGGCTTACTGGTGCACCCCTAAAACCTCCCAGCTTGTCCCTGCTCCCAGCGGCCTGACCAGTTTGTCCAGTGTGGCAGGACAGATCTCCATCAGACGGCACATCAGGGACCATCCCACCTGAGGTGAAAGTAACAAGTGTTCATAAATATATTATAAACATACATTTTGAACACACACACAAATATATATCGATAAGTCGCTTTGGATAAAAGCGTCTGATAAATGCCGTATATATATATATATATATATATATATATATGAAGACAGGTTCCAGGAATGCTTACCTGCTGAACTTTGCTGTTGTTGTAATTTGACAGCACTACCATCAGTGGGTCGTGGACATCTTTGTCATCAAAAAGCTCAGCTGCTGAACAGCAGAAGGCAGATAGAAGGGCTTTCATGTCCCAAAATATCTCTCCAAAGCGTCAGAAGCTCATGCAAATATAGCTCGGTGTGGTGTGTGCATGCTTTCTCTAGTGAGGCCACACACACTCCAGAAACAGCAACACTCACAGTGAAATGCATTCCCCAAAACATCACATCACACATATATAAATACATCCAAACCCATAAATCACATCTGCAATACTGGAGATGAGTGGTCTTACCGCAGTCTTCTGTGTGTGCGAGGAAGAGAAGGTCCTGTACGATCTGTACTATGGTGCCCAACTGTTTGCCCTCATCCAGGTTCCTCAGACGCACTAAGAGCTTCTTCACGTTCTCCTCCAGGTCCTCTTTGTTCACCATGCTGTCCCTCGGCTGGCATTAAACTCATGTACCCACTCGGCCCGGGGGCACTTTAAAGAAAAGAAAACCGAAACGACATGTTCTGTTCTGCTAAAACTAGGCTAGGAAACCACAAACCAAGCCCAACGTAACCACTAACTTCACGCAGAAAGTAGGAGAAACATCTCAATTTCTCTCTGTGCTGCTGGTGGTGTGCAGAAAAATGTTTCCCGTGTTTCTGTCTGGAGGCTCCCACAGGCGGGACTGCAGTCATATGACTGCTCAACTTTCAAACAGGAAGCGTCAGCTCGGGATCTCTCGCCCCTCAACTAAACTTTAACGAACATTTTTCGAAGAGAAACGGTGAGTTTATCTTGTCCCTCTTTAAAAAAAATACAAGCTTTTTAGAACTTTATTTCGTTTTCTAATGAGTGATGATGGAATACGCGTTGTATTTTTTTCAGTCACGGTTCGGCACACCGCTCTACAAACAAATGACTGAGCGACAGAAAAATGTAAATAATAATAAATGCACAAATGGACTATACCAAGAATGCATAATCAAGATCTTAACCGTTCTCTGGACACAATTACTTTCTACGGCTTTTTTACGATGTTGGAAAGATTTAATTTCAGTTTTAAAAAGGGCACATTAGAGCATCTACTTTTATGTATGTAATATTTACCCTAATATATTAGATGATCAAAGAGTAGGCCTACTGATTCTGATTTAAAATTTAAAGTTTATAATTAAAACATATGTTTTTCTCATGTTTTCCAGCAGGTGGGGCTGTGTGTGTGTAGGTCAGTGTGGGGGTTTAATTTAGCAGGTTTTCTCTCAGGGCTTTGTGTTTGCGCATGCTCAGGTGTGTTTGCGTGAGTTTCAGTTTCGTGTTTTGCGCGTCACGTTGTGTGTCGTGCTCTAGTGGGCGTGCCGTCGCCCCGTGGGGTTGCTTAAATGGATGTCTATTCTGCTCTGTGATTCAGAGGATGGTGTAAAACTCCGGATGATGGAGGGGGCCTCGGGAGGGAGAAAAGTGGAGGACGAGCGCAGTCTGATCAGGACCCGGGACTCGAGCACAGCCACCGGGCAGGATGGTTCTGCCAGGTTTGTCTACCTACTGGCCATCTTCTCCGCTCTGGGGGGCTTCCTCTTCGGCTACGACACCGGGGTGGTCTCTGGAGCCATGCTGCTTCTGAAGAAGGAGCTGAACCTCAGTGCACTGTGGCAGGAGCTGCTGGTGTCCAGCACGGTGGGGGCCGCGGCGATCGCAGCGCTGGCAGGGGGCTTCCTGAACGAAGTACTGGGGCGCAGACTCTGCATCCTGCTGGCCAGCTTCATCTTCTCCGTCGGGGGTATCATTCTTAGCCTCTCCCCCAATAAAGAGGTCCTCCTTCTCGGAAGGCTCATCGTTGGCCTTGGCATTGGTATGGCACTTTGTTTAGTCATGTGACATTTCTGTTTACAATGTGAAAATGGCACTACTATGTCCAAAAGTGTGTGTCCATTTGTTACACGTAAACACACACCACGCACACAGAGAAACTGCTCCCTGCGTTTAACCCATTCACCCATGTGAAGCAGCAGACAGCCAGGAAGACAATACACAGGGAGTGTGTGGGGATGGTACCTTGCTTAAGGGTACTTCAGTAGTGCTTCTAGTAGTACTGAGATTCAGCCCACAACCTTCTGATCGCAGGGCCACCAGCTGCCCCAAGCTAGACGTCCAACGTCTCAGCTGTAATCAAAGGTATTTATTGGGAGTTGCTGCAGTGACAGCGTCTTCATTCTTGTTGGATGCTGAATTATTAGTACTGGATCACAAATACCACCCCAGTTCATCTGTCCCTCATATTCCACAGCCCAGTGCTGGTGATTTATGTCCCTCTAGCCAGAAGTATGACCTTCATTTAGTCAGTAACACTGCAAGAAAGTATTTTCCCCAAAAAGCCCTCTAACCACAACTGGGCTTTGGGCATGGTGACCGTAGACACATCACATTCTATTGCCAGTGTTCTTCTGTAAAGATTAAGCAAGAGATTAAATATCTGACACCAGTGAGCTGAACTAAAGATCCTTACAAGGCTGGATTCTTTTGGACATATAGTGTATGTATTATTGTGTATTTAGACCCAATTGTTGGTTTTCAGAGCAAATCATAAAACAAAAAATGATGTCTTGGCTTTGTACAATGTTTGCCTTTTACAATTATGTGTTACTGAATTCCCACAGGTGTAGCTTCCATGACCGTGCCGGTGTACATTGCTGAGGTCTCTCCTCCCCACCTAAGGGGTCAGCTAGTCACCATTAACACCCTCTTCATAACCGGTGGTCAGTTCATAGCCAGCGTGGTGGATGGGGCCTTCAGTTACTTGAATCACGGCGGGTGGAGGTATGAAATGCAGAGCAAAATCAAAATTCCTACTCTTATTTGTGCAAACAACGTTTATTTTGAGCTTCTGCCATTCTAAGAGAGATACAACATATGCATTTATATGTTACTGCAGTAAGCTAAAACAACAGCTACTGGTTTCTGACCTTTGATAGCACTGTCTATGTATTGTGGGGTGTTCTGTAGGTATATGCTGGGTCTGTCAGCAGTCCCTGCCGTGCTGCAGTTTGTAGGCTTCCTCTTCCTGCCTGAGAGTCCTCGCTGGCTCCTGCAGAAGGGTCGATCCCAGCAGGCCCGTGAGGTGCTCACACAGATCAGAGCCACAGCAACTGTGGACGAGGAGTTCGACAGCATCAAGAGCATCGTCGAGGAAGAGGGAAAAGAGTCTGGAGGTGAGCAGCCACAGTTGGCAAAGTTTTAGGTTTTAATTGTAACATGCAATACATTAATACATTCTAAAGTGCACGAAAAACTGCTTTTGGGAGCTGAGGACTAAAACACAGAATACTGCAAGACCTATTTAAGACATTAGGCATAGTGTAACAGTTTAATATTGTCCTGCATTTTATTGCCTGTTTGTCAGGGCGGCCGGTACTCTGGCGTATCCTAACCTGCGCCCCTGCCCGGAGAGCCCTCATTGTGGGCTGCGGCCTTCAGATGTTCCAGCAGCTTTCAGGGATTAACACTGTAATGTAAGACAATTTATTGACTGTACACACTGATCATGAGGGCAGTCTGTTATATGCTGCTCAACACAAAATAGGCTGTAACACATTACTCTGAGTGAGAAAAGGTGGGCCTGATGACTCTGACAGACATTTAAACAGAAGAAAAAGGTGTGTTTGCCAGGGTGAGTGAAATTATTTGCTTAAAAAGTACTTTACTCACTGTCTCATTTGTCACACACCTATTGAGTTCGGTTAGTACTAATCCCCTCCAGGTAGTTTGGGCTCTACCTGAAATTTGGTCTTAATAAAAATTCCAGGTTTGAAAATGATTTACAGGCAACCAGTGGGGGGTTCTAAAATAATGGAAAATACTGTTTAGTCTAGTGCAAGTGCAAAGGGAAGTTCTCTGAGCAAGTCAAGCACATAAACTGGTGTTATAGCTTCAGTCACAAGTTTGCACAGATCAAAGTCCACCGGTCTCTCCTTGTTATGCCAATATGCTGTTCACAGAGTTTTTCTTTCAATTTTTGTTTACTTTTTTGCAAATGTGAGAATTTGCTTATTACACTCTATCATATTGAAGCGTTAGGAGCAGTTTCCAAGCATTTAAAAGAGAGAAAGCCACAGTTCTGGTCTGACAAATTTTCCTGGGGGAGAATCCAGTTTGGGAAGAAAATGGATTACTTAAATAGCACAAAACGGATAAACTTTGTGAACATCAAAGGCAGTAGAGTCCCACAAATTCTCAATATGAATCATATTGAATTGTTTTTTGCATGTATGAATAATCATGGTCCAGATTTATGTTGCAATTGTATACTTCCATGTCAATGTTAATAATAACAGTAATAAAAACAAGCAGTACCTTTTTGTGTATTCTTATTTTGAACACATTACTTATTTGAATGGACCATCTGAATATTTATGAGCCCACTGTTCCAAGCCTTACAGACACTGAGGTGGGGGAAGCTCAAAAGCATATGCTGTTATTATGTATTAGTTCTTCTGAAGTGTTTTACTAAAGGCATGACTGAACTAAGTTTACATTTATGTAATTTTAACATTTTATGGTTATCTTTTCCTATTTGCGTAGGTACTACAGTGCAACCATACTGCAGATGGCAGGAGTGCGGGATGACAAGATTGCTATTTGGCTGGCTGCTGCTACAGCCTTCACCAATTTCCTGTTCACACTGGTGGGGGTGTGGCTGGTGGAGCGAGTGGGCCGCAGAAAGCTGACTTTGGGCAGTATCGTTGGTGAGGGCACAGCCTCATTCACAACATTTACGTAAAAGTCAGTGCTTCTGTTCCCGTTAGTCTGTAATAATAATGGATTTATTGTATGCTGTATTTCTGAGGCACTGGGGCCAGTCTGTCGGTTCTAGCTGTGGGGTTTCTGCTCTCTGCTCAGGCCTCGCCTCAAGTGACTTTTCACCCTGCTTCCAGCAACTCAACCTGCGCACACTATGGGTGAGTTAGAATATTCAATAAAATGTGTTCAGTTTAATCCAATGTCCTCTATAATTGATATATAATCTATTTGTGATGTTTAATTTTAACCATTTAAGCAGATGTGTTCTAGTTCATTTCACAGTATGTTGGTGTACAGTATGTTTTGTTCGTGTATTCCCAGGGTTTGTGAATACTGCATGCTGGATCCAGGCTGTGGCTTCTGTTACCGTGAGATTGGCTCGAATATTTCAAGCTCCTCCTGTGATCCCATTGATCCAGCCAACACAGAAAAAGCCGCAAGTGGCATGTATGAGTTCATCTGTTTGTGCTTCAAAATGTCTTTCAGAGATGTCGAAAGACCTTCCATTTGCTCACCCTATTTTCTCTCTAAATTACTATTTTTAAGAATTGCAGTGTTTACCTTCCTTCTTTTATTTTGATGTTCTTATAGATTTGCTGTATTTATTTTTCTTCTGCTGTATAAAATGTATCTGACCTCATTCAGGTGCTACAATACTACTCAAGGCAACTCAAGTGCATTCTGGGCCTATAACTACTGTCCAACTCCCTACTCCTGGATAGTATTGCTGGGTCTTATTCTTTACCTGGCCTTCTTTGCTCCAGGTGAGGAAAGCCATACGCTACATGTTTTTGAACACTCATACAGTATAATCACTTTCTGTTAAGCGAGGCAGGGTTTGAGATCAGGTGTGGAATCTCTTTCCACATAATAATTTGGTTCCCAAAAATATTAAATATTATAGAATTTAATTTTTAATAATGATGTTTTTGAAAGTGGGTTTTACATATACAGATAAATCACAACTGTGTTTTATTATGACGAATACCACCTTTATTACAGAAACAAAACCATGTTTTCCACAGTACACCAGCCATTAATCTATTGAAAGAATTTCAACTTTTTGAAATGTTTATTCTCAGTTCACATTCTAAAGCTTGTCTGTTTATGTATCTGCAGGGATGGGTCCCATGCCATGGACAGTAAACTCTGAGATCTACCCACTCTGGGCTCGGAGCACAGGTAACGCCTGCTCTGCTGGAGTCAACTGGATCTGCAACGTCCTTGTGTCCCTGACGTTCCTCCATGTGGCAGAGTACCTCACATACTATGGTAAGAGCCTGCATTACCTTCTAGGTGATTTTCTTGCTGAGGGCTATTTAGCCTTATAGTAAGAACAGGCAAAAATAAAAAATTATGACATTTGACATTTTTACAGTACATATGTTTCACAGCATTTACTACTTGGGGACAGTCTCAATACATTAACAATACAATGAGGCTACCTTTTCTTTAAAAATGTCTATAAAAACATATGACAACAACTTTAAAGTATCATAATAGAAGCTACTTGTAATTATGATACATGCTGGCATAATGTTCTTGATATCATTTAATTTGTGAAGTGTTTCATATTGGTTTTAGTAAACCGAAAACTGTGCTGTGTTTAACACACTTGCTGCTTGTTCTAGGTGCATTCTTCCTGTACTCGGGCCTGGCTCTGCTGGGCTTCATTTTCGTGCTGGGATGTCTGCCAGAGACTAAGGGCCTCATGCTGGAGGACATAGAGGCTCTGTTTAACCAGAGGCTGTGCACCTGTGGTGCCTTCAGTGGCCAAAATGTGCATTACATCAGGGTAAAAGGCGGCACCCGTCTATCCGATGAAGAAATCTCTGATGGAGAATAGACTTCACAGAGGCTTTTTTCTCCTTTCTCTGTCTCTATGTGAGCTGCATGCATTTCTCTGTAACTTTGGTATGGGGGTCTACACATGTTCCAGAGAATCAGCGTTATAGCTGGTGAAGTGCTAGACTTATTTTAAAAACACCTACTGCAAAAAACACCTAAAATACATGATCAATGTCTGACCTTCAATCGGTAAAATATAGAGGTGTGATCCCATTTTGCACATTTAGCATTATTGTTATGTTTTTATGTTTGTTTGTTTATGACACAAAAGCTGTACTCATAAGTACAGACAAGGGTACTTACCACGCTCTGGAGCGTGGCTTTATTTTTGCTTTGTTTACATCAACGAACAGTTAATCTGACCTCTTCTATACCTGATTGGGGCAACAGATCATCATTCATTAGCGTGTTTATTATTGGACACTTTTTCAGTGAAAAAAGCCAAAAAGCGTTTGATGATGAATAAATAGATCAATGTTATTTCTCTGAATGTTTCAATAAGTTACTTACAGTTGAGATATTGAAAAGGTGATCAATTAAAAGGTTATTTTAGAAACAATGTTCTTCTTCTTTGCCATTCCTTTTTAAACCCTTTTTGGCACCTTCACCTTTGAATGTGTTTGGGTTTAAAGCATGTGGGATTGGGTGAGGGGTAAAGGGTGAATTATTTGAGATAATGTATTTTTTAAGATATATTTGTCACTAAACTAAATCGACAGTTTCAAATGTTTTAGTCTCATTTGGAATTGGGAAAGTTGCCTTATGGGACACTGGAACCAGAGGAAGGAATTGCTTACATATCAGTAAGTATTTAAAAACTACTGGTAGTATGGAACTACTTGCAGTGTTGCACAATGTTGAACATTTTTGATATTTTCTAGAATTAGGCCACAGTACAATAATATTTAATTCCCCCCCCCCCCCTTGTTTTTACTGTAGCAACTGCAGTAATGAAAGACAGATACTTGGGACAAGATGGTTCATTACATGGGAACAAACTGTTCTGCCAAGAACAAAGCTTGAAAAGATGCACCTTTACAGTCGAGCAACCGAAGCCTATTTTCCTTGTAAATGTATTATTTTGTACTGACTTTCTCTTATGTACACATGGAGGCACCTTATGTACACAATGAAGTACCAGTGGTAGTCTCTGTGGTCTCTGGCTTTTACACAGATATATTCACGCAGGATGAAGTATGACCTACACCAGTGTTAATGTCACTGAATTGTTCTACACGGTACTTAATAATTCAGGGTGTGGTGCATATTTTGGTAACGTTGAATATAAGTTTGCACATCAAATTTTAACAAATATAAATGTACAGATTGTTGTCTGTTTCAGAAAGTGTCTTACTCCAAAAATTGTTACCTGTAACAAATAAAATTTTGAAGAATTAAATATAATGTGGATGTATTTTCTCTCATGCTTTAGCTGGACAGGCTCTAGACTGTCTGCTGAACCCTGTGGAGCCTTTGAGCCTTTTTTTGAAGCTGACCTTTGTGACCTTACACTGACCCATGACAGACCCAGACAACACTTAACCTCCATGAAAGCTACAAAGTGATTGAACTAAAAATGCAGAGTTGTCGCTGTGAAATGCATGTGCAGCACTTCGGTGTGTGACCACTTCCTACTGCCTACTGTATTCTGCACAGTCACAGTGTACAGTTTCTTTTGGATCCCAGTGAGATTCCCCCCACTATACTGTAGCTCTGGCTGTCTATAAATGTAACCAGAGAGCTAGTAACTGGACACGGTCATCTGGAAGGGGGTCAAGACACCCTCTGAGCGAGCTATTTATCTTTGCTGCCGGCTCTGCAGTTATTAGAGTTGTTATGAACAGGTACATGAGCAACATGTATCATCTATCAAGCCTCCAAAGAATGTAACTGTATGACCACTGTTCAGAATTCACTCTCACCTCTTATGCTTTACTCTTAGTAGGAAAAGCCATGTCTTCATATCTTGTTTTACTTCATGTTTAGGAGCATGTGGTGGATGTGGACAGACCACATGGGTGCGCCCAATACCACCATACCATCTGTTCACACTGTATTTCTTTCAACTGTCATTGATTTCAACAGACAACGTTTCAGGTCCTTCAGTCAGAAAGTAGACACTATTGTTTTCCAGCTATTGTTTGTGGTACAGTTATTATTATCATTGTTTTTAAACATGCTGTATCATTGATGAATGGGTAAACTATCACGATAAAGTGTCCTGTTTAATTCATTCAAGTGAAGCAGCGGGCAGCCAGGAACACAGTTTGTGAGGACGGTACCTTGCTCGAGGGCATACCTCAGTGGTGCCACTAGCAGTCATGGGATTCAAATCCACGACCTTCTGATGGCCTCACTAAAACGAAGAGGATGCAGAGACAAATATTTTGCAAAGCTTAAAGGAAATTAATATGGGGGGTGTAATCAGCAGTTTTATTTCACCTGTTATTTCGCACTTGTGACCTCACGTCTGTGAGTCATGTGACAGTGCTGTTTCCGTGGCTACGCTCGTTTATATGCGTATTATGATGTCATCATGATAGCAGGGGTTCTGTGGGCGGGGCTTGGTGACGCATTGCGGTTCTCCGTTCGACTGTGCGTCTCCCGTCCGGCTCGCGAACAGATCACAGACTCCTCCCGGTATGTCCGGACACCGGGCTGAGCCCCTCCTGCAGCACACTCTCGGGTCCTAGCTGTGCAGTGATGGCAGGGGAGAGGCGGAGGTGAGCTGCTGCTCCTCTCGGCGGTCGAGGAATAAACACCCGACGACAAATCATGACGACCGGACAGGACGAGAGTTCAGTCCGCGTGGCGGTGAGGTATGAACTCGTGCTCGTTTTTCTTCGTGTGTCTTGTGCTGTCGTTGTCATTGGCTGTGTACCTGCAGCCGCATCAATCTGTGAACGTGGAGCCGCCCGGTAATCATTAGGCCTCCTGCTGCTTCAGTCAGTGTGTGTCTCCTGGCCAGAATATAGACCTGCGTGCACACCCACTTCTGGAAAAAGCCACCTGCACTGAACTGTTCAGTCTTCTCCATGCACCTGAGTCCCACAAGACAGCATGTGCATGCACTGCAGGAGGGGCATCCTAGCGCAGACACTTTAGGAGCTTTGTTCACTTTGGTCTTTGCATTTTGTCTTGGCTGTCATGACGCATTTGCACAGCCTGGCTTTAAACTTTGCAGTGTATGTTTGGTGTTACGCCTTCAGAGAGATGTAGAAATTAGGCACCATGCATTTGCATTCAGCAGAAAGTGAGCAGGGGGCTCTAAAGCTACACTCCTGTGGATGGATGCACCAATCTGGGATTGCTTAAATGATGCGCACACTGTGATATGATCTGTAATTGCGTGCACATATGTTTTGGATACTGATGCAGGAGAATGTAGAAACTGTAAAAACTGGGACTAGATTTTCATGGATTAACATTATGGAGAAATGTGCCATCCAGTGCATTGTTACAAATCTAAACCTCCTTGCCATAATAGTTTTAAAAGTGATTCTTTATCGGATCACATTATCACATTGTGCATCCCTGCTCCTGACACCAGGCCAGATGTGTTGGTGCAGACAGACAGTGAACTTCTTCAGCAACTTTGTTTAGAGAAGCTCATGGGATTTCCTTTAGTGTGAGTGGGTGTTTGTGCTGGCTGGCTGAGGTGGCTTAGAAATGAAGGCTCACAGTCAGTGATGGAGGATGGACGGTTTGAATGGCGGTTGGTCGATGAAAGAGTAGCTTTATTGACCAGCTCGTTTTTCAAGAGCACTGTGAGGTGGTGGGAGTCAGAGTTGCCGTTGGTTGCTCATAGCTCTCTAAATCGGCCTGAACAAAGCCAGTGTGATTTGCTGTTTGCACGCCCATCTCAGTCTTTGTGTGGGTCTTTGCTATGTCTACTGGCCGTGACCACACCATTCAGGAAGAAGCCAGTGCTTTATCTGATGCTCTTGTACACGGCCAGGTGTGTACTATCGTAGTCTACTGGCCACATAGAATATCATGGATAAAGTGACGTGTGTGATTAGTAGTTAAAACTAAGACCATGAGGGGCCATATGTTTTTCCCTTGTAATCATTGTGTCTTGTACTTACTTATACAGTCTGAACTCTTGCTTTGCAGTGCTGATTGTCAGACTATTGCCTGACCAATAGATGCTTAAAAGTCCATAATTTGCCCAACATGCATAGCCTCATTCCTAAATGTCTTTTTGGATCAGTTTATGTATTTATGCCAAATGGCCTTGTTGCAGGAACTCATTGTTGTGGTTGCTGCTGTCTTGTGTACCCAGGGACACTGTAATTTGCATACATTACATGACAAGCAGATTTCTGCTTCACTGTCCCCTGCTAAAACTAGCCTTTCATGCAAGCAGGCCAGGAGTAATTATGAACAGCATTTTCTTTAAGAAGGCTTTGTTTCTAATGAAACGTCTTATATATAAACTAGTTTACCAGTTAAAGGTGAAAACTGTTCCTAATAAAGATGTATATGTCAAGCACCTAATCTCTCTTTAAATAACCCCTGCACTCTTGAGAACCAGGTTCACAGTATAGAATGGGCTCATTAAGAAAAGACTATGTGTGAGTCAGTGTGATACTCTAGCTGTCACTATGGCAGAGCTGGAGCTGACCCTGACCGCCTATAAACTGTCAGCATGTTCCTCTTAATTCAGGGTCAGCACCTGGTCTCACTTGGTCTCTCTCTTCCACGCCCGCCTCCTGAAAACATAATATGTAATCCAACAGTAATCCTATAATCCAGCGGTCTTCTGTTTAGAGCGCTAAACTATTATTCACTGTCTCTGTTTATATGTGCTAACTTATTGAAACAGAATGCTGCAATCCCATATGCTGTATCAACATTAGCAACGATACTAACTTCTTATTGTTAAAGGGTCTATACTGTAGAACATATAGATTTTCTTTTTTCTTTTTTCTTAAAAGATGTTGTTTGCTGGGTAAGCATTCTTATCATTTTCGAACATACCATTCAGTCCCTAGTCCATATAGTCAATATATGAAAAAATAATTGCAGAAACAACACCTTTGGAATTAATTGTTATTTGTGATGTCACAATAACCAGCTTATTAATATGAGACGCCTGTGTAGTCTGCAGCTGTTTTGGCTTGCCCATTCTCACTGATACTATAATAAGAATTTCTCTCCAGACTGCCTTTTGCATGAGGCACAATACAGGATAGCCAATTAGAACAGGGGTCATTTACATATATTAGTCTTAAAGGCAACAGTAATAAAAAAAATAGTATTAAATTCTTATGGATGAAGATAGTGGTGAAAGTGTACATATTAACAGGGGTGACATAATCTTTGCTATAGTACTCTAATGAGTACCTACATTAATGAGTTGGTATGCACCCAAAACCCCCCGGGCGGTCCCCCGGTTGCACATGCAAAGATTCACTTTTGAACAGTGCCAAATGGTGCTGAGCGTGCAAACTGACTTTTAACCTAAATTAAATTACAGGTCTAGTCACCCATGGGATTATTTGACACCAAAAAAAATGTCTGCTTTCTTGCCACTAACTGTTCGAAATGAGGATTGCGTGCTGGTAGAGCCACTTGGGGCCTGTTTCTGTACTCGTTTTTGTGGCTGTCAAGTGAGAAAAAGCGCCTCACTCAGATCCGTAGATCCGGGGAACAGGGGCAGACCACTCCTCTCTGCACTGACGAATGGGTTATCGGGGCAGGCCTTGAAGTCGAGGGCGCAGCGGGGGCACGCAGTTACAGAAGCGCTGACATTGTTTCAGGGTAATAAGAGATATATGAGAAATCTGTGTGACAGATGAGTCTTTTTGGATTTGGGTTCCTGATGTAAGAGCAGGTGTGTGTGTATGACGATGCACTTTTCTGCACGGTGACAGGCCTGAGACAGACAGTGAGTCAGCGTCTTGGAAACAGCACACATTTGCTCTGGCTGCGCAGCGTCCGCCACTAATGCATGATGTGATAAAACATTCCAGCCCTGCTCAGAGAATAGAGTCACATCCTATTCTTTATTGCGGCCTGAGACAAGGCACAGGGACATTGATTCTGAGGATATGCTGACTGATCTGTTCATGGATGAGTGAAAGGATTGTAATTATATTATATTCCATTTTGCAGTATTGTGTTCATGCTATACAATATACTAAAAAGTAGCAGTGCATCCATTTGGGGATTGTTGGCTGATGCTAGCTCAGCTTTTTTATGTTTTAGTTTTTATGTCATATTTGCTGGCGCCAGTGCCATTATATAAATATGAGTAGAATTTAGAAAATCTAACATTGTGTTCCTGTCAGAACAAAACCTCATATGTACAACCTCATATATGGGACAGCTTTTGGCATAGCGGTTAGGGAGCTGGCCCGGTGATCAGAAGGTTGTGGGTTTGAATCCCACGAACTTCTTGGTGAATGGGTTAAATATAAAGGAAGAATTTAATGCTGTTCACGCTGTGTGCTGTGGTGTGTTCATGTATGACAATTGGTCACTTTACACTTAATTACACTTTACTCTTGTACAACAAAGAAACTTTAAAGGTGAAAGAAAAAACATGTCTAACCCTTAATGTAAGCCAATAAAGAACAATAAACTTTATGTGATTTTGAACTATTTCTATATGTGCCTTCCTTGCATTATTTTGACACAAAATGAAACTTTAATATAAAAAAATTTTGAAAATGCAGAATTTACTTCAGTAGCTCAGGCTTCCAAATATTCTGCACTTCAGGACTACGATAGCTGACCAAACTGGTTTGACATATTAGTAAAATATTGGTCAGATGCTTATCCTTTTTACGTGAATATCTGCAGATACCAATATGATTCTGATATCATTATGCATACTTTTATATTTGTTGGATCACATGAATATTTTTATTAATTCAGTAGAAATGCCGGGAGAAACCTTTTTAGACCGTCCAGGGAATCTTTTTTCTCTTATCAATATTTGATAAAAGAAAAAAAGATCAGAAAAAAGATTTTGGTCATGATCTTACACCATTTTCCAAGGAGGTTCTTTACTGTCTGCAAAATGATTGTCTACACATTGTAAATTGTCCATTAGACCACCTCTGTGAAGTCTTTACTTAAAGGACTTGAGGCTTAGCGCTCATAATGTAAACCATTCTGGTCTTACTCTATTTAAGTGCAGCATTAAGTACAGCTGATAATATAATCCATATCAATCTGAAATCTGGAGAGGCCCATCAGCTTTAAATGACAAAACATACAGTTCTTTGTTGTGTTGGGAAATGACTCATCTAAAAATTAAGATTGATATTTAGAGAGTTCCACAAGGTTCCATTTTAAGGCTGCTTCTTTTCTTTCTTCACTCTGGTCAGGAAATATAAGGTAAATTTTCATGGCTGCACTAACTAATTGAAAATTATACAGTGCCATTCCTCTTTTAGATTGACCTCTATTTATTTCATTATTATAACATTTAAATTGTTTCCAAAGTTGCATTCTATCATTTATGAAATATTGTTAAAGTTAGACCGTTTCCATCCCAAAGCATTGTGGAGGAAAAGAACATACATACCTGTTTTTGTGGGCATCCCAAGACCGTGGTACATCCTCTATAACAGCGGTCCCCTACCTTTATTTGGTCACGGACCGGTTTAATATCAGAAACTATTTTCACGGCCCGGCCTTTAAGGAGTGGCAGATAAAT
>JBBPDB010000128.1:7794770-7806385 GCA_037974465.1 Brachypetersius altus | reverse complement strand
AAACAAACCAAGCCTCATTCTTTAGAACTTTTTGTTGCTTAACTTTGCTGTATCGTGAACCGTACTGAACCGTGACCCCAAAACCAAGGTACGTACTGAACCGTGACATCTGTGTACCATTACACCCCTAATTGTCAGGTAAGCTCTATGCTTACTTTATGAGTTTCTAGTATTTGTCCCTGCACACAACCCCCCCCACGAACAGTGCTGCCATTCTAAGTCAAGGATTTGGCAAAGATACAGTACGTGCAGTTGCCAGAGCACTGAAAGCTCCGCTAAAAGACTGGTCACTGGAAAGGCTGTAAGGGAGGATGGTCACAGCTTGAAAGAACTGACCTCATTTTGGTCAACAGCAGTTCACTTAGTTCATTTATTTAAATGGGGCCTATAATTCTTTAGTGTTCTTCTATTAAACACGATCAGTCCTGGAAATAAACTTGCATGCATCGAGGTTTGAGAGGTGTTAGAGAGCTTTAACATGTGCCAGAAGCTGCATTACGACGAACAGATCTGATAATTAAAAGGATAATTTTAGCAGATTTGACATGCACCATCCTTGCACCTTGTTTCAAATTCCAGCTGTTTGAATTCACGTACAAATTTAATGTGGTTAATGATAAGAGAAAATTAAAGTTTCTCTCCCTCTCTCTCTCTCTCTCTCTATCTCACTCTCTTTCTATCTCTCTTTTCCCCAGGATTCGTCCTCAGTTGGCACGGGAGAAGATAGAGGGATGTCACATCTGTACTTTTGTGACCCCTGGAGAGCCCCAGGTGATTCTGGGAAAGGACAAAGCCTTCACGTTCGACTATGTGTTCGACATGGACTCTCAACAAGACTCTATCTACTCTAACTGCACGGAGAAACTGATAGAAGGCTGCTTTGAGGGCTACAACGCAACTATATTTGCTTATGGACAGGTGTGTGTGTGTATACTTGTCAGTCATCTCTAGATCTGAAAATGTTTTCCGATGTGTATTTATATCGTATAGCTGCTGAAGAAACTTTAACAGCTCCTTAGTTTGTCATGTTTCAATGTCAAAAATGACTCAAATCCTTGCAGTCTGCACAGCTAACGTTTAATCCTCACTGGAAATGCAGACAGCTCTCTCCTCTTCTGTCTGCCACTCTGTCTGTTTTTCTTCACTCCCTAATGGTTGTCCTTCACACTCTTACAATCACACACACACACACACACACACAGAGACATGCACACACAGTTCCAGAGTGTTGCGTATTTAAATCATATGCAAGTTTGGGTTTTCACATCCCTCTTCCCTCTTTCCCCAGCTCTTGTCGTTGCTTGGTCACCATGACAACCAAGCCTCTTGAATCCCTCCTTTAGAGAGGCTTTTATCAGATCAGCTCTCAGTCCCTCTTTTTCAAGAGTGAGGTGGACCTTTAGCAGTTGCATTCAGCTCACAGCCTATATGATCGACATGAATATTTTATGCTCTCTCCATCATCACTCCATACAACACACACACACACACAACTGCCTGTGACCTACATCCTTCAGCTGTCCCTGTTTTACCTTTAAGCACTGCCCCACCTCTCTCTCTCTTCCTCTCTCTCTCTCTCTGTCCATTGCACACATCAGGATGTTAATCCCAGCTTTACCCACAGTCCCTCCAGCCCGTCAACCGGATCAGCAGATCTTTGGCATTCCCACCCCATATGTACACACACACACACACACACACACACACACACTCATGCAGTAATAATGAGCACTTATGCTGTACTGATGGTTTCTACTTCTGCGGTTCTTCCTAATGTAAAAAATTAAACAAATGGAACAGAACCGGCACTTTTGAGATGAAAGGGGTGTGCTTATTCCAGTTAACACATTTATTCTGAAAACATTCCCCTAAAGTCCCATTTTCATTGTGGTGAACAGTGATTTGATATTTCTTCAGCATAATTTATAATAAAAAGGTACAGTCTATGTATGTTGGTTTGTAATATTCTGAGAACATGCAGACGGTCTCATTTTTTAATGCCCTATGAAAGACATTTAGCGAATCAACATTCACTGACATGGCATGAAACGGGAGCAACTTTAGAGCAAAAAAAATTTTTCTGACATGTAATGAAAGCTACATCCCTAAAACATGGAAATGCCTGCCTCAAAATTAGATAGTAGAATGTAGACTTCAGGTTTCAAGACAGATGCTACTATAGTTTAGATATTTGAGGGAAATGAGTTTGGACACTTTTTTGTTTGTGTGATTCAGTGTCCTTCTGATGCACATATCCACTTCAGATTCACCCACTATTCATTTTGAATTTTATTTTTGTAAATATATGCATAGTTTAGCATAGTATAGCTTTGCAAAGCTACAACTACTGCAACTACTGTATCTCCAAGTACACTTTCCCTCAATTACATGTAGTGCTGCAGTGTTATGTGAGAGATCGCTTCATACGAGGCTCCCACCTCCATATTTCACTGCTGATCAGGGTACATTGTTTAAAACAGTTCTGATTTGTGTAATTGCTTATGTGCGAATTTGTGTCTCTGTGCTTTTTTGTAGTAGAGGAGGTTTACATGGGGTGTAGGAACAAAGATGATTGCAATGGTGTTCATTGCTTATTTTTCTCTGTGGGACTGTTGTTCTTGCTGATTTCAAGCTCTATAAGTCTTATATAACAGCTGACTCCTTTCTTTCCTTCCTTATCTTTAACCTGGGTGTGATCTCTTGTGCTTTACTCATCCTGGGTCGATTAGTTGTGGTTTCTTTTCAACAATATTTGTATTGATTTTAAATAGGGATACAACAAGGTAAACATGTAATGTTTCAATATACTGTAGCTTTTATAACCCCTTTAAGTTGTGGATTCTATTTACATGTCATTAAAATAATTTTACTCACAGGGATGTTTAAGGTTGTTAGGTCTCTTTTAGCTTTTTAGTCAATAATAATTGATTATTGTGATAATTAATGACTACTCATTTCCATCCACTATGGATAAAAGTATCCCATGCAGTGTCAGAGCAAGTGTATTTTGTATTACTTAACTAAAAAACATGGGGACAGGATGGTTTTAAGGTAACATTACTTATTAGCCTAATAACTTCAGAGGAAAGGTAAAGAAAAGAACCTCAGATAGTATGTACATTTTATATTGGTTTGATTTTGCATCATCAGCAAATGCTTGTCTGTCCCTGCGCTTCAGACTGGTTCAGGGAAAACCTATACGATGGGCACAGGCTTTGATGTGAGCATAGCAGACGAAGAACTGGGCATCATCCCACGGGCGGTCAGTCACCTCTTCAAAGGCATCGAGCAGAGACGGCAGGCTGCAACCGAGCAGGGCCGACCGGTCCCAGAGTTCAAGATCAGCGCCCAGTTCCTCGAGGTAAACGCGTCAAGCTCGCTTCAGTCAGCAACCACTTTATGGTGTCTGTGGGCAGGAGGTCTTGATCACGTTTCTTTTCCTTTCATTGAGTATCTGCTGAGACTATATGAGCAAATCAGATATTGCAGATTATGCAGCCATACATGCATGCAGTACCTAAACCATAGCATTACGGATATTACAAAGGACAATTCACTGACTATAATCATATAAGACTTTATTATGTCTGTGCCTTTCATTGTCCATGATAGCAGTTCCATACTGAGGACATTTAAAGCGCCTGATAACTTCTGACTATGCCATAAGGTTAAAAAGGCAATGTAAATCAGGCACAATGGGGTATAAATAGCCTTAACAAAGGCTTGGAATTGCATCAGGCTTAGTGTAGCCAAAACCAGTCCATTCAAGTTGATCAAGTTGATCTTTCAGATCGTGCCATTACACCACTAACGTGTTTGGCTATTTTACTGGCTGTCAGAGTGATATTACTGTGGTCTGGTTAACGGTTGTGGCATTTTTGCGAACACAGCGTGCAGGAGTAGGGACTGACAGCGCAGTCCTGGGTGTCGCCATGGCATCCTTGCACACAGCGGGCTCTGTTTGCTCCTGAGTGTGTGTGCACTGCTCTGGACTCGCTGTTCCCATGGTGATGCTCTGATTGGTGTCCAGGGACCAGTCTATTTCGAGAGCCATTTATCGAACATGAGGATTATTTACTGCTCCCCTCTCTCTCCCCTCTCTCTTCTGCCTGTACAGGCTCCCAAATAAACCGCACCCAAGTGCCAAGTTCAGCTGTCTAAAATGAGTGGGGAGGCTACAGTCACTGCCCACCTGACTGGCCTTTACCCTCATCACCCATTTGTGCACAATAAGTCTCAATCCAGAATCTAAATAATGTATTAATAAAAGCGGGAAATGTGGCAAAAATGTAATATTAAGATACTTTATGGAATTTCCAAGCTACACAATGGTCACAGTATTTTCTCAGGATTAATAAACAGGAATAGACGAAGAAGCAGCACATTTAAATATACTATAAAGTACCTTGAGTACAATAGCTTCTAATTAACCAGGATAAATTATGCTCTCTTCACAATGAAAGACATTGGGAAGACATTGGGATGTAATTTAAGACAATGATTACAATAAATGTCGTCATGGAAAGATTTTTTCCTGTGAGTTTATTTAAATAAAAATTGTTGTGTATAACAATATATGAGATATAATAAGACACGAGTATCATTTGTAATGCTCCTGCGTGTGTGTGTGTGTGTGTGTGTGTGTGTGTGTGTTGTGTGTGGTGTGCCTCTAGTTGTATAATGAAGAGGTTCTGGATCTCTTTGACTCCACACGCGATCTGGAGTCCCGGAAGCAGAAGTCCCACATTAAGATACATGAAGATGCCAATGGGGGCATTTATACTGTAGGGGTGACCACCCGCACCGTCTCCTCCGAGGCTGAAGTGAGTGTATATCTCTAACAACAATTTAATTATGATTCCTTAGGAAGCAATTCTGTGTATCGTGAAATCTTAAAGTTCACCACAATCCAACTGAATCATTTTGGGCTGATTCCAAATTCACATGCACAGATTTGACTGAAGGAACAGTTTACACAGGAGTGGAACATGAAACAATGCACAAATATTTCTTTAGCTTTATGTATTATGGTGTGGATGACTGTAGAAATGATTGTGTTGAGTTTGCTGTTGTGTTGTAGATGATGCAGTGTTTGAAGCTGGGTGCTCTTTCGCGCACCACAGCCAGCACTCAGATGAACGTGCAGAGCTCTCGCTCTCACGCCATCTTTACCATCCACCTGTGCCAAGTCCGCGTGTGTGCACCTGCAGACAACGTAAGCTCAAATTCTTACCACTCTTCTGCTGCTTTTTTCAGGTTTCCAGTATCAGCTCTTTCAAGCGTCCAGTATGTCTTTAAATACCCTGTACTTGTTCTTGACTATTTTCAGGATATCGTTTCAAGAATGTTTACGCTTGTCATGTGAAGGGGATTATAATTCTGTTAATGAATGGATGTACATGAAGAGTTCTGTTCTTTGTCCATCAGGATAATGAGACAGATAATCGACTGGCTAATGGCTCGTCAGATATGGAGGAGTTTGAGACGCTGACAGCAAAGTTCCACTTTGTGGACCTGGCAGGCTCAGAGCGGCTAAAGAGAACAGGGGCCACAGGGGACAGGGCCAAGGAGGGCATCTCGATCAACTGTGGACTGGTGAGGGCAGTTGTTCAATATAAGTGATCAGAAACAGATCTTTAGATCTTTAGTCTATACTATATTGATTTCGAATGGTATATAATTTCATATAAGCAAGAAGATACTTATGTCATTTAAAGCAGGCGAGATATATTTTAACTGTAAATCTGCAGTACTTGAAGACACATGTCTACCCCTTCCCCTCTATGTGTGATGCAGTTGGCATTGGGGAATGTCATCAGTGCCTTAGGAGACAGAAGCAAACGTTCAACGCACGTGCCTTACCGGGACTCCAAACTCACTCGCCTCCTCCAGGATTCCTTAGGTGGCAACAGGTTCGAGTGTGATAATCAAAACCTCCTTAAAATAGAAAACTTACAAACCTGTTAAATCAAATGCAGGCTTTCCATTTTAGATTAAGTTTTTTAATGCTGTGTTTTTGCTGACTGCATTTTCAGTCTTAGTCGAGATGACATACATGTATATGAACCATTTTTCTCTGTCCCACAGCCAAACAGTGATGATTGCCTGCACGAGTCCATCTGACCGTGACTTTATGGAGACCCTAAACACACTGAAGTATGCAAATCGAGCACGTAATATTAAGAACAAGGTGATGGTGAACCAGGACAAGGCCAGCCAGCAGATCAGTGCTCTGAGGACTGAAATTGCACGGCTGCAGATGGAACTCATGGAATACCGCACAGTAAGTGCCATTCTACCTCAGCCTCACCATTTTAAACTACAAATTTCATTACACTGCAAAATTCTAATGGTAGTAAGGATCCATTTCATGGAAATCTGCTTCACTCACATTGAAGTTATAAAGTTATAAAAAGTGTTTCAGCCAGTTGTGCTTTCTGAATGCTGTACAATACAGAGCGGCCAGTCAGAACTGAGGCAGGTGAACGACCTGTTTAATCCTAAGAAATGAAGACAGATTGGAAAACAGAATTCATTAAAGATGAATTATGATTGTTTTTGCTACAAAATAGTCTGATGTTATGGACAACAGAGTAAAGAAAACAAAGTACAAGAAAAATATAATATAAGGCCATTTTAACGACAGCTGTACCAGTGTTCACTTTCCAAAGTAGGTTTATTCAGGTGTGTTTCTCAACCAGGCCCTCAGTGCCCACAAGATGGGCCACGTAACAACTGTCACAGCTTCAAGCACACCTGAACCACACAATTAACAATGAATATGTGAATATAAGCGTAATGGGTCCCATGGACTGGTCTGAGAACCACTGCTTTAGTGCCAGTGTAATGTGGAACTTCGTTTTGTGTGTGTGTGTGTGTGTGTGTACACAGGGAAAACGTATTATTGGCGAAGATGGCATGGAGAGCATCAATGACATGTACCATGAGAACTCCATGCTGCAGATGGAGAACAACAATCTGCGTGTGCGAGTTAAAGCCATGCAGGAGACCATCGATGCCCAGCGTGCTCGCCTTACTCAGCTGCTGAGTGACCAGGCCAACCAGGCTCTCGCTAAAGTTGGTAAGTCACCTGTGTGTGTGTTTGTACGATTTTTCTTGTACTCAGAACAGCTTGTTACTGCAGTATTAAAAATCTGTGTTTTTTACTTTTTAAATATTATTTTTGTATTATCTGCAGTGATTTAAACTTGCATTCACTTGCTTAAATCACACACTGCTAAGTACCCTCGAATGAATTGTTTGTGCCCAGGTGAAGGCAGTGAGGAGATTGGGAAAATGATCCAAAACTACATCAAAGAGATTGAAGACTTGAGGTGTGGCACTGAAGCTTTTATTTTGAGAGGCTGCTCATACATCATTTAGAGTTTCTGTGCACTGAACCTCTTTGCTTCCACATTTTAGAGCGAAACTGCTGGAAAGCGAGGCGGTGAACGAGAACCTGAGGAAGAATCTGTCCAGAGCATCCACTCGTACCTCTTTCTATGGAGGCCCAGGAGCCTTTTCGCCCGCTCTCCTTGGGCCTGACCCTTCACAGGAGACCTCTGACATCATCGAGTTGGCTAAGAAAGACCTGGAGAAACTGAAGAGGCGAGAGAAGAAGAAAAAGAAGAGGTAAAAAGAATGCAAGGCTTGTTAACTCCCTGTGAGGTGGTTTGTGGAGGGAAGGTTGTCATGGCATCGCACTTTTGTCCTCTTGTCATGTGAAGCTGTTGGTGCGCTTTGTACTGTGGGTGTGTATTCATACTGTCAGCTGCAATTACACAGGAGAACGTTTCTCTAATAACTGTAATTAGGATAGAAGTAACATTAGTTTGTCTGGTGTTATGGACCCATGAGGGGCTTAACACCAAAGTCACAGCAGGATAACTGTGTTAGAATCGATGTTAATCTTGGCAATGTAGTCACTGCTTGTTGGTTTCAGTTCATGCAATAATCTGCATCATGATGACATTAAACTGTGTTTCGAACAGTGTGTAGATAACACACACTTGTAAAAGCCAGAAAAGAATGTCACCATGCAAATTTAATCAGCACCATCCTAAAAGAACACAATGTGAAAAGCTTAAGCCAGTTTTTATCTTTTAAATAAATGTTTTTTTCATATTATTAGTTCATTAAAGAATAGTGTATTTAAAAAGTCATGTATTTTGAATAGTTTGTTTAGAAAAGCATAAGTCAAATGTTACAAATATGATTTTTTAAAATAATGGTTCAAAAATAATCACAGGAGAAACAAAAGAGAAAAAACTTGAAAAACCTAAGAAGCTGAAATGACTGAAAGAAAGACTGACTGGTCTGAGAAAAGCGGCTTTGTTCCTGCTCTCACTGACGTTCTCTCCCTCCTGTCTCACTCACCTCCTCTCCTCTCCCTGAACGTTCCCCTTTGACCTGCGCCCTGTGAAGGCTGCAGCAGCTGCTGGAGGAGAGGAGAGTAGAGGAGGAAGAGGAGATGGAAGTTGAAGAAGACAGGTTTGTCCCATCAAACTCCGTCCACTCCACCCTGCTGCCCATGCAGTGCCCCGCCCCTGCCCTTTTAACTCTCTTTCTTTTTAATCCAGGTAGTTGCCACACTTGGAGGAGAGCCAGCAAGTGCCTTTTAAAACGTGTTTATCAATCTGTTAAGGTGATCTGTGATTAGGGCATGAACCTGATTTACTGTACCTTGGCAAAGTTGTACATTGATTACTCACTTTCAAACAACAACTCTTGATCTGACAACTGTGGTTTGGAAACTACCTGATCATTATTTTTCTCTTTTTGTTGTTTCATCCAGCTATAAAACAGCATTTCACTTTTTAATAATGATTTCCCTGCTGCTTTGAATCTTTAATTTAGGTTGTTTTGTAAAGTGCTTTTTATTTTCAGTTCGTCTTGTATACTGCATTATTGCATAATAATAATGCAGCATAATAATGCAGCACGTTTCACTTTGTCCCCACTTGCAGTGGCTTTGGGATAAAGAGATGCACTGTATGGTCACTGTGCATTTGTTTTAGAGCTGGGCAATATGACTATGTTACATAAACTACTTCACAGTATGCTTTTCTGATTATATTGTGATTCTCATCAGTACACCAAGACCACTAACCAACTGCAAACATCACAGATTTACACTAAGGACCATTCTATATTATATAAGTGAAAAACGATGTGGGTGTTAATAGTTTCCCTCAGCAACATGGTAAAAGCTTAGGCTATTGCACACAGCATTATAATGACCTCAAATTTAATTATTTGAAATTGAAACCCTATCAAAATGCATTAAAATAATTTTACTTGATTAATATAATGAATCACTAAGATGAACCATTGAAAAATGTTCATTGTAATCTGTTAACTATATATACTTTTTTAATTGAGTAATTGAGGATTGAGTCATTTTGACAGCCATAAATCGTGTTATTTTATAATTAAAATAACAAAAATGTCAAATGTATCAAAACCTAACATTTAGCATAAGGATAGCAAAACACGCACATTTTTGAAAGAAGTTCTGAAAGAAGTACTGAAATACTGAATAATAAGTAAATTAAGAAGTAGTTAACTGTAACAAAAAACTGCAAAGATTGCTCCTCCCGAGTTTAAGAATAGAGTAGAATAGAATGGAACACGTTTGATTGCATTAATCAAAAATCACTGCCTAACTGTATTGGAGTATAAAATAAAAAATAACTATAAATTGAGTTTAATAGACAACTTGAAAATGACAAAGCAGAAGCTATAAGTAGTTGATCGGACATCTGTCCATTTAAGCCATTAACTTCATTTATTAATTTATTTTTAGCAGTTGTTTTGTTTTTGCTCCTTTTGTTTCCTATTTTTGCAATTATAGAATTGACAAATATCAGAGCACTCATACTTTAACTTTTTTAATTTTGCACTAAGGTTTGGCTGGTGTATTTCCCCCTTGTTCACACTTGCTCACAAATCACAGAAATACAAAATACCATGATATATATGTTATGTATTGAAAAAACGTCTTTTAATATTGTGGTTATTTTTTTTGCCATATTGCCCACCAGTAGTTTACAAAAGCACACTCTGTGATTTTAGATTGATACAGCAGTTCCAGTTTAACTGGATAGCTCATAGACTGGGTTGGAGGTGCAGTGCACCCATAACATTTACTGGTGATTCTTAACCAGAAGAAACATCTTTGGAAGACATGAGTGTTTTATTTGTCTTGCGTTTTTTTTATAATCTGTAAATCAAAAAACTGAAGTTGTGTAAAAGCTACTGCTTTAAACAGGAGTTGTTTTCGAGAGTAAATGCACATTTTCCATAAGGGTGCAACCAAACGCGTTTAAAATCCCAGAGTGTGGGTTTAGTACTGAACTGAGATCAGAAAAGAATATTTTTGTCATTTAGCTGCATGTGCAACTCTGCCCCCCAGTGCTGTAAAAGATGAAGCTCCTGACAATGAGCAGCAAGAGAAGTGCAGTGAGAAAGAGCAGCCTGAGCCAGCCAATGAGGAGGCAGAGACGGTATTTACAGCCAGACACTCTATCTGGGATTGTTTGTATTTTTTTCTCCAAGTCACGTATTGTTTTGAACCTATTATTCTATTACAGGAGGCTCAGGAAGGCAGCGATCATGAGGACGGCGATGAAGAGGAGGAGGAAGATGAAGAGGAAGAGATGGAAGCTGAGGAGAGCTCAGATGACTCAGACTCTGAGCTGGATGAGAAAGGTGCTGTCTATTTTTTTTTCCAATAGGACACCAAGTCTGTTTTACTAGAATTTCATAGCTATTCTGTTCCATGTTCTTTTTTTCTCCTTTGTTTTTGAGCATACAGTAGCTTGGGGTGAATTCAGACTCTTATCTCTTATCTATTTTCTGTGTACCTAGCAGAATGTTTAAACATCTCTCTGACCATTAAGCGCTGTGACAGTAATTAAATTATTTTTTTTAAATGATTAGATCTGGTTCTCATGATTGGCTGCATCTAATATGTAAAATAATCATTGTACACAGACACATGAAAATTAAGTTTCCATTTAGGGGAAAAACATTGCTTGGTAGCGTTAGCCTACGTTCTAACGCAAGTGCTAAGAAATTGCTTAGTGGAAGAACTATTACAGTAAATAATGAAGTAGGGATACACCCATACCCTTTTTTATCTGGATAATGAACGGTTTCCCACCTTTACAAGACTTCTTTAATAACATGAATAACATAAAATAAATCAATCGAATCAGGAACTGCCAATTTAGCAAACCTACTCATGTGTAATTATACTGTAGCTTTCAATACAGCATGATTGCACTCATTTGGTTTGTTATTTACCTCATGGTGCAACCAAATAGGCCTAAGCAAAATGAATATTACTTTTATTTGTGTATGGTGTACACTTAAGCCATGCTTGAAGTCATGCATTATTAAGTTTATAGTCTATAGTCATTCTCTCATCCGTTCACTCTACGTAGCGAATAGTGATTTATTTTTCATGGGTACACCATTGCAAACACAGCTAGTGTTGAATAGATTGCACATGATTTAAATTTACATGACCCCTTAGTGTGTGTGTGTGTTTGTGTGTGTTTGTGTGTGTTTGTGTGTGTTTGTGTGTGTTTGTGTGTGTTTGTGTGTGTTTG
>JBBPDB010000128.1:7759929-7787424 GCA_037974465.1 Brachypetersius altus | reverse complement strand
ACTAACTCATTCAACCCATTCACCAAGTGGAGCAGGGGGCAGGCCGGAACAGGGCGCCCGGGGAGTAGAGTGTGGGAACGGTACTCAAGAGTACCTCAGTGGTGCCACTAGGAGTCCTGGTATCCAAACCCACAATTTCTTGATCGCACAACAATGTCACAGGGAGGCTCAACATGCTTGAAGGAGAGCTGTAACTGACCGAAGCGCATGTTGGGGAGGCATCAAACCCCGGCTGTGCTCTGCTGGACACCTGGTTACGTAACGGCTGTGGCATCACATCAGCACAGAGCCTGTAACCAAGGAGTGTGTGCTTTCATTTTTTCGCATTCTTTCCACCGATATCTGATCAAGTGCGTTCTGCCAGTTCCGATGTTTGATGTCAGATCGGTGCCGTCTTTACGTCTAACATCGAGGGACCTGAGCCGTTCGGCTCCGGAGGACGATCTTCTCCTCCGGGTTTGGAGACGATCGCCTTCAAAAACTCAGAGAGAGCTGAAACGCTTCAGTGGGAAAATATTTGGAAAGCGCAGTAAGAAGCAACCACATGTGGAACAGCACACATCTGTGTGTGTGTGTGTGTGTGTGTGTGCGCGCGCTAAGGGGGGGTACAATTACCTCCGAAGACAAAGCCCTATTTCTGTGTGTATGTTTTTGAGGCAGTGAGTGTCAGTCCATCTCCAGCGGCTAGCAGCTTTGTCTGAGCCTCAGAAACAAAGTAACACACACACACACACACACACACACACACACACACACACACACCGTAGAACAGACATGCTGTCAGCTCCCAATTAGAAACCCATGTTTTTAATTAGATTTGAGAATTGTCTGGAACGCCTGGACGTCGAAGGACAGCCACAACTGATCCAAATTAAACAGAAAGTTCAAAGAAAAAAAATGCAAATAAATAGTGAACCGAAATAGTGCTAGTTTTACATGGACTGAATGGCCTGGGAGGTGAGTGGTACATCTTGACAGTAATTTCATATTAAAACCACCCATGTAATGTCAAAAAGAGGGAGTTGTCACACTTTTAATGTGCATTTATTTTAATTTGCATTTACATTTACGGCGTTTATCAGACGCTTTTATCCAAAGCGACTTCCATTCCCTACCTACAGGGGACAGTCTCTCCCTGGAGCAACTTGGGGTTAAGGGTCTTGCTGAGGGACCCAGTGGTGGTCTGCTGAAGGTAGGATTAGAACCCATGACCTCTTGGTCTGGAGGCAAGGTAAAATAGCTATAAATATACAAGTGTGACCTGTATTTCTGTAAGAGCAGTGTTCCTGGACGTTTGCTCAGTATGACTGTGTGTGTGTGTGTGTGTGTGTGTGTGTGTGTGTGTGTGTGTGTGTGTGTGTGATATTTGTCATACTGGATGGATAATCAGATAATTGCACGTTATTTGGTATTGGTGTTGTTCTTATCCAACTGCCAATAAAATACATTGATTCAATAAATGTATTTGGCTCTTATGCAGCCGCCTTGCTCTGTCTGTGGTCTTGTGCCATGTCCCACTCACAGCACAACTGAACTGATCAACCCTGAAGGCTACTGTGCCAGAGCAGTTGGCACAGAGGAGCACGTTTACAGACTGGAGCTGCATTTCAAATTCAAGACAGGTAAAACAGATAAATATATTGCCAAAGTTGCAAAAACATCACAGTCCTCTACTCTGAAGTGCTGGACTCCAGTTTCTAGAGCTGATTGAGAGAAACCATTCAGATTCAGTCATTCAGATCAGGAGAAAGTCTGAATCTGATTATTTTCCTTCCGTCATATATCTCTTAAAATCTTTGTTGTCTGTTAAGCTGGATTAATGGATGAAGATCCATTTGTCTATTTCATGGTTAACTGAGTGCTCCAGGTTTGTGACCATTTTGCTTATTATCTTGCTTCAGTCTTTCAGAGAAAAGTGGTGAGTTGTGAAATCGTAGGGGGGGGTTAAAATTATTAATTATCGGGATAATCATTATCTGGATATGAGATGCTTCTTTCCTAAGAAAGAATTTCCTAACATCATGTCTTGTGTGTAAAAGACACTTTTTCATGATTTTATGATTAATGTGTTCTAAACAGTGATCAAGAAGCTTTTACCTGAAAGTATCATAAAGAGACTTCTGCTGGGGTCTAATATACACAAACTACCAAGCAAATAGTATATACAGTAATCCTGCGCTTTTCGTGGGGTTGCGTTCCAAGGGCACCCGCGTGTAGTGTTGTGTTTTTTTGGGGAAAAAAAAAAGCCTATGTTTACAGTGTAAATCTTAAATACGCCTCCAAATATACACCCAGAACACTTTAATTTCATTTTAAGCTCAGTTTAATGCATTACCCTTAAAGAAAATGCAAAGTAAACCCGTATTCACCTTTTAATTTAAATTCCCTGTCGAGATTTGCAACTGGGAAGGTCACTGAACAGAAGTTTTGGGACACCGTGGGGAGGTGAACGGTTTTCGGGGAATAACCCCTGATCTACTAGGGCTACAAATACAAATGAGGGCTCGTTGGAAAGGTCCCCTGGAGTGCACCGCGACTCCTGATCCGTGTAAAACTGGGGTTTACTGTACTTAAATTATTCTGGCTCGCCCTACCAGTTCCCCAGTTTCACTGAAAATGTTGCAGTGATATACAGTTAACTATACAGGGGGTCCTTGAGTTGCAAAGGTCTTGACATACAATGTTTTGAGTTTACAGTGCTCACTCCCACTCACACTGGACTTACACCATTAGCCTCGTACTTACAGACTACGTGGGCGAAGAATGTGCAGAAATGCAGCACATGAGTGAGAGAGTTTTCCTTTTTCTGTGGCTTAGTTGTGTTTTTATGATTTTATGATTTTTGTGTTCGGGTCAGTAAGGGATGTAGTCAGGGGTGGAGGTAGCTGAGTGGGTAGGATGCTTGCCTCCGGACCATGAGGTCGTGGGTTTGAATCCTGCCTTCAGCATACCACCACTGGGTCCCTGAGCAAGACCCTTAACCCCAAGTTGCTCCAGGGAGAGACTGCCCCCTGTAGTTAGGGAATGAAAGTCGCTTTGGATAAAAGCGTCTGCCAAATGCCGTACATGTAAATGTAAATTACTGATTGATGGGTTAAGGCTTATGAGTATCCTCATTTTATTTTTTATAAATAATTCACTCTCCCCAACTCTAGCACCCTGGCCTCTGACCTCATGAAGCTTTGTGGGGAGACCAAGTCCAGGAGTAAGGTAAAACATGATTTAGTTTTATGATGCCACACATATTGTTGCTTTTTCGCTTTTCTTTGTTTTGAAATGTTCTCACTTTTACACGATATCCAAATCTTGCTCTTTGTCTTTTTTAACAAAGATGGGTTTGCTTAATCCTCTTTTTAGGCTCGCCGGAGAACCACCACTCAAATGGAGCTGCTTTATGCAAACAGCTGTGACTCTGGCCCTGACACGCCCAGTGGGGACTTCACCGGTTCTCTGCACCCAATGGCCGAAACAACCGAAGGAGACCTAGAGTCTGCTGGCAATGCGGTTAGGGACTACATGGTCACCTCACCTGGCTTGTCATCTAGAATGGGTAGCATGTAAGTTGTGTAGCAATCTTGAGTTCGCTCACACTGACTGCTGCATGCACGGCTGCTTCTTAGCTTTACGCTGGCTTGGAACATTTGCCAGTGTCCACACTATTCCATTTTTTTTCCATGTTTTTTTTTTTGTTGTTGGTTGGTAAGCTCCAGTCTTGGAGAGCTATAGCTGAACTTAAGGGCTAAATACATAGCCCTAGTTAAATCATGTATGTTAAAGGACCCATTTTGTTTTCTTTCTTTGAGGATCACTTACGACACTTGTGTGGTTTTATGTACCAAAGATAGTCATAATTCATTTTTACATGACTACATGACTTGTCCTGCCTTTATGTAAATGGGATCTGTACTGCTAACCTGTATTTCTTTCCTGTATTACTGCCCCTAATGGGTGGAGCTAAACCACAATCTGCTGAATGAGTGAATAATGAGTGTGTAGGTTTTCATGACTTAACAAATACAGTGAATTTAAAATGGGCTGTTAAATTTCTATACATGGATTTTCAGCGGTAAAATGGATTGGGGGATAAATGGTACGTTTTCAAACTTTAACCATGTTTACATATTACATTAAATGTATTTTCCATGGTACGGGCCCTTTGAAGCCACAAACGAATTGATCCTCCGAGACTGGAACTGCCCATCTCTGCTCATTTGGTTTACAATGAAAATCTTATTACTTTCAATTACCTATAGCCACACTAGGAAATCACTTGAAAACATGTTTTATTTAGATGGTCTGAACAATTTATTATATTTATTATAATAATTTTCTTTCCATTCACTAGTTATTACTTTTCATTGAGTGGCATCTAACAAGCATATGACATTGTCATCTCATTCAGTGGCGAGTTAAACCACTTTTTTTAATTAGAGCGACATATTAGTTATGTAATGGGAGCATTTTTATATGGACAATGTTGTAAATCCTGTTAGCGAAGTCTGATGAAGCTTTTTCACCCCTTAGAGAACAGGTTTGTATCCTCGTTTTGAATGTTCTGTTTGTATTCTCTGTTCTGAATGCTGCTCATCCTTTCGTGTTGTCCTTTTATGTTCAGTCAATGTTTGTGTTTTTATTTTATGTTTCTGCCTGTTACATCACTAATGGACCTAAAACTAGCAACTCTGGCTCCAGACCTCTATCGGGGGTGGAAAAGAGGGTTCCGGAAGCATCTCCTCTCACCCGCAGGAAGACGTTTGACAAGGGACAAGCAGCAGCTGTTAAAGCCAAAGAAAGCAAACAGTAAGCGCTAGCGCCATCATGGCGACTGGAGGACAGTCCTGCTACCACTTAGTCTAAAAAAGGCCTCTGCCTGTTTGAGCCAGTTTTCATGATCAATGCCCTTTTTAGTGGGGTGGAGAGTAGCACACGCAGAGCGGACTCTGAAACCGGACAGAGCAGACTCTGAATGTGTCAGTTACACCAAAGAAATTTCCCCCCTAACTGTTTTTCATCAGCGTTTGGAAAAAGCATGTCCTGACTCGACCTTGCCTGGTGTAAGCAATCCCTCACAAGTCCTACACTGAATGTCCAACAGTCTAATTATGTCCAATAATGCCTCACCCTGGCCTGTGTGTAAAAGGCACTGCAGTAATTAATGCCACAATTTGCTTTTTCTAATACTTTTGAAATATTGTGGCATTCCCAAAATAGTTATTTGCTAGGGGTGTAACGATACAATATTGTCAGGTTCAGTATAATTTTTGATTCTGATTGATATTTTGTGCATTAAAATGCCTTGATTCTGCAGATAATTAATTATACTCTATTTAACTGGGTTGGCTCAATTTAATAAAAGTATCAGCTCTACAGTTTTGGTTTCAGTGATATGGCAAAACATACATCACCATACACCCTTTTATTTGGAACTTTGTCTGATAAGTTACAATGGGCAAAAATGAACCTTTAGAAGTATGTTTAAAAATACTATATAAATCAAAAGACTAATTTTGATTTAAATCAAAAGACTAGTTGTGTTCTCTTTGTAAGAAAGTAGTCAGTCTTTGTTCTTTAAGAACTAATAACACTGCATACTTGAAACATACTGTGGCAAAATGTATCACAGTAACGATAAATCTCATTTTGTCCAGCTGTCGTGTTAAATGATACATTTTTTCATTTGATCCCTGTTGTTTTTTTTTGCCCTGATACTGTTTTGAAATCGTTACACCCTTATTATCCAGACAGTAGACACAGTATGGGAGTTATTGCCCAGTGTCTCCACATTCAGTGTTCAACTTGCCTCTCAAGTGCTTTAGTCCAAAACCAAATACTCAAATGCGAGATTTTATGCTACAGTGGTTTGTGGTGACCTGCACTAACTCTGTTTCTCCGGAATCCTCCATAACAGACATCAGAGCACCGGCTTGAAGTGAAGGGAAACATGGCTGAAAGCTCTTGCCTTTTTGAATGCTTTTCTTTTCTTTCTTTAGCTATAGCATTCAGAGTTCAGAGAGAACAGGAGCACGATGTTAGCCCTCGACCCTGTGGTATTTAGAATTAGACACATTGCATTAGCCTTGGACTGTATCTGATGTGTATGTGTGTATGTGTATGTGTGTGTGTGTGTGTGTGTGTGTATTCCTGCTTGCTCATGTAGCTTGGAGGAGTGTCCCTCTCCCCTCTTTGTCCCTGCAGGCTGTGTGTGGGCTCAGCCGAATGTGTTTACTCGTCTGACTGCGTGGCTCATGCTCTCTGAGCCTCAGCACAGGAAGTATGGAGAAGAGCTCAGACAGTGCAGCTGGACAGTAGGACCAGAGCTTAGACACAGTGGATAGACACAGTAGTGTGCAGAAGTCTTAAGTCAGCCAAGAAAATTGTTTAATGAAGTGTATTTTTGCTTCCCTAAACAGAATGTAACATTAGAATACATGCAAATAAACATTCAAAAAATACAGTAAGACAAGACACAGGTAAAACAAGTAAAACACAGGTTTGGTTGCTCTTCTACTCCATGTACTCCAGACATAAAAATCACAGCTTACTGCATTGTTGTTTATTTTGATGTTACATTTTGTCTGAGCACATATAAAACCTTGACATCTGTTTTGATCAGGTGGCCTAAGACTTTTGCAGATTACTTTATATATCACGTTAATATTTAGCATTTTTCGTATATTTGTTCATGTAGTCTAACTGGAGTTATAATTTTAGGACAGGATCAGTTTTATTTGAATTCTCCTTGCCTGTTACTAGGATGGACTTTAAATCTAAAAGCAGTGTCTATGCTAGAGGAGTTTTTAGTTCCATTAGGTTCTCCCTGCAGCAGAGGAATGTTGTCACTTTTTTACATATTGCAAGTTTAGGACTGGCTTGAGATGTGCAAGAGTTTGTGTATACCCTGTGTGTATACATGTGTTTGTCCAGCAGAGGTCTCTGTTAACACACAGCTAATTTTGTTCCTCCCATCTTCCAGACTCTTAAACGGCTTCCATGTAGGGTCTGCTGTTCAAGTAACTGTTTTTTATTTTGCTAGTGTAGATTCTTTCTGGACCAAAGACACACAGCTTGCCCGTAGTCTTTGAACTGAAGGTCTGATTTTAGTGATATTTCTATATTATTGTGGTCCATTCATTTTTATTGGTCCGTTCTGTTGCTTTTTTATTTTGCAGCATGTGGCTGGATTGCTGGACATTGTGTGTACATTTCTGCACGTATTGATATAGTGTTATCTGCACAGATCACTATATTTTAATGATGGGCTCTGTATGCATGGAGAACTGCATGATGGTGCATACAAAGTGAATCGATTGATGTTTTGAATACAGCTTGCGTTGCTGTACTCAACATGACTCATGTGTGTGTGTGTGTGTGTGTGTGTTTCTCAGAGGCGTGATAAACCCAGTGCCTGTGTCAAAGAGCAGTCGTGGTGGTACTCTGCAGTGTGTGCATGTGGCTGAGGGCCACAATAAAGCCGTGCTGTGCGTGGACTCCACTGATGACCTCCTATTCACTGGATCCAAAGGTCTGACTTTTGTTTTTGGCTTTACTTCTGATGACTGATTTTCAAATGACCCCTGACTGCCTGACTGCCTGTGTATGCTTTCAGGCAGCTATCAGAGCAAGCCTATATGCAGTTTCTGATCCACGCACATGTAAAAATGCTAAATATTTACATGCACATAGCAATGCATGTACATGCTAAGCTAAAATATCACTAAATATATATTAGGAATATTGGAAGCACCATAGTTTTAGGCAACTAGTAGCATTTTTTTCACCTCAAAAAAAGCATGGTGTCGCTGTGGCAGCTGTGTTCTGTCAGAATTTCAACTGTCTGAACTCTTCCAGAGTCCACGAACTGAAGTTTTTGAAATAAAGTTTGCATATTACATATATGTTTGATACAGTTGGTACAATTTGAAACTTTTCTTACTGCATTTAAGTTATTGCGTTTGGCACCTTTTAGGTTTTAAAGTGGAACAATAATTTAACATCAGAGTACATTCTGCGTCTGCACCCGCTCACCTGATGCACACCTGACCTATTGTTTCTCAATTATTTTACATTGTTTGAAACTAATTTAAGGTATCAAAACCCTGTAATCATTTTTCACTGTTATTCTTGATCTGTATCTCTAATGAGTGCAGCATGTGTTCTCCCTCTTAGACCGCACCTGTAAGGTGTGGAACCTGGTGACTGGTCAGGAGATCATGTCTCTAGGTGGGCACCCCAACAACGTAGTGTCTGTACACTACAGTTCCAGCCTGGTCTTCACTGTTTCCACCTCCTTCATCAAAGTCTGGGATATCCGAGACTCGGCCAAGTGCATTCGCACTCTCACGTGAGTCCCCATCAGCCCTCCAGTACAATTTATATTATAATAATGAATTACGTGCTTAATTCTCAACATAATTCTCAATATTCTGCAAGTATGTATATAGTACCTCCAGTCAAGCCTGATATGTATATTCACAGAAATAATTCGGCATTGTATCAAATAATGTAATACTGGTCACATTTGGCATTTCATTGTATCTTGAATTATTTCCTGAAGAATTGTTACTAAAGATAATCAGTGTAATCATTAATAACCCCTAATAATTAATGCAGGTTTATCAGTTTCAGACAGTAAGCTACCTTTGAAGTAGCATATGCATGAACTATCTCAGCATTAATTGTTACATAAAGTATCATTTTTCATCTGAAAGATTTTGTCTTTTGTTCTCAGCTCTTCTGGTCAGGTGAGCTCAGGTGATGCGTGTGCAGCCACCACTAACCGCACAGTGACGATACCTACTGGAGAGAATCAGATCAACCAGATTGCACTTAACCCAACTGGCACAGTCCTCTACGCAGCAGCCGGAAACTCTGTCCGCATGTGGGACCTTAGAAGGTGTAAATATTCTACATCTCAATATTTATTTTTACCTAGACATAGTATGGATGCACATGTTGTAATATACAGCATGTTCTGTTTTTAGAAAACGCACCTGTGCTGCTCATAGAAGGGCTTTCATTATTTTTATTAATAGTGAAGATATTTTAGAAGACAAAATTATTACATAACACGTGGAATTATGCAGAAACCAAAAATGTGTGTGTGTGTGTATACATATATATTTTGTACATCATTCAGAAATGTGTCCTGTTTACCAAACATTTTTTGTAGCCCTGCAAAATACTTTTTAAGGATATTATTGGGAGGGTTGTAGTGTCAACAGAAGCAGAAAGTCCTGATAATAAATCTGAAAATAAATGGTAAAATGACCCCGATAATGTCTCCGGTTCTGAGTGTGAAAGGGACTGTACTGTATATAATGTATATCCCCTTTAACTTAAATGAAATTGTTGACCAGTGCCATGAACTATTTTTGCCTCCGGTGGTGTGGAGAAATGAATGTCATTGATTTTCTTTCTAAATGTTGATGTCTTCCTCTGCTCCATAAGGTTTGTCTCAACAGGCAAGCTAACAGGTCACCTTGGACCAGTCATGTGTCTGACCGTGGATCACTCTGGCAATGGCCAAGATCTGGTCATCACCGGCTCCAAAGATCACTACATAAAGGTGTATAGGCCTGCCATTGTGGTACAGGCATTTCATAAAGATGAAACCTCTACGTATTCGCCTGGTCCGTTGTTGTTGATTGTTTTAATTTTACAGATGTTCGATGTAACAGAAGGCGCCCTAGGCAGCATTGGACCTACACATAACTTTGAGCCTCCACACTATGATGGCATTGAGTCAGTAGTGGTGCAGGGAGACTGTCTGTTCAGCGGCTCCCGAGATAATGGCATCAAGAAATGGGACCTGGCTCATAAAGACCTGCTGCAGGTAAGCTCAATAAATCAATACAGCACCGGGTGTAAGTTAGAGAGAGGATTACTGTTCAGTCAACCAGTAAGTGAATTCTGTCAATCAAAGGCTGGGGTGTTGCATGTAAATGTTGGAAGTAAATCAATGAAAGATTAGAAGTGAGCAGAATTTTTTGCAGAATGCTCACTTTGTATCAGCGAATGTGCTGGCATGGGAGAATTGAAAATGAAATCGGGTGAATCTGACTGTGTATGTGTGCACTGTGTCGGAGCAGCAGGTGCCGAATGCTCATCGGGACTGGGTGTGCGCTCTGGGTGTTGTGCCAGGCTCTCCGGCCCTGCTGAGTGGCTGTAGAGGAGGAGTGCTTAAACTATGGCATACAGACACACTGAGTACGCTCGGAGAACTGCGGGGCCATGAGAGTCCCATCAATGGCATCTCCACCAACAGCAGCTTACTGTTCACTGCGTCTGAGTAAGTGACACACACGTTCTCCATTATACACTTTCTCTGTGGTTTTCAGGTCTGGTCCTCAAGCACCACTCTCCTGCATTTTTATACATTCATAGACAAACAAATTTAGTCAATTGCATAATTTATTTTATAATACTATTTATTTTAGGGGCCGCTGGGCCTTAATAACAGTGTCAGACCTGTCAGGGAAGGATACCAGTCTATAGAGAATCTGCTGTTCATTTCAATATGTCCTTCCAAAGACTGGCACAGTTAGCTACAGTTTGTGTGTCTATTTCAGCATCTTATCTGCCGTTGCACACTGAGAACTAGCACAGAGGTCTGGTGATTTCTGTCAGTGTCTCAATGTTATAATATAAAGTGGTAATGCCCAGTTGTCATCCTCAAATGCAGGAGCATCAATGTTGTGTTTTGCTTGGACACAAAGCTCAAAAGTAGAGGAAGAGTGGGCTAAAATGGACAGGAATCTCAAGAGGCCTCCACAGTCTCGAGTGTTATCCATACCCGACTGGAATCATGGCCTTCAGATGAGGGAACAAATAACCAAGTATTAGAGAGGAAATGATGCATGTAAACAAGGTTACGCTTGCATTACAAGCCTCATTTCCCAGTTCCGATTGTTTGCCTAGGTACGATCTTTCTGCCCTGATGAGTTACATACATGCATGGAAGTGACCCATATCTATCTATAGTGTGAACAAATCTGTGCCCTGAAATGACTCACACACTCACATCTTAATCAGCAACGGCACATGAATGATCCGCGTGCCGTCCTGAACAACAACAGCAAATAAATGAATCAGCGGCACAGACCTTCATCACGAGGATCATCGGCTCTGATCAGCTCTCAGCTGTTCATGATAGGGGAGATGCTGAAAAAGGCTGAATGCTTTTATGCTTCTGAAGTGTTTACGGGCAGAAACTTGAAATTAACTGCTGCAGATACACTGCACACCACTGATTGGTGATGTACAGTGGAAAAAAAAACACATGAATCCCTGTCTGACTGTTTTGATTAAGGTCACATGACCACAAAAACACTGCACTTTAACAGTGTGTACCTCTACCTTTCTCCGCAGTGATCGAACAGTGAAGATCTGGCGTGCGAGAGGAGGTCTGGACAGCACTACTGATGTGATGGACATGGCAGATGAGGCCAGCAACTGACTGTCCCCTGAGGTCACTGATCATTGCAACAGTGACACCATGGCTAATGTACCTTTGCACTTTGACCTCGGCCACTAAAACTGGACACAATCATATAGATACCCTGAGCAGAAGGAAAATGCCTAAATGAAAGTGGATTTGAATAAACTGGAATCTGCTTTTTCACCCCAGCTCCTTTTCCTGGGGGTCTCTTAGCCTGTGTCTTAATATTGTGACGATTCTATGGAAGATAACTACAATGTTCAAGTCTCACTGCAAAACACACCTCCCTAAGCAAGTTGTCCATATTGATCCTTATTAATCAATATGAGGACCCTGCCATACAGGGGCATGTTGGTTATGAGAAGAGAAGAACCCGGACGCTCTGTAGCTGGCTCCAGTTGTCCGGTTCTCTGAGCTCAAATGGAGGGCTGTGGACCTAATGCTTTGTGCATATGATGCATATTAATTCACTCTAGCTTTTTGTGTGAAGTGGACTAACTGGAATCACCATGCCCTTAAATCACTGTCTGTGTGTTTCAGCTCTAGGGTTAGCGCCAGTAAATCATCGGTGACCAAAGTCTACTAAACTCTAATATAGTACAATCATAATGCTAGAAAATCCAGTAACAACACATTAGATATAGAATGATCTCCCTCTCTTATATAACTTCTCTATTTTCTCTCCTTCCACCGTCTTTGTCTCTATCTCTTTCTGTCCTTCTCTTTCTACTTCCCTCTCTCTATATATTCACTATTATCTTATTCAGCTCACTCCTCTGTCTTTCATTTCCTTTTTTATCTGCTTTTCAATCTCCATTCTCTCTCTCCATCCTCCTCTCTTTCCTCCTCCTCCTCTGCCCCCTTGTCTTTTCTGTCTGCACGTCTCACTAGTTATCCCTCTTTGTCCCATTCACTCTGATGTTAATGTTGTTCCAACGATCTATCACTGCGCAGTAGTCTTTCTCACAGCTCCTGTGTTTAATGTCTTTGCTGATTGCTTAACACGTACCTTTAAGCTTGATTAGAGCCTTCTCTTAAATGTAAATGAGGTCTAGCTTGTGTACACACACCTACCAGATCCGTTACTGTTTATATTGAATGTGGATGTAAAGGGAAGAGACTATTGTGCCAGTACATCTAAACTGTCAAGACCAGTGGTGTTTCCAGTTTTGACTTGTTTGTTGGTTTACACATCCACCCACTGCTGTCTCACACCCATTCTGCTCTCAACTATACGTGTTCTTCTATGGCATAAATAGACTGTTCATATATAGCCTTACATTTTAATGTTATTCTAATAGACAAATCCAGCACCCTGTTAAAGCAGTACTTCACAGAAAATGGTATAGGCGCTAATAATAAATGTGTGTATGGCCCTAATGCAACTCCCATTAATATGTCAGCGCATGTTGCGTGAAGTGTTCCTTTAACCTCTATCAGCTGACAAACCTGGCTCCTCTTGGCCTCCACTCAGATGCAGTCGAGCAGGAGATTTGGGAGTGCTATTTTAGGCGGAACAGAAATGGCATTGCAGTGGTAGGAACCAACTCAGTTTAAGCTTTCTCTATACATGTGGGCTAGTCCTGTCCTGTGATGATGGTCTGTTTTATTCTGGACGTATTTACTGGATGAATCTATGAGGTCCTGGATTTTCACTGGAGTTTTAGCTGGCTGACCCCTTTAGCAATTTTAATGTCAGATGCCACTTGAATTAAATGCCATCTGTCAAAAAACATTCTTGCCAGTCATCTGTGTTTCTTATTGAAGGGTGAAATTGAGAGATTGTGTGAGTGCAATTCCTGTGACCACTACAAGATGCTTCCATCAAGCTGTGAACAGTGCGTGTTCTTTTGTGTGTATTGTGACAGTCGGTTCTGAAAAAAATCTCCATTAGTGTTGCTTTTAGTTTTTTTATGTTTTGTTTGTTTTTCCATAATTAAACTATGTCATTTGTCATCAACATTGCATTATATTTTCATGATAACCGAACCAACCGAAACTGCCCAAAATGAATGGGAATTGCTCAACAAAAAATGACATCTTCTCTTAAATCTTTTTTCATTAGCAGCTGTTGTAAAAATATTAAAAGACTTGAACTCTTTTCTATTGGCAGATAATGTTGCTTGTTTTAGGTATCAATTCTAGAAATAAACAACATTATTTGCTTTTAGAAAAAGAAAACTTTGCTAGACTAATATAACTAGAAATATGTTGAATGTTATGTCGCTAAAGCTTTCTCTTAATAAGAAACATTTTATATATGCAGTACTGTGCAAAAGTAAAATCCCACAGAGATGAGATACTTCTGTGTAGGCTTAAAGCCAACTTTAGTGTTGTTGTGCCTTGCTTGGTTTTTGCACCAGTATGAGATGCTGTGCATTGGATGGGGAGGTCTTATAACTGTTCTTGGGACAATTTTGATTATCTGTATGCATGTGTGTGCATCTGTGGTCTTAATGTGAGTCCATGTGACTCACAACAGTCATCCTTCAAGACTCAGTCCTGAGGAGAATGGAAATAGGCACCTTTCTTCTTTCGTAAGACACTTTAATCTGTGTTATCCATCAGTGTGCAGGTGTTCCCTTCTGTCCCACTTGCCTCTCAATATTATCATAATATGGCTGCACCTGGATTCAGAACAATGGCATGACTGGATAAAAAGGCAGACTAGAATAGCAGCCTGGCAACCGCTGGTTCTGAGCTGCTTTGTGGCACGGTCCTTTCAATAAGCGGATGAAAATCATGGTGAAATATTTATCATCTCAGTGCACTTGTGACGAGTTCATTCTCTCAGAAGATATTCTTTTATTTCTGTCCGGGTGGCAGTGCCAAAATGCACATGGAACATGACATATCTCCATTGTTTTTACTCATCTGAATAGGTCAATTATTTATGAAGAAAGTACAAAAGACATTTCCTCCGCTAAAAGTTCCTGCGTGGTGTCAAAGTTGCCTCTGCATCGTCATCTATGAATTTTTATCTTTTGCTTCGTCCTTTTGACTCTTTTGGTCCGGACTTCTCCAGTCAAGTTTCTGTTACGGTTGAGAATAAAAGATAAAGTTAATAATGCATTAGCCCGAGTCTATTCCATTAAAATGTGCAGCAGCGGAACATAACGACTGACTATTTTAAGCCTGGGCAAGCCAGTCCTGCCCTTAGGGAGCCATAGGGATCTCCCTGATGCTGTTCGTTAACACTCATCACCCTGCGTGGGAGTTATTAGACACATCTCTGAGCGTAAAGAATGGCTTTAAATTGCCTGCCCCAGTGTCAAATTTTCTTTTATTGCATTAATCTCAGTTAGAAAGATTACATAGCACATTAAAAATCCACCACTTAAGCCCATGTTAATATTACTGTATCACAGCTAATCCATTAGCAGATTACTTTTAAGAAGAGAAGATGAAGGTGAGTTCTGCACAGGGTCTGCGGATGGCAAGCAGCCATGTCTGTACAGTGTGCAGGTGTTCCTGCTTCAGTTCCTCTGGGTTCTGACAGGTACTGAGCACTCCACTGTTCACACCAATCCATATCCAGATGGTTTGCTGCGTGCTTATGTGAGACTCTTATCATTTGCCACCATCTCTGCAGGTGCTCTCGTCAGATGCAAATCTGAATGTGCAAACTGTATTATAGCTTATTTCAACCAGAGGCATCTACACTTGCCATCAACTTTATTAGAAAAGTTTGGCTGGTTGCTCCGTCGGGTTATATTATACCCAGTCATGCATTATCTGTGTTTTCCATCTTCTAGACCAGTGTTTCTTGTTAATCCTGCTCCTGGTGGCTAATATTGCTCTGCTAAACACATTGAATTGAGCTCAAATAATTATGGAGTCCTCCATAAGATGAATCAGGTGTAACAATCTGTGCCGTGCTGTTGGTGGCCAGGAGCAGGATTAAGAAGCACCGGGCTACGGCATGGGCTCATCATTCATGCTGACTGGGCACCAGCAAGAAGGAGCTCCAAGCTAAGTCTGAAAAAGTGAGTTTAGATGTGTCCAGCAGTCCCCCAGAAAAGGATTAAGAAGAACTGCTATAGCCCACTGAGCTGCTCTTGGCTGGATGCTTTTGATTGGCAGCCCTAAACCTGGCAGCAATGCTGGATAAAAACAGTGCTGCTGTGTCTGATGACACTCTGATGATCTATCTAATTCTCTTGCCAAGTGACTTTGATCTAATATATAAAACAGCAATTATATTTTATTGAAATAAAGAGGGAAAAACAGTGCCCACTTGGAATCTCTCTCTCTGAGATACAGTACTTAAGCTGTCTACCCATGTAAAAAAATCTTGGTGTGCTCATGGATGGAGACTTTAATTTTAATGATCACATTAAAGCTGTAACAAAGACTGTATTTTTGACACCTTTTAAAATTGCAAAAGTTAGATACTCTGTGTCCAAAAAAGAAACTGATCCACACCTTAATTTCCTGCAGCACTGAGTATTGCCACGCTCTCTTCACTGGGATTCCCAAAAAGCCCATTAGCCAGCTCCAGCTCGTTCAAAAAGCTGCTCCCAGAGTTCTAATCAGTTCTCAGCTCTTTGCAATGGCTCCCAGTTTGATACAGAATTGATTTCTAAGTACTCAATGGTTTGGGCCTAATTACATCTCAGGTATGTTTGAAGTATATTTTCCTGGTAAGTGTCTTAGATCTACAGGTTCTGGACAGCTAGTGGTGAGAAGTACCATACCACTACCATGCAGAAGCCACTGCAGTGTTGAAAACGGCCCACCACCCAGAAAACTCAAGTCCACTGGTCAGAAACTGACCCATGTTGAATAATCTAGAAAGTGGAACAGATGGGCTGCTCACATTAAGCCATTTTATTAAAAAAGTGAGGAAAACAAACAAGCTAGTTCATACTTAACTGCGATAGAAACATAGAAGTCATTATTTGAAAGTACTTACATCTCCCTCATCTTTTGACTTTGTCACAGTACGGTCAGTGGCCTTATGTCCACTGCTTTTCTGTTTTTTGGTCATAGTTCAGTTCTGTGTTTTGGGTTTTTGGGGATTTTATTTTGAAGTGATCCGGGGTTTCTGCTTGTGTCATGTGTTTTTGTCATCAACTGTTTTCTGTTGGTGTCTCATGTGTTCCACCTGTGTGTGTGTGTTTGCCCACTGATTTTCCCCTGTATTTAAGCCTGTTTCTGTTAGCCTTTCCTCATGTGTCCATCGCCTCAATTTCCCTGTCCCTGGTCCTGATGTCTGTTTCCTGATTATTCATGTTCTGGTATATTTACGGTCCCCGTGCCTTGTTTTCTTTTGATTCTTGTTTTCTTTAATAAATGTATTCCCATGGATCCCTGCGTCTCTGCCTGCTCCATCCCCCGAGGTAGCTCTGGGTTTGGGCTTCACGGCCCGACCCGTGACAGACTTGTCATGGACAGTAGGTACAGATCCACCCACAACGCTGAAGCTCGAATTTTTCGTTCCACCTTTAATACTGATATCCAGGCTGCAATACTGCTATTTTGCATGTAGAGGGGAAACTTTACTGAGGTTTACATTCAGAATTATGTTGCCTTACTTTGGAAAGAGATCATTGCCATGTTAATATTAAAATGTTTTTATTTCTATACATGCATTGCTGAAACATCCCATATAAAAAAGGCAACAAGATTCTGATCGTAAACCTCCGTAAAGTTTCCCTCTACAGGTGAAATAGCAATATTGCAGCCTGGATAGTAGTATTTAAGGGGGAATGAAACCGATTGTTGCTGGGACATGGCCATCCAAAATGAAATGGAGCCACGCAGTTGTTTGGTTTTCTTTGGCTCGGAGAAAGTGTAGGGATGTGTGCTGTTCTTTGCAGCAACCACACAACACTTCACCTGTGACTTGCCTTTGCCTGTAGCCATAGCGCCCGATATCTTATGCATGCTCATAAAACCAGCAGACAAAATGGCGGCTCTTCAACTAGTGTAACGGGTGTGATCTCAACAGATGCAAATTTCCTTATTCTGATGTCAGAATAAGGGAGCTGTCCAAACTGCTCATTTTGAAAGAACAAAGCTAGTGAGATCTCTTTATGTGAGTGTTTTTGTGCATAGACCTTCATGAACATGTTTTGTACAGCCCATAAACCTATTATAACTTGTTTTTGTTTTGCATATGTCCCCTTTATTGAATTCAGACAGCCCCTTACTTCCAGTGAAGGACATTCTGTATGCTTCAGCATGCCAAGACATTTGGACAACACCATGCTTCCACCCAGAAGAACCTGTTCTATTCCAGCACGCCTCTGCCCCAGAGCGCAAAACAAGCTCCATAAAAACATGGTTGAATGAGTTTGGTGTGGAAGAATTTGACTTGCCTGGACAGAGCCCTGACCTCAACCCCATCCAGCACCTATGGGCTGAACTGGAACGAAGATTCCGGTACAGGCCTTCTTGTCCATCATCAGTGCCTGACCTAATAAATGCTCTACAGAATGAAAATAATCAAAATCATTGGAATTCCTCTTCATGTCCTAGTGAGGATTGTTCGATGCCTCATATTCTATCTGCACAGGCTTGACTGCAGGCTGAAGTGATCAGAAAATCCTGCGTTGTGCTGAAAATACCCCCCAGACTTGCATGATAGAAAGAGGCCATTATGCATGAATGGGTCAGAGGCCATCTCTCTCTCTCTCTTCTCTCTCTCTCTGTCTCTCTCTCTCTCTCTGAGATGAGCTACAGATGAGTCACTCATGTCTCTCTCTCACATATTCTTGCATGCTCGCTGGAGCATTTCAGAGTCGTTACTCCAGACAGAGGGATGTAAACTAACTGCCCACGAACGCACATTTTTTGCTGCATCTCTCGATCACGTGCGTGCATGCGGCGTGTTTACACGCGTTAAGCGCGCAGTGGAAGCGCGTCACGTGAGCTTGGAGAGCCGCGCGCGCTCTGAGATGCTGGTTTGACTCTCCGGGACTCTCTCGCTCCACTGGCTCGCTCGCCTGTGACGTGGTGGGGGCGGGGGGGCACCGTGACTCCCCCTTCAACAGCAGCGCTCGCGCCGCGCGGAGCCCGCGATGGAAAGCGCGCGCCTGCACGCAGAGCTGTGATCGCGCCGGGAGAGCCCAAAGCATGTCCGCGGCTAGCGCTTTCCCCAACATGGCGAGCATCGGAGAGCTGGACCCGCTCTCCGCAGCCATTCCGGCCACCAAGGTGGAGATCACCGTGTCCTGCAGGTGAGCCCGGAGGAAGCGCGCGAAGGTGGGGAGGGGGCCGGGAGACCACCAGCGTCGGGGGGCGTAGGAGCGCGCGGTGCCTATGGATGGGAGTTATTGAAATGATTTCGGTTTACCTCTAGACTTGACTCTCGATTCTCTATTATTTTTACTGTGATAAACACGTCTCAAGGTGTTTAGAAATGAAGAAGACTTCGCCTCCGATTTCTCAATTCTCTATGGTTTTATTGTGGTAAACACGGCTGGTTTCTATGACTTTTATGGTGATTTCCTAAGGTGCCTTATGATCAGTGTGTTAAATGTCAGTGTCAATGTTATTGACTTTGGTTTACAATAAAATCAAGAGAAGCAAACACATATTAACTGGGTTAATTGACACAAAGATGTGCTCCCAGAGTTTAGTTTGTCAGCTATTCTTAGACAAGCTCAGAACAAAATCCCCAGTGTTGAATGATTACCGAATCTACACTGGTCATTTAGGTCCAGGTGTACATAAATGAACACTGAGAGTTCATAAGCACTGCAGGTGTCACTGCCGCGGATTTGTCACTAAAACCATCTGCAGAGTCCGTGCAGCCGTCTTCATTTAGTTCTGTGATGCACCTGACTGCACCCAGAAAGGGCAGACAACTTCGATTTTAAGTTCCTCTCTGAAAACGCGTTTAATGATCTCTTGAATGAGATGGAATCTTTTTCCTGAGCTCTATGTACCCCAGCTCTCATTTAATGAGCTCTTGTACGGTGTGATTAAATCTTTTTTTCCTGAACCCTCTGCTCCCATAGGTTGAAACGACAGGAATTGTTCAGTGAAAAATCAAATGTACAGTTTGCCACCTTACCCCGAATGTAGCTTCTCAGCCAAGACAGCTATGGTGCACGAGTTTTCTTCCTTATTTTTTGGGGTCTCTGTAACCCAAAAAAAATCAAGATTCTTTATTTGTCACATGCATACTCATACAGGTACAACACACAGTGAAATGTGTCCTGAACGGCTCCTTCTGACTGTGTAAACACTATAGACAATAAGTACATTTTAAATAGAAGAAAATCGAATTTTCTGAGACACAGCATAAAATGAGATAAACAATTAAGTAGATTGTTTATAAGTCTAAAGAATGTTGAGGGCTACAGTCACTTATTTAATTCTGCAAAACTAAAGAACCACATTTCAGACCCCAAACATGTCTTGGCTAATCAGTCACGTTTGAGGGGGGAAATTGTGTACAGTTGAAGCATTTCTTTAAGAAGTCAAGGCACACATCAGTGCTGTATTAAATGCATGTTTCTATATGCAGTTTGCCTGTGGGGGTGTGTGGGCTGCTGCTGCTCTGTCTATGTATGTGCGTGTGTTTCATTAGTGTCTGTCTTGCCTGTTCTAGTTATCCATGCCCTCATAAGTATTAATTAGACTCCTCATTATAAGTTATTGTGTGTTGTGGAAAACCAGCCAACATTTTTTCAGTGGCCAGAGGATTTCGAGCTCCTTTGTAGTTTTTGCTGGGTCTTCAAATATTTATAGGTCAACATCATAAAGCTGAACTGTGTATGGACGGAAAACTTTGTATAAAAAACCTGAAGGACTAATTATCTCTAGGAAAACTTCCTAAGAACAATTTCTGCCACATAAAAGGAGCTCATTATGTTAGTGAATAAATGAAGACTCTCTGAAACTTAACTTTGAAGGCTTTTGGACACTTGATAGACTGCAGCTGTCGAAGAGCCCGGTGGAACATCTTCTTTATGTTAGAAAAAATAATTGCATTGCTCAGTGGTGGTGGCAAAGTTTAACTTCTAATGAAATTTTCAGCATACTGGGAGTATAGAGCCTCTTCTTAATGTAAGGTGGTTTCAGCAGAACGACTGATCACCTCAACATCCTCCAGACATGCTTAAGAAGAATTTGCCAACAATGGATTTTTGTAACTTTTGTTGAAAACACAAAAGACTTTAGTGTGTCTGGTTGAATTACCTTAAATAATACCTAAACTGAACATTTCTATCATTGATACTGATATGGTATAAAATGACTACACACATAAGAGACAATGCTGTTGTCAGAGCAGCTGGAGCTCACTGGATTTTACACATGTGAAAGCAGGTCGCCTGGCTACAGTCTCTGAAACAATTCTGACAAGATGTTTCTAGGCGGAACGGCCAGCTAAATGAATCTGCCTGAACAGAAATAAAATATTTCCTTTGAGAAACTACCTAGTACCATTTTCCACCATGCAGTGGTCAAGCAACCACAGTCAAGCAATTGCACGGTCAAGCTATTGCAGACAAACTGTGGCGAATGGTGTATTTAAAAAATATCCAGTAAGCAGCTACATTGCATTAATAGTTTCTGCTCACCGGCACCATAGAAGCAGCGATTGTTCAAATGAAAAAATAGAAATAAAAACTTGTCCAAAGGAAGATGCAACATATTATGAATAATCGGATGTGATACTGCACAAAAAAACAAACATTTGATTCTCATGGATATCTTACAGAAAAAGACCATCGTTACTCCGTGATAATCAATGCATATTCGGCTGAACATGCACTGCTGAGCATAATTAACAAATTTGTCATTGCTGTTTTCTACCTGTCTAGTTTCAATTAGCTACAACAGCATAGTTTGGCTCAGTAGCGCGGACTTGAAACTAGAAACTCAGTCTTATGTAGTGATTCTAAACAAAGGTCACTACAGGTTGAAGGGGATTCATCCTAATGTTCTGTATGTCCATACTCTCAAAAAGAGTGCATCTCTGCACAGAGCATGGATAGGTCATTTAACAATGTAAAGTGAAGGAATGCTTCACAGGGTGAAAGCAGAAGGTCTTTTTCTGTCTCAGACTGATACTGACCTTTGCAGTTAACCTTTTAATAGTCAAGAGAGAAGGGGTGTCTCTGTTGACTTGTGCTGGCATATTGAAGGCTGCAGGCTAGCAGGGGTCCAGTCGATACAGCACAATCAGAAAGAAGGAAGGTGAGAAAAACAAGACTTTTAAACATGCATGGATCAAGACTTCCAGCCCATCACTCAGAGTAAACAAACACATACAAAACAAATACATTGTCATTGTCAAATACATCATTCAAGCATAGCAGCAGGTGCTTTTCCATGAAGAATGGACCAATAGATTACAAAGAATAATATACTGATGTAAAATCTTTACCATTACCATTAAATCTACAGTAAATTTTGTACAATAGTTGGGGAAAAAGTTTTATTTGACCATTTTGCTTTAAAACACACTGGATGTACCTCTCCACCACAAATATCTTTAAAAACGTTTGGTGTCAAAACCTTTTCAAAACAACCATGAAGCAATAGCTCAGACTTTAAGCGGCGTATTCATAACCATTTCATGTAATAGCTTTCTGGGAGGTAGCTTTTACAGACATTGAACTCTTCAGATTCCTGTTCCATATCAATCCCACTCTGAAAGCATTTCACAGCTAACCACTTAGTTTAAAAAGTCAGGGATATTCCCTGTAGGTGTTACCATTTTGAGGATCCATGTGTTTGTTAGCATAGTGATATGTAAGTCTAAGTTTCAGCTTTTTGTACTCTGCAAAAAGTCAGTCTAATGGTAGATGGTCAGGCTTTTGAGTGTAGTGTGTTCCTTAAATGACTTACAATTTCAAAATGTTTTGTAAGTTAATATGTGCTGCAAGGACTCTGCTGTGGTATCTGGTATCAAGATGGTAGCAGCAGATCCTATAAGCTGTGAGATGGTTCTAGCATGGAGCAGCACATTCCACAGTTCCTTGATCAGCTTAAGATCTGGGGCATTTGGAGGTGAAGTCAACCCATCAGCTATTTGTTGATGTTGTGTTCCTCAAACCATTTCAGAACTTTTTTTTGCAGCGTGGCAGGATGCATTATCCTGCTAAAAGATGTCACTGCCACTAGAGAGTACTATTAACATGAAGGGTTGTGCTTGGTCTGCAACAATGTTCAGGTGTGAGGCGCATGTCTACGTAACTGAAGACAGCATGGGCACTCTGACTAGTCTGCAGCTACACATCCTTACACATAGCACCATGAGCGCTAGAACCATTATAGCTGACTTTTCGAAATCATTCATTTCACCACTTTTTCTCACAACAGCCGAGAAGTAGAGCTCTGCATGCAATGGTAACACTTCTGCGGGATCAGACCAGATGGGCAATGCATTGTTCTCCATGAGCATCAATGGGCCTTGGGCACCTGTCACCGGTTCACTGGTTGTCCTTCTTTAGACCACTTTTCGTAGGTACTATCCATTGCATACTGGCAGCAAGCCACAAGACCTGGCGTTTTGGAGATGCTCTGACCTAGTTGTCTTATCAAAGTCATTCAGATTTTTATGCTTGCCCATTATTCTTGTTTCCAGCACATCAGCTTCAAGAGCTGACTGGTCACTTTCTGCCTAATATATCCCACCCCTTCACAGGTGCCACTTCACCAGTGCCACTGTATTGAGATAACAGTGCTTCCCAAACAATTGCTGCAATTTATTTGTGGCGTTCCACTGCAATATCAATGTTGACCTTTAAGGCAACAACTTCTTTTCTTAAGTGAGGTTATTTCAAGTATTGAGAAAACATTACAGGATAAAAAAGCCACTCTTTTTGTTGCACGCTGAGGAAAAGCTGGCAAGCGATCATCATATTTTCAATATATCTTCATCTAAGGACAGAACTGGATAGTAAACAGGTTTTAAGACTCTATATTACTATGTCATGTTTCTTTTTATACTATTACTTTTCTCATCACTGATTTGCCTCAAAACTATTTACAGAACAAATCCCGGTTTGGTTTCACTGTAATAATAATAATAATAATAATACATTTTATTTATATTGCACTTTACATTTTACAAAAAAATCTCAGAGTGCATACAGAGAGAAAATTACATATTAAAAGACAGAATTAAATATTAAATATTAAAATACAGCAAGCAATCAAAAAATCTTTTAAAACATTGGTTAAATAGAAACTGTAGTCCAATTGTTCGCCCCTAATGAGAACAACTACAGGGCTGGGTGTTATCAGATAACATTGTTTAGTCCTGTTCAGATGTCTCAGCTAAGTATTTAAGTATATTTTACACTTTTTAATTAGCTAATGAACATGATTTTAAATCCTCATGTTCACTCTTGTTAGCCATAAACTAAAGGACGTTACAATGAGGTGAAGTTGTCACAGGCTAGTAAGAGCGCAAGGATGGGTCAAACTTCAGATTGGCCATTTATAATTCCTTTTTCCTCTGTTATGCTTTGTATTATTTTTAATTTGTCAGATATATAATTTTTTTTGTCTGGTGAGGTTTCTCAGGTGTCGTTTTCCCGACTACTCTTCAAAATGAAAGCATTAGTCAGACTATATTTGTCTGTGACTGTATTAACACTAAATAGGATCAGTCAGAGTAATGTACTGTGCGTACCTGGTAAAACTGCTCTTAATGTAGCTGATTGATGTATATCCTTATTAACCCTGTTTTCATCTTGAAATACTTTGAAATGTTAATCTCTGTTCTTCTGACAGCAGACATCAAATATGATTCTCTGTTCTCCTCCAGAAGGCAGGAGGTAATGTTAAGAGAAGTATGCAGATTTTTCCTGACACATGCTTTTGCTTTTATGAGATCCCTTTCAGAAACTTGCATCTTGGGGCACATAGCTCCTTAACTTATTTTCAGTGTCAGCTGTTTGCTGAAGCTTTGGAAAATAATAAAGTTTGCATCAATATTGATGGCTAAGCTGTGCTCTGTCAGTATAGTGAAGTTCTTATCAGGAATGTTGACAGCAGATGTGTTTGTGTATAATTCTGTTTTGATTGACTGTAGTCATGTTGATTTGCTATCCCTATAACACAGTGATTCTCATACTGGAGGATGCAGAGAGGACCACAGATTTTTTAAATTTTAAACATGCTAAATGGTTAACATTGAATTTTAATATACGCCCCAACCAAACACAAATCATGGCCATCCAGCACCAACTTAACAAATGATCTGTAATGTCACTGAACAGGACAGCTCCATGTGTCTTGCCTAAGTACTGTAGATCAGCATTGAAAGGTTGTAAAATAATGGGGTACACAATGAATGACATTGTTTAGGGACATTTTCACCTTTCACCTAATTTCACCTACTTTTCAATTCTGTTAACACAAAACAGTGCTATGCTTTGCTTCAGTAAGCGTCATGTTTGTCTTACTCGATATGAAAATGAGGTCTGTTTAACACCTGAAAAGTGTTAATATTATGCAGTAAATTGCATGGAATGTGTTGTTATTTCAAATGAATACGAAGTATGTTGTTTTGTCCATAGCTGCTCCAAACATACCTAGTGTTTCATGTTGCAAATGATCACACAAAACCTGCTAATTTGTGACAAAAACACTCTTTGAAAACCTTTCATTTTCATTAATATCTCCTCTTTGAGATGGGCTGCTAATGCTGGGTGCATGCGGTATGTAGTATGACGTGGCAGGAGGTCTCCGCTGTGCAGGGATTTAAAATGGGAATGTGCTGTTATGTGGCGGATCTAAAGAGTAAATCTTTAATGAGAAGGGTTCTCCACCAGCTTGCTCTCTCACTCTTGCTCTCATCTTTTGCCCTCTTTCATATTCTCTCTCTCTCCCTGTCTCTCTCTTCCCCTCTCTCTCCCTCTCTCTCTGTCTCTGTACAAATCTGAAAAAAACAAGACTTTGATACATGATGTGTTGAAAGGGCCATAAATGTTGAAAGTATGTAAAGCTCACATTTCTCCATATGGTTCTGCATCTTTCATTTCCTCATATTCTAAGCAAAGCACATACATTCATGAGTGCAAAACAGCTTTCGTTTTATATATTTATAATAGTAGATAGTGACTGTAGATATTTATAGTAGATAGTTACTGAATAAGGAGTGCTAAATTTAATCATTGATACAATTTTTTAGATAATAGTGTTTTTAAAAATAAAATGCACGTCCTGCAAAGTGCTTACTGCACTGCTTCAGTCTTGCATGAAGATGTGGCGTCTTGTGAAATCTTCTGGTCTCTAAAGGGTGGGACATGCACGCTCTCCGATGGCCCGTGCTGGGTGAACAGTGAAGCATGGTGGAGCAGGCTATCACTTGTTATCAGTTTCTGTGGTGTAATCGAACAGGGAAGTGGTGCATATGCACTGACAGAATGCCTCTTGCCCACAGCCACGCAAGCCTTCCTCAGTAGCAGCCTGCCTCAGCACCAGTGGGGCGGCTGATCTAGATACATCACTCCCCATCAATTCCTCCTGCATCCGCCCTTTCACATGGCTACAGAGCGGCAGGGTGCTGTGACTTCCTTCCATTTCAACAGGCTACTTTAAACCCTGGGTTCAATTATTATATTATGACTTAGTGTCCATTAGGCAGTAAATGCCAAAACTAATACAGGGGGTCCTCGAGTTACGCCAAAGATCCGTTCCATCAACAGTGATGTAACCCAAATTTTGGTGTAATTCAAAACACTTGCCAATCCCAACACAGTTGTAAAATTATAAAAACACGACTAAGCCATGGAAAAAGGAAAAGGAGCTCATGCGCCGTGTTTAAGGGTTAACAAGTGTTTAAGGGTTTTTTGAGGTTATTGAAGCTGTTCTCAAATAAGAAGACTTTGTAGCTTGTAGCTAAGACAGAGTAGCTTCTCTGCGCCTTGAATAAATCATATTGTCGTTTTGGTCCCTTGAACACACCCCAGCCACAGAAAGGATCATGAAAGGTTTATGTTTTAATGTAGGACTTGGCACGGATTCAGATGGTGTGAGAGGAGAGGAGAGGTGGCAGATTCTTGGTGTTTCTCTTGTCCTCCCCTGCTGTGTATCATGCTGAGGTTTTGTTCAGGAACTTTCACTATAGATCTGGACTCGTTCTGTCTGGCCAGCCAAGCTCAAGCCTGACATCTCAAGCCTTCAGTTCCCACACACAGTAATGAGCCTTGGGCACCTGGGTCATCAGTCGTCTTTCTTTGGACCAATTTGGAAGGTACTGATAACTGTATATCAGAAATGCCCCCCACAAGTGCTGATGTTTTGGAGATGCTGTGACCCAGTCGTCTAGCAATTACAACCTGGATCTTGTCAGAGAGACTCATATTCTTCAAGACTACGTGTGTGTGTGTGTGTGTGCGTGCGTGCGTGCGTGCGTGCGTGTGTGCGTGCGTGCGTGCGTGTGTGTTTGTATGTATATATAACCGATCAGCAACAACAGTAAAACCACCCAGATTTGAATTTAACATAATTGATTATCTGGGCTAAATGGCATCTGTCAAGAAGCAAGATATACTAGGCAGCAAGTGAACAGTCATGTGTTTAAAGCAGGAATGGAGGGAGGATCTGAGCCACTTTGACAAGGGCCCAACTGTGATGGCCAAACAACTGGGTCAGAGTATCTCCAAAACAGCAGGTCTTGTGGGGTGTTTCTGGTATGCAATGGTTAGTATCTAGCAAAAGTGCTTCAAGGAAAGATAATCAGTGAACCAGTGACAGGGTCATGGGTGCCTAAAGCTCTCTGGTGTGTGTGTGTGTGTGTATATAGGTAGATAGCTTTGGTTTTATGTTTGATTTGATTACATTAATGTTTAAGTTGAGATTTACAAGAACTATTTGAACTGCAGCTGTGTGACTGTGTTAAAGGGAAAACAGCTGTTTAAAAGCACCTTATTAGTTTAAAGTGTCTGCAAACCAAATGTTATCGGATGTTTGTTCATGTGGAAGTACTTTAGAAAATAACTATGCAATTAATCACAGAAGACCATGCGGTTAATCACATATTTATCTATATACAGTGTATATATTTGCACATTAATTGCCCACAAAGTAATCGGATTTCAGTCTGGCTGACTTAGACATTCACACACGTGTGTGTATATATA
>JBBPDB010000128.1:7733548-7749666 GCA_037974465.1 Brachypetersius altus | reverse complement strand
CAATTTGAGGACAAATGTATGGTTATGTGTCCGCACATTATTTAAAAAAACATATTAAAATTAAATGTTTGTGTGTGTGCAGATTCTTTCTTTGAGAGTGGCCAGGAGTCGTACATATGAACATGCCCAGCTGGATGGAAGTGTGTTTAGACAGCTGAGGTTCAAATCTTCACACACACACACACACACACACACACTCACACGCGCATGCAATCTTACTCTGGCAACAGCTCTGTATTGTAAACCCTGAGCTCTGTGGAGACCCATCCCTCCATGCAGGTTAAGGATTATCACACACTCGGAGGATGATAATGCTTCTTTTTAATTAGGCATATTTTTAGAAGCTCCCGGGTAGAGAGACAGCCAAGCAGATGGGCAGAGCAAGAGAGACACTGTGAGCAGCTTGATTTGCATTGGCATGACTGTGTGTGTGTGTGTGTGTGTGAGTGAGAGAGAGAGAAAGAAAGAGAGAGAGAGAGAACCTATGTGTTTCTGTGTGTATAAGTAAGCTACTGTCATGTCTGCATATTTGAAAGCAGTAATAAACTCTAGATCTATGATTTAATTCTTAGCTTATTATTGATCAAATTTGATCACATTTGAAGTAAAGAAGATGCAACAAAGGGAAAAATGGTCATCTATTTTAATCTAGTTTTATGACTCTATACGTTCTTTCATTGTGGACTCCTTCTTTATGTACATAGTGAGCAAAGCTGCACTATTATCCTGTGAAACTGAAGCCATGCAGTGTTACACCGTCAGATCCTGAATACAGACGCTGATTATTGATTTGCATAATTAGTGTTTGGTCTCATCAGTGCACTGACAGACAAACGCTAAAAATACCACCCCTCTGCACTCTGGATTAACCTGGCCCTCTTCTGTCTCTCACTACTCTTCTTTTACCTTCCTGTAGTTTGTGTGCTGTACACTCAAACAGTGGCATCCAGGGAGTGGCGAGAGGTAAGTGAGTGTGTGTGTGTGTGTGTGTGTGTGAGGGTGTGTGTGTGTGTGTGGCCTAAAACTACCTACCTCATCATTTATCTAACAGTGATTAAATGCTTACTGCAGCCAAGTGATAAAAAGCTAACTTTAGCACTTCTATTAAACCAAGCTCAAAATAAGCACATGACACCCAGAACACTATAAAGAAGTTGTGACGGCACACACAACAGCTGATGTGGTTAGGGATGTCACAATTAACCGGTTTCACTGTTAACCTCTGTTTAAAACGGCACGTTTTATTAATCGTAAAGGCTTCTCAACACCGTGTTTCTGTTGGCGCTTAAGAACGTACATTATGACAGTGATGGTGACAGATTGGCAGGATTCGCCCGGAACGAAAACATTTCACCAGCGTCACACTTGTGCTAGAAATACACAGAGAGTACAGTCAGCGAATGACGGCTCGCTTGACCGCCCTAAACAATGGCAGAGGAAAAAGTGAATATGCTTTATTTCCACCAAAGGAGCAACTGAAGTCTGTTGTATGGGAGGTTTTTGGATACCCCAAAAACACAGAGGGACATATTCAAGACCATGGGTCTTTTTTGTGTAAAAACATCTAAAGAATGTGATTGTCTATGTTGTGAAATTAATACATGTGAAATGATCGTGGTAATAGTGAAACCGTGATTATTTCCCAGACAATAATCATCCCATTAAAATCTATAATCATAACATCCCTAGGTGTGGTGACTACTTTAATAAATTTGGTTACTCAATTAATTAATCATCATAATAATCAGTAGATTTTTCTGTTACTGGTATAATTAATTGCGATGGGCCTAGTCACAATGACATTAGGAATACTGGTTCTGATTGATCTGTTTTGATCTGTTTTTTGAAAATGACATCAGTGTGAGCCATGTATACTTTTTTGTCTGCCTGTCTACCAAAAATGATCTTGCTACTGTCACAAAGTGAATATATCATGAACTTATTTCTCATTATCAGTATTTGAAGACCACTACAGATAATATCGTCACATTACCAGTATTTTAATAGAAATACCAAACGTCTATTGGATTTAGCACCAAAAAAACATTTTTTGTATTTAATGTCTATTTTCATGAATATAGGCACTTGAAATGTTAATCTTATACTATCTAATTGAAATAATTGAAAACATTGGAAGTAGGAACATTGAATTACCCAACTTACAGCTGATGATTTATCAGCCAGGCCTTTTGAATTGTGTCTAATTATGTCATAATGTACTTCGCTCTGGATAAGAGCGTCTGCTAAAGGCCGTAAACATATGGCTTATGTCTTTGTGTTTGCTGTGTGTTTGGTGTAGTTTGGGAGAACAGAGGTCATCGATAACACTCTGAACCCAGACTTCGTGCGGAAGTTCATCCTCGACTATTTCTTTGAGGAGAGGCAAAATCTCCGCTTTGACTTGTAAGTATATGCAGCGCGTGTCTGTTTGTGAGTTAGTGTGTAATGCTTTGCGACGTCACTTGGAAATAGGAAAATCACAGTTCATTTCTGTATATGCATGAAGTCCACGTATTTATATTAGGAGCAGAAGGAGACTGTCATTTAGAGTAGGTGTTTTTCCCCTAGAGTGTTCCATCTTAAGGCATTAGCATACACATACACACACATCTGTCAGGCTAAGGCTCATTTGCACTCGCTGAAGCGTACTACGTTCAGTACTCAAGAATTTACATTAATGCATTTTTCACTTCTGTCGCCCTCCTTCATCCCACACACACCACCACAATCACAGATACACATTAAAGCTTTAACACAGCGTTCCTCTCACTGCAGATACAAAAGCATCCCTGTTTACACCTGCTGTGGCCAGTGTACACTACTACTCGCAGGAACGATTGTGTTTTGTTTCAGATCTTATAGCATTATAATGAGGAGTGATCTAATCAAGTGAAAAGGAAAATACTGTCATTAACATAATGCACATTTCCAGCCATTTCCAGCCATTTCTTTCTTTTCCTGTTCCAAAAAATGTCAATCAAAACCAGATACGGCTGAATTAGTATTGTGATATTTAAGAATCAGCACCTTGTTTTTTGTCCACCTTTTGCCGTTCTATCAGAGCAAAATCAAAGATCTGAGCATGGTGTCTTGTGTGTTTGTGTATTTCAGTGTGAGTGCATGCTCATGGTGGTCTGTGTGAATGTGCAGCAGAATGTGTGTGTGTGTGTGTATGTGTGCATGTGAGGCGGCATATATATTTAGCAGTATGTATATTGTGCACTGTAGCATGCAGGAGGGACTGCTTGTGAAGGAGTCTGGCAGAGTTGAATAGAACATTAAGCACATGTGCTTTTTGCCTTTAGTCATCAGCTTTGTGCTCTTTCACCACTACAGCAAGGATCAGACACTATGACAACAATATATGTGTGTGCACTGCATGCAGAGAATGGAATATGGTATGTTTCCCAAAAAGATTGTTTTATTGGAATTTGATAGAATTCAAATTAAAATCTAGTTTCTTATGCCACATTGCTTACAAAAAGACTGAAATTTGCTCCCTATACAATACTAAAGCAGATGACTAAAAGATTGTTACTGTTGTTGAGCAGTATGGCAATAATGTTGCATATTAAAATGTAGCAATAATATGGTCTTTATTGTCTTATCTCTACTCCTCTTGTTACACTGAGCATGTTTAGGACAAAAGAATTTCCCTCGGGATGAATAAATAAATAATATAACATCCAGGGAAAAAATTATAAATGGGCTGCCCTCCTCATAAACCAGCTTATAAAGTGCTGAAATAAAAAAAATAGTGTCAGGTAAACAATATCACATTAATATGTTTTTTTCATTACATGATATGTATGAGAAAAAAAGAAAAAAAAAAGAACCAGTACATTTAAACTCCAACATTTTCCTACAGTGAATTTAATACAGCGTTTCACACACTGCCCTGTACAAAATTCAAAAGGAAACATGCAGTACTGACAATATCCATATATATTGCTCAGAAAAGCATGCTATTATAAAATGTAATTTATCACTAATGATAATATTATCATAGTGCCCAACTCTAGCTCTTAGTTTGCTCACACACACACATAGTCATACAGCTAATCAGGCAGTCATTAGGTAAGTATGATTACACAGCGGCTGATTAGGGCATATGCTTGATTTAGTTGTGATAATGTGTGAGTATATAGAGGCCCTGCTGCAGTTAAAAATACCTGCTCATGTGCTCACTTTGCTTTAGGATCCCTGTTTGAGTCAGCCCATCAGAGTGACAGCCTCAGAACAGGGCAAAAAAAGCAAGACAAATGTAAAAAGCTAAGGATAGCTCCCTTTTTGAAACAGATGTTTCATTATAGAGAAGGCACTGATCCCATACCAGCTGTTAGTATTGGTCTGATTTCAGCACGAAATTGTGGACAGAATATTGGAAGAAAATACAATGTACAAATCCACTCGTTTTTTATAACAAATGAAGCCTGAAAAAGCACACACTCACGTTTAGTGAGGTTTTCTCCTGTGGGGTAGTAGAGTATATGAGTAATTTGAGCATGAGTCTGTGTTTAGACGCTGCTCTTAAATGAAGTGCTACAATTAAAAACAGGCCAGTTTACAGCTAAGTCGTTTTCAAAGACAAAATATTGGATTCGTATTGCTGCACTGCACCAACTTAAGGTCTTCATATCATTATTAGACTTGAGATACTGTACACTTATTTATTATTAGGCGCACCTGCCTTGTACCTGCACTCTTTTGGCTATATTTAAAGCTACACTTGTCATGTAAGTGGAAGTTGCAGGTTTTTAATGACTGATTATAGCCCACCCTGTCAGATGGGCTACTGTCTGAGCTTCATTCCAATATGCTGTATAAATGCTGTAACCATTCAAAATGGAAATGATTAATAATAGAAACAACTGATATTTAATCCACAACAATTTGTTCATAAATCTTTGATCATAAAACAGTAAGTGTACTTAAGGCTGTGTACTTCAGGTGCCCAGACTGGCACCCCAGAGCACTAAAAAGGCAGGCGTTTCCATAAGGGGTGTTAGAGTAGAAGGTTTGAGTAAGGCTTGGTGAAGGCTGTGTGTGTTCTGTTACAGTGCTTGTGTTGGGGACAGGGAGGGTACGCTGACAGTAGCTGGCGGGGGAAAGTGCTGTGTGTGATGCTGGTGGACTGGGTGAGAATGTTCCGGACTTGACTGAGTTTCTTATCTTTCCCTCCAGGTACGACCTCGACTCAAAGAGTGAAAACCTGTCCAAACATGTAAGTGAGTGATGGTGCCTTACACTTAGCAAGAGTTTGTGTGGTGGGGTGTGTGTGTGTGTGTGTGTGAGTGTAAATGTGTGTGCATGGGTGTGTGCTTTCATTTGTCCATGATGGAAACTATGCAGTCATTGGCTGTAAATGAATCGTGCAAGATATCCCTAGACTTGATGGGGTCAGAAATAGAGGTCACTTAATATCCACCAATGCCCTCAGAAAATTTGTCAAGAAAGATATTCTCTTTCATCATCCTTCACTGGTAACTGACAAGACGAAAGCAGCTATTTTATGTCGTACAGCTTTTTGGCATTAGGTGCTGTGGGACAAAACACGCTCTGACTGTTAACAAACCCTTGGCAACTGAGGGCTATGGGCTCCTTCTGCCAGACTGTGAATGCCATTAGTTGACACTCATTCTCGTTAAGCCTTTAGTAAATACGAGCTTGTGTTACATTGTAGAATATATAAAGGACAGTTTTCTGCGATCTTGCTGTTGCTTCTGCAGTCTTATAGTTATGAGAAAAAATCATAAACATAGATTTCTCTGTTGCTATGCACTTTGGACTGTCACATATCTGCAGTATGACTGACCCAGATTTGAGTACTCAAGTATTCATTTGTTATGCTGGTTATCATGTCTGTATTAAGTATTCAATATATTTAGCTTTGTCTTTTTCCATGCTATTTCCAAGCCATTCCAAGCGAGTAGGCTACAACATTTGTAGCCTAAACTATAGCAGAGGACAGTGATCATTACTATATGCTGGTTTTTACTTTAGGTATCCAGGTATCCATAAGAGTTTGGTATTAAGGGACAAGAAGTTTAATCGTCTTAAATACGTATAAAAGTACAAAAATGCTTATCCGACTGGGCCATAACTAGTTTCACGTGATGGAGCAAGGAATTCTCACTCCACCCCGAACAATATTCACAATATTCGAAACTTGCTGGGGTTATGTTCCAAGAGTAATTGAGTACTTGTTCTGAAAAAAACAATAACTAAATTTCATAGCCTGTAAAATGCTTTTCAGGACAATTAATTATAAATTGTTCTGTTGTTTAGCCAAAGCCCTGCACTAAAACATATCCATGTGTGCCTCTGTTAACTAGGCGCTCACTGAGTTGTAATGAGTTATCAATAAAACGATGACAAAAGTGCTTATCAGTGATGCTAATTAGCTAGCCAATTAACATTAGTTGTTAACTGAGTCAAGCCTTTTCTGTTAGCTACATAGCTATGTTAGTTGCATAATTTAGAATAAGACATAATTTCGAATAAGACATAATTTAGAATATGACATGATTTAGAATATGACATGATTTAGAATATGACATGCAAAATATTTACTTATTTATATTTTTCTTATTTGGCATCCATAAAACAAAGTCCAAATCCTTTGTCATGCTCTTCAAATTAATGTCCTTTACCAGGTGAAAGTAACAGTGATGTTCCGTCTTGCCTTTGCTGATTTCTGCTCTTGGGTTTTGGTAGTCAGTTAAAAGCTGGTGTGACTAACTGGCCAGCTAGTGTAATGAATGATTGCTTAATAGATTGTTCAGTTGTGTTGGAGCTGAGAAGGCTTGAGACTATGCTGAGCAGAGAGTCTCCATGGCTGTTGTTTTACGGCTTAAAGTAATTAACTACCGGTGATTAAAAAATGTCCGTATTGAAAATTAGATTCAAGGTCCACAGTTCAGAACATTGTTCATACCAAACTGTTAAATAATTTTTCATGATTTGTTTGGTGTCCTATATTCCACTGATTACTGATTACGCCTTCTAGATTGTTAAAAAGACATCCACTGAGGAACCAGAACAAATGTTTTTTTATGACATTTTGTTTGTAAATTTGTAAATAAATAATTCCACAGTACACAGTGATAGCAAAGGGAACAGCATGTTACATTTGGCAGACGCCTCCTGTTTGCTCGGATAGTGGAGGAACTATGGTACCGTTGGTACCATTTTCTTTGCTGTTGTGTATTTTATGGACTAACCAGCTGTAAAATGGCTGTTATCAAAAATATGATTTTTATTTGCCTATGAGTTTATGCTACAGCTGCTAACATTCTGATGTATGGCATGCGACAAGCAAGTACTTGCACCTTCCTATCCTTAGTGGTTGAATATTGGTGGCCCACATTGTCTCCTGTTTGCTGAGATTTTGGAAAAATGAATTATTAAATTTTTTGGTTATTTAGGAGACATAGCAGAAAGAATGAGAACATTTAGGAAAAGCTGTTGATCCGTCGGGGGGCTGGTTATGGGAGCCTGGAAGGAGCAGATCTAACCCCGAAGGGCACAAAGCCAGCTGATCTGTCAGCTGAGAACTTCTGACAAAATGTTTTTTCTGAGCTTTTGGGTGACCAGATCAGCCATGACATCCTCCTCCGGAAACCACATATGTGGCAGACACACAGCTACACACTCACACACACAAGTGTGCCTTCATGCACGTGCAGATTTGTGTAAACAAATGCTGACATGCAGTAACCACAACAGAAGAAATGTGTAGGAAAATATATATACGTATAATCTTCATTATAATGTGTGCGCATGTGTGTGTCCTAAATATGAAGGGAATCCATTACAGAAGCTACTGCTTTGTTACTTAAGCTATATTAACGTTATGTTAAGATTGCATTTTGTAGAGGTAGAAAAAATATGCCAGTATGAATCATGTGATACATGGAAAATAAATGTTCTGTTAATTATGATTTTTTGATGTATCTACATTGTTTATAGTATAGTGTTAATCCATCAGCATCCATGTCATATATCACCTTCTCCTTGCCTTCCAACTGAATACAGTCATAATGTTTCTTAATTCAGATTTCATTCTAAATATTGTGAGAATAGTGAACTGTTATCAGTCTAACTCTCCTGAAAATATCATATCAGACCATGAGAACTGAAACTCAATCAAACCAAAATGTAAGTTGGCTGTATGGCCATACTCTTATCACACTGTGTGTGGGGGGGTGGGTGTTTTTTTCTTTAGGACTTCTTGGGCCAGATGTACTGCACTCTAGGAGAGGTGGTTGGTTCCCAAGGTAGTCGTATGGAAAGACCCCTCATGTGAGTAATGCTTTTGAGTGGGCATTCCACCATTGCCATCCCTGCTCTTTTCTAAAATGCATCATGCCTGCCCCTGATGACTCAATGCTAATTTAATGTTTTCACTTCAAATTTCATAATGTGTCCTCATCCTAACTTGAATGTACAGATGTTCATGCATGTACCGGTGCATTGGTGTATATGTGCATATTCTAGTTTGTTTGAGGATGATTGTGTGTGTGTGTGTGTGTGTGTGTGTGTGTGTGTGTGTGTGTGTGTGTGTGTGTGTGTGTGTTCCTGAGGCACTGTGTCTCTATACATGAATGAATTATAGGCTTAGTGTACAGTGACACATTGGGCACCACTAGATGATGATGTAAGAATGTGCCTCTCCCAGAGAGTTATATAACTGGAGATGGCTTCATTCACCAGCACCTACAATACATTTAGAACACACACATTCATTCACTCAGCACAGTCTTAATGTGTTTGTTTATTACAGCACAGTTTATCAACTCACTTGTCCATTGCGCTCTTTTGGAAATCACCCATTCATTCGCTCAGTAAAAACTGAATGCACACCAGTACTGTGGGAATAGGTTGCATATATTCATTCATTCATTCATTTACCAACGATTCATTCACTCATCTGTTATTCTTGCCCACATAGGAGATCTAAACATATTCATTCACAAATCCTTAAAAGAGAAAAAAAAAATTTCTGGTCTAATTATTAAGCACCAAAAAAGTAGAGAAGGAAAAGAAAAACTTTTAGTAATTTCTATAGTAATAAAGGTTTTGTGGTGGTGGCTATGTCTCATATTTAAATACATTTCTTTTAATGAATGGATTTTTCGATGCATTTTTCGACATCCTTCACTCCAGAGAACCTTTTGGCTTCTTTCACTTTAGGCTAGTTTAATTGATGTCATGTACCTCTTTATCTGTATATATTTCCCTTTTCTTGTATTATTTCTTAAGTATTCTTTCAATAAACCAGACAAGCTTTGACTGTCCAGTCACTCTGCATTACATCCACTAAAATCAAGAGTCAACACTAGCTTTTTGTTCATTCTCTCTCTCTCTCTCTCTCTCTCTCTCTCTCTCTCTCTCTCTCTCTCTCTCTCTCTCTCTCTCTCTCTCTCTCTCTCCAGCCTTCTCTTTCTCAAGAGGGCTGGATGATGTACGTGTGTTGCGAGTTAATTTAGGAAAGTGCCTCTCTCCCTGCACCAAAGGGGCTTGTGCACATTCAAACCAGATTAAAGGACTTGCTTCAATTATCCATCGATTTCTGTCTACATCTATTTCATCATCCATATGACATTACACAGGGCTACTTAGCAAAATTGAACACAAACACTCCAGGCACAGCATAACTAAGGCATCAGTTTGTCTCTTGGTGTATGGTATTCATGATCCTTTCGTCATTCTTTTCAGTCAAGGTTTTGTGAGTCAGTCACGCATTCATGTATTCACGTATTGATCAGAGCATTCCATTCTATCCCACATTAGGCATGACCAGTTAGTCAGACAAGCAGTGATGTCTTGGGAAGGAATTGGTTGTTAATGTTGCTCATAAGATATTTTTAATGGAGTATTATTAGAGTACTTAGAATATGCTGACATGTTTTACAGGGGCATTCCTGGTAAAAACTGTGGAACCATTATTATAAAAGCAGAAGAACTTGGAAACTGCAGAGTAAGTTCTTCTTCTTCTTCTTCTTCTTTTTCTTTTCCTCTTCATTTGAATCTTTTCTTCTTCATTTTTTCCTCACCCTCTTCCTCTACTTCTTCTTCTTCATCTTCTTCTTCTTCTATGTTCTGCTCTTAGTTCAGTCACTCTTCACAGCTGGGCCTGTGCCTCTGTGGTTTTCATAAAATGTTTCCTGTTGAATAATGAATGCACAATATGCTTGAATGCACACAAACACACTCGCGCACATGCTGCGAGAGCCAGGGCCTGGGGACACTGTACAGCTGTTTATGTTCTTTATGGTAGGAGTCCGTATTGCTGCAGTTTTGTGGAAACAAACTGGACAAGAAGGATTTCTTTGGCAAGTCCGACCCGTTCCTTGTCTTTTATCGCAGCAACGAAGACGGAACGTAAGTTTCAGCTATTTTTTCAGCTCTTAGAGGCTTGCGTAACCATGCAGCAAAGTCTGAATCTCCTGGGTTCTCTGGCTTGGAAGTGGAATATATAAAGTGATAATCTTTGCAATTCAGCCCTGTAAAAAAGATTGTAAATCGCTCTTGTGGATGATGTCGCACAGATACACAATTTGCCATAAGACGGAAGTGGTGAAGAACACTCTGGACCCTGTGTGGCAGGCCTTCAAAATCCCAGTTAGAGCCCTGTGCAACGGAGACTATGACAGGTGACTAGTTTAAAAGCGTCATTTAAACCTTCTGTAACACATTATGAGCACATAGTTTGTGGTGTGAAGCCACACCAAATACAACCTTTAAACCATAATTTTGAATAAAGAGGCTGTAATCATTTAAAAACTGTTTCACATGTTCTCTTATTCTTACTTTACATTTTGCCCATACGTTAAACTGCAAAACGAATGGTCACAATGAAGATGTTGTTAGCCCTGACAATTCAAATCATTCTAGTCAGTTTAATTACGTTTTATTAAAATAATTGAAACATAATTACACAGTTATAATGAATTATAATGAATTATATAAAAAGTTATAATGTATTACAGAGCAATAAAGATTGAGGTGTCTGACTGGGACAGGGATGGAGGGTAAGGAGACAAGGATTTGTTTTTCATAACAAATTATTTCACTGCACATTCAAATGAAGATCAAATGATACTAATGTACCTGTTTCTTTAGGCATGACTACATCGGAGAGTTCAAGACTACCTATAGGGAGCTGTCCAAAGGCCAGTCACAGTTCAATGTGTGGGAGGTGAGTCATGCACATTAATATATATAGAGACAGCTCATACATGTGCCATATATACACAAGTATGTGTGTGTGCGCGCGCATGTGTGAGTGTGTGTGGATATTTGTGTTTGCTTTTGCTTTTCTATGCTGTAACTTTTTCTCCCTGGCTTTTCATTTCATTTCAGTTTCACACACACGCCTACACACAGACAGATATAATCAGACAGACACTGAGAGTGCAGAGGGAGAGAGAGAGAATGCCTTGTTTAGATGCGCATGAATGTTATTGCTCTGAAAAATTGTTCACCTGGGAGTGGACACAAAAGTGGTTGAAGCCTATATGTAAACATGCATATTCTATTCAGGCGTCAGTCGATCTTTAGTTGAGTTCATGTTCAGTGATTGGAGTTTCATTCTTTCATTTTGCTAATGCAGTTAACTGGTAATGAAAGCTAATACACCACCAGTTAGCCTTGTGCAAACAGCATTCCTGGATCATCGCACACATCCCTCAACTGTGTTAATCTCAGATCCTTTTGTTTATGTGGTTTCTGACACCGTGTGGCATGATTCTAATCTATAAAAAATGTGCATAGCTTTCTAGTAGTCAGAATTTGATCTCTACTTTTGTCCAATTTTTCGATAACATGGCATACAGTGTCAGTTTAAGATACAAACCAGACTTTACAGGCAGCTGTACCATAACATAGGCATATAGTTTGAATGCTGGTATTTGTTATTTTAGCTATATTAGCCTTGTTATAAAGTTAGATTTATGTTTGATTTTAAGACATTTATAACATTTATAATATAAAATTTTGGTTAATTAAGGAGTGTAAGTGTCTTTTTAGTACTGAGGACAAGTTATCGAGTGCTCCTTCAAAAAAATGCTGCTCGTGCCAGTGGAGAGTGAAGCACTGCTCTATTTCATGGCTGATTTCAAGGATTTCTTTTGTATTTGATTATTCTCATTATTTATTGACTTTTTTAATTTTAGCTGTTTTTTTACTTTCAGCAAAATCATAGAGACATTTAAGATTTTAATTCTGTAATGTGTTCGCTATATTAGCTTCGTAGCTACAAGGCATTTAATTTTTGGCCATTACTAAAGATTTATTTAATTATTTCTTTGGTCACTAGAAGACAAGGTCTTTGTTCCATCTTTCCTTCCGTTCTGCCTTTCCTTCCTTTCTTACTTCCTTTCTTCCTCTGTTCCTTCCTTCCTTCCTTCTTTCCTGTTCTCTCTTCCACCTTATCACTTGTCGTGACTGATTGCCTCCTCAGCTGTTGTTTCAGAATTGTTTATGAGCACCTGCTGGCTGGAGAATAAATCTATTTCGCCTGCAGAAGATAAGCTCTCGGTGCACACACCTCTGCTGAATAGGTCACAGTCAAGGGCACTATATGCCACAAGGACAAACCAGAGGTCTATCAGTGGCCTGTCGATCTTTGCTGAGAGATTTATCCACTATTGTTCTCAGCGATTAATGCCAGCCGTCGGCTTTTGCAGCGTCTGCTCATCGTTTTTTCCATTTCATGTCACCACTTTCATGCACCCTGGTCTTTATTAGTCTAAGTCAGATGGCAAAGTCTTGTTCTGCTCAATGAATCCCTGAGAAGTGAACAGCAGGTGTTTTCCTGCAGGTAGTAAACATGAAGAAAAAGAAAAAGAAGAAGAAATACCTCAATTCAGGAACCGTGAGTACATTTGTGAACTGTACTTATTTTTTATGCTTTCAAAGAAGAGTGAAAGGCCGAGGAGGGAGACACATATGTTCTAACAAATGTCATTATTGGTAAGACTTCTTATTGAAGGTCCTACATTATATCTTCATAAGCAATGCACAAAGCCTTCATAAGCTGTGTATTAACATTCATAATTGATCATGTATCTCACTTCTTATATGCATAGGCTCTCTCTCTCCACAGTGAGTAACATCATCACAGCGGTTATGAATATTTATATGATGTTTATGATGCAAGTATGCATTGCTTATTGAAAGTGTAATGATGTCTTAGAGGACTGTAATAGGAAGTGTTACCAAACTCTTATCTCAACAGGTGACACTGCTGTCATGCCTCATAGACGTTGAAGTAACTTTTTTGGACTATATCAAAGGAGGGTGAGCATTAGCATTTGTATTTAAATGAAAGTAATAGGATCTTTTCCTATTTTTGTTCCTATTTTTCAAATACTGTAAACTGTAAGACAACATAGTAAAATACAGTAAACCCCCATATAGTGAAAACCCGTGATGTTGTGTAAACCGTAAATATGCCCCAAAATATCCTCCCAAAACTCTTGAATTTCATTTTAAACTCAGCTTAATACATTACCCTTCAAGAAAATGTAAAGATAAACCCGTATTCATACTGTACAGTTTACACTGAACTCTGGCAGTGCTAGAATGTAAATGCAGATGTTACCCCTGTACTGTACTGTAATACATACATGATATGCGCTGTAGTTTTCTGCAGGGTGAATACAGTAATAAATTCATTTAATTTACTGTAATAAAAATACATGGCTTTAAGAAGAACAAAACGAAAAACAGGAGAACACTCAAGATGCTCCACAGGGTGGCCTGCGCGTCACAAAAGCAAAAAATGTGGATATCTGCAGCTTCTGTGACTGTGCAGGGATTTCCGCGAACAATTATTCGTTTTCTTCTCATAAAAAATCTGCCATGGACTGAAATCGCGACTGCTGAATCGTGTATAAATGGGGGGTTACTGTGTCAGAAATAATAAATATCATGACAGATTGTGTATCGGGAACATGTCTTGAAGCATTGTGATATATTTTTGCCGTTTAGTTCACCACTAACTGACTGTAGCCCACCACTGCATTCAGCCAGACCATTATTGTAGAACGGAGGCTTTAGTATGCATGAGAAATGCTCTGCCCCCTCGCCCCCTCTCTCCCGCTTTTTTTTTTACCTTGTCCACTCACTGACAAGAGGCAACGCTACATTAGAGACGCTGTAATAGCCCCAGCTAAAAATAGCCGTATCTATTTTAGGACAGAGTAACATTTATAACCCACAACCTGCTTCTTAAATAAGATAAGATTGTTTGGACAAACGTCTCGCTAAATTTAGCACATGTGGTATGCATGAATAATGCATTTTCTTTTTTATCAACCCATAGTGAATGTAGGAAACGTTTAAAGTTTCTGTACAGTGCATGTGTGTGACCACCAAATGGAATCTCTTCTTTTTATAGCAAAATGGCTATTTTAGATCTTATTACTCATTTTATGTTAATTAGGTGTTATCAAGAATAGAGGTTCTCATATATTCCCTCTCTTTGTATTCTTTTTACAGCACTCAGATTAATTTCACGGTGGCAATCGATTTCACTGCATCAAATGGTGAGCTTATCTTTTTGGAAGATTATGCTATAATTAAATGCTTTCATCTGATGATTTCATGTGATGATAAGTCTTTCTGAAACCCCCTCAATGCACTGTTTGTAGTTCGCCATACTTCTATAGCAGACTGAGGCAGACTTCTCCACAAACTGTGCCGAACTTTGGATATGTAGCATTTACTGCAAAAAGAATGGCAAAAGCCTCTGTGACGCAAATAGTGAACTGGAACAAAAAAACATCCGAGTTCTTCTTTAATGCATTGCTCACCCAGAAGATCAGTCATATATGTGAGTCAGGGAAACATGAAGGAGTGCTTATTATCTAAAGTGCAGTGGATCATGCTTTGTTTCTGTTCTTCTCTATTTGTGGCCAGGCAACCCTTCACAACCTACCTCTCTCCATTACATGAACCCATACCAGCTCAATGCCTATGCCATGGCATTGAGAGCGGTGGGGGAGATCATTCAGGACTATGACAGTGATAAGATGTTCCCAGCACTGGGATTTGGAGCAAAGCTGCCCCCTGATGGCAGGGTATCACATGAATTTGCCCTGGTGAGTAAAACACTGTGATGTTTATTTGATGTTTACTTGAGGGTCTCTATTTACCTTTATACTTCCTTATACTTCTTTGTACTCAGACTGCAAGTTATACCACTGCAGCGAGACACATGCAAACCTGTGCCTTTTTTTGTAGACTGTGTAGATTTTCTTGCAGTAAATCACTGGAAGTAAGAGACATTTTAACACTTCCATTCAAAACACACTTATACACGTATACTAATTGAATCTAAACTAAATTATTTTATTTTAGGTTCATTTATTGTTGTTTTATTCGGTATTGAGTTATTTTGGGAACAAGAAGACGTTAGTAATGTTAGCATTAGTAAAATTAGAAATGTAATAGCTAACTTATTATCAGCTTTGAGATTTGATTTCCCGATCACCACACATTCTGAATATTAATAATGAATAATTGATTGTAATTAATTCATGTTATATTTATAACTTGGTTCTTGATGGTACATAGATTTCTCCATCGTTATTCACTCATAGCTCAAGGAAACATGCTGAGAATGGAAGCTGTTGCTTGAAAAGGGTGCTGTCTTAGCTCAAGACGGAGTTAGCACTAGAGGACTCCACTGCATATCCATCATACTACATAAATGGTATTCAGTTTCACAGTTTCATCCAGGTCTTATAGGTCTTCACCAGCTACTGTGCTTACAGCCTGCTTCCCTCCCCTCAGCTATCTGCTGTTTACTGACATACCTGCCTTCAGGGCACTGAGTTACAAACTGGCTCCATATGCACTCAGCTGAGCATTAAGAGCTTACTTGAGTGAATAGCTCTGCTGTATGTATGCCTCATTCAGGCCAGAAAATGGAAAAACACTAAAGGACCCTTCTGGAACTACCCTGAGCACACATGTGCAGCCTCCAAAACGTTGACAACCACTTCATTTTGCAGTTGTTTTTGTCTTCGATATTTATGGTTTATGAGGAGCTAGAGGCTTTAGGAGCCTTCTTATCACATCACCACTCAGAGCTGAGACACCTATAT
>JBBPDB010000128.1:7705000-7722343 GCA_037974465.1 Brachypetersius altus | reverse complement strand
GGGAGCCTGAACCTGCATCGCAGAGAGCTTACTCCCCAACCGGGCTGGCTGAATGGTGTTGAAGGCACTGGAGAAATCGAAGAACATGATCCTCAGCGATGACCCAGGCCTGTCCAGATGGCTGTAGGCACGGTGTAGCAAATAGGTGATTGCATCCTTCACTCCAATTTTGGCCTGGAGGTTGCCATCACTTGTTTGCTACACCATGCCATGAGGGTATGAAGAGTCAATGTAAATCCCATGTTGTTTTTAAAAACTCTGTTTCAGTATATGGAACCTCAGCCAGTACACCTTATGAGTCATCCTATACCTGTTATTATGATGAGAGGAGACAAACCTACCTTGCTGATGAGTTTTCAACTGCATGGATGTACTACACAGAAAAGGTTTGTACTGCCAAGACAAAATTGTGTGATATATTAAGCATTAATGACAACTACTAAATGAATTCAATACATTTTAATGCAAATTCTTCTTTTGTAGTGTGATCCTACCAGGAACACCTTTGCTGATGAGTTTCAGTGGGTGAAAGCAAATATGAGACAGTCTACTCCATGCCAGTTTGGAAACATGGTAATATCTTTAACAGACTAAATTAGGACAATATTAACACTGAACAATTTTGATAATAGTTTAATATTATTGAAAAATATAATAGTGGTTAAAAATGCACAATGAACAGCACTTCCGTATTTAGGCTTAAGTGCTGCTTTTGAATAATTTTAAGATGTAAACTGCACCTAACCAGCTCTACCTTCATGACTTTTAGACTGTCAGCAAAATGGCAATCAGCACAGTTCTGGGCAAAAGTACCAAACATGGTCCGGAGACAGAGAAGATACCTAAGCTGAATGTGTTTGACCTCACCCTGAGTCACGAGGTGCCACACATCCTGCTGAGGAAGAGAATCGAGGCTGAGTCCGATGAAACAAAAAAAGAAGAACTGAGGAAAGAACTTGAAGATCTTGAAAGGGTAAACAAGTTAGAGATTATTTAACTGTTACATTTACCTAAGTACTGCAGTATTACTGATGCTTTTCTCCTGATAACCACATTTCAGCTCCACAAAGAGATTGACAGCACTGTTGAAAAGATTGAGGAGCTCTGCTGCAAAGCTGCCGCTGGGAAACCTGATGAAGCGTTGCTCACTGAAGCTCACCTGCAGGACCTGAAAACTGTGCATGAACATTTCAGGACCACCTGCTTTGACTGGCACAATGAACGGGTATTTCAATCACACAACTTCAGTTACTCATGATGTTCCTGCAAAATAAAAGTGTATTTTTTTAATATATAGTTCTAGCATTATTTTATTATTTAGTTATTTATAATTATTTATTTAGATCTATACCTATTTCACTTGACTATTGATGCAGTATTTATGCATATTTTCAACTTGTCTACTTATACCTATTGCACATTCCTCTTTTCTAGTTCAGGGTTAGTATTCATAGTGTGTGTTTTATTTGTTTATTCTCTCTCTCTCTCTCTCTCTCTCTCTCTCTCTCAGTTTGTGTACGCCCTTTCCAAGTTGTCCATCTTTGCCAAATTCTGCGCTTTTGGACTGGATGCTAAAAGGTTGATAATGATTTTGATAACATATTTGAATTGCTTTATTTTAGATTGTATACTAAATACTAATGACTTATAATGTACTATAATTTACTTAATTAGAACTTAGGTGATGTCAGTCATTTACATTTTCTAATCAATGTATCAGATCGCATGAATAATATTAAGAATCTGTTGTTGTTGCAGGATAATTGAAGCCATAGATGAAGTCAGTCCAAAGCATTAAAGTGGAACAAATCCTGAACAAAGAAAATGAATATTTGGATCTATTTTCCCTGTATGGTATCTCTTATAACAGAAAAAATTAAATTTTGCAAATGCTTTTATCTTTTGATAAAAATATTACATTTCTATACTGCTTTGTCTCATAACCTGTTAATGTTCGTAAGTTTAAAAAAAACACAGTTACATTTTCTATTAAAGCAGTTTTACAGAAAGATTTCAGATTTGCAATGAGTTTCTTAACGTTTATGAGGATGATTGAAATTGTTCATTTTCTTTACAATCATGGGCTACTGGTGTTGATATTTACCCAATAAATGTTTGCATGACTAAAACAGTGTCATTTCTCTTTTTCTCTTAAAGGGAAGCTCAGCAGTACACAGGGATTTACGGTTGTACATAACACTCCCGTCTGGCTCACTCCAGCAATGTCATGACCATAAGTTAAACTATTCCTGAGTATATTTCAGAATGATGTCAGCAGGCATCTGACCCAGGACTACTGACAGCACTACTATCAATATGTTGAAACTAGTAGAACCATGCTCCTCATAATCAATTAATAATAAGTTAATATAAAATTTTAAAATAACTGACTGAAACAGTCCCTTTACATGTGGTAGTTTTCATAGAAAATTGTTATGTTTGCATGGAGAGAAAAAAACTTCAGTAAACTCTAACTTTTCATCTAGACTTATTTCTTGACATTATTTAATACATTTTAAGGTTTCTAGACTAATATTATATTCATACTAATGTTTACGAACCTCTGCATACCAAATTAAATTAATTCAATAACAGTTTAAACTAAGTTCAACCGACTAACTTGATAAATGTAACTTCAAATGTAACTCAAATCTACTCAAAGATAAGCTTAATGTATAACTATAGAATTTAATTACTAAAATAAAATGTATAAAATATGGACAGCCAGAACTGAAACAATTAAATTTTTTATTAAGTATAAAATCTACTTGCAGGTTCCTTAGTAAAGGTGTGGGGTGAATGAATTTAGGAACGTTGACCTGGCAGCTGCATTCTGAATCAGCTGAAGTGCTTTATTTACCTGTGGAAGTCCAGCCAGTAGAGAGTTGCAGTAGTCCAGTTTGGAGATGACCAGGGACTGAAGAATAAAAAAGAAGAATCTGCATTCAAATGTATTGAATTCATTTTGTAGATGTCATTAATGCTTAAAGTGTCACAGAATTACAGTTATGTTTTAGCAATACAAACCTTTTCTGTAGGGAAAATGAGATTCAGATGATGGGATTCTTCATCTGACTCTCATTCATAGCACTTTGAGATTTCTGACAATGAAAAGTGCATTATAAATAAAATTTTATGGTAGCTCTGGCAGTGAAATAGAACTATATTTGAACACTGGGCTCCTGATCTAAAGGTGAGTTCCTTACATCTGACATTGAAAGTCAGCATTGATCCAGAATAACTGCTCTCCATGAATACCACAATCTGTCTCACAACACACATTTCACCATTATTGTTTCTCTTTCACTTGAGTGTTTACCCTAATAAAGGATCAGCCCTGGAATTGAACATGCTGCTACATAACCATTTCAATAATCTACAGTGTTATCATAATACAAAACACAAATTAAACATTAATGTTATAAAGATGTGCAACGCTGCATATTGTACCACTGAGGATGAATTTCTTTGTGCCAGCTGTGTGAGTTTCTAAATAGGTCAGATGCATAAAGCTGTAAAGAACAAATAAAGTCAGTTGAACTGGTATGTCTGTAAATTATACAGTATTTTATCTTATTTTATCTTACAATCTTACAATCTCTCTAATGCTATTATATTATATTGTTACTTGGACTTTATCAGAAACTTACTGTGGTGGTTGGAAAACAAAACAGACCAGAACCTCCGTGATCTGAGATGTAGATGAAAATAGTGTCTCCGTTGTTACTGTGTCAGAAGACAAATCATGGTCTTTGTGTTATCAGATTTCACTGAAAATACTTTGTCTGCTCTGATAACTCTGTTAATCAATTTTAAGGTAAAATCCATGTTTAAAACCCAAGACAACACTGAACCATTGTATGACCTTTTTCCTGGCCACGCTTCTGTCCCCCTTCAGCACAGAACATCTCAGTGGTCACTTCCTGCAACAACACGAGTCGCTCCAGTATCTCACACTTGCACACTGCGTAATATTAATTAATGCAGCAAACATGTAACTCACTGTGTTAGTGTAGTCTTTGGGGACTCCAGTGTAAACATTGGGTCTGCCTGGAACATTGATTATCACTCCCTTTGTAGTGTTTCTGTTTTAAAACATATAAGAAGAATCCAATATTTCCATATGCAAAAGATAAACACTCAACGTAGGACAGGTGAAATAACAAAGTGTGATTTGTGCATTTTTACCAGGCCATCTACTTATAATAAAATAGAACTCAGAGAATCTCACCTGCCTGGACTGGGTTTGTTAGTTTTCCTTCTTCATTCCTTGAGATCACTAAAATCATTAATGTCATTAGAATGTGAAATAAATAAATAGATGCAAATATTTGGGTAGATGGACAGGATCAGGAATAAGTTTGTTAGAGAGACGGCTTGGATTGGGAGTCGAAAATTGCGTTGTTTTGGACATGTGCTGAGGAGAGATGCTGAGGAAGAGATTTTTTTCAGAATCAGAATTGTAATTCAATAAGTCATTGCACTGGGTGTAGTGCAGGTAACTTTAGTTATATTTTTCAAATGATGCATGTACTGGAAACAGTGTAAAACATTTTTGTTTAATATCATGCAATCATCCCCACCACTCTCTTAAAAGGTGTGATGGCTCAGGGTAATGTGGGAAGACGGCCACTAGAGGTCGTCATGGGTTTTATGTTCTGGTTTATTGTGTGGGCATGTTTAGTTTCACCTGTAGTACTTTAAGGGGAACTACTTGGGTTGGGTGATTGGTGGGCAGTGTTGCCAGATTGGGCGGTTTCTGCCCAATTGGGCTTCTTTTGGTTATGCTGGGCTGGGAAAATTGACATTGGGCGGGTCTATAAATTTGGGCTGCTGTTTAAAAAATTTAGTGGGTTTTACTGTCAGTATTATTATTATCATTTTAAAAATATATTTTAAAAATATACTAAGAATATATTTAAAAAATCATGGTGATTATATGGAGAAACATAAAAAAGTACGTGTCACTTAGCTGTCCAGTCAGCCGTCACAATTAGTTCATTCAGAGAATCTGTCAAATATGACATGACATCATCAATCAGTGACAGTCATTGGTTAACCAAACATCACAGTGAAATTGTATTGGTCACTTGTTATAACCAAGTCACAGAGAGGTGGTTAGATAGCATCATGCTGAAGTGGGGAAAATCCAAAAAACTAATGTCAAAGCGCTTCATTAAAGAACCCTGCCATTACCTTAGGTTTAGCTATTAGCTAATTCCGAGTGCTGTGGTCTGCGCAGTTCTGTAAACTGTAGGTCTCATTTCTCTCAGTGGTGACACTAAATCCTTCTCAATATCTCAAAGAAGATAAGGACGGGCAGCCAGGAGCAGTTAATGAAGCCTAAAAAAACAGAAATCACAAAAGCAGAATATCCTGTTATTTTATGGTTATACTGCCGATTGCCACTATCTGTACAAAACTTTATTTAAATAAGTGGGGCGAGAGGAATGTTCTACAATGTTTTCTTTTTGCAAATAACTTTCACAAGAGTATTAATTTATTTATTACTTGGCCATATTTAAAATGACACCATATGGACAAAAGTATTGGGACACAGCCGTTGTAACAGGGACTGAATGAAACTACATTCAAACTCATACTTTAATATAGAGTCGATCCCCTTTTGCTTCTGTAACAGTTTCCACTTTTCCAGATTTTGAAGTATTTCTGTGGGAATTTGTACCCATTCATTCTGTAAAGCGCTTATGAGGTCAGGCACTGATGTTGGGTGAGAAGGCCTGGCTCACAATCTCCGTTCCAGTTCAGTTGTTGAGGTCAGGGCTCTGTGTGGACCAGTCAAATTCTTCCACACCAAACTCATGCAGCCATGTCTTTATGGAGCTTGCTTTGTGCACTGAAGCACAGTCATGCTGGGATGGAAAAGGTTCTTCCCCAAACTGTATCCACAAAGTTGGAAGTGTGATGTAGTGCAAAATGTCTTGGTCTTATGAAGCATTAAAATACCCCTTTACTGGAAGTAAGCACAAACCCTGAAACACAGATGTGTCCCAAATACTTCTGTCCATATAATGTATATTTGGCTCGGTAATGAGTTTCTCGGTTCAGGAGCTATACTGCCAAGAGGCCAGAAACACCATCACAGCCCACTGACTAAATATCACCGCTGTAGCCTATAGGCCAAGGAATGGTTGGAAAACAGTGAAGTAAAAATTAATTGTTACAAGGGTAAAATAACATGAATGATTAGTGTAGAGTATGACAACTGTAAAGTTTAAACATTACTAAAAGAAAATAACTACTAATAAAGGATGTTTTATTTTTTCATTTTACTGTTTGTTGTTTTTAATTACTGTAAATATTTTAAGTTTAAAGCACTGTGGATTAACTGTAAAGACAACTTAAATTACTATAACAAAATTACTATAAATAAAGTATCGTTTAAATTGTTACAGTTCTGTGTTTACATATATTTACATACATTAAATATTACATTACATTAATACATTAAATATAAGTATAAAGCACTGTGGATTAACTGTAAAGTCAAATAAAATGGCTAAAATAAAATGACAGTTATTTAATTTAACTTATATTAAACATTTAAAGTCTAAAACATGGTTGATTAATGGTAAAGTAAAATGAAATTATTAAAATAAAATTGCTACTAAATAGCGTTTAATTTCACGATTCTATGTTTACATGGCTTTAATGTCTGAAACTAAAGTCAAATAAAATTACTTAAACAAAATTATCACTTATAAAATATGGGTTTTTTTTTTATTTTACAGATCGTCACTTCCCCCTGGGCTGAACATGCGGGCGGCCATGTTGTGTGGGAGCGGATCAGCTTGGCTGTGACTGAGGCGAGATTCCCCTTACGCTAAAGAACTGCGGGCGTCTCTTAACCACCACGGACTCTTGTATCGTGTCAGATCTCTTTAGTGAAATAGGTTCCGGGCACTGAAGATTATTAGTTTGAGTGTAATCTCCCCGAGAACAGGGCAGAATGAGCGGCGGGACCCCGTACATCGGGAGTAAAATCAGCCTGATCTCCAAGGCCGAGATCCGCTATGAAGGCATCCTCTACACAATCGACACCGAGAACTCCACCGTCGCGCTGGCCAAAGGTACCACACTCAACCGGAGATACTTCTAAAATCATCTTCCTACACTATCAGTTTGGTCGGGCTGCATCCTATATCCTTAAAAACCTGCTGGGAAGAACGGGAGCGTTAGCTGGTGTGCTAACGCTCCATTCTGGATTTGTTTTGTTTTTAAAAAATGCAGTTTGTCCACAACTACCGAGCAGATCAACTTTGGCCAGGGACAGTCCTGTGTTTCCTAATGGAAACGAATATTATGAGCTTCCTCAGGAGGCCTGTCCTGCTAAGAGTGCCGAGTTAGTTTGTTTGTTTATGTAGCCAACAGTTAGCATGTTTTGCTAATTGTAGCTAACGGTAGCTCAGCTTGGGGGCCGAGACTGTCCAGACTCCGACAGACGAGACTGTTCATCAGATAATGGCGATATTCACGTCTTATGTTGATTAGGCGGAGAGATCTGACTCTAATGGTTTATCATTGATCACGGCTGTGTTTCAGCGAGAGAAATGTTAAAGTTAGAACTACACAACTTCAATCAGGCCACGTGTGTCACTGTTCGTCAGAATCATTAACTCTGAACGCTCTTTATATAAGATCGTTAGAGACAACAAATATTTTTAGAAATGGGTTAATTACAGGGTCAGTAGGTGTCCTAATTGTTAGTTACCCTTGCAATCAGAAGGTTGTGCGTGTGAATCCCAGGACTGCCAGTGGCACACACTGAGGAACTCTTGAGTAAAGTACCGTCCCCTCGCACTTCTCCCCAAACAACAGAAAGAACAGTTTAACACGATTCATACTGTGGTGTGTTAATGTCAAGTGGACACTTTACCCTTAACATTGATCAACACTATCGCACTGATTTTGTCATGACTTGGTCATGAGTACATGTCTGTTTATGTAATCACAAGAGTGGCTTATTATTTAGTTGAAATGACAAGCCATGGAAGACGAAACAAGTTTAAGAAGCTCTAATAAGTCCGCTTCTGTGCACAGTACATATGATGATTTTTCACTCTTTTTTAGATGTTTAATATGAGGGGCTGCTTTGTGTCAGCCAACTGAAATAGCAGCACACAAGGCATGTTCGTGTTAGTTTTAAGTTATTCTTAAATCAGTGCTTTGTTTATTCTAGCATCGAGAAGCATGTGAAACATTGAATTAATCAAATGATGCTTATTCTTTTAAACGTCCTTTGTAGTGCGCTCATTTGGAACTGAGGATCGCCCCACTGACAGACCGATACTGCCCAGGGATGAGACCTATGAGTACATTATCTTCAGGGGCAGTGACATTAAAGACCTGACAGTTTGTGAACCTCCCAAGCCATCTTTGCCTCAGGACCCTGCCATTGTTCAGGTATAAAACACATCAAGAAGCAACAGTAATGTCCTAAATCAGTACTGTAAGGGCATTGGATTTAAAGGCCAATTTATTTTCTCTGTTAATTATGTTTCTTATATTATAATTATGTTTATAAATTGTGCGTGTTTTCTTGTGGATACACAGCAACACAAAAAGGGCACTAACCAATAAGGACATTACAAATAACTTAAAAAAAAAAAAAACTGTCCAAATGAAGTGATGTATTTAATGGCCTCATCGATCACCACCATTTAAACGCTGCCTCTGCTAGCACATTATTGTGACCTCAATCATTGCCAAATCTGTTGTTGTTAAACTTTTCATTCAGTCTTCTGGTGGGTGCATTATTTAATGTCTGTGCCTGTGTGAAGGACACAGGGAAGTATGTGGGTAGTGGCGGATACCTTGTTTTCAGTGTATACAATTGACTTAAACTAAGTGACCTTTTAAAGTAAATTATTGATTGATTGATTAATGTAATATTGTGCCATTGATTGTTTTTCAGTCTTCTATGGGATCATCTGCTGCTCCATCTTCTTTCCAGTCAGGAAACTCTTATGGACTATTCAAAAGGGCTCCAGTGTCCCAGTATAGCCAGTTCACTGCCAGCCCATTGGTTTCACCCCCATTTGGGGCTGTTGGAGGTATGTGTGTGAAGTACTAGATCTGTCAGCTGAAATTACATATTCTATTCCATCTGCGTTACACATCAGAGCAGGCATTTGATCTTTTGTTCACGAATGGTCTGATAAGGAATAAAAATGTTTGTGATTTTATACATTTTTAAAAGGGCTGGTAAGTGAGCTCCCTTTAAATTTTTACATTGTGAAAGCAAGGAGCACGGAGGTCAGTCACAGTTTCGTTTTAACAAAAATACATTTGGTTAACTTATACTGAAGGGATTTACATTCTTAAAACATAGTCACAACAGGGTTTTACAGAAGTTTAGCTTTTCTTTTTGTTCATACTGTGCTTCATAAAAACACTTAATTTCACTTTAATCAAATACAGAATGCCTGTGGTATTTTGCCTTTCATGTACCAGTGCCCCAGAGTTGGGTTATGTACTCGTGTGTCTCAAAAGTCCCTGTCTTGTCTGTAGCTCGCAGTAGTCCTCCCCTGGAGTCTTTGCAGAAGAGCCCCCCACTGGAACCAGCTGCATCGTCAGCCCCATCTGTCAGTGCGGCTGCAGCTGCACCTGTGGGACGGAGAAGCCCCATAACAGCACGTCTTGCCACAGCCGGTAGCCAGAAGCCCCTGGACATAACGGAGCAGAGGAGGGGTGAGGGCCAGCCTAGGCTATGGTCAGGAACCAGGCATGCTGCAGGAAATAAGGCTAGTGTAGTTCGCTCGAGCTTTCAATCAGCAGGTGAGGGCAGAGATAAACTGGTCATTTCTAGATAAGTCAGTGTTTCTTATCTTAAGACATTTTCAGTATAAACATGTAATTGTATTTTGAATTTGTGCAAATGAAAATGTGTAGTCAGAACTTGCAACAAGATATGATTTTCAAACATACCCGTCTTGTTGAAAAAAAGGTTTGTGAAGGTTTACTTCCGAGTTTCTAAGATGACCATACCTTCTCAGGCATTGATGCACCCAAAGTGTCTGTCCGGCCTGAGTCTGATCAGTCCAGAGGTGAAAACAAGGATAACTCTAAGCGGCAAGCAGGTTATTATGTCTGCTACAGTGGACTTTCATTTAGCCGTATTGTGAGACTCTGCATGCCTGATAATTGCATCAGTGAAAGTCTTCATAGAGCTGTCTGCTTTTTATGTTTTGTGTGACACTCATGGTCAAGCTGGTCTAGCTTTAGCCCCTTTCACAGAGGTTAAAGTGTCAGATTCATTTTCAAGTGCAACACCCTTGTCAGATTTCAATTACAATTTGTATTCTGTCAGTGTTTTACAGAAATTCTCAATTAAGATATAAACAATTACAAAAATAACTTCATGGCATATTCTTAAATATTCTTGGCTATTGTGTTAGTTATGACTGCTTTAAAACAATGTTGGCTGCACAATCATTATTTGTCTTGCTCCTAAGTTAATTGCTTTGTGAACCCACCATTGTTACCAGTGTTACTACCCAAAAGAAGAGCAATAGATTGTTCTTTGTGTTTGTTAGAATTTCTAAAGGAAATTCAACTTGAGGTATATTAATGTAGAAATGCATATTCCACAAAAAATCCATGATGTAATACCCTAGGAGTTAATTTCTATGAACCACTACAGAAGTACAGAAGCAGCATGGGTGGCTATTGTAGGAATTTAGTACTTTGTCAGGAAGGCTCCTAATGTTTATTGTTGCCTACAAAATATAACAGTTATGAGTCTATGTGAAAGGGGCTCCATTGTATATTTTTTGTCTGTGTGAAAACTTCAACTAATTGCTCAACATGTCATCATTGCTTGGAGCATTTCTGCATCAGCCTTTTGTGTGCATGTTCTTTTCAAATTGATGGAATTCTCATTTTCAATTCTCATGTAGGTATCAGCAGTGAATCTACATAATGGCTTCATTTGTGTTGCTTTTTTTTCTCTTTACAGTATTTTTCGTTTTTCATTTTAATGCTAGTTAAACAAGCCTTAATCTGAAAATGTGTTTGCTTGTGGCATTATCTGCATTTTTCATATTACTTTACATCCTTACAATTCCGACCGTTTAAGGTGCACAACCTGATTGTTTATCCTTATCATTCTTTCAGTAGACCCGGTTCCTGATGGTTTATCTGTGCCTTAACGCAGATTTCTTTGTCTTGCAGCTCTTGGCCCACCAGCTCCGCGTCGTGGCCGTGGAGGAGGACATCGTGGAAGAGGACGTTTTCCTGTGAGGAGAGATGGACCAATGAAGTTTGAGAAAGACTTTGACTTTGAAAGCGCCAATGCCCAGTTTAACAAGGAGGAGATAGACAAGGAGTTCCAGAGTAAACTCAAGCTGAAGGGTAAAGATGCTGCTGCGACCGAAGTTTATTTTGCCAGCATGTGTTGCTCTCACTGGCAAGACGAATATCAGTTTTATGATCACTCTTGCTTTGTTACATTGTATTTGTGTGTAAATTTGTAGCTTTCACTTAAGTTGTTAACAGTATTGTGAGGTATTCGGGGAAAATTACACATTGAATTAGGATCCATGATAAGTCCAGGATTGCATAACATTGTCACTACATTGAGTGTGCAACATTGGAAATAACTGTCTTGAAAAAATGCTATGTTTTTTTCCCCTGTGTGAACAAATAGTTCCTGAGTACCTGATTGTGGCAAAACTTATAAAATGTTATAGAAATTAAATTACATTCTTTTTATTTTAGCATATACTGGTAAAAGTTATTTAATACATTAATAAAGCTGTGTACTTTGATTATTTTCTTTATTGTTAAGCCTTTATCTATTTGCTGATGTGTATTCAGATGAGAAGACAGAGAAGACAGTAAACGGGGAGGATAAGGGTGACTCTGGAGTGGAGACTCAGAATAGTGAGGGTAATGCTGAAGAGGAGGATCCTCTGGGACCCAACTGCTACTATGATAAGTCCAAGTCCTTCTTTGACAACATCTCCTGCGACGAAAATAGGTTTGTACTTTTCTTTTTTTTTTCCACTTGGGGTGTCATCCATCAAGGAATTTAAAATAGCTGTGGTAGTTGCATGAACAAAAGTCAGTGTACCTCTTTGTGACCAAGCTGTCCTTGTAGCTTATGGAATGAAGCAAGAAAAGTCAAAAGTTAATTTAGTCATTAGACATTAGTGTGTAGTCACTGTAGACTGTATTTCTCAGTTATTTGTTTAAATATTGATGAATCTTAATGTTTTGCAGGGAGAGGAGGCAGACCTGGGCAGAGGAGAGGCGTATGAATGCCGAGACATTTGGGCTCCCCTTGCGTCACAGCAGAGGCCGTGGAGGCTTCCGGGGCCGTGGGGGCATGGGCTTCCGCAACAATCGCGGCCGCGGAGCCAGTCGGGGATCGTTCGGACCTTCACATTCAGGCGGCGGTGGTTTCAGAGGAGGGTTCAGAGCAAGCCAGGGAGGAAGGGAGTTCGCCGATTTTGAATACAGGGTAATGTATACCTTTTTTCTTTTTCAAGAAATCAGAATTATCAGTGGTGTCATCTTAAGAGTACATTGTTGGTATTTGCAACAAAACAGCCTATTATACTAAATGTCATAATTTCACTTATTAAAACACAGACTATTTCTGTTAAGAGTCTTGCTTGTATCTGACTTTGTTTATTTTTATGTATATATTTTTTTCTTTTTCTAGAAGGACAACAAAGTAGCTGCATAGTTCAAATGGGACCTGGTTTCACAAGAGGATGTAACACATGGGTATACGTTATTGGTCACTACTTTGGACAACAAGAATGAAGAAAAAAAAATACTAGACGTATATTTGTCACCAGCACTGGTATAGACCACTTGATACATGGATGTAAATGCAATTTCTTTTCCATGTCTTCTTAGAGTGGAATCTTTCAGCCTTTTGAAATGTCAATCTGACCAGAATATTTCCAGATGGATAAATTTGTGTATATGAGTACTTTAGAGGGACTTTGTTTTTTTTTTTCCTCAGTACTAAATTTGTATTTGAAGGTCTGTATTTAAAGTAACAGTGTACATATGCCCACATACTGTGAGTACTTTGATCACTGAAATAGCTTTATTATTATTAATTATTATTATTACTATTACTATTATTATTTTGAATATAAATTCCCTCTTTAGCACTAGATAAGCTGGTTTGGGTTCTCAGTTACAGCTTTTTACCATATTTTTCTACTTACTCCCATTATTCACTTGGTAGTGTAATTACACTTCACTGGTGCATATTTCTGAATTTCCGTAAAATAAATTTTACTTTGTGTTCGATATCTACACAGAGGTGAGTGTGAGGTTCATAGTTTAAACAAACATTTCTCATGTGCGTGTTTACTCACAATGTGTGTTTCCGTGCTTAGCTGCATTGCTGCTGAAAAACTGCAGTCTCAGAAATCCTGTAATGTAACATTAAGGTGTCCTACTGCCCACATATTTATATAGCATCAGAAAATACACTCTGTGTCCACTTTAGTATGTATACATGCGTTATGGTTGTGCCTGATAGGCTGCCATACGTTATAAAGTCTATTGTAAGCTGTAATTGTTGCATTTTTGGCACCACTGTTCAAGGTGATTGGTGACTGATGGTGGTATGTCTTTGCTGTATTGGCATTTTTCTTTGGCCTTTTTCTGACAATGGGAGAGGTGTTAGCTGAGTGTTATGTATTTAGCAACTCATTTTTATAGGCATATCTATACAAATGTGTGAAGCTAAAGCATATGATGCAGTGCATTAGACTCATCAGTTTTTTTTTTTCCATCTGAATTGTATATACACATTCTTCAGACAACAGTGAACATCTTTTTCACTGAGGTGTTCACTCTTGTTCTGTTTGCATGCTACGCTCCTCTAGTCGTTGAAAATATAGGTACGATGACAGCAATCAGTAAACCAATCACACAGTCAAGTTTCATGTGTTCATGAGAGGCATTAGAAGCTGTCATTACTTCAAGCTAGATGTGCTTCTATCAGTCACCTTGCTTGTGAGACCAACAGTGGTGCCAAAGTAATTGCTTCGGAGCTCACGACTGGTCTTGCACAGTATGACGGCCCTTGGCTTTAAGTGTAAGCCGAGTGAACCTAAAACAGTGGCCGCAAGAGGCTTTATCACTTATATGGTCACAGAGTGTTTGCTGATGCATTAATCTGCTGTTTTTTTAGAGAGTATTATTATAGTCTGAGTACCCGCACAGAAGCTACTCCAGTTTGCAGCATAGCGAGTAAGTGAATGTAATGTACAGTGAGGCTATATAAAGAGTGCCATGTTCCTCTGTAAAAGGTTGTTTACTTTAATTAGCTATTGCATTCCCCTTGCATTGCCTGTATCGCTATGTGCAACAGTGAGTGTCTCCTGTATGTTAACATAATTAACAAACTGCAGAATCTAGCATGCACACCTGGTGGAAGTTGACTGGATTTCATGTTTGACTTATCTGTTCAGAAGTTTCTCTTTACACCTGTGGTGTGCACTGTCTGCCGTCTGTTCAGTCACACTTCGTATGAGATGCTTCACTGTGTGACGTTACTACTGCATACGTCCCAGTTCTTGCTTGTCAAAGACTTCCTATAGTTTCCTAATAGTTCTGTAGATCTTTGCTTGAGAAATCTGATTTAATGGAGAAAGGTTTAATATTTTACAATGTAATGCTGACACTAACAAGATAAACTGAAGACATCTCTTGCAAATGTATTCTTTGAGTAGCTTTTCCATATTTAATTGTAACCTTTGCTTATTTACTTTAAGCTTATGAACCTCACATAGCTTACGGTAAATCAACAAAATAAGTGTCCCCTCTAATAAGCACTAAACCGGCTGCAAACACTACACTCAGTACAACTTGATATGGGTAGTTTAAAACAGTCCAAAAATCATAGGAAACATGGCTGCTAAAAAGAAATACCTCAAGTGAGGAATAGTTAAGTAAAAACAGTGATTTAGAGCACATTTACATGTAAGCAAGTGTTAAAATTTGAACACTTGAAACTAAGCTTTGTGCACAACACTGACTAAACACAAAAGATCTGCTTCTCGTTCCTTTAAGGACTATCCTAATTCTTCAAGGCCCATTTCACATCTGTAAGCCACAACTTGGTTTCAAACTTAGTGCTGTCTTACTGTTTTAATTGTAATAACTCATTTTGCCAATGGTATTCAAGTTGTCTCTGTTTGCCCCTGTTTATTCACTTATTTGTGTGTGGTGTGATCTCAAAACCATTTGCTTTGGGAGAAATTTAATTTGTCTGTTCACCCCCTTTTTTTATGGTAAATGGAAAAACTGGAAATTAAATTCCCAAAAAAGTGCTGGATTATGCTACCTGAGATACAACACTGTCAGATGGTGAAGTTCTTTTGACATTAACTACCCTTTGTTTTTGTCCATCCCATATCGAGTTAACTGCTCATCAGTTTGGTGTATTTCTGTCATGGACGTTAGCATTACAGCAATAATTTTGACTTTGTGGTGTTTGAACATGGAACCAATTTTACATTTCCTGAGCGCTATAAAATGGAGAAGGCACGTTGATGGAATGAATTGTAGAGCACGACATGAATAAGCGGTTATGATGAAATATCCACTTTGGAATTCTGAAAAGTAAGAATGTAACATTTCAAGAGATTCAGCTTTATTGTTTAATTCGTTTTAATTTGTTTAATTAGTCAAGAATTCACATACTTTAGGGATGTATTCTTTTTGAAGCTACAGCAAAATCCAGCTTTCTTGCAGGTACACAGCAACTGTCTACATAATATTCCTAGTATATAAAAGCAGAATCAGGTCCTGCTGATCCATTTAGAGGTTTTTTTTTTTTTTTAAATACGTGTACAAACTAGGACTTGTAACACACAGGCAGCATGCTGGTATTGTCCGAAGCCACTAAATAGTGACGAAATGTATGGCAGTGCTTGTGAGGCAGATACTGTTACTAGAACGTCCTGTGATTGAGTATCACCAGTTTCTTTCTGTGTTCGTTTAACTTTGCATTACTTTCTTTATGTACATCTACAGTACCGGTCATGTTCATTCTCAGCCTCAGCATGAGGGATGTTCCTCAGTGTAAAGGGGTTTTTACTCTGAGACAAGAATAATAAACAGTTGTCCTTTACCACCTGTTTCCTTGTGAGTTGAATTTCTCGCACCCAGAGAACCTTTCACTGCCTTCTTGAAGAGTTAAATGTAGCATCTAATTCAGTCTCTGCTCCATTCAATCCATATGGAAATTAAGCTGCACAGCCTGTTTTTCATTCTTTATAATGTCACAAAACCAAATGCATTAAAGCTTTAATGATCAGAAAAACTAGTTTTTACTTCCTGTAAATACATTTTCTACCTATTGGTTAATTTTGCACCAATTTCAGACAGTGGATAAAATGATAGAGCCAAAACAAAAAAAGGGAAGAAGTTGTCTTGTGACTTAGTACCAACATCCATTAAGTTGTCTTTTGATCTATTGCAGTGTAGCCCCACACATTCACTATAAACTTCACTTGTTTAACATTTAAGCAGTGCTGCACATATTGATGTTTCTTTTTTAAACTTTTGTCTCAATGGGCATCTTAACCCTGCTGGAGTGAAGTGACTGCAGTTCCTTCTGGGCGTGACTGACAGCTTGATGAACGCAGAGCCTTGAATACAGCAAGCCTGTTAGCAATTGTCTTCTTTTTTGGAACCGAGCACTTCCTTTGTATGTCTTTAAGGCACAATCACGAAGCCAAGTGTGTTTCAATTGCAAGTGAGTTGAAATGATCTTTTCATACAGTCCATAGGGAGTAAAATACAAAGAAACAAGATATGGATCATTTTATAGTATCCATTGTCAAAAGATACTGTCAAGAGCGTCCAAACTTCTAACAATGTATTGATTTAATTATATCACATTTAAGTCTACATTTTAGATACTACACGAAGGTACACCAGATGCTGTAAAAAGAGTGACTGGTGACTCCTGGTATGTTTTTCTAGAGCAGGTGTCACCAACCTTTTTAAAACAGAGCTACTTCATGGGTACTGTGCCATACGAAGGGCTCCCAGTTTGATACACTAGAACAGAGTTTACCTAAACTTCATGTATAATAAATCTTAAATGTTGTCGTTTTCAAATCTATATAAATGCAAACGTGATAAAGAATAGCAACAGGATAAAATTAAATGTAAGATGCTGCTCACTGTGCTATTTTTAGAACAGGTTCGCTGGCTACTCATGTGGTGACAGTGGTCTTTTCATATTTAAATTTACATTTATTTTAGCAGACGCTTTTATCCAAAGCGACTTCCATTCCCTAACTACAGGGGACAGTCTCCCTGGAGCAACTTGGGGTT